>OZ030020.1:41191347-41791347 GCA_964023405.1 Apodemus agrarius | reverse complement strand
CATCTCGATCATCTATCTTCATCATCATGTATATCTATCTTCTTGTTCTTCATCATCTATCCCTATAATTTATCTATCATTATCTATCTATCTATCTATCTATCTATCTATCTATCTATCTATCATCTATCTAATCTATCTCAGGTTAGGTGCTTATTTAATACCTGATTATGTTTTGTACTCTCTATATAGTGTGGTCCTCAAAATCAGGGAAGCTCTAAGAACTTATCTGCCTTTAGTCTTTGTATGTGGGAAAGTAGTTGTGTGATCTTCATTTTGCTGAGAAATTCATAGATTGCTGTTTACAACCAAGGAGAAAATTGTTCTCATGTTCATGAGATGCTTAATTGTTTCACTGATCTTGGGCTTGCCTGAACATGGCTAATCAACAAATGATCAGTGATACCCAGTAATCATAAAAATAGCTGCACATCTTCCTTGGACATTTAAGTACAGGATTCTGTACTTAAGGGCTGTGAACATGGAAGTTCTGCTTTTTCAAGTGTCCAGGTGAAGAGTCACTTAAGTAAAGGTATTTAGAAAATTATAAACAAACAAGAGTACAAATTTATTTTGTGTAGGGATCTTGTCACATTTATGGTGGTATTAAGTGTTTAGCATAGTGCTTGACATATAGAAGATACTGAAGAAATCTGTGATACAGAATAGTAGACATCTTCACCCGTATCCTTTTTAGGAGGATTCAGTTTTTAGTAAAACTTGAACTTCACCGGTATCTCTGTTCTTTATTTCTTTATTATTTTAAAATGGTGTACACATTTTACACATCCTTCCTGTTCACCATATTTTAACATCTTCCTGTCATCTGGATAAATAGCATGAGCTTGAATGAAAAATTACCTACTCAGAAGGATACTGCCTAGTGTTTTTGGATTTTGGTAGGAAGACCTTTCTGCCCCAAATCAGTGCTTGCAGAACTGGGTGGATAGTCACATATATAATGCTATAACTTGTACTGATGTAATATCTTTTGCTTAGGACTAAAATCCTTCCTTAGACCTTATTTAATAAGAACAATCTATTCAGCCCTCCATAGGTGTGTATGTTGTTTTAGAGATGCCTTATACATGAGTCTCATTGATTGGACCACCAAGAATTTAGTGTCATTGACTCTTCCACCTGGCTGCTGGGCCTCAGGGTGGCTGAAAAAGGTGTGTCCCAACAAGCAAAGGCATCTTCCTTTCAGACAGGTAATAGTTTGACACTTAGTTTATAACTAGGTGTTACCTTAGCTGGAGGGGTGAGACAGGGCTGGGACAGGCCAAGGAAGGAGTGTCTTGGCAAAGAGTATGTGGTCGATGCTGGAGGCTCGTGACAGACTAACCTGAATCTCAGATGGGACGACAGGAAGAATCTGACCCAACAGGTCAGAACCGACAGTTGGGAGAGAGTGAAACTGACGATTAGTATGCTAGAGAGAATTCTCCAAGGCTGATTGATACAACCGCGGGGAAAACTGAACTTTGACCTAAAATTCAGTCACCAGACCACATCCTGTAGAGAGAAAACTCAGCATCCTCAGTGTGCTTGGACGGGATGTAACTTGACATACCACTACGCTGTCTGGGCAAGACTAATTGAAAGTATGTTTTCTGAGAAGTATTTTATTTGTTCCTTCTATTGAGACCTAGATCCTAGGAAGAAAACTCCAAAAGTTAATCATTGCATTGCCTTTGGAACTTTTAAGGTGGAGAATACATCTTAGTGAAGACAAATTTCCATAGACAGCTATCAAGCAGGGAAGTTTTCCTGACCCAGCTTGCATTTCTATGACGTTGGTTACTAACCGATACCAGCTAGAATCTGATAATATTACATAAAATTTCTCTTTGTTTGTGGTCTAATTTTGCATATTCTGAGAAGACAAGTATGAATCACAGGTATTCAGCAAGCTAACAGGTTCTGAGTACTTGCCAACTTCTGTAGTAACTTGAAAATTTCCCTGTTGGCTTCTAGCCAACAGGCCCTGTAGGCAGCATGAGATGCTGATCTTTGAACTTCGGGGATAGTAAATGTAGTAAAAAGAGCACGAAGGACAGCTTCTCTCCTTTCCCCTACAACTCCATCTTTTCCTCAATTAGAAATCTCAGCCAGTAGCCTGACTGCCCGAACTCTCTAACCCCCTATTAAGGTTCTATGGCTACTGAGGATACACTAGTCATTTTTCACCGGGGAAATAACTGAGAAAGAAATGTAAGGGAGGAGGGAGTTTGCTTTGGCTCATTGCTTTAGTCCATGGGTACTTAATCCATGCTAACTTCATGAAGGATGAGGCGGAATGGAGTAGGAGGCTATATGGTAAGGTGCTATACCTCATGGTGGAGAGGAGACAGACAGAGGACGAGCCTGGGGAGAAGACACACCATTTAAAGGCGTGACCCCAGCTATCGACTTCCTTCAATCTGATTCACGTTCCAATAGTCTATTCAGTTACGAATCCATCAATGGTAAATCCATTAAGTATGTCATCTTTCTCAGGATCCAGTCTCTTCACCAAACCATTAGCATATAACCAAGGCTTAAACACACCAGCCTTTTGATGAGATACTTGATGCCCAAATCACAAGAGTGTTAACTTTGATTTCATGAGGGCTTTTAATTTCCCTTATGAGGACTGAAATTTAGTAATGTAACTATTCAAGAGGGTTTTTCTTGAGTGAAAAGAGAAGCCCTGTTTTCAATATAGGGTAAAATTAAGGACTATGTATAGCAACGAATATTAGCCTAGTAACAACCCCACCAATAATTTTGACTCCAGTGATGTTGGATTCTTTTATTTCTCTTCTTATTGTTGAGACAAGCCTATCAGGGAAACTATTTCAGAATCTTCTAAGAACCAGGGCTCTCCTGGATAGATAATTCTATTGTTTGCTGTGATGTTATAACCAAGTGTATGGGATTAGGACATTTTACCATTTCAATATCTATCTCAATCCTAAAATTGTCTTGCTCTCGTTTTGTCCTTTAGATTAATTTATAAAAATTTCTTTACTACAGCTATGGTACCAAGTTTCAACCACTGTCACTTACATACAAATGTCAATTAACTCAAAGGAGCAAAATTTAGTTACAGAGGGCAGGGACTAAGAGGTTTTCCAAGAGTATATATACTCTGTGAGTGAAGGTTCAGGTTGTCCATTGTATATGTGACAAAGAAGTTTGCAGGGAGTTGAACAGATCAGTCCTAAGGACACTGTAACTCAGTATTTATAATATTAGTCTTCAATCACTAAATGCTTTCTTGTACATTATTTAGGAGGTACAATCTTGCTGTCTCTCTGTAGGTGTGTGCAATATCTTCAGGTTGCTTTGCCTGTGTCTTCTTAAGTACGTGATAGAGGGATTTCTGGTTTCTAGAATATTTAGAGAAGAATTTCTAGGTTCATCTCAGTGGAGTGAAGCAGTGTTTTAAAGTAGTGGTTAGGAGATAGTGGTTAACCTAAGATTTGCCAAGGACCTCCTTTAAGGCTTTTCAAATGATTACAGGTTTTAGATCTACTGTGGCTTACTCTAAATTATGAAATCACATTTCTAAAGAACTATATGACCTGAAAATATAAACATCATTCAAAAAGATCAAGCTGAGAAATCACTATAGAGGATTGTGCTCTCACCCAAAGAGTCTATGTCCTAGGACCTCCAGAATGAAACTTAATCTTCAAGAACTTGTCGTGTAGCATTAATAGGTTCTACTTTCCTCTAAGCAACCCTCAAGATTATTGACAGGTGTCAGAGTAGCTGTCTGTTATTGGGTCCCTGTTCTAGCCTCCTTGAATTTCATGGCTATTATCTGTAAATGAAGAGATCTGGCTACTTGCCACTTTATATTCTCAGCCATGTTGGAAATTCTGTGATCTCCTGGTATACTATTTGGTTTCTTAGGTGAAGAAAAATCTCCACAAATCACCCCGCACCAAGGATTTCCTTCTATTGTCATGATATTTCATGCATATTGTTATTCTTAATATTTCTTTGTTAATTGTTTCCTAGAATATTATGATATAAATTTACTAGCTACTAGAAAGGGCCTGGAAATTATATCCTGATCCATCAGTTTTTTTCCTTAAGGGCAAAGTGTATGTCTCCAAAGAGTTAATGCAGAAACATGGACTGTGCTTGGCAATTGACCTGTTTAACACACATGCAGAGAGTTGAAGAACACTTGGGCTGCAGGAACCTGGAAGCTGCTTTAATTTTATTCAAGGTGGAGCATTTTATGTCTCGATATTTTTGTTGTCTTCTTCTAATCATGCCTTTCTTCCCGTGTCCTTTGCTTTCAGGCCAGATAAGCCAACATGTTGTTTTACATAGCAAGAGTGTTGATGGTGTCTGAATGGAAAACACTCTGATCTGGGGGGGAGAATGTTTCTTATGGGTCAGCACGTTTGTGACTATAACAGACCGTGACTAATTAAGACGAATGGTTGTTGGATCACTGCAAGGAGGAAGGTTTTGTTCAGTGAGCATCTGTAGAGGGGAAGAGCTGTGGGCTTTGAGAGCTGCCAAGCATTTGTAGTCATGGAGTATGTACTCTCTCTGTGGATACCCAGGCTTGGCAAAATCAGGCCTAATTTTGGGCAACTTCTTCCACTTGACTCTGTAGGTTCTTGGGTGGAGCTGAGCAGGGTCGGTGATACTGTAACTAAAGGCAAATTTAATAAGGCAACAGTGCTGTTTTCTTTGCTGAACAGAATGCTTGGTCTTGACTTGAAATTTAGAGGAGAAATAAATGCCTAAAAGATATCCTTGGCACAAGTGGTACCACAGGGCCCTAGACTATTAGAAAATAAAATGATCTGAAAAGGAAAAGTGAACTGATATTAATGTTGAATTTTCTGACTTTAATGGTCATACTGTGAGTATATAAGATAATGCCTTAACTCATAGGGAATTCAACAAGGAGCACATCACAGGAAAGGGTCTGATTTATGCAGGTGAATATATTGCTTATATATATAACATTCTCCCCCAAAATCAGAGTGTTTTCCAATCAGACACCATCAACACTCTTGCTATGTAAAGAGAGGGAGAGAGGGAGAGAAGGAGAGAGGGAGGAGAAGACTATATGCCCAGAAAATAATATTTAAGCAATGAATTTTAGGTAGCAATGAATAAAACAACCCCACTTGCAACTGTTTTATAAGTATATTAAAATTTTTTAAGAAATGGGAAAGAGGACAGGGACTTGTTTTTGCAGCATTGGGATGGATGGTAACTAGTAAGCAGGCCACTACTTCCCTGTAGCCAGGACCAGCAAGTTGGTGAACTTCTAAATGAGAAACGCAAGGATTTAGCTGAAAATAACAGTCCTAAGCTTGTGAAACCATAAACCCTTGCCTCTGTCTTTGCTCTGCATCACAACCTGTTCATTTGTCTCCTTATCCTTTGCATTAGACTGGGAAGAACTTGAGTTAATCAGTTCCACTCTGTCGGAAAGTCCTTCTAATACCTTGACCTAAGCCAGAAGAAATATGTGTAAAATCTCCCCAGGAACGGAGGAAGCCTTCAGTATTTTTCAAGCCAGAGGCTCCCTTTCTTGTTATAAGCCAAGGGCTATAGATTATATTTCACCTTTCTCCCAGCCCAGCTCAGTCCAGTCTCTCTTTTCTCAGTGTTATAGGGAAACCTTTATATTCTGGTTTTTGTGAAGCCATATTTATAAGCAAGGGTATGCAAGCTCAATTTGCTGAACTACCAGGAACAATACTGTACAGTCCATAGTGCAGAAAAAGTTTTTGCTTTCTTGAGTATTAAATTAAAATGGACACATAATCCTATTTTCTCTGAGTTTCTTGCAAAAGTCATACCAAGGGCAAAGGGGAAAGGATACTAGTGGGCAGACAGAGGGAGGGAGGGAGGGAGGGAGGGGGAGAGAGAGAGAGAGAGAGAGAGCACAATGTGCAAGGGTTCTTTTGTTTTAACAGAGCGTTTGTTTTTCCACGTGGGGCTTCATGCTCCTGGAGCATTAAGGGCATAACACGAAGGATGCACGTCTCATATTTTCAATTCCCACCCAAAGAGCTACCTTTGATCTCATCTGGAGTTCATATTCTGGGAGTCTCGGGGAATAAAGGGCTTTTCTTGCTCCTTCATAGCTGTAAAAGCATGTCTGATTCGGGAGCTTCATGTAAACGGCCTGTGAAGTTGAGGCTGCTTTGAAGGAATCTGCTCAGCTGTAACATTCCTTCAGCAGGAGGAGGATGGTTTGGGAAAATGTAGTTTTTTTTTCCCCCTTGGAAACAAAGATCCTCACCAGACTTGCCAGGCTGAAGGAGGTTAGAAGGATACTTTTGCCTTCGGGGTGTCCCCATCTCAGCCGCTGGGTGCTAGTCCAGGCAGGTAACGCTTTAGTTGACACCTTCAGGATGAACAGACAGGGAGAAACTTGTAGTCATTTTTCTTGGCAGAAGCCACAACCCAGCCCAAGTTAATTATGTCTGAGAAGAAGAATAGCGTCTGGGCACCTGCAATTTTCAATTTGGTACCTTGTTTTCCTGTGCCAAGTGTTCTCTCAAGGCATTCACATGCATCTTCACCCAGTCCTTTCCTGGTTTCATGCTAGACAATGGGAACACTGAGTTTATAAACGTCTGTGTAATTGTCTCTGTTTACTGAGAACTTTGTATGCGCCAGGTCTGATTAAGAGCTGTGCGTGCATCCTGTCATTTAATCTTCATGACAACCCTGTGAGGGACATAAATTTATTGCTCACACTCAGCAGTGGAGAGAATAGGGGCTTACACAACGTCTTGCCCTAAATCATATGACTAAGTAATGTGGAACCGGGACTTGAAATCAAACCTAGCAGACTGTAAGACTCAAAGTTCTGTCAGCACTACACACCACACACACACACACACACACACACACACACACTCACACACACACACTGAGAGAGAGAGATACAGAGAGAGAGAGACACAGAGACAGAGAGAGAGACACAGAGAGAAACAGAGAGAGACAGAGAGAGAGATGAGAACATCCCTTTAAATTAGAGTGTTGCCAATATTGGTTTTGATGTTATAATCAGGTTTTATTTTTTTAAGAAATACAGTTTGTTATTGCCAAATACAGAACATGTATTCCCTGTTTATCTTTCTAAATTTAATGGTAAAAATGACTAATGTTGCGTCTTAGACCATGATACCCCAAAGTATATATGGCACTGTCGCATACCGAGTTCTTTGAGCTGAGAAAACTGTAAGGAGCTTAGAAAGAATTACAAAGTTTACTCTGAACTTCTGTCCTTTTGTTCTTTTCCCTCTCCTCCTTCCTGAGGCAGATGCTTGGACATGGAGTACCTTCAATAGCCCATGTATTAAAAGCTTCATAGTGATATTGGTAGGTGGTGACATCTTAAATAAATGGAACCGGGTGGAGACTTTAACCCATCAAGAGTGTTTCCTCAAAGAAACACTTCCTCTTTGTCTTCTCAGGCATCATGAGATGGATAGCTTCCTCTACTCCTGCTGGGATGAACTTCCATACAAAAGAAATGTGGCCAGCCAACCACAGAAAGACTAAGAGACAATATAAACCTTTCTTCTTATTAAGTTAATTGCCCCGAGTATTTGCTATGGCAACAGAAAGCTGACAGCACAGCTGGTAACAAAAACGAGAACCTTCCCCAGTGCAGGTTATAGGATTAACAACTTCTTTTTCCTAAAGCCACAAAACCTGACCATGTAACTCTATGAACTCACATGTTTCCTGCAAACCCTCAGCTGGAGATATTTCCTCTCTCACAGCAAACTGGGAGGGGCAGTAATGTACAGAAATGCTGAGAAGAATTTGACCAAATGGACTGTGCCGGAAATCACTGTCCTTACTTTACTGTGTTTGTATCATCTTCCTTTGTCCAAACACATTTCTTCAAGACTGTCTATTTTAATTCAAATCCAAGCACTTTTATTAGGTTCTCGGGGATTCTATTTCTGTTAGGAAAAATGATCATTAAATAACTTTTTTGCACATTTCTGTTGTTACTCTGGTTCTTGTAAAGCATGGGGAATAATACATCTTACCCTTTACCATCAGACCCTACTCTAGCCATGTGTTACCCTTACAAAAGTTGCTCCTCTCAGCACTGTGGCCTCTCCCAGCTGTCATCTTATTAATCTTCTTTATCTATCACGCTTAGCAAAAAGTCAACCATTTCCAGTGTTTGTTGTTGTCGTCTTACCTCATTCTTATTTTGTAACTCCTTTACAAATGGTACATACTGATTGTACGTGGTATGGACTTACATAAGGTCATCTCCACACAAGTGCACACTGTCCTTAGAGCATGCTCCCCCAAAGTCCTCACTCTTGCTGTTCTCACCCTCCTTTGTGTGCTCTCTAGTCTCCTAAATGTCTTTGCTTCTGTTTTGACATCATATGTATGCACATGGTTTTGTTTATAGAATCTGGGATCGCAAAGCAGAGAAAGCATAGGATATTTACCTTTCTGACACTGGCTTAATTTATTATGTCACTCTTCAATCACAAGTGTTTCGATGGACACAATTTCATTTTTCTTTATGCTTGAATAAAATTCTTTTGTGTATGGACCACATTTTTACATTCAGGTGGAGCTTCAAACCTGTTTTAAATGAGGCCAACATGGTCAGGCCTCTTACTCTCTCCGTATTGAGGCTTTCTCTCCTTTGAGCATTTTTTGGTTGACATTTTATGTTTTGCTGAACAAAAGCTCAGTAAATATCCCGCTGTGGACTGTGCGGGGATCACTCTGGTTTGAGACAGTCCAGTCTCTGAGAACTACCATTTGCCCAAGGAAAGAGTCACTCAGATGTTCTATGCCTGCAAAATGGAGTGCCATGTGATCACACATACTCTATAAACCCAAACCTGGGGGCTGCCTTTACCTTACAACCACCTCTGCTACTGCTCCATCCTGATCTACTTCCCCCAAAACACTTATTTGGTAAATTCACACTCCTGTTATATATCTCATTTATTCTTAATTTTCACATTGATTTGTGTTTGTCTGCCTGCTTAGACTAATTACTAAATGAAGAGGTATTGAGACACCTATCTA
Organism: Apodemus agrarius; assembly: GCA_964023405.1. Lineage (NCBI taxonomy): Eukaryota > Metazoa > Chordata > Mammalia > Rodentia > Muridae > Apodemus > Apodemus agrarius. The sequence continues at coordinate 41,782,287 of OZ030020.1, read as the reverse complement.
CACTTGTGGATCAGTTAGTTTTTATTTCCTATGTTTTCAATATAGGTATGAAGCACATGCACATTTGTGCCCCCTTTGACTCCTTTGTCACTAGGAAATGTCTCTCCTCATTCCTGATAATATTTCTTATTTGCTGACTATGTTCTTTGACGGTGGCTTTCTTATGCTTAATATCCATATGCATTTCTCTATCCATTCCTTTTGTCTGAGTTTTGGTATTTGAAGTAAGCTTCTTGAAAATACCATGCAGCTGGGTTTTACCTCCTCATCAAAGTGGATAGATTTGCCATTTACATTGAGTATTTATAGCAACAGCAATGGATCTGACTGCTCCTACCATTCTGTTTCAATCTACCTTCTTTACATTTGTTTTCTATTAAGCCTGTATAATTGTGTTTCTATTTTAGCCTTCCTTTTGACTTGACTATACCATGTGATTTAGCTTCTACTACTAACTTAGGGCTCATAATTCTTTGATTTATACTTTAACCAGCTAGATTTACAGTATATGTTCAACTTACCACCATTTACCTTCAAATCACACTATCCTGTTCATACTTAAAATAAGATCCTTATAACAGTATTTGTCTATTTTGGGCCCCATCCCTTGGAGTATGTTATGTGATATCCACAATACATTCCTAGTATCTTAGGATAAATATTTCTGTGACAAAACACCATGACCAAAGCAACTTAGGAGGAAAGGTTTTATTTGACTTATACTTCCAGAACACTGTTCGTCTCCAATGGAAGTCAGGACAGGAACTCAATCAGGGTAGGAACCTTGAGGCAAGAGCTGATGCAGAAGCCAAGGAGCTTACTGGCTTGCTCCACATGGCTTGCTCAGCCTGTTTTCTTATAGAACTCAGGACCACCAGCCAAGAAGTAGCCTTACCCACAATGGACTGAGACCTCCCACATCAATCATTAATTAAGAAAATAACTTACAGCCAGATCTCATAGGGCATTTTCTCAATTAAGGTTTGCTTCTTTCAGATAACTCAAGCTTGTGTGTCAAGTTGACAGGAAACTATCCAGCAAAATTGGTATTCTGGCCTCCAATGTTTAGCTATCTTTCAGAGGTATAAAAATGTTTTGGAATGGGTTCACATATATGTCATCCCTCTTTATTCCTTTGTATAAATCTACATCTTCAAAATCTGCCCAAAATTTCCCTCTGTCCAAACAATGGCCTACAGTGTAGGTCTATTGAAAATAAGATATTTGGAGTTTTTTGTTCCAATAATATTTGTTTTGCTTTCACTTTGAAAAATATTTCCACTAGATTTAGAATTCTCAGTTGACACTTGTTTTCTTTCATCATGTAGAAAATAAAATATCAGGGAAAAAGCAAGCCTTGGGGTCTTAAATTACATTGCCCACATTACTGTGCATAATAATTCCATGTTCCAGTCCATCCATAGTTCAGGGTCTCTCAAGTGTGTGATAAAGATATGTACACTTCCTCCATTCATCTCACATCCGATCAGCTTTCTAATTACAACATACATTAGAATACATGTACACACACACACACACACACACACACACACACACACACCTCAGCTACATCTGGTTCTCTATGAAAGCAAAGAACAATTTTCCTCCAGTCAAATATCATCTATCTATAACACATCTTCCCATCCTCCTTTTTTCTGTGTTGGATTCCGTAATGTTAAGTTATTCATTAAAAGCTAGGTTACTAGCGTGACTAGATAATAAGTTGTCTCCTAACTTCCTTGTTTGTTCCTGATAAGAACAAGCCCTCACTTTTTTCCCACTCAGAAGAAATGAAGCTAGGTGTTTGCTTGATCTCCACTTTCAGTTTCATCTGAGTGGTGTTTTCTTCCTTAGATGTTAGGACTCATGATTCCCTCTGATGACCTTGCTGTTCTCTGAAGAGCAACTATAATGCCTAAAAATCTCCACTGTAATCTTGAACTTGCACATAAAATTTGTACTCTATCGTATCTATAGAAAAATGTACAATATCTGTTCATGGCCCAATTCATCTGATATATAAATATTCTCAAGAGTATTCGTTGGATGAATGAATTAAGGAACAAAATATGAAAAGATTACTCAAGTGCTATTGCCTCTATTCGGAACCTACTCAGGAATATGTGATGGTCAGGTTTGCCTAGATTTTTGATTTTAGAAGTATCAACCAACTTTGAAAACATATATAGTCTATTTCCTGAAGTCATTATGAAGACTATATCAAGAAATCTGTTTGGAGGGGAAAAAAGATAATGAGACCTTTGTGAAGTCTGGGAGAATAATACTCCTATGTTATTAAAAAATGTTGGAGATACCATTAAGCAGATACATTTTGTGATATTTGTGATTTTTTAAACATGTATGAACAATCCAGTAGAAAGTAGATGGGGAAGACTATTTTTAGAAGTGGTTGAGTTCTTAATGTGTGAGGCCAAACCGTGATGTAAGAGTCCATGATAAGGGCTTGGATGCATGGCAGTGGTGCAGATCCTTGGAGAATTCAGGCCTATTTATATAGAGACTTCTCCAGATTGGAGCCGGCAGGGTCAGGAAATTGAGGCAGAGAGTCTCTTCTGTCTCCTCTTTTCCATTGCAGGAGTCCAAGAGGAATGCTTTGGCAGAATTTTTGAGACCGATGACTTGTCCAATCTAAATATAAAGTTACCCTTAGGAATGAACAGTAGTCCACTGACCCTTGATACAATCCACAGAAAATGTAATTTATTTATTTTGTGAATGGGTAAAATACTCATTAGCAATTTCCACAGTTAAAACAATAGAATTCAAGTATACAAAACTATTCAGAAAAGAAAAAAAAAAGAGGGAGACAGAACACTGCTGTATGCATGCTCCTCATGGTGTCCTGGGGGATGTTTATTGGAGGTAGGCAGGGATGTTCCAAATTTTGCATAATTTAGTTTGGGAGCTGTTTGTACTGAGAGAACCTTGGCAAGGACTACAGACAATGGATTCAGAATTAAATTTATTTTTTTAAGAGAAAAACATATTACATGATAATGAGACCTCAGGATTAACGCTGTTGTGCCCAAATTCTAGTCACATCTGTGCTGCAGATTTGGTTTTTAGTTCTTAGCCCTAGAACTGGAGAAACATGGCTATCAATTTTTATGCTTGTAAATGTGACTAAAGAAGGCTATACATGTAAGTTCAAATATAAGGATAGATATCTAATAGATGCTTGTTTATAAATGGAATCACAATTCTCACACAAGCTAGAGCCTATAAGTTATATTTACATGCTTATGTTTTTTTTTTTCTAACAAGTGACTAAAATTCAGAAATTATTTATCAACTAACACTGGCCAGAAGCACAAACTCAGAAGCTCTTGGGATAGTGTGCATTTGAATTTGATGGCTTAACTTTTGGTGTGTATATTCTAGTTTGTGATACATTCCTGACATACACGAACATGGCAGATTGCACTGAAGTGGCACCCGTAAGCATGTGCATCTTATGGGGATGTTCAGGTACTATTTGTGGAACAATACAGGCCATCTGCATGTGATGCGAGACCTGAGCTTTCCAATTGAGAAGTCTCACTGGTGGTTTGTATGTCTGCTTGGATCCACACGGCCAGGCTTAGGTTGGGCTGTACTTCCAACCATGACTGAGTAGGATTTATTCCTTAGATTACATTTCAAACCATTTCTTTGAGACGAGGGCTAATATAGACAGTGCTAGCGACCATTGGGTATGTAGCTGAAGACTGATCTTGATCCTCCTGCCTCCACCCCCTGAGTACTGGTGTTACATACATGCAGCACTGAAGAATGAACTGGGGGGTGCTGTGTGTGTTAAACAGGCATTCCACTAATTGCATGATATTCTCAACCCCATTTTAAAACACCTGTAGTCTAGAATTTTAGTTTCTCGTCTTTATAAATGTCTTTAAACATCATATTCTTCACCTTCGAATTTTTGCATAATGTTTTAAAGAGTTTCTTCTGAAGTTAGGCAGCTTGACTTTGTCAGCTAGTGCCTTTGCTTAAGAAGGTTTTTCTTGTTTGTAGCAAGGGGCTGCCAGGGCTGCCATCTACTGCATGATGATATCTTGTGGAGTTTGATGGTGTCTCCCATGATGTTCAGGATCTGGGAATTTCTTGGTAAACACAAACTGTCCTTATTACAATTAAAACCGTTATTGGTGTACTACAATAAAGTCAACCTTCACTAGACACTTGTTCTAAGAAAGAGGTAGAGACTGCTGAGGGACTGGTAAATACTCAGCTTCATAGAAGACCAAGTTAAACCATTGTACTTCTGTGCATTTCATGTACAAGGAAAGAAGCCACATGCAGCCACACGCTTAAATAGGCCTGTGTTTTTAAAACACCATAATATATGAAAGCAAAGTTAAACAAAGAACATTATGAAACCAGACCTCATTTAACATCACATTAGCAATTACATGGGTTTATTCTAGAGTTATTTTTCAAATGGTTTACCTTATCACCTAAACTAATTCATTTTGTACACACACACACATACAGCAAGCACTCACTTGTATGCGAACATGTAGCATCCAATTATTGATTTAGGAACAAAGACTCCCTGAAGGAGTTTAAAAAAAAACTGCTCTGTCCCAGCGTGCCATTCTATATTTTATATCCGAGTCTGAGTCAGCAGAAATGCATGCGGGAATCCTCTAAAGTCTGATCACTCCCTTGCTAGTCCCTGAAGTCAGAACCCACACATGGGGGTGGTATGAATTACTTAGTCTATCCCAGGTCTGGAACATATCATTACCACTGAATTCATTGCCTATGCAATCACCAGAGTTGACGATAATGTGAGGATAGCTGGGGCATAAAACCACAGTCAACTGACAGAACTGTCAAGCATATAGTGAGTGGGTCAGACACAGAGGTGTTGCTGTGTGATCTCTACAGAACCCATAGCATCTTGTGAGCTCAACAGCAGACCACCAACGGAGGGGCTGCATGATAAAATTGTAACTTTGTCATTAGCTGGGCTGAAATCCACAACCGCTTACTTCCTTCTTTATGTATGGAAATGAACATGCACTCAGAGACCTACTATGTCATTACATACTGTTTTGGGGACAAGATTAAGGCAAAACCTACAGTGTCCACTCTTTTGCATGATTCTGCTACTTCAATTTTGGATAAGAGACATTTCACGTGCTCAGTGACCACACGTGAGTAGTAGCTACATGGCCAGCATATGTCTCCATCTTGAATACAGTATTGTATGACTTGTATTTGAAGTATATACATATATATAACACATATATAACATATATATATAACATATATAACACATATATAACATACATATGTGTATATATTCACATACACACATATATGTATGTTATGAGAGTGTTACTGAGGACAGAATACATATATACAATGTCTCATTTTCTTTTCACAGTTCACAGCACAGTACACTCAATTAGTGGGTCAAACAAATCAGTAGATTACCATAGAAACGAATGGATAATGAAAATCTCTGAGAAGCCAGGTTAACTATTTTTACATTTTTTTAAAAAAAATGTGACACGGATTACTTGACGCTGGTGAAATTCTACTTGTAGTCTTATCGACTGTCAGTATTGGCTCTCCACTCCTCTATTCAACCATATTTTATTAAATATTTGCAGTTGTATAAACAAAGTATTATGTGACTACAGTAGGTATTGTTCTAGAAGACAACACTTAATAGAGTAACTGGCATTGCTAAACAGTCTTTGTGACAGGGGTCTTCTCATTTAGAAAAACACCTAGAATTTTCTAAGCACCAGATTTGGAAAAGGGCACACACCTCAGCATGCTGGTCAGTCTCCAGGATATTGCATGCCTAAAGAGTTAAGTGTATTTGCCTAGGAATCTATTTTAAGGATGCCAAACAACTTTCATAAAAATGTACTCCCCTAACTGATATTATTTTTAAAGACTGAAGTGAGTCAATATTTTAAACTCATATTACTAACTTGTAGTAAATTATCCCAAGGAGACTTAAAAATTAATATTATTTTGGGCACAGGAGGAAAAATTAACATTGTATTCTATAAATATATCTAAATACCAATCCAATTCACTGGTGTGGGAGTATCAATTCCCTGGGAGAGTTTCAAAATCCCTGTTCTGATGCTGAATGTTCAATTATGTCCTTGGAGCTTAGTTTGTAGTAAGCATTTATTTGTCTGATGGCTTTCTTGAACTGGGAGTTTACTGAAGGTCAGGAATCAAATCTATCTACCATCTCTCTCTCTCTCTCTCTCTCTCTCTCTCTCTCTCTCTCTCTCTCTCTCATATACATATGTATGTATGTATGTATGTATGTATGTATGTTCCTATCTATCTATCTATCTATCTATCTATCTATCTATCTATCTATCTATCTATCTACCTATCTTAGGTATCTATTTAGTTCCCTACCATCTGCCTGCCTGCCTGTCTGTCTATCCATCCAGTTGAGCACATTGCATAATTTCTGGCATGTTTGCTAGTTCATGATTGTCTGCTTGGAGTAAGGCAAAGTACAGTTCACGTTGATTTTCGCTTGCAAATCGTTCTGTGAATCCTCTGAAATCAGTGATGTGCATTTGCTAGGGTAGAACAATATGTGAGTGACAAGGGTTGAGCCTTCCGCCGTCCTTCTGTTCACTGACTGGCCTTGTCCACAGGCTGTGGTGTGCTTTCCTATTAAGCTTTGGTTTCCTCACGCATTTCCTTCTTCATCTGACTCACGTTGTTACAACCCTCATGTATTAATCACTTTGAAACCACAGTGTTCTGAATCATGGCTGAGTCCTGGGCTACAAGGAAACCCGTCCACTAGGAAATGAGAGCGTTTCTAGGAAACATCTTCTTGCCACGTCTGTGTTCTGATAAGATTCCTGGCTGTCAACCTAGGCCCATGTAAAGCAAAGGCCTGGAAACATCCTTTGGTTCTCCTGTAGGTAACTAACAAGTGTGTTCTCTTTCATGCTGACAGTTTCTTATAGCTATTGCATGCATGTGAATATCTTGTCATCCAACAGCTCACGATTTTTATGAGCAAAGTATATAATATGTGATTGAGCAATGAGTTTTCACACAGAAACTCTAGAGTGGCCATTAAACTACTTTCCTTTTTCCACGCCTGATTCATTTGTACATCACTAGATGCCGAACTTCCAGGCTTTGTTTGTAGACATACAACTTGGTTGTCAAAGCCTCTTAGGATAGAAGCCTTTAATCTTCCTATCTAACCATCTTAACATGGGTTAAGTTTGTTTTTATAAACATACTAGTAAAAGATTTGAAACAGTTTGGACTCTGTGAGAGAAAATTGCCAGCTGAATAAGTGAATGGATTGTTGGAAGGCTGTGTAGTGGGTGTTTCACTGGTTGTGAAATCAAAGGGTACATGATTTCAGTTGGTTTTCCCTGTCACACTACGCTGCCTCCAGATGAGGGAGGTGATACGTTTTAGTCAGAGGAGAACTTGGAGGCATTCGACATCCTTCAGTGTCATTGTGTACCATCAATGGCTCTCTACTTTGCTTCCCGGAACAAATAATTGCTCCTTGATTTTTATTTTAAGTTTAAAAAGCATGTGTCAGACGTGCCAGTGTCTTTGGAGATACTTATAACTTCCTTTGAGATCACGAAGCTCTGCAGGATTTCAACATCCTCTTGACCCAATTTGGTAAAATAGCATCCGATGCCACAATACTGAAAAGGGAGACTCGGAGTTTACATGTAAGACAATAGTATGGTTTTGATGCGGCCTATCTAAGTTCATTCCATAAGTCTGGCCCTAGCTAGTTACCAGCTTCATGGTGCCCACACTGTCTCACAGAAAGTGTGTTTTTTTGTCAGAGTTGTGAGACATGGCAGCAGTCTGCACTTGTTTTTTTTTTTATTTTATTTATTTTATTTTATTTATTTTATTTTATTTTATTTTATTTTATTTTATTTTATTTTATTTTATTTTATTTTATTTTATTTTTGTTCTTTTCTGATTAAAGCAACTGTTTAAATCAGGCTCTTTGGCTTGAGGTTTGTGGTTCCCAGGAGTAGATCAGAGTAGAGACTCATTCTTGGTTGGTCACACGACCCATCTCTCCCAAATCTGTTTCCATTAAAATTTCTTGCCACAACTGACACGCTTGTATGGTTTTATGGATTGAGTTGCATTCCATAATAATACGATGTCCTATCACACTGTCAATGGGTGATGTGAAGTGCTCGTGAATACAACTGCTTTTGGAAATAGGGTCTTTGTAAGTAGAATTTTCCCAAGATGAGATCACTAGAGTGGATCCCAATCCAGTGTGACTGGTATCCTTATAATCAGAAGAGGCAGATATGTACACAGAACAGGACAGCAAATGGACAAATGCATCTGCAAGCTCCCAAATCTCACTCGATGCTGGAACAGCAGTGCCAGGAAGAGCCTGCCTTGGACTCTTTAGAAAGATCACAGCCCTTCTGCTACCCTGATATTAGACTCCTCGCTGCTAGAAATGTAGTAGAATAAACACTAAAGCTTGTGCCACATACTTTATTATGGTAAGGAAACTAATTATTAATATTTACGCAGATTGCAGGATACAGCTGCCCCCCCCCCGCCGCTGTTTACCAGTACCAGAATAGGCAAGAAGAGACTCAGAGGGTGTGGTCAGACTGATACCCAGACACAAGAGGTCTAGCTCCTAGGGCAAAAGAGATTTCAGTTTCTTTAAGTATTTGATGTGTTACATGCTGTAGTTGCGGTAGATCAATAGAGATGACATTCTTTCTGAGATGATGAAATCATGCCTTTTCTTTCTGTAGTTTTCCGGCTGGTTTCTAGACACTGTGCAATTGAATCTGATAATAGTGAGAAGGTTTGGTAGCTTTGCCAGTTGCAGTTTATCTTCAAGAGTGAGTCAGGTATCATCCCACTGTATGTCCCAGACTACAAGGAAAGGGAGCCAACACTCGCATTCCCAACACAGTCAAGCCTTGAGAAGCCCTTCCTTGGAGTGAGGGCATGTGGGAGGAGAGGGATGTTTCAAGGTCAAACACTGATCATTGAGAACCTCACTTTGGAGACCAATGCTATTCACCTTTGTGTTTTTTTTATAAATTTATTGTTTTGGAGCCTCTTCCCAAACTGAAACTGAAGCCCTTCCACTTCTAACATTATCAGGTTTACTGCAATTAAAGTGGATACAACGTTTTATGAATTTGTTAAAAATTGTATATTCATTTGTTCCATCTCTTGATATGTACATATATTTATACATACATACATACATACATACATACGTGTGTGAGTATTATCTATCTCTCTTTTATTTGATTAAATTGCTGACCATTACCTGGCATACTTTGTCAGGTTTTTTCTTTTCTTTTTTTCCCACTCCTCTGTTTTATTGGCATTTCACTACTGTCAATATCACTACTTTTTTGGCTGTAATTTTTCTTCTTTCTCTGGTTTACTTTATTGTTGCTTAGCTTATAGAGTTCAAGGTGTATTTAGTTTTTTATAAAATCATATCATTAATTACTACATGTTTTATGAATATTGGTTTGATTAAACAGCATATGTGCCCGTTCCGTGTACATCTTCCTGCTGGTTTTTTTCTTTCCAGTTTCTAAGACTTTAGTATTCTATTCCACATTTAGAAGTATGATTTTTTTTTCAGCAATTCCGCTTCCACTTGATTTCTTCCTTTATCTAAAGGCTCTGTTGCTCTGGAATCTTTTGTCACTTTTGGGGTTGCTGACATTTTGATGTGAAATTGCAGTTTTAATTGGGTTTTATTTTATAGAATTTCAATATAACTGTACAGGATTCTAAAAAATGAAATGGTCCATTTTGACGTTTGCTTTGAAACTATTACTGTTGTTTTTCTTTAATTTCCTAACACATGGAGTATTTGTAATAAACCTGTATTGTCTGTGTAGAGAACAACATCCTACAACAACTTATATAAGTTCAGCCAATACAAATGTAACAAATTTTCTATCTTTGTTAATGTTTTTAAAAAACATTCTCTGTATTCATTCTTCAGTTAAGGGATTAAGATCTGGGTTGTTTCCAGTTCCTGACTATGACCAATAAAACTGCTGTGAACATAGTGGAGCATGTATCCTTGTGGTATGCCCAGGAGAGGTATACCGGAGTCATGAAGTAAAACTATTTCCAATTTTCCGAGAAACTGCCTGATTGATTTCCAGAGTGGTTTTTCAAGTTTGCAATCCTCCAACAATGGAGGAGTGTTGCTTGAGTTATTGACCTTAGCCATTCTGATTGGTGTAAAGTAGAATCTCAGTGTTGTTTTGATTTGCATTTCCCTGATGACTAAGGATGTTGAACATTTTTTTAAGTGTTTCTTGGCCATTCAAGATTCCTCTATTGAGAATTCACTGTTTAGCTCTGTATCCCATTTTAAAAATTGGTTTCATTGAATCTTGGTATTGTTCTCCTTGTTTCTAATGGACTAATTTCAGCCTTGAGTTGGACTGTTTCCTGGCATCTACTCCTCTTGGGTGTGTTTGCTTCTTTTTGCTGTAGAGCCTCCAGCTGTTAAGTTGCTAGTATATCTCTTCAATTTCTTTATGAAGTAACTTAGTGCTTTCAATTTTTCTCTTAGCACTTTTTCATTTTGTCCCATAAGTTTGGATATGTTGTGCTTTTATTTTCATTGAATTCTAGAAAGTATTATACATTTATAGCAATCTCTTTTTTTAGGTTAGAGAAGCTTTCTCCTATGATTTTGCTGAAGACATTTTCTGGTCTTTTGAATTGGGAATCTTCACACTTGTCTATTCCTATTATTTTTAGGTTTGGCCTTCTCATAGTGTCCCAAATTTCCTGTATGTTTTGAGTTAACAATTTTTTCATTTGGCATTTTCTTTGACCAATGAATCAATATCTTCTATGGCATCATCTATGGCTGGGGTTCTCTCTTCTTTCTCTTGCATTCTGATGATGCTTGTGTATGTAGTTCTTGATCTCTTTCCTAGGTTTTCCATCTCCAGGGTTGCCTTTATCTGTGTTTTGTTTATTGCTTCTATTTCCATTTTTAGGTCTTGGACTGTTTTACTTATTTCTTTCATCTGTTTAATTGTAGTTCCTTGAATTTTTTAAGGGATTTATTTATTTCCACCTTAAGGGCTTCTATTACTCTGACTGTGTTTTCCTGTGTTTCTTTAAGGAATTTATTGATATCATCATTAAAAACCTCTATCATCTTCATGAGATGAGATTTAAGGTCACAGTTTTGCTCTTCATGTGTGGTAGGCTATCTAGGGGTTGCTGTAGTAGGAGATCTGCGTTCTGATGGTGCCACATTTGCACTGGCTTCTGTTGATTATGTTCTTGTGCCTGCTTTTTGCCATCAAGTTGTTTCTGGTGCTGGCTGGCCTAGTAGTCCCTGGGAGTAGTAAGCCTCTGGGACTGGTTGTCCAAGATAGCTACAGGTTTCCCACAAGGCAGGGAGAGCAGTAGACTGGGGTGTGGGGTGTAGATCCTTGGTTACAGGTGGAGGTGTAGCCTGAAAGGAAGATGGAGCTCCAGGTTGATCAAATGCTTTTGTTAATGATAACCATGGGGTATTTGATGTTTCTAATATTTGAAATCTTTTTGATGGTTAAAATGACATTAAGTTGTGAAAAAAAGCTCTATGCCAAATCAAGAGCAATATATTAAAGAAAATGGTTGTGAATATCATCCTTAATTTAAAATTTTAATTCATAAAAAACCTGTATGAAAATGGTGTAGTGCTATAATTAGATATAGACACACATGAAATAGTCAATTACAAATTCTATCTCCCCAAATATTGTGAGGCTTTTTAATTTTTTTCTTTTTAATTTTTTAATTATTTTTTTATGTATTCACTTCACATTCCACTCACTGCCTCTTCCTATACCCCACCCCCACAATGCTTTCCCCACCCCTTCCCTTCTCTTCTAAGTGGGTGAGGGCTCCCTGGGTATTCCCCCACCCTGCCACATCAAGTTTCTGTGGAAATAGGCACATCCTCTCCCACTGAGGCCAGACAAAGCAGCCCAGATAGAACATATCCCAGAGACAGGTAACTGCTCTTGAGATAGTCCCCACTCCAGTTATTCCAGACCTACATGAAGACCAAGCTGCACATCTGCTACATATGTGCAGAGAAGCCTAGGACCAGCCTTTTTATACTCTTTGGTTTGTGGTTCAGTCTCTGAGAGCCCCAATGGCCCAAGTTTGTTGACTCTGTTGGTCTTTGTGTGGAGTTCCTATCCCCACTGGGGGCCCCCAATCATTCCCCCTATTCTTTCATAAGAGCCCCTAAGCTACATCTATAGTTATAATGTGGGTATCTGTATCTGTCTAAGTCAACTCCTGGGTGGAGCCTCTCAGATGACAGACATACTGGAGCCCTGTCTGCAAGCATAACAGAGTATGATTAATAGTGTCATACTTTTCATCTGTCCCTTATGACTACTTTATTCCCTCTTCTAAGTAAGATTCAAGCATCCTCATTGGGCCTTCTTTTTGGTTTAGCTTCTCTGGGTCTTTGGCATGTAGTATGGGTAGTATTAGCCATAATGTTATGGCTAATATCCACTTATAAGTGAGTACATACCATGCATGTCCTTTTGGGATTAGGTTACTGCACTTAGGATGATATTCTCAAGTTCCATCTATTTGCCTGCAAAATTCATGATGGCTTTGTTTTTAATAGCTGAATAGTATTCCATTGAGTAGATGTACCACATTTTCTTTAGTCTTCAGTTGAGTGCTATCTAGGTTGTTTCCAGTTTCTGAATATTACAAATAGTCAACTGCTATGAATATAGTTGAGCAAGTGTCCTTGTAGAATGGCAGAACATCTTTGGGTACATGCCCACGAGTGGTATAGCTGGGTCTTGAGGTAGAACTATTCTGAGTTCTCTGAAAAAAAAAACCCACTAAATTAATTTCCAGAGTGGTTGTTTAAGTTTGTTCTCCCAACAAAAATGGAGGAGCATTCTCCTAGCTCCACATCCTTGCTAGAATGTGCTATCACTTGAGTTTCTTTTTTTTTATCCCAGCCATTCTGATTGGTGTAATGTAGAGTATCAATGCTATTTTGATTTGCATTTCCCTGATGATTAAGGATCTTGAACATTTCTTTAAGCATGTCTTGGCCATTGAGATTCCTCTGTTGAGAATTCTGTGTTTAGGTTTGTACACCATTTTTTAATTAGGTTATTTGGGTTGTTGATGTCTTATTTCTAGACTTTTTTTAAAAAATAAATGTTGAATATTATTCCTCTTTCAGATGTAGGTTTGGTGAAGATACTTTGCCAATCTATAGGCTGTTGTTTTGTCCTCTGGACGGTGTCCTTGACTTTACAGAAGCTTCGCAGTTTTATGAGGTCCCATTTATCAATTGTTGATCTTAGAGGCTGAGCCATTAATGTTCTGTTCAGGAAACTGTCTCCTGTACCATTGCATTCAAAGCTATTTCCCACTTTCAATTCTGTGAGACTTCGTGTATCTGGTTTCATGTTGAGGTTGTTGATCTACTTGGGCTTGAGTTATGTGCAGAGTAATAAATATGGGCCAATGTTCATTCTTCTATATGTAGATGACCAGTTAGACCAACACCATTTGTTGAAGATGTTTTCTTTTTCTAATTGTAGGGTTTTGACTTCTGTATCGAAAATGAAGTGTTAGGTGTGTGGGTTTCTAGGTTTTTGATTCTTTCCCTTCATCAATGTGTTTGTTTTTGTACTGGTACACTAGTACCATGCAGGGTTGGTTTTTTTTTTTATCACTATTACTCTGTAGTATAACTTGAGGTCAGGGATGGCAATACTTCTTGAGGTTCTTTTATTGTTCAGGAGTTTTGGCTATCCTGGGCTTTTGTACTGGCTGGTTTTGTGTCAACTTGACACAGGCTGGAGTTATCATAGGAAAAGGAGCTTCAGTTGGGGAAGTGCCTCCATGAGATCCAGCTGTGGGGCATTTTCTCAATTACTGATCAAGGGGGAGGGCCCCTTGTGGGTGGTACCATCTTTGGGCTGGTATTCTTAGGTTCTATAAGAGAGCAGGCTGAGCAAGCCAGGGGAAGCAAGCCACTAAGGAACATCCCTCCATGGCCTCTGTATCAGCTCCTGCTTCCTGACCTGCTTGAGTTCCAGTACTGACTTCCTTTGGTAATGAACAGCTGTGTGGAAGTGTAAGCTGAATAAACCCTATCCTCCCCAACTTGCTTCTTGGTCATGATGTTTATACAAGAATAGAAACCCTGACTAAGACAGCTTTTAAGTTTTCTATATGAAGTTTAGAATTTCTCTTCCAGTGTCTGTAAAAGATTGTGTTGGAATGTTGAGGGGAATTGCATTGAATCTGTAGATTGCTTTTTGATAAGATGACCATTTTCACTATGTTAATTTTCCCTATCCATAAACATGAGAAGTCTTTCTATCTTCTGATATCTTCTTCAATATTTTTCTTTAGAGACTTGAAGTTCTTGTCATAAAAATATTTTACTTGCTTAGTTAGAGTTACACCATGATATTTTGTGTTATTCATAACTATTGTAAAGGTCACCGCATCCCCAATTTCTTAGTATAAAGAAGGGCAACATGATTTCTTTGGGTTAATTTTTTATCTAGTCACTTTGATGAAAGTGTTCATTAGCTATTAGAATTTTTGGTGTTTCTTATGTATATTATTATATCATTTGCAAATAATGATATTTTGACTTTTTTCTTTCCAATTTGTATTCCCTTGATTGCTTTTAATTGTCTTATTTCTATGGATAGAACTTTAAGTACTATATTGAGTAGATAAGGAGACAGTAGGCAGCCTTGTCTTCTCCCTGATTTTAGTAGAGTTGCTTTAAGTTTCTCTCCATTTAGTTTGATGTAGGCCACTGGCTTGCTGTATATTGATTTTATTATATTTAGGTATGTGCCTTGTATTCCTGATCTCTCTAATACAGTTAACATGAAGGGATGTTGAATTTTGTTAAGGGCTTTCGTAATTTAATGAAACGATTGTGCGATTTTTTTCTTTAAGTTTGTTTATATGGTGGATCACATTGATGGATTTTTGTATATTGAACCATCCCTGAATCCCTGGGATGAATCCTACTTGATTGTGGTGGATGATGTTCCTGGATTTAGTTTGTGACTATCTTATTGAGTATTTTTACATCGATGTTCATAGAAAAATCAGTCTGAAGTTCTCTTTCTTTGTGTGGTTTAGGTGTTAGGGTGACCTTGGCTTCATAGAATGAGTTTGGCAAGGTTCCTTCTGTTTCTATTTTGTGCAATAGTTTGAGGAATATTGGCACTAGCTCTTCTTTGAAATTTCTGTAGAATTCTGCACTTAAATCATCTGGCCCTCAGTTTTTGTTTTTGTTTTTGTTTTTGTTTTTGTTTTTGTTTTTGTTTTTTTTTAATAGGGAGACTCTTGATGACTTCTTCTATTTCTTTAGGGGTTATAGAGCTGTTTAAATAGTTTACTTGATCTTGATTTAACTTTGATGAGTGTTATCTGTCTAGAAAAGTATCCATTTCATTAAGCTTTCCTAATTTTGACAGAATCCTTCTGGTTTCCCTTTGCACCCGAAGCTGATCCTGTGCCACAGCACTCCTTACACAAATACCACCAGGAGAGAGCTTGTCGCTCAGGGATGTAGACACACCTGTGAGCACAAGTAAGAATACCACTTCTGCTTAAATTCTTGGCCCAAGAGGGACCCACACTGAGCCATCAGGACACAGGAACCAAGGAACAGCCACGGCCAGCACCCTTTTGTTCCCATCTGCACCCTGGAGCTGACCCTATGCTATAGCTGTTCATACCCAAATTCCTTCTGGAGAGAACTAGTTTCTAAGGAGTACTGACACACAGGCTTGCAGGAGAGAAAAGCCACAGTTAGAGCCAGCAAGACCAGGTAACACCAGAGATAACCAGATGGCAAGAGGCAAGGACAAGAACATAAACAACAGAAACCAAGACTACTTGGCATTATCAGAACCCAGTTCTCCCACTACAGCAAAGCAAGACTCTGATTTAAAATCACATCTCATGGTGATGATAGAAGCCTTTTTTTTTGATAGAAGCCCTTCAGAAGGACATAAATAACTCCCTTAAAGAAATATAGGAGAACACAGGTAAATAGGTAGAAGCCCTTAAGGAGTAAAGTTAAAAATTCCTTAAAGAATTGCAGGAAAACACAACCAAATAGGTAAAGGAATTGAACAAAACCATCCAGGATCTAAAAGTGGAAATAGAAACAGTAAAGAAATCAAAGGGAGACAACATTGGAGATAGAAAATGTAAGAAAGAGATCAGGAGTCTCTGATCTCTCTGCAAACATTACCAACAGAACACATGAGATGGAAGAGAAAATCTCAGGCCCACAGATACCATAGAAAACATTGACACAACAGTCAAAGAAAATGTAAAATGCAAAAATCTTCTAACCCCAAACATCCAGGCAATCCAGGACACAATGAGAAGACCAAACCTAAGGATAATAGGTATAGAAGAGAGTAAAGATTCCTAACTTAAAGGGCCAGTAAATATCTTCAACAAAATACTAGAAGAAACTTCCCTAACCTAAAGAAAGAGATGCCCATAAACATACAAGAAGCCTACAGAACTCCAAATAGATTGAACCAGAAAGGAAATTTCTCCTGTCACATAATAGTCAAAATACCAAATGCACAAAACAAAGAAGGAATATTAAAAGCAGTACGGGAAAAAGGTCAAGTAACAAATAAAGGCAGACCTGTTAGAATTGCGCCAGACTTATCAGAGACTGTGAAAGCTTGAAGATCCTGGGAAGATGTTATATAGACCATCGGAAACACAAATGACAGCTCAGGCTACTATACCCACTAAAACTCTCAATTACCATAGATGGGGAAACCAAGATATTCTATGACAAAAACAAATTAACACAATATCTTTCCACAAATCCAGCACTACAAAGGATAATAGATGGAAAACACCAGCACAAGGAGGTAAATTATACCCCACAAAAAGCAAGAAAGTAATCTTCTTTCAACAACCCCAAAAGAAGATAACCACACAAACATAAAAATAACAACAAAAATAATAGGAAGCAACAATCACTATTCCTTAATATCTCTTAACATCATTGGACTCATTTCTCCAATAAAAAGACATAGAGTAACAGACTGAATATATAAACAGGATCCAACATTTTGTTGCATACAGGAAACGTACCTCAGTGTCAAAGAAAGACACTACCTCTGAGTAAAAGACTGGAAAACAATTTTCCAAGTAAATGGTCTCAAGAAACAAGCTGGAATAGCCATTCTAATATTGAATAAAAACAACTTTCAACCAAAAGTTATCAAAAAGTATAAGGAAGTATACTTCATACTCATCCAAGGAAAAATCTACCAAGAACTCTCAATTCTGAACATCTATGCTCCAAATGAAAGGGCACCCACATTCATAAAAGAAAAAGAAAAAAAAACCTCTACTAAAGCTCAAAGCACAAATTGCACCTCACACAATATAGTCAGACTATCCTGGAAACACAAACTGAAGAGAGATACAGTGAAACTAACATAGGTTATGGATCAAATGGATTTAACAGATAGCTATATAACATTTTATACTAAAACAAAGGAGGATACCTTCTTTGCAGCACATCATGATACCCTTTTCAAAACTGAACATATAATAGGTCACAAAACAGGCCTCAACAGACACAAGAAGAGTGAAATAATCCTATGCATCCTATCAGATCACCACAGACTAAGGCCTGTCTTCAATAGCAACAAAAACAACAGACTGTCCACATACACATGGAAGCTGAACAACACCCTACTCAATGATAACTTGGTCAAGGAGAAAATAAAGAAATTAAAGACTTTTTAGAATTTAATGGAAATGAAGGCACAGAATACCCAAACTTATGGGCCACAATGAAATCAGTGCTAAGAGGAAAACTCAGCTCTGAGTGCCTCTGAAAAGAAGAGGAGAGAGCATACACTAGCAGCTTAATACCACACCTGAAAGATCTAGAACAAAAAGAAGCAAATACACCTAAGAAGAGTAGATGGCAGGAAATAATCAAATGCAGTGCTGAAATCAACCAGGCAGAAACAAGAGAAATACACAAAGAATCAACAAAACCAGGAGCTGGTTCTTTGAGAAAATCAACAAGATAGATTACCCCTTAGCCAGACTAACCAGAGGGTACAGAGACAGTATGCATATTAACAAAATCAGTAATGAATATGGAGTCAAAACAACAGAAACTGGGGACATAAAAAAAATCATCAGATCCTACCACAAAAGCCTATACTCAACAAAACTGGAAAATCTGGATGAAATGGACAATTTTCTAGACAGATATCAGGTAACAAAGTTAAATCAGAATCAGATAAACTAAATTGTCCCATAACCCTTAAAGAAATAGAAGCTGTCATTAAAAGTCTCCTAATCTTTTTTTAATAGGATATATTCTTTATTTACATTTCATTTCCCTCTTCCTGGTTCCCCAACCCCCAAAGGTCCCATATGCCCTTTTCCCTCCCCCTGTTCCCTAATCCACCCCTTCCCACTTCCCTGTTCTGGTATTCCCCTACACTGATGCATTGGCCTTTCCAGAGTCAGGGTCCACTCCTTCCGTATTCTCAGACATCATTTGATATGTGGATTGTGTCTTTGGTGTTCCAAGATTCTAGGCTAATATCCACTTACCAGTGAGTGCATACCATGAGTATTCTTTTGAGACTGGGTTACCTCACTTAGTATGATGTTCTCCAGCTCCATCCATTCATCTAAGAATTTCATGAATTCAGGAACTTTCCCCCTGTGCCCATGTCCTCCAGGGTCTTCCCAAGTTTCTTTTCTATTAGTTTCAGTGTGTCTGGTTTTATGTGGAGGTCCTTGATCCATTTGGAGTTGATCTTAGTACAAGGAGATAAGAGTGGGTCAATTCTCATTCTTCTGCATGTTGACCTCCAGTTGAACCAGCACAATTTGTTGAAAAGGCTATCTTTTTTCCACTGGATGGTTGTAGCTCCTTTATCAAAGATCAAGTGACCATAAGTCTGTGGGTTCATTTCTGGGTCTTCAATCCTATTCCATTGATCTACTTGTCTGTTGCTGTACCAATACCATGCAGTTTTTAACACAATTGCTCTGTAGTACTGCTTGAGGTCAGGGATATTGATTCCCCCAGAAGTCCTTTTATTGTTGAGAATAGTTTTAGCTATCCTGGGTTTTTTGTTATTCCAGATGAGTTTGAGAATTGCTCTTTCTAGATCTATGAAGAATTGAATTGGGATTTTGATGGGGATTGCATTCAATCTGTAGATTGCTTTTGGCAAGATGGCCATTTTTACTATATTGATCCTACCAGTCCAATAGCATGAAATATTTTTCCATCTTCTGAGGTCTACTTCGATTTCTTTCTTCAAGGACTTGAAGTTCCTGTTGTACAGATCTTTCACTTGTTTGGTTAGAGTCACGACAAGGTACTTTATGTTGTTTGTGGCTATTGTGAAGGGTGTTATTTCCCTAACTTCTTTCTCAACCTGCTTGTCCTTTGAGTACAGGAAGGCTACTGATTTGCTTGAGTTGATTTTATAACCAGCCACTTTGCTGAAGTTGTTTATCAACTATAGAAGTTCTCTGGTGAAGTTTTTTGGGTCGCTTAAGTATACTATCATATCTGCAAATAATGATAGTTTGACTTCTTCCTTTCCAATTTGTATTCCGTTGACTTCCTTATGTTGTCTAATTGCTCTCGCTAGAACTTTGAGTGCTATATTGAAAAGACATGGAGAGAGAGGGCAGCCTTGTCTAGTCCCTGATTTTAGTGGGAATGCTTCAAGTTTCTCTCCATTTAGTTTGATTATGGCTACTGGTTTGCTGTAGATTGCTTTTTACTATGTTTAGGTATGGGCCTTGAATAGGGGGAAAGTTCCTGAACAAAACACCAATAGCTTATGCTCTAAGATCAAGAATTGACAAATGGGACCTCATAAAATTACAAAGTTTCTGTAAGGCAAAGGACACTGTCAGAAAGCCAAAACGGCAACCAACAAATTGGGAAAAGATCTTCACCAACCCCACATCCAACAGAGGGCTAATATCCAATATATACAAAGAACTCAAGAAGTTAGACCCCAAAGAACCAAATAACCCTATTAAAAATGGGGTACAGAGCTAAACAAAGAATTGTCACCAGAAGAAATTTGGATGGCTGAGAAACACCTTAAGAGATGTTCAACATCACTAGTCATCAGGGAAATGCAAATCAAAACAACCCTGAGATTCCACCTTACACCAGTCAGAATGGCTAAGATTAAAAACTCAGGAGACAATAGGTGCCGGTGAGGATGTGGAGAAAGAGGAACACTCCTCCACTATTGATGGGATTGCAAGATGGTACAACCGCTCTGGAAATGAGGTGGTTCCTCAGAAAATTTGGCATGATACTTCCAGAGGACCCTGTCATACCACTCCTGGGCACATACCCAGAGGATTCCCCTGCATACAATAAAGACACATGCTCCACTATGTTCATAACAGCCTTATTTATAATAGCCAGAAGTTGGGAGGAGCCCAGATGTTCTTCAAAGGAGGAATGGATACAGAAAATGTGGTATATTTATACAGTGGAATACTACTCAGCAATTAAAAATAATGAATTCATGCAATTTGTAGGCAAATGGTTAGATCTGGAAAATATCATCCTAAGCGAGTTAACCCAATCACAAAAGAATACACATGAAATGCAATCACTGATAAGTGGATATTAATGAGCCCAGAAGCTCTGAGTACTCAAGGCACAATTAGCAAGTCAAATGATTCCCAAGAAGAAGGAAGGAGAGCACCCTGGGCCTGAAAAGATTGGATCCAGTTTTGTAGGAGAGTACCAGGACAGAGAAATGGTGTGTGTGTGTGTGTGGGGGGGTGATTGGGGAATAGTTGGAGGGGGAGAGGACTTATAGGACATATGGTGAGGGGGGAACTGGGAAAGAGGAAAGCCTTTGAATGTAAACAAAGAATATAGAATAAATAATAATAATAATAATAATAACAATAATAAAAGAATTTCATGAATTCATTGTTTCTAGTGTCATTAAAATATAATTCATTGTTTCTAATGTCATTAAAAGTGTCCTAATTAAAAAAAAAAGCCCAAGACCAGATGGTTTTAGTGCAGAATTCTATCATATATTCAAAGAAGACAATACCAATATTCTTCAAATTATTCCACAAAATAGAAACAGAAGGAACACTACCCAATTTATTCTATGAAGCCACAGTTACACTGAGTATTCTTCCTTGGAGATGGAAAGGTTTCTATCTAATCAGGAACTTTTCACCATTTCCTTTCATAGAGGACTTCATAAGAGATTTTTTTTTCTACTTCTATCATGTTTAACATTCCAAATAGATTTTAAAAACTGGTTGAGTGCATATTACTTTCAGCTTCAGAAGATATAATGTATATTTAAGATGCATTTAATTATTATAGATTATTTGGATGACTTAGAAATGTCAGTACTGAGTTGTTTATTTTTAAATAAATTTTATTAGTTTAATAAAAAAAATCCAAGAAAACAAGTTTTCCTAATTTTGTGGAGTACAGGCTTTTGAAGTAAGACCTAATAATTCTTTGAATAATTTAAGTACTATAGTACTTAAAGACTATATAGAATAGATAGGGAGAGAATGGGCAGCCTTGTCTTGTCCCTGATTTTAGTGGAATCACACTAAGTTTCTCGAAGTCCTCAGTGTCCATTGTTATGTCTCCCATTCCATATCTAATTTCTTTTGAAAACTCTTGCTGTCTTTTGGTTATTTTGTCTAAGTGTTCATTTATACTGTATATTTTCTCAAAGAAACAGTTCTTGGTTTCATTGATTCTTTGTATTGTTTTCTTTGTTTCTAACTGATTAGTTTTAGCACTAATTTTGATTATTTCCTGCTTTCTACTCCTCATTGGAGTGATCACTTCTTTTTTTTCTAGAGCATTTAGGCATATTTTTAAATTGCTGTATAAGTACTTTTTAATTTCTCTATGGAAGCACTTAATGTTATGACCTTTCGTCTTATCACTGCTTTCATTGTATGCCATCAACTTGGGTATGTTATGGCTTATTTTTCATTGAATTCTAGAAAGTCTTTTCTTTCTTTATTTCTTCCCTGATCCAGTGATCATGGAGTAGAGAGCTGTTCAATTTCCATGAGTGTGTAGGCTTTCTGGTGTTTCTGTTGAAGTCCAGCTTTACTCTGGGGTAGTCTGGGAAAATACAAGGCAATATTTCAATTTTCTTGTATCTGTTGCTTTGAGGCTTGCTTTGTGATGGCCAGTTTTGGAGAAAGATCCATGAGGTGCTGAGGAGTATTTTTTTGTGTGTGTTTGGGTGAAATAGTCTATAGATGTCTGTTAGGTCCATTTATTTCATAATGTCAGTTAGTTTTGTTATTTCTCTGTTTAGTTTTCGTCTGGATGACCTGTCACTTGGTGAGAGTGGGATGTTGAAGTCTCCCACTATTAATGTGTGGCATTAGATGTATAATTTAAGTGTTAGCAGTGTTTCTTCTACAAATGTGGGTGCCCTGTGTTTGGAGCATAGATATTCAGGGTTGAGATATCTTGGTAGCATTTTCCTTTGATAAGTATGAAGAATCTTTCCCTGTCTCCTTTGATTAATTTTGGTTGAAATATCTATTTTATTAGATATTAGAATGGCTACTCCAGCTTGCTCCTTGGGTCTATTTGCTTGGAGAACTGTTTTCCAGCGCTTTACCCTGAGGTAATGTCTATCTTTATCGCAGAGGTATGTTTCTTATATGCAGCAAAATGATGGATCCTGTTTTTGAGTTCATCCTGTTAGCCTGTGTCTTTTTGTTGGGGAGCTGAGCCTGAAGTGGAAACGTGAGGGTTCTTTGGAAAGTCAGTTGGATAGTGTTTTGCTGGGGCCTACTCATGAAGGAATGTTTAGCTGAAGTCGACACAGGTGAAAGACTAAGGCAGGCTCTCGAAGGAACATTTAGCTAAAGCAGACACTGATGAAAAGATGTTCTGCTAAAGCAAGCACATGAAAGGACATGTGATGAAGGATTCTGGGCTAACAACTTGCATGTTTGGTAACAACTTGTGAATGCGCTTACATTGCATAGTTGAGCTGCATTTGTTGGGACTCCGTAGAGAGAAACTCACAAAAAAAAAAAAAAAAAAAAAACAAAAAAAAAACAAAAAAAAAAAAAAAAAAAAAAAAAAAAAACAAAACTGGTGGTGTGCTGCAATTTCCTGCTTGGACTCAGGCTGTTGGCAGAGTGATGTCAGCTGAGACAGAGGCATGTGTTGAGGCAAGACACGTGCTGGGGCAATGCCTATGGAGGGCACGTAATGCTTGGAGGGTATAAGAAGGACTCACTGTACCGCCTAGGAGGCTGAGCCAGGCTTGCTTACAGAGCTAGCTGTGCAAAGCTTGTGGACCGCATATCTTCCCTGATCTTCACTTCCCTGAGAGAGGCACAGTGAGAACATTTCCTGGTATCTCTCCTGATCCTTCCTGCTGACTCTTGCCGAGTTTGAAGTCTGACTGTCTCTTCTATGTAGCACCACCTCAGCAGATTCGTGTTTGCGATCCAGACTCTACCCAAGTGGACTGCTGGTGTCTCTGTGAAGTGTTTGCATATGGACTGAGCTGCCTCTCACTAACCTGTAATGAACTGTCAATTTATAGACAACACAGATAGGAGTTGCTCCGAAGAATCTTTCTAAACATGCCCATTTCCCCCATATCCTTTCTGTACCTCTGGTGGGTGATGGCTAAAAGGGAGGTTAAAACATCTAAGAATGTTTTTACCATCATTAAAAATAGGTTTTGAAAAAACTAAAAGTTACATGAGTCCATTGGTGTTGAGATATATTAATGACCAGTGATTGTTAAGTCCTGTTAGTTTGATATTGGTGGTGGTGGTGGTGGTGGTGGTGGTGGTGGTGTGTGTGTGTGTGTGTGTGTGTGTGTGTGTGTGTTTTCTTTGGTTTTAATGACATAGTTACTTATTTCCTGTTTTTTCTTAGATGTAGTTATCTTCCTTTGGTTAGAGTTTTCCTTCTAGTATTTTCTATAGGGCTGTTTTTGTGGATAGATATTGTTTGAATTCAGATTTGTCTTAAAATACCTTGATTTTTTATGTATGGTGATTGAGAGTTTTGGTAAATATAGTAGTCTAGGTTGGAATTTGTGTTTTTTTGTTTCTGTTTTTTTGTTGGTTTTGTTTTTTAAGAGATCACAATGTATCTGTCCAGGTCCTTCTAAATTTTAGAGTTTCTGTTAAGAAATTGTTTGTAATTCTGATAGGCCTGCCTTTGTATGTTACCTTTGCTCTTTCTGCTTTTAATATTCTTTATTCTGTAGATTTTGTGTTTTGATTATTAAGTGGCAGTAGGATTTTCATTTCTGGTTCAGTCTAATTGGTGTTCCACCAGCTTCTTGAATGTTTTTAGGCATCTCTTTCTTTAGATTGGGAAAGTTTTTTTTTTTTTTATGATTTTGTTGAAAATATTTTCTGGGCCTTGGAGCTGGGACTCTTTATTCCTATTCTTATTATTTTTAGGTTTGGTCTTTTCGGCTTATCCCAGATTTCCTGGATGCTTTGTGTCAGGAACTTTTTTTTATATTTAACATTTCTTTGACTGATGTAGCAGTTTCTTCTATGTCTTCTGTGTATCTTCTATGCCTGAGCTATTATTCTCTTCCATCTCCTGTGTTCTGTTGGTGATGCTTGCATCTGTTGTTCCTGTTCTCTTCCCTAGGTTTTCCATTTTCAGGACTCCCTCAGTTTGGGTTTTCTTTATTGCTTCTACTTCCACTTTCGGGTCTTGCACTGTTTCATTTATTTCCTTTACCTGTTTGATTGCGTTTTTCTGTATTTCTTTAAGGGACTTATTTATTTTCTTTTAAAAGGCCTGTTTCAGTATATCCAATGCTTCTCTGAAGGTGTCATATTGCCTTTGCTTTTGTTAATTGTGTTCTTTTGAGGGCCTTTAGTCATCTGGATAGTCCCTAGATGTTCCTGTTGAAGTAGGTATTGGGAGGGAGGGTTATCCTCGATGGTCCTGGTGTGGCGGGCCTATGATGGGTATCTTTGGGCTGTATTGTTCTAGATCAGCAGGTTTGTATAGTTCAGGAGCCACAGATCCAATGAAGGTGGGCAGAGAGGGTGTGGTAGAATAGACGTCTGCCTGAAACAGCCGATTGCTCAGGGCAGCTTGGGTTGCCCCAGAGGACTCCAAGAACAGGGAAGATGGGTGGGAGAAGGTATGATCATTTTTCTCCAGTAAGAATGCCCACTTTCCTCTAATTATTTTGAGTTGCATATTTGTCATTGACCATAGTATTCTACCATATTCTAAGATATCAAAACTACTTCCTCCACTCTTAACTGTATTTTGATACCGACTACTGACTTTTATCTCTCTTTCCCCCTTTTAACCCACTAGGGACCTCTATTGTGCTCTTTAATACTATATGGTCAATTAACTGTTTCAGTCTGTATGAGTGAAAGCATGAAGAATTTGGTTTTTGTTATCTACCTTATTTCAGTTAAGATAATATCTCCCCATTTCCTTTTTATATCACTACGAAAGGTAATATCTTATCCTTTTTATTCTGATATACATATACAATAACAAAATTTTATTAATCTGTCTATAACATCTGACATCTTAGTTGATTTTCTGTCTTGCAATCAATCATAATGTTACAATAAATGATGCTATTCATGTTTGATATAATGACCTTAATTCCTTTGGATTAGACAAAGCAGTGAAGTTTACAGAAGTATATAAAGGTTCTATATAACCGTTATATAAAGTATATACTGGCTCAAATTAAAAAAAATATTTTGGTGACCCTTTGTAGACACTTTGTAGAGTTGTAGAGAGGTGGCAGGAAAATGAAGGTCCATTGGGGATAACATACTGCTCAGGGCTACACAACCACTCCCTGACGGCTAGACATTTTTACTTTTCCATCAATAATATACAAGAATTTGTCTTTAATCCTTACTGACATTTGTTAATTTTTGTCTATTTGATAATAACAATTGGATCCAGCTGCGGTTCTATGCCAGACAAGCCTGGGTACCCGAGAAGAAAGGGAAAGTGCTTTCTGCTTCCAGCCTACACATTTCCACCCCTACATCTCAGGACAACATGCTGTGTCCCAAAGGTGTTCACAGGAACAAGGTCTTAACTAAGAGCCTCTAAGGAAAAAGGAGGCTCTCTTAGGTTAGGACTAGCTCCTGGCATCGGACATTCATATGAAGTTGTCTACAGGACTGCAGCCAACACTGAGACTCATAGAAAACCTTCTCTCTGTTCTTAAAGGTGCCCATCTCACCCAGAAATTATGGGACATTGTTAGTTAGTTGTTGCTTAAGTACAAGCTTGGAAACAAAAACCAGTGAGGCCACCAAGAGACCCAACAGGTGCAACTCTGTGGACGCTGGGAGTGAGTGACCTCTTACTCTTTTGTGAAGATAAGAAAGGACCCTAGTATTTTTCTGCATGAAGGACCTGAGACAGGAATATGACATATCCAGATATAAGAGTTGCTTGTGTGTCACCAGCACAACAGGGTCACAGCGAGTTCTGTGGTCCAGCCTGTTCAGCAGTCAACTGTAAAGAACTAAGGTTGAGCCTGCCGCCTCTGCTGTTCCCTGGGTGGTATTATGTTGTTAGTGTTTCATTCTTCAGTTTGTTTCCTATTGTTGCAAAATATTGCACAAAATCTGGTTTGTGGCTTCGGTTTTGTTTCTTATCTGTAGAATTGGTTGCTTTCCCTTGAATATCTTCTGCCCCCCTCTGGACATCAGTTTGAAAGGCCTTTGAAACAATTCTTGGAGCAGAGGGAGGCAGGATAGTGGCACCATCCCAAAGAAGGAAGAGTCAGTCTACTAACTATCCCCTGTGCTCAGGGTGATGGGCGTGAACACCCCATCACCACTTTATGTTCCCTTGTGCCAGGCATGCATACATTATTCCAGAAAGATTTTGAATGAACAAGGAACTTACTTGCTTGGCTCCCCTGGGGAGTTATGTATAGGATAGGGTGGAAGCTTTCCATGAGATTGTTAGGCTTCTGTCCAAGAGTAATCTACAGATGGACCCCTGCTGTTTGTATTTGATGATGTTATATACTCGACTGCCAGCCCCCACTTCTGCCTCCCTCTCTTGCCTGAAATGGATGTGAAGCTGGAGGTCAATACTCCATGTACCTCAGATGAAGTCCACCATAGGAGGATGGCTGGAGTGTTGATTGTGCTGTTGGGGAGTAAAGAGAAGATTTGCACTTCAGTTTTCAATCTAGATGCTAGAGACCAGCGAGACAGATAGGCCTCCGCCCACAGTGTGTGTGGTGTGCCTGCATGTAGATGGCAGTAGGAATCATGGCATGCTTTATCTCCAGACAACTCCCCATTTTCCCCTCTAAAAGGACATGGAAAATTCCAAGGTAAGTTCCGAAGTTAGAGGACCTGACAAACCATTGTTGATGAAGAAAAATGAGTTTGCAAAAAGAGATCCTGTGCCCTCCCTGACAACAAGGTACATGTGAGAGTATCCAGGAGTTTCCTAGTCAGGAGTGGTGGGGAATGGAGAATAGAGGACAAGCTGAGCAAGCCATGGGGAAGCAAGCCAATAAGAAGCACCCCTCCATGACGTCTGCATTAGTCCTGCCTCTAGGACCCTGTCCTGTTCGAGTTCCTGTCCTGACTTCCTTCAGTAATGGACAGCAGGTCCAAAGTGGAAGCTAAATAAACCCTTTTCCCCCAAATTTCTTTTAAGTCATGGCGTTTTGTCACAGCAATAGAAACTCTAAGATAGTTTTATAGGACTTCATATACATTGTGTGATTTTTTTTTTTTTTACTGTTCAAAAAATTTTTGATGTAGAGTAATCGAATATGTGGATTGTTTTGGGTGGGTGGGGCATTAAAATAATTTTAATTTACACACTTCATGAGCATAGACTCCCCCTCCCCCATGTGAAACCTCTGTAATTTGTTTTACCTCTTTCCTATACTTCTCATTATAGAAATGATTTGCTTCCCTTTTATTTTTGATGCAAGAGGTGGAGGCAAGACTGTTAGAAGGTCAAGACTAGCCAGGGCAATTTAAAGAGACCCCATTTCAAAGTAAAGGAGAAGGAGGAGGAGGAGGAGGAGGAGGAGGAAGAGGAGGAGGAAGACGAGGAAGAGGAGAAGGAGGAGGAGGAAGAGGAGGAGAAGGAGGAGAAGGAGAAGGAGAAGGAGAAGGAGAAGGAGAAGGAGAAAGAGAAGGAGAAGGAGAAGGAGAAGGAGAAGGAGAAGGAAAGGCGACTTGGGATGTAGTTAAGTGGTAGAGTACTTTCTTAGCATGTATGAGCCTCTGAGTTCAATCTCCAGTAAACACACATAGACACACAGACACACAGACACATTGTATAGCTTATTTTATATATTAATTTGTGATGATTTTAGGGTTTCTACTTATGAAACTAACATTAAAGGAATAATTTGACACTTTTTTTTCTCATTTGTGTATCCTTTGTTTGTCTTGTAGTATAGGAAGGTACCATGGGAGAAAAGTTATTAACAGTCCTAGCCAGTTGTGCCCAGGTCGGCCATTAGAGCCCTTGGAAATGGAGTTACATACAATTGTAGGCTGCCATGTGAATGCTGGGATCCGAACCCAGGTCCTCGGCAAGAGCAGCAAGTGTTTTTAACCATTGAGCATCTCTCCAGCCTCTCTAACTGCATCCTTAATACATATCTTGTATTTTTAATACTTACACTTATAACTAAGGATAAGTGTATAGCTCATCATGCACCGAAAAACCTTCTTGCAGCAGATGGAGACCATAAGAGAAAACCACATGTGACCCCACTTCAGAGAAACACTGACCACGGATGCCTAGCCTCAAACGATACATCTACAATGCAAACCTACCCCCTAAAGCTTGGGAAACATCAAGGAAGAGGAGGTTGGAACAATGTAAGAGTCAGACCAAGACATGTTCTATGTGAGTGTGTCATCTATATTACAGGGAAACTGCACTCACAAAATCTCAAAAGTATATCTGCCTAAACAAGGCATGAATAGTGACTATATCAAGTGACATGCCAACCCAGAGAGGGACATCTCACAAACCCACTCCTAGATGAAGAGCTATAGGCAATTAATGACTACTAAGAGAGGGAAAATCAGTCTTCTCCAGACAAGCCCCCAAATTTGTTATCTAATATCAAGTGGTCAGTTATAAAAACATTTACATACAAGCAACACTAGGACATGGTAGGCTGTATTTATTAATGTATTCACACACCCCACATATATACACATACATATGTAGCAATATATTAAAGAAAAGAGCATGAATTTGAGAGTGAGACAAGGGAACTTGAGAGGGCAAGAAAGTTAGGGAATGATGTAAATAGAAAACACACACACACACACACACACACACACACACATGAAAATTACAAAAAGAATTCTGGTAGTATGTTGAATAGGAGTGTTGAAAAGAATACCTTTGTCTTGTTACAGAATTTCAAAAAACATTTCTAAGTTTTCTCGCTTCAGCACATTGTGAGCTGTGGGTTTGTTATATATATCACTTACTATGTTGAGGTATGATTCTTCTTATACAATTTGTTGAAGGATTTTAAAATGAAGGTCTGTTAAATTTATTCAAATCCCTTCTCTCTATTTACTATAAATTGTTTCGTCATTCCGTCTCTTGGAGTGCAATATTATGTTTATTGTTTTTGCATATTTTGAGTCACTTTTTGCATGTGGGGATGAATCCTGGTGTGATTGTGGTGGATAAGGTTTTGGATGTGTTGATGGATTCAGTTTGCTGGTTCTTGGTTGATAATTTTTGCATTTATTTTCATCAAGAATGTTGGGTTCTTGTTTTCTTTTGTTGTTACATCTTTGGTTTTGGTAGCACTATAATGCTCAGCTTTGGGGGCTGAGTCTGGCCAGGTTCTTTTCTTTTCAACATATTGAAATAGTTTATGACAAATTAGCATCATTCTTCTTTAAATGTTTTGTAGACTTAAATACTGAGTATATCAAGTCCTGATATTTACTACTTTTCTCTATCCTTGGGGTTCACTACTTATAGATTTTATGTGCTCTAATGTTTATCATTTCTTATAGATTTTAGTTGGTTAGTATACAGTTGTTTATAATAGTCTTTAATAACCTTTTTTGTGACAAAACGTTAAACCTTAAATATTTGTTATAACAATGTATTAGTTGCAATGGCTCCTTTGAAAGTCTAGCTTTAATTTTTGGAATCTTTTCTTTTATACTCACTTAGTTTAGTTGTATATTTATTCATTTTATTTCCCCTCCCTGTAAAGGCAACCCTGTTATGTCACTCTTTTGAAGTTATCTATTTTAATCATTCCTGATCTGATCTTTGGTATTTTATTTCTTTTCCTTATGTCGCATTGGCTTTTAGTTGTGTTTTGTGTGGACTTTTACTTATATAATAGTTGGTGCTAAAACTGTCAGCTTGACAGAATGCAGAATCTGCTGGGAGATGGATTTATGTGTATGTCCGTAGGGGATTACCTTGATTACAATAAATTGATGTGTGTGCGTGCGTGTGTGTGTGTGTGTGTGTGTGTGTGTGTGCGTGTGCATTTGTGTGTAGGCGGGTGGTGATTTCTTCCAGAACAGGGAATCCTGGACTGTATAAAAAGGAGAAAGTGAGCTGGGTTTTAGCATAGATGTATTTATTGCCCTTTGTGAGCCCTGAGTTCAGAGTGGAAACAAGCCCTTTCTCCCTCAAGTTGCTTTGGCAGAGTATTATATCTTAGCAACAATGAAAGAAACTAAGTTTATTTAATTTTTTCTCTCATTGTAGGTAGTCACTGATTCAACATTTTCTTATAATATTGCTTTGTTAATATCTCATAAGCATTTTTAAGTTGTATTTTCTTTATTTCAAAACAAAATATAATTGTCCTTTGCACTTCTTCATTGACTCAATAATAATTTGAGAGCATATTATTTTATTTTTATGTATTTTTATTATTTCCTATGTTACTCCTGATTCTGGTCTTGAGTATCATTTCTTTATGACCAGAGAAGATGATATGATTTATATTTTCAAAAAATTGTTGGATGTTTGTTTTGTGGGATAATATGTGGTTCCTCTTGAATAATACTTTGTATCCTTTTGAAAATAATATTTATTTTTATAAATGTTTGTTAGATCCATTTGGTTTGTAGTTTAGTTTAATTTTGCTGTTTCCTCACTGACTTTCTTTGGTCTATATGATTTGTCCACTGATGAAAGTATGTATTCTATTTTTCAAAGATTACTGAATTGGAATCTCTCTATCCCTCTAGGTCTTACAATGTTTCCTTTGTACAACTGAATTTTCCAGAGTTGGGGGTACATTTATTATTTCTATCTCCTCATCTCCTCTGGTGAAATTGATCTGATTATTGTATATTGACCTCCATTATCTCTTTAATCAGTTTTGAATTAAAGGCTTCTTTACCAAATTTAAGAGTAACTAGTCTAGCTGGCTAGGGTTTCCTTTTTTCTTTTGGAATGCAGTTTTCCATCTCTTCACTTTCAGTCTATATGTTAAGTGAGTTTCTTGTAGGCAGCATGTAGCTGGGTTCAATATATATATATATGTATATATATATACACATATATATGTGTGTATATATATATATATATATATATATATATATATATATATAATGTGATTTTGCATTAAATGGAGACTGCCAGAAGTGAATGATTTCAAGAACTTGGAGCAGACTTGGCTTCTGATGGCAGGAAGAGCAGTGAAAGGGGTACAGGTGGTAGAAGCTTCACAGGGGCCGACACTTCTGGGAGAAGGCAATGCGAGTGTTGGTGTTAAGGGGATACAGTATGGGGATACTTCTTCAGCTCCTACTAGTTTGAGCTCTGTAAGGAGAGGGACTCATGTCAGTGATAAGAAAGGCACGGGGCTCACTGAGTATTTTATCAGGCCCCTCAGCAACAAGATCTTTAGTCATTTAGAGCCTTTATCGGGACCACAGACATGAAAAAAGTGTGGTCTTGGAACCCACAAGGATGAGTCTTTGCAGGTGTAGGTTTCTGTCATTAACAGTAGCAGTGTGAGGATATAGCCTTTGAAGATGGTGTTTGAGGGAGTGAACTGGAACTCAGCAATGGAGAATAGGAATCCTGTAAGAAACAAAGACACGGCATAGCAAGTAGAATCCTGACTCCCCAGCCTCAGGTCAGGGGGACTCATTCGTTTACTAGAGACTCTGGATTTAAGATAAACAGTAAATGGGAGAACCCTCACACTTCACTGCTATAGATGAGAGAAATCTTTGCGATATGAGAATTTCTCAGTGGATATCATCATACAGTCAAATGGAAAGAGCTGTCTAGAGTTCTTTGTAGAGAAAGTGGTACCTCTACTCCACCATCTTGGCTTCTCTTTTCTTTCAGTTGTCTTTATACCATCCCCTGGTAAATTTCTTGCCTGACAATCCCCTTCTCTTTCTTTCAGCAAAGGGCCAATAAATACGTGTGAGATTCCCCTTTAGGGGAGCAGGAGCTGAGATAGTGAGGTTAGACTAGGAGAGTGATAGAGCTGCCTGGTCGTGATCTTATTTTCCAGTGTCTGAGCCATAATTCCATGCCAGGGTAGAGGGGGA
Organism: Apodemus agrarius; assembly: GCA_964023405.1. Classification (NCBI taxonomy): domain Eukaryota; kingdom Metazoa; phylum Chordata; class Mammalia; order Rodentia; family Muridae; genus Apodemus; species Apodemus agrarius. The sequence goes on along the minus strand of OZ030020.1, from coordinate 41,749,587 downwards.
GATCCTTGGCTCCATGACACACTCTTCAGTCTAGCTGTACCAATAACAAAATGACAGCTGGATGACCATCTGACTCTGTCACTGCTTTCTGAAATAGAAATAGGGTGAAATTTCAGTAGATAATGTTATTTTCTGTTTCTCAAACAGACCTTAAAGTCTGATGGTATTTGATTATTCTTAGGAAACATCATTGTAGCTACCCTAGCCATTTCAAAGAACTGTTATACTTACTACTAGATGCAGAAGTCAGGTTTTGGTAGGAAGATAAGAAGAAATACATCACTGTTATGGTTCGGGTATGTTGAAAACATATAACACTGCGGTTATTTTCACTCATTCCATGGCTTTGTTCTTGCTTTAGTGCATGGCTGTTGTGATTTTTTTTTCAAATATAAGCATGTTGTGGGGATGAGAAAGGCAAAATAATAAGCACAGATTATGCTATAGAAGTCCTCAGTAATTAAATGCTAATTTGTTATTCCATAAATATGCAAGTGCTTTTCACACAGAAGCATATATACTCTTCCCAATCCTCCTTTTCCTTTGGTTTTGCTTTCTTTATTCAATAAACTTATGTGTTAAGGACATAGAGATTCTTGGGCCATGCTTAGATGAGATGATATGGAAGTATATTCAAAAAAGTATGGTTATGGAAGAAAGCCTCCCTCCCAGTACAGTTTCCTCAGACAGTATGCAATTGTTAGTTTCCTATCCAGCCAGCCATTTGTTTGCAAGTGTTGAGTATCTGCTTGCACTCAAATAGAGGTTGTAGGGTAAAGGGTGAACAATTGTACAATCTTGATGAGACATCATTCTGACAGTGGAGACAATGAGTAGGACATCACCTGTCATAGTCATTGATTGACTAAAAGCCTTCTTGGAACTGATGACCGAATGAGTTGAATTTGGATAGCAAAAGGTTTAATTTCAAAATATTGAGTTCTTTGACCCTTCTAACACTTGGGAATTAGGAAGATTGGATGATGATCATTTGCTTTCCCTTATTTTACTAAATGTATATAACTTAGAGTAATTTAGCTTTATTGATTACCAAAGCATACTTATGCAATTGCTGATGCATGGCTACAAAGCTATCCTAGGCTTTCAGCCCTATTTGTTATATATGAAATTCACGCTGCAGATGTTACATATAGTCTTGCTTTTAGTAAGTAGTACATTTAGTTTGCATCAATAGTTACATTGCATTTGTTCTGATATTTTATTCTTTTATAACTCCTATATTATGAAATTATTCAAATATCTGAATTATGTACATGTATTCTTGTATCCTTCATGGTGTTCTGTCCATCAGCCACATAGACACCCAGTAAATAAATACATGCCAAACCAGTACAAGTATCTCATACAAACACTCACTTTAGCTAGAGTGGAAAAATCCATATTTCTGTATACTTTAGAGCTTTTCCCTTTTATTCTTTTCCATTTACCTGGAACACTGTGCACACAGTGTTGTTATTTTGCTGACATCCAGTCTCATCCTACCTCCTAACTCCCCCAAATGATGAGAATAGGTGGATATGCTTCTTGGGTGATGAAGTTAATTAAGGTGATACTCTGCAAAGCCCCCCTCCTTCCTTCAGTGTGTGTGTGTGTGTGTGTGTGTGTGTGTGTGTGTGTGTGTCCCACCTATGGCTCATGTTCTTGTTTCTAAGGACTTGTAGCAGTAGCTTCCATAAGGCAGCCTTCCAGGAAGCAACCCCCCTCACACATTGTTCTGATGGTTTACTGTATACCCGCTCCATCTATTCAAACTCTGCACTTTCTAGAAGAAACTTTACTCCATGTTGTGGTTAGTGCACATTGCTCCTGTAATAGTGCACTTTAGTCGAATTCTGATGAAAACGATTACGTGTCATCTCTGAAAGCTGCTACCACCCCAGAAAGTGGTTTTGTGTGCTTTCAACAATGGAGATTTGAATCTCCTTGCCTTCAAATTGTCAACTAGAAGTCCAGACTTGTTCTGTTACTAGAGCGGGGTTTTAGTGGATGGCATTAAGTATGCCAGCCACCTCCTGATGCCAGTCCCATGCACTCATTTCCAGCTGCTTGCTGTGTTGACAGATTGCCCAGAGTAAAGCCCTTCTCCAGAAGTTTCCCTCTTTCAAAGAACGGACACCCAAACTGAGTCCAGTCCTGTGCTTCCTCACTGGGGTGTGTAGCTATCTGGTGACTTAACACTGGTGCCAAAGGCCTGGTGCTTTGCTGCATTTAGGGCAACTCTAATTGGTCTTGTTGAGTTCAGGGTCCCAAGAAATGTTCCCACTTCCATGGCTTCCTGGTTTAATCCTTTTGGCTCTATCAGGTTCCCTTCACTTATCTGGCAAGTACTGTTCCCCAAAACTCTGTCCTTGATTTTTTTCACATACCTTTCATCTGGGGGGGGCATTTTCCTATTCTATGGTATATATATCATGGTACTCAGGAAATAACAATTATGTATATGATATATCCTATTTATATAATATTTATAGAAGAATAAGTGGTTAAAATAAAGTGAGATGAGAAAAAATATTCATCTAAAAATGATTTTGTTAGGTGTTTCGTATATTCACAAATGGTGAAAACACTAATATTATTGTTTCCTAGCTCTGTGTTGACTGATTTTGACTGTTTTCGTCTTCTTCTTATTTTTTTTTTAGAAAAACCTACCTCAGTCAAATGTACTCACGAAATAGCAGATTTTATCAAATATTGCCATTACCTGATCAAAATGACTCACCATTTGAAGCCCTAGTTGTTAATTCCTTTAACCAAATCTCTGTTGTTTATTTATGGGAATTCAACAGCGGTGGAATTAATATGATTATTACTTTTTTAAATTCCCAATTTGGCCATTAAGTTTCACTTCCTCAACAGGTAATATTGATCTCTTACTCAGCAGCAGGCCCAGTGCCAGATACAAGGGATCAAACCACAAACAAGAGGGCTCTGTTCTCAAGCTATAGACATCCACTCTGTGTTCACTGGGGCTGGGACAGAAGCAGAAGTCGGATGAGGAGGTGACTTTACAGAGGTTGAACAGCTCAGCTGTGGTGTGGGAGGTTGGGCCAGTACGCATGGGCGGTAGGAGCACACGGCAGAGGAAAACGCCCCAGGTGAAGCAGTTCCTCTAAATGACACTAGAGAAGAGAACAGTAATTATGGGAAGCACAAGCAGTTACAGTCTGCGGAGATTAGCTGAAAAGACAAGCCCTAGGGACATGAATAAGACTATCTTGGATTTTCCAGTCTCAATCCCTTCCCCCAGATAACTACAGACACACAAGAGGCAGACAGCTATAGCTAGAACGTGCCAACCCCTACTCTGGTGAAAGCCTCAGATTGCAGAGTCATGAGCCGATAGGCTGTGGTTGTCTCTGTCATTCAGGGTAATTTGTTATACAGTAACAGTGAAGGTGAACACTTGGATTAATTATTCATTCAAGCTCAAGTCCCATGTCATCAACCAAGTTTCCATTCGGCTAGAAAATCTGTTCTACAGGATGTGTTCTTATACTATTCACGCTGCCCAAGGTGTGGGGACAAGAGGCTCTTGCTATTCTGTAGTGTTTCTTTCCACCATAGCATCCAAGTTTCAGCAAATACTTACTGGCCTGAAATGCTCTAGGGCAGGGAGAGGTAATCAGGAGAAAGCCCAGTTCCAAATGGAAAGTTTTCCTTTTGGTTTTATTTGAATATAGTTTGCTTCTTTGCAACCAGAATTGCCACAGCCAAATAGAACTGTCTTTAACTGATTAAAGTACTGTTAGTACTGTTAGTAGCTGATTAAATACTTTAATGTTGACATTAATGTATTAATGTCAAAAGAGGCTTTGGGTATGTGTGCAATAACCACTACCACTACTATTGCCACAAAACTCCTTCCAAACTGAAGCTTGGTTTGCATGAGTGAACAAACTTTAGAAACACTTCTATCTCCATCTGTGTTTGAGAGTAACAAAGGGAGAGCCCAGGGAGGCTGTCTTAGAGAGAGACCTCTTAGATGGACCATTGTTTGCCTTAGGGTGGAAATAATCGGGCTATGTATTCAAGAGACTACTTCCTACATATGAAAGTGACTTGATGGTTTTTAAAAACATTTGGTACAGGTGATAGTGGGTAGATCACCTTTTTTGAGGAGGAACATCTTTAAAAATTATTTAACCACTTATCCTCAGAATATGAGTTAGTTGTCCTCAATATATTTTGTATTAATGAAGGGCAAGTTTCTCTCTTGGGGAGTGTCTTCACTCTGACGAGGTGGCTCCTTAGAGTCTTATTACACAATAGATTACAGAATCTGCACTTGCTCTGGAAATGTGCAGCAGTTTGTGCTGAGCTGACCCTCCCTAAGCCTGGAGTATTTGGCAAACAGAATGAGATATAAAAGGCAAAACAGAGTTCAGCTATTTATTTCTTTATTAACTGAGTGTAACCTAAGTAGACTCCAAATGATGACTCAAAAGCCATGAACCACTTTTGCTCAGCAAAGATTTGATGAAATAGTTGATCATATGATAAGACTTAACCATTACATCATTGAAACCTGAGACAAATTTGATAGAGGAGGGTGGTCTTATCCCCTCCAAAGCCCTAGTATAAAACAACTTTCTTATCTAGTTTTATTTATATGCTGGAGTAGTTACATTTCTCTTGGAATAAAACTTGTAATGTGCTCTCAACTTTGGCTTAAAAGTCTTTCCCGGTGTCCTTGATAACCTTGGCCATTTCCCTTCCAACACCCATCTACTAACAAATCTTTAATCAATTTCTGCATTTACCTTAATTCTTCCTTCAGCTTGATGGTCATAAGTGGTACCATCGTTGAAGTGATGCTGCTGAACACGTACAGAACTCAGCGTAGCTAGCTGTGTCTTTGTAGCTTTGATCAGTTCTTGCCACACATCATCCTCATCCAGCACACGCATCAGACGCCTCACTCACTACCCTCTTTCCTTTTATCAAATAATTGCTTCAGACAGAACCTGTCAAGAAAACAGAATCCACAGTGGGTGTTTGTCAAAGGATATGGAGTGTAGGAAATTGACTACAGGAAAAAAAAATTGAAAAACAAACCCCCAGACAGAACAGGGATCTTGGAGATAACCCAGCAAAGGTGACTGCAGGGAATAGGTACTCTCTCTTAAAGCTGGGGAAAGTAAAAGAACAGTTGAGAGTATTGATGAAGCTTGGTGTCAGGGGATCTGCAGAACTTAGGCCGCTGAGGAGAGATTGTAGCCTGGGTGCTGCCTATATTTTCAAAAGATCCGATGAGGCAGAAGGAAATGTCCCAAGAAGCTGATGAAGAAGTCTGGGAAGTTTGCAGATCACTAGCGCCATCATGGTATAAAGAGCCCACTTGGAAAGGCAGTAGCACAATGCCTGGGGCAATCTATCATTTTGCTCCATATCTTAGCCTGCTCTCTTGAAAGCAATGAATGTTGAAACAAAGCCTTTTGCCATCTGGTCTAAGCAAGTAGCAGATAGAGTTACAGGAGGAAAGTGTGGCACACTGTTTCCCCATTTAGAGTTCTTCGAGGCAAGGCCATTCCTTACCTGCTCAGCATCTCGGCTTTTCCAGGGTCACAACTGTACTGCACTTGGATATTGTGTTTGAGCAGAGGAAATTGCTTTTCCCCAGGTTACTCTACTATGACTATCTAGAGTCGATGCCTGACATCTAAAAAGTTAGTTCAGTTAATACAGCTCCTAACACTCTTAAGATTGTTTGAGGTCTCATTTACAAGCCTACTGAATGTCAATTCATCCTTCTGTCTTCCTACCATCTTTCCTTATGTCCTTTCAGTTGTATCTTATAAGAGAAGTCTCCTCCAGGGCCCAATGACTTTCATGCAACCCTCTATCTCTGTTTCCAGAAAATGAAGGCAAGCTAGTGGACCAGAGCTAATCCTGGGAAGCAGTTTCTGGAATGGAATTTTGTGGTTCGGTCACTCACAGATACTTTGGCCCAGAGAACACCATTACCGGTGGTAGGTGGAATGATGGTAATCCTTGGCATGCAAAGGAAATTGGATCATCAGAACTTTTACCAGAAATGGACCAATGGAGCATATAGGTGGAAGGGGACACACAAGGTAATGGAACACCTTAGGCATTTCAAGGGTATGAAAGAAATGGTAAGGGTAGCAACTATGGAATTGGTTGGCTCTTTTGAACACTGCTAAATTATTAAATAGATAATGGTAGGTGTAGAGATATTGTTCACTAAGTCAAGAGGAATGATAAATGCTAGACTGTCCCCTGTGAGCATTCCAGGAAACCTTTAAATGTCCTGGAGCCAGAGGACAAAAACCAAAGAAGAGGCCAAGTTAATCATCCAAGTAGGAAGGCTTGACAGAAAGTAGAATTACTTTCAGCAGATGTTTCGTATCAAGCAAAGGAGACACATGGAGACAGCAGGTGACCCTCAGATCTGTGATGGTAAAATCCAAGTGCATACATTTTAGAACCAAGTCCCTGGAAACCTAAGGTTTTATAGAGTTGGTCTGTCGCTCCCATTAGAAATTAGAGATGTCTTCTTCTTTTTATGACCATGCAAAGGCCTGAAATGAGAGAGAGACTTGCAAGGGTTGGGCCTAGATCAAATTGCCTGTTGGGCAATTGGTGTCTGGGAGCCACATACTCGCACAGCCACACTGGAGGATACTGGTCAGATAAAGTAAATGCATTATTTTGCTGAAGAAACCAAAGCATATGTGACAGCCACTTTGAAAGAGTATGGTTAGAATAAGTACTAAGGATGTTGGATCATAGAAAGTAGAGCATGCAATTATATGAATATATATATAATATAATATAATATTATATATATATATATATATATATTAACACTGGCAAGAATGCTTTGTGCCCACTTCCTCCCACAAATCTGTTTACTCATGTTCTCTCTAAGTCATCTTGTCCTAAACTGTTTACCTTTGTTACTACAGGGCACTGACCAAGAAAGGAGGCAATGAGGCACAGAACAACAACCCTAATCAATGGATTTAGCTTATAAATATTGGGAAAAAAAGCTGTTCATATGGTAACTAAAGATGCACAACTTAAAACAATAGGCTGATTCCTCCTGTCAAATAAACAAAGATGTAAAAGACTGAGAAAATGAGAAAGGAGAATGTTGGGAATTAGGTACTTCATAAATGACTGATACGATTTCAAAAGGCTGAGATAATTCTTGAGAGTGCACCGTTCAAATGTTCCATTGTGATGGGGTAAGATAGTGCAGAAGCTCCTCCATCTTGTTTTCTTTCGGAAGCCAGTCCATATTTAACTAGAATCTGATCTCCTTGATGGAGAATCTTGTTCTAGTTAGTCCTAGCTGATTTATCTTAGATTTTGTTGAAACTGCTTGCTTCAAACTGCTTAACTGGACAAGGTCTCTGCCCTTAAAAACTCCATGTTCTGGACACTCAGGGCCAGATTTAGATCCCCAAACATTTGGGTATAGATCTAGAGAGCTGGAGTAAAGCCTTTCAATTGGCTACACTCTGTGTCTGAGTGGTCATCTCTGGTGGGCTTCCTATAACAAGACATACATATTTTCCTATTTGACCATGATTAATAATAGTTATTGAAGTCTTCTGCATTGTTTCATTGTTTGTCCTTTAAATTTTAAGAAAATACATAATAAATGCCTCCCTTTGATTCTTATATATTACAAATATTTGTATAGCTTTATTTTGCTTCTAAGTTGTATTTTTCAAGACTAGAACTAAGATGAGGAAAGGGAAATGCTTTTCATGCAAAACTCAAGGAGTTATTTGGGGAGGAGAGAGGAATTATTGGGGGAAGAGAGAGAGAGAGAGAGAGAGAGAGAGAGAGAGAGAGAGAGATGCACACACAGAGACAGAGAAACAGAGACAGAGATAGACAGATAAATGTAGAGACATATACAGAGAGAGTCAGAGAGACAAACAGAGAGAGAGAGAGAGAGAGAGAGAGAGAGAGAGAGAGAGAGGGAGGAAGAGAAAGAATGATTTTTGTGGTGTCTGTCTGATAGGACTTTGTAAATAATTTCTTGGGGAGAAGAGCACCAAAATATATGTCATTGCCTAAACTGAGAAACAAGATAGGAGTATACACCAAGTCAAGCACCTGATGAGATAGATCTGTAATCCCAGCTCCTCAGGAAGGCAAGAGCAGAAGGGTTATGTATTCAAAGTCTATGTGGGTTACAGAAAGAGTTCAAGGTCAGCTTTGGGGAACTTCCTGAGCCATGTATGAAAAAGAAGAACAGAAACCCAGTGTATTAGGTGTGAAAGAGAGGACTCTCAGTATGCACAAGGCTCTTGGTTTAATCCCCAGCATTCCCTCTCAATAAAAAAAAGCCTATGGTTGTTTAAGCAGTAGGAATTTATGGACCAGAGGACCAGAGGAGCAAAGCTCCAGACTCACAGAGGCATTTCTCTAATGATCTCACTGCTGAATGTTGATGCATTCATGCATATGACACAGCTGTATGGGCCTGAGCACAGAGCTACGGATGGGTGAGAAGGTTAGACAGGGCATGACTCACAGAGGGCAGAAAGTATCTACAATTAGACCAACAGGAATAGAAAAGTCATCATCGAATACCTGTTTCTTCCCCTAGGTCAGCCAAATGAACACTTACAGAAAAACCATTCTCACAATATTTTAGCACATCTAAAATCCAAGCCTTCGAGGAAATCTAGTTTATCTGCAAATAATTTAATTGCCCATTTTATTTAATCTTGGGTTCTTTGTGTGTGTGTGTGTGTGTGTGTGTGTGTGTGCGTGTGCATGATATGTATATTGTGTGTTTGCATGGTTCTGTGTTTGAGTATTGGCATGTATGTGCTACAACACATATGTAAAGGTCAGGAGACAACCTCTAGCATTGGTACTTGTATTCTTGTTTGAGACCTTGACTTGTTCTTTATCCATTTGCTATTCTTGCTGGCCCATGAACTTCCAGGGATTTTCCTATCTCTATTTTGCATCTTTTAGTAGAGGAGTAGGAATTATAGGTGCCTGTGATGGGTTCTGAGTATATCAACTCTGTCCTTGTGTTTGGCAGGTACTTTTGATACTAAGCCATGGCCACTGTCCCAAACGTCGACAACCATGAAATGAATATAATAAAATCCAGAAATTCACGACACACAATCACAATGCCCAGTATCAGAACCAAAATTACTTGATGGTAAAGAATGTAAATGTGATTAATAGCTGAGAGAAGAAAACAGAAAATTGCCCAGCAACTGTAGATGATAGAATTACAGAAGACAATAGGCTTAAAGACAGAAGGATCATGAAGAAAAACATGGAGGACATAATGAAGACTAAATGGAACTTTAAGAAATTGAAAACGTACTATCTGGATTAATAATCAATGCATGTTCACCTCTGGCCATACCACATCAGGAAATATATATAATTTTGAGTCATCAATAGCAAATATCTGAGCTGAAGCACTCAGTAAAATGACTGAGAATAATGAAGGGAGATTTCCACCATGTTCTCAAGAGCAGATACTTCTAGTCTAACATGTGTGCATTTGGAGTCTCAGTGGAAAAACCAAAGAGTGCTAATTAAATATGCAAATAATTTGGAAAAATGTTTGATGAAAACCATAAACCTGGTCATCAATGTCCTTCAATGATTTCTAAGCAAAATAAACAAACATAAAGGGGAAGAACTCTCACAATGCTGAGAGCACGCCAAGAATCTGAAGATCATCCAGTGACCAATGATACCTTATTGAGAAGGCAAGTGTTAGCAGAAAGCATCTGCTGGGTATTATATAAGTCCCTGCAGTATAAATGGGGGAAATAGAATGATATTCTGAAGATGTAGGGAAACTAAATCTTTACGTAGTTAGAATTCTAAAACCTAGTGAAAGCACACTTTAATAATGAAACAAATGCCAATAATTGCTCAGGCAAGCAAAATAATCCATAATTATTGTGCATTTACTAAAAGAAAGGAAGTTTTACAAACTGAAGCAAATAGTAGTAGATGAAAACTTGATCTATGAGAAGAAAAAAAAATCACAAATTGTAAATATGAAAGAAGAGAAAGTGAATATTTCCTTTGTTCCTAAATTTCTTTACAATTTATTTTGTAAGACAATGGAAGAACATTTGTTCTTTTAATATGTATAAAAATTAGAGGACGAATTCTACACAGCAAATTGAAGGGTGAAACAAAAGCATTGTTTTCTCACTTCTTTTTTTATTTATTCTCTATATTTGTTTACATTCCAAATGATTTCACCTTTCCCGGTTACCCCCTTCCCATAAGTTCCATAAGCCCTCTTCCCTCCACCCATTCCCCAATCAACGCCCTCCCACTTTGCTGTCCTGGTAATCCCCTACAATGCTGCATCAAGCCTTTCCAGGACCAGGGCCCTCTTCTTTCTTCTTCTTGGGAATGATTTGATATGTGAATTGTGTCTTGGGTATTCAGAGCTTCTGGGTTAATATCCACTCATCAGTGACTGCATTCCATGTGTGTTCGTTGGTGAATGAGTTACCTCACTTAGGATGATATTTTCCAGTTCCAACCATTTGCCTAAGAATTTCATGAATTCATTGTTTTTAATTGCTGAGTAGTATTCCATTGTGCAAATATACCACATTTTCTGAATCCATTCCTCCATTGAGGGACATTTGGGTTCTCTGTAGCTTCTAATTATTATAAATAAGGCTGCTATGAACATAGTGGAGCATGTGTCCCTATTGTATGCCTAGAAATCCTCTGGGTATATGCCTAGGAGTGGTATAGCAGGGTCCTCTGTAAGTGTCATGCCCAGTTTTCTGAGTAACTGCCAGACTGATTTCCAGAGTGGTTGTACCAGATTGCAATCCTACCAGCAGTGGAGGAGTGTTCCTCTTTCTCCACATCCTTGCCAAAACCTGCTGTCTCCTGAGTTTTTCATCTTAGCCATTCTGACTGGTGTGAGATGAAATCTCAGGATTGTTTTGATTTGCATTTCCCTAATGACGAATGTTGTTGAATATTTCTTAAGGTGCTTCTCAGCCATTCGAAATTCTTCAGGTGAAAATTCTTTGTTTAGCTCTGTACCCCGATTTTTAATAGGGTTATTTGGCTCTCTGGAGTCTAACTTCTTGAGTTCTTTGTATGTATTGGATATTAGCCCTCTGCTGGATGTAGGGTTGGTGAAGACCTTTTCCCAATTTGTTGGTTGCCGTTTTGTCCTTTGGACAATGTCCTTTGCCTTACAGAAACTTTGTAATTTTATGAGGTCCCATTTGTCAATTCTTGATCTTAGAGCAAAAGCTATTGGTGTTCTGTTCAGAACCCTGTGAACCCCTGTGCCCATGTCCTCAAGGATCTTCCCCAGTTTCTTTTCTATTAGTTTCAGTGTGTCTGGTTGTATGTGGAGGTCCTTGATCCACTTGGAGTTAAGCTTAGTACAAGGAGATAAGAATGGATCAATTTGCATTCTTCTGCATGCTGACCTCCAGTTGAACCAGCACCATTTGTTGAAAAGGCTATCATTTTTTTTCCACTGGATGGTTTTAGTTCCTTTGTTAAAGATCAAGTGACCATAGATGTGTGCGTTCATTTCTGGGTCTTTAATTCTATTTCATTGATCTACCTGCCTGTCACTGTACCAATACCATGCAGTTTTTAACACTATTGCTCAATAGTACTGCTTGAGGTCTGGTATACTGATTCCCCCCAAAGTTCTTTTACTGTTGAGAATAGTTGTAGCTATCCTGGGTTTTTTGTTGTTCCAGATAAATTTGAGAATTGCTCTTTCTAACTCTATGAAGAACTGAGTTGGGATTTTAATGGGGATTGCATTGAATATTGAAATATTGCTTTTGGCAAGATGGCAATTTTTACTATATTAATGCTGCCAATCCATGAGCATGGAAGATTTTTCTGAGGTCTTCTTCGATTTCCTTCTTCAGAGACCTGAAGTTCTTGTAATACAGATCTTTCACTTGTTTGGTTAAACTCACACTAAGATAATTTATATTGTTTGTGGCTATTGTGAAAGTTGTCATTTCCCTAATTTCTTTTTGAGTCTGCTTATTCTTTGAGTATAGGAAGGCTACTGATTAGCTTGAGTTGATTTTATAACCAGCCAATTTGCTGAAGTTGTTTATCAGCTGTAGAAGTTCTCTGGTGGAGATTTTTGGGGTCACATGTATACTATCTTATCATCTGCTATTAGTTATAATTTGATTTCTTCCTTTCCAATTTGTATCCCTTTGACCTCCTTATGTTGTCTAATTGCTCTAGCTAGAACTTCAAGTACCATATTGAAAAGATATGGAGAGAGGGGACAGCCTTGTCTAGTCCCTGATTTTAGTGGAATTGCTTCAAGTTTCTCTCCATTAAGTTTGATGTTGGCTACCAGTTTGCTGTAGATTGCTTTTACTATGTTTAGGTATGGGCCTTGATTCCTGTTCTTTCCAAGACTTTTAGCATGAAAGGATGCTGAATTTTGACAAATGCTTTTTCAGCATCTAATGAAATGACCATGTGTTTTTTTTTCTTTGAGTTTGTTTATGTAGTGCATTGCTTTGATGGATTTCCATATATTGAACCATCCTTGCATCCCTGGGATGAAGCCTACTTGATCATAGTGAATGATTGTTTTGATGTGTTCCTGGATTCGGTTGGCAAGAATTTTATTGAGTATTTTTGCATCAAAGCTCATAAGGGAATTGGTCTGAAGTTCTCTTTCTTTGTTGGATCTTTGTGTAGTTTTGGTATCAGCGTAATTGTGGTTTGTAGGTCGAGTTGGATACTGTTCCTTCTGCTTCTATTTTGTGCAATAGTTTGAAGAGTATTGGTTTTAGGACTTCTTTGAAGGTCTGATAGAATTCTGCACTAAAACCATCCGGTCCTGTGGTTTTTTTGTTTGTTTTTTTTTGTTTTGTTTTGTTTTTGTTTTTGTTTTTTTTTGGTTGGAAGACTTTGAATGATCACTTCTATTTCTTTAGGGGTCATGGGACTATTTAGATGATCTATTTGATTCTGATTTAATTTTGGTATTTGGTATCTGTCTAGGAAATTGTCCATTTCCTCCAGATTTTCCAGTTGCGTTGAGTGTAGGCTTTTGTAGTAGGACCTGATGATGATGTTTTTGAATCGCCTCAGTTTCTCTTGTTATATCTCCCTTTTCATATCTAATTTTGTTAATTTGGATACTTTCTCTGTGCCCTCTGATTAGTCTGGCTAAGGGTTTATCTATCTTGTTGATTTTCTCAAAGAACCAGCTCCTGGTTTTGTTGATTTTTGTATGGTTCTCTTTATTTATACTTGATTGATTTCAGCCCTGAGTTTGATGATTTCCTGTCTTCTACTCCTCCTAGGTGAATTAGCTTCTTTTTGTTCCAGGGCTTTCAGGTGTGCCATTAAGCTGCTAGGGTATGTTCTCTACAGTTTCTTTTTGGAGGCACTCAGGGATATGAGTTTTCCTCTTAGCCCTGTTTTCATTGTGTCCCATAAATTTGGGTATGTTGTGCCTCCATTTTCATTAAATTCTAAAAAGTTTTTGATTTCTTTCTTTATTTCTTCCTTGACCAAAGTATCATTGAGTAGAGTATTGTTCAGCTTCCATGTGTATGTGGGCTTTCTATTGTTTTTGTTGCTATTGAAGACCACTCTTACTCCATAGTGATCTGATAGGAGGCATGGAATTATTTCGATCTTCTTATATCTGTTGAGGTCTGTCTTGTGACCAATTATATGGTCAAGAAAAAGGTATTGTCTTTTGCTTTAGGATGAAATGTTCTGTATCTATCTATCTATCTATCTATCTATCTATCTATCTATCTATCTATGTTAAATCCAATTGCTTCAAAGCTTCCATTAATTTCACTGTGCCCATGTTTAGTTTTTGTTTTCCTGATTGGTCCATTGAGGAGAGTGGATTGTTGAAGTCAACCACAATCATCGTATTAGGTGCAATGTGTTCTTTGAGCTTTATGAAAGTTTCTTTTATGAATGAGGGTGCCCTTGCATTTGGAACATAGATGTTCAGAATTGCGAGTTCTTCTTGGTGGATTCTTGGTGGAAAGACATTTCCCCAATGTCTTTTTATTGGGGAAGTAAGTCCCATTGATGTTAAGAGATATTAAGGAATAGTGATTATTACTTCCTGTTATTTTTGATGTTATTTTTATGTTTGAGTGGTTATCTTCTTTTGAGTTTGATGAAAGAAGGTTACTATCTTGATTTTTCCAGGGTGTAGTTTCCCTCCTTGTATTGGTGTTTTCCACCTATTATCCTTTGTAGGGCTGGGTTTGTGGAACGATACTGTGTAAACTTGGTTTTATCATGGAATATCTTGGTTTCTCCATCTATGGTAATTGAGAGTTTTGCTGGGTATAATAGTCATGGCTGGCATTTGTGTTTTCTTAGAGTCTATATGAGATCTGGCCAAGATCTTCTAGCTTTCATGGTCTCTGGTGTAATTCTGGTAGGTCTTCCTTTATATGTTACTTGCCCCTTTTCTCTTACTGCTTTTAATATTCTTTCTTTGTTTTTTTACATTTGTGGTTTTGAATATTATGTGAAGGGAGGTATTTCTTTTCTGGTCCAGTCTGTTTGGAGTTCTGTAGGCTTCTTGTATGTTCATGGGCATCTCTCTCTTTAGGTTAGGGAAGTTTTCTTCCATAATTTTGTTGAAGATAATTGCTGGCCCTTTAAGTTGTAAATCTTCACTCTCTTCTATACCTATAATCCTTAAGTTTGGTCTTCTCATTGTGTCCTGGATTTCCTGGATGTTTTGGGGTTACAAGCTTTTTGCATTTTGCATTTTGTTTGACTGTTGAGTCAATGGTTTCTATGGTATCTTTGGCATCTGAGATTCTTTCTTCTATCTCTTGTATTCTGTTTTTGATATTTGCTTCTATGACCCCTGTTTTCTTCCCAAGGTTTTCTATCTCCAAAGTTGTCTCCCTTTGTGATTTCTTAGTTGTTTCTACTTCTGTTTTTGATCCTGGATGGCTCTGCTCAGTTCTTTCACTTGTTTGTTTGTGTTTTCCTATAATTCTTTATGAGCTTTTTGTGTTTCCTCTTTCATGAATTCTGTCTTTTGACCTAAGTTCTCCTGTATTTCTTTAAGTGATTTTTGCATTTCTTCTATATTGGCTTCTATCTGTTGACCCATATTCTCCTGAATTTCTTTAAATGATTTTTGTTTTTCCTTTGTAAGGGCTTTTACCTTTTGATTCATGTCCTCCTGTATTTCTTTAAGAGTTTTTTTTATGTCCTTCTTGTAATCCTCTAGTAGCATCATGATATGTGATTTTAAATCCAAATCTTGTTTTTGTTTTTTTTGTTTGTTTTTGTTTTGTTTTGTTTTGTTTTGTTTTGTTTTGTTTTTGGTGTGTTGGGGTATCCAGAACCTGCTGTTGTCAGAGAATTGGGTTTGGATGCTGCCATATTGCCTTGATTTCTGTTAGTAACATTCCTACATTTACCTTTTGCCATCTGGTTATCTTTGGAGCTATTTGGTCCTGTTGTCACTGGCTGGTGCTTGAGCCTCCTGTGAGCCTGTAAGGCTATTTCCACACCACTGGATGACTGGGTTTCCCCTGGCACAGACTGCTGATGGGCTGCCCTACTCTTGGGTGCCGTTGTAGCCCTGGTGTGCCTTGCCCCAAGCAATGTTATACTTGGGTTGTCTCTTTGTAGATCACTCTGCAGGGCAAATGTCCCAGGACAGGGCTGGCACACAGACAATCCACAGAGCTGCCCAGGCCTTGGGCATAGGCAGAAGCCCCAAGTGATGTTAAACTCGGGATATCTCTGTGTACCTGGTGTTGCCTATCTAGTCTGTCCAGGAGTGGAGATGGAGGCGTGTCATCTCACTTCTTATGTCTTATGTGAGTGTAGATGTCACAGTCTTATAAAATAGAAACCCTGGGCAGACATGGACACACACCAAGAGGAAGTGAAATATACAGTGGACCAGCCAGTGATGGTGATAATTAAATATACAGCACAAAGGGAATATTTAAAATGGAAAAGAGTCATTAAACTTCCTGATGGTGAGGACATAAATGAGTGAAAGTTCACACCCTCTGATGAGAATACAAAATGGAAAATCCATTTGCAAAATGGGAGAGTGTTTGGTTAGTATACAAGTAATGGTTCACTGTTCAACTAGTAATTACACTCTAATATAGCTAACCAATAAGAATAAGATTTTATTCATATATGGCTAGTTTTTATGCCAAGTTGACACAGTCTAGAGTCATTTTGGAAGAGGGAATCTCAATGAAGAAAATGCCCCCACCACATTGGTTTGTGAGCAATCCTCTAGGGCATTTACTTTACTAATGGAGGATGTGGAAGGATCCAGCTCACTGTGCTGTCTCCCCTGGGCAGGTGGTCTTGGGTACTATAGCAGTTTGAGGAAGCCATGAAGAGCAAGCCAATAAGCAGCATCCCACCATGGCTTCTGCATCAACTCCTGCCTCCAGGTTCCTTCCCTGTTTGACTTCTTAACCTGACTTCCCTGTGATGGGCTGTGATGAAACTATAAGCTGAAATAGGCACTTTCCTCTTCAATGTTTTGCTGTAACTCCATGGTGAATAGAATGTTTGTATTGCTGCCCTGAGGCTCCCAGGAGAACTGGCCCAAATCATGCTTTCTGAGCCTCACCATTTTCTGTCTTTTATTCCATATTCTGGTTGACACACTTCAAAAAAAAGTTAGCAATAAATGAAACTACAGAGGCCCCAAATCAAGCTTAGTACATCTAGGAATTGTCATTGATCCTGGAACTATGAACTAGGTCTTTGATGGATTAGATGTGTGTTTGCATTTTGACAGGTGCTGGAGCCTATGAGCTAGGTTTTAAGGTTAGAATGGTGCCTCTAACATGAAGTCAGTTGTGCCCAGGTCCTGGAACCTGTTATTCCAAGTTGTCTGTGGTCATGGTGTTTTATCACAGTAACAGAAACTTAACTAAGGCAATATACAAAGACTAATATATGAGCAAATACATTTTTGAGTAATAGCCCAATCTGGAAGTGATCCAGATTTCCATGACAAGGTAAGTGGATGTACCAACATTGTGTATATTAATTTATAAGTAGAAAAAGAAATGAGCTAATGTCAAATACAATAATGTAGCTGTATGACAAAACCATGTTGAGCAAAAGAAGATGCATACGAGTCCATTTCTTTGAAATTTTAGAATAAACAAATGAGTTCAATCTTGATGGATCAGTGATGGCATGAGGTTGACTGTAAATTATCACAGAGGAACTTTGTATTTAATGCATTTTGTATCTTGATTGTAGTGGTAGTTACATGAGTGTATCTGTCAAAGTATCTTGGTCATAATTGAGCCATTCACTCATAATGGCACATTGCATGTGTAAATAATATATCTATAAATTTGATTAAAGTGATTGAGCATGAGTAGTACTTGAAATAAAATTGTCTCAGAATTTATCACAAGAGTATGAACAATTGGTTAAAAACTACCAAAATATGTTTATTGCTATGGACTCTACATTCTTTGTAAACCACGCTTAATTTATAATCATCATGATGATTAGTGTAATTTTCAGCTTGGCAGAATCTGAGACAACCTAGGAGAGAGACCTCTGGGCACACTGTGAAGAATTATTTAGATAAAGTTAGTTGCTTGATTGGACTAATTGAAATAGATATCTAACCTTGAGGCTGGTACCATCCACTGGGCTTGTGTCCTGAACTGCATGACAAGTAGGAAGACTTCTGACCATGAAAATTCATCTCTATCTGCAGATGCAATATGATGTGCTACCTCACGTCCCTGCCACCATGGCTTCCCTCTGTGATGGACCAAACCTTCCAACTGCGAGTTAAAGCAAAGATTTCCTTCCTTAAGATATGTTCTTTTCTTTTTGAGATCATAACAATAATTACATTTTCCTTGTTTGTTTCCTCCCTACAAATCCTTTGTACTTCTTTTCAAACACATGGCCTCTTTGTAAAATTAACTATTATTACACACACACACTCACACACATACACACACATGCATGCACACATACATATATATTATATATAGATATGCAAACACATGCATAAAGTACAGAACAAAGAATGTATCTGTGTATAAATTGTGAAGTGTGTTTTTATTTGTGCCTATGTACACATACATGCACATGTATTTGTTGGTGTTCTTTGGAGAAACAGAACCAATGGAGTATATAGTTGCTTCTATATTTTAATCTAATTACATGAAGGAATTGATTTATGAGAACCTTTGATTATGGAGCCTTTTTGAATTCCACATAGGATGGGGGAGAGAAAAAGACTGAAGACCCAGGAGAACTGTAGTTCTCTTTTAGAGGCTGTCTGTTGCAGAACCATGAAGAATAGAGTTTGTAGATGAGTCTAAGGCCTCTGTGCTGGATAATTTCCTCATATGGGGTGGGGCAACCTTTTGTTATTTTTAATTTTGACTGATTGAATGAGGCCACTCATTGGTGGGCAATCTGCCTTGCTCAGATTCCACCAATTTAAATGTCAATCTTATCCAGACATGATCTTATAAAAACTTTCAGAATAATGTTTTAACAAATATCCAGGCACAAGCCAAGGTATACACAAAAATTATCATTGGAATATCACTTTTTCCTTTAAATCCTTTTACAGTCATTGTTTTTGAAGCTGGGGTATTTTTTTTAAAATATTTTACCACTAGATTGAAGACAGTTATTTGTTTATTAATCATTTTTCATTTCATTTATTTTCAAAGTGATTTTTACTGAAGTACCATATCCAAATCATCAAATTTATTGATTTTAAAATTTAAAGTGCATATTTCTTTGAAATTTAGAACACTTACATTCTTATGCAATCACTACCATTAACCATTTAACACAAGAATTAGCAAGGGAAAGAGATTGCAACTTTAAGCCACAAGGAGAGAAGAGAAAGTTTGAATAGTTCCATTCTTTTCCTCTTCAGTTTAAAGAAAGGACTCTGACATTTTTATTCTGCTGCCTATTCAATGACAGAGCCTTCTAAGAACATTACAAGACAGTAAAAGTCCTAACTTATGTTTCCAGAAAAAAAAGCTATGATCTTACTTTTTGTCTTTACTTTTGGTTGTGCTAAGCATTGAACCCATGTCCTGTGTCCTGGTCAAGTTCACCTTCAATGTGCCAAAATCCCAGTCCAAGTTCTTACTATCATTATTATTTTGAGGAGTCTTCAGATTGAGCCCAGAACTTCATGTATACTAGTCTACCACTTAACCATTGGGCTATATCCTCTAGCCCAAGACTTTATTAAAAATACATATTTACTGATACCTTACTTACATGTCTCTGTGAGTGAATGCCATACATGATGGTGCCTGAAAGACAGAAGATCATTCAACTTCCTCCAACCCCCCAAATGGGGCTTATAGGTAGTTTAGCTTTTGACATCAGTACGGAGACCTAAACTCTAGTACTCTGCTAGAGCAGTGAGTGCTCTTTACTACTAAGCTATCCATCCAGCCCTGAAATCCCACTCTCAATATGGAAGTCACATGTGAATAACTTATTAGTTCGGTTTTAGTAATATTGTTCTACTTGTATCATGGAACATTTATGCCTTAACTTCCTTTTCTTGTGAGTTCACTCACTGATGTTATTCAGAATCCTTCAGTAAAAAGAGACAGAGTAGTCTACATTAGGATGCATTGGGGGTAATTTCCTGCTATTCTCTTCTTTCATATGAAAGAATCCTCTGTTAAAATAATCTTAGTCTTTTTTGTTGGTGGTGGTGTTTTTCTCCAAGGAAGTAGAAATGCCTCTTTGCTCTGACTGATGAATTTGAATAAGGTAACTGGCCCTCTGTCCTTGAGATCTGACTGTTTCTAGAGAATACACCCTCTTCTACCTTTTGTCCATTTGATGTAAAGGCCATTTATCTGATTATCAGGCATGCAGGTTTCCAGTCTGTCCAATTCCGTAGTTCAGATTTAGAAGCCAATGTCATGGCATTATTAGGAGGCGTGGATTTGTTGGAATAGGTGTGGCCTTGTTGGAGGAAGTGTTTCACTGTGTAGGAAGGCTTTGAGGTCTCCTGGCACTAAAGCTCTGCCCAGTTCAGAAGAGACCCTCCTCCTGGCTGCCTGCAGAAGATGGTCTCCTGGCTACCTTCAGATCAAGATGTAGAACTCTTGACTTCCCTAGTACCAAGTCTACCTGTAGGATGCCATGCTTCCCACCATGATGATAGTGGAATGAACCTCTGAAACTGTAAGCCAGCCCCACTTAAGTGCTTATTTTATAAGAGTTGCTGGTCATGGTATCTCTTCACAGCAATAGAACCCAAACTAAGACAATATGTTATAACACTGATTACAAGGAAAGTAAAGCTGTATGCTTAGTCTCTTTAGAAGTTATCTGAGGCCTGGAGTGATCCACCATTAATTCCAGTGTCCAGGAGGCAGAGACTTTAGAATTTCTATGAATTTCAGGCCAGCCAGGGCTACATAGTGATACCTTGTCTTGAAAAGTTTATTTTCTTACAAAATTATGACCTTTGTGTAAGAAGTATATGAAATTCAATGCAACCATGTTCAAAAATTGTGTTCTTTTCCAGCAGCTGTGATTACCTACACAAGATTATTTCCATCTACATGCTGTCACGATATTGGGAGAGACTCAGAAGTCTCACTAATCTCCAAAGAGCTACTGGAAAGCAATGGTTGCTGGAAAAGAGGGAGATATTTTCTCTAGTGAAATGGCCACTGGTAAAGTATTCAAGCTCCTGCAAGCAACTCTAATGAGGCTCATTGTGTTTCATACACAAAACTAGACATGAAAGTAGAAGGCCCACTGGTTGGGAAGAGAAAAGGAATCAGCAGGAGTCAGAGGGGAACAACAAGGTAATGGGCCAAGAACTCTATCAAGATATGATATATATATATATATATATATATATATATATATATATACGTATATATGTATATATATGATAATAATGAAAGTATTATAATAATATACATTCTCATTATGAATAATTAATATGCTAATCAACTTGTAATCTTGAATAAAATTATGAGAACATCAACTTAGTATTTTGCAAATAAGAGTTGTGTCTACCTAAAGCATTCACTCAAAATTGGAGTCTAAATAGGGAAGTTTTGGACCAACCATGATGATACCCATGTGTAATTCCCTCAGTCAGAAGGCAGAGGCAGAACTGTGAGGCCAAGCTAGCCTGCAGAGATAAACCAAAAGTCCAAAATTAATAAACCAATGAAAGAATATGAGCATCCTAAATTTATGTGTAAACTATTCCACTACCCATTTTTGTAAATGAATCAAGTAGAATTTAAAATTTTCCATCTGTATTGTTTTATGCATTCAAGAAAAGCTTGCCAAATCTTATGTGTAGACATCTAGTTTTATTGTCCATCAAGTATTTTTTGAGCAATCTACACTCCAATGAAAATGTCCCTAGGTACTAAAAATGAAAATTGGTATTATACAGTCAGCCAACACATATCATTAACATTTGAAAATCAGTGGGTGGCTATTGGTAAGACAGTACAGATTTAAAATGGGAAAAACAGAGAAACTCATTTTAGTATTGTTAGTAACTGAGATGGATAATACATGCATTGGGAACTATGTTTGTATTACATGTCAAATCCCATTACAAAATATGTCATTAAAGGGGAAAGGTTCATAGTAAAGGGATGTCCACACCCCTGGCTGACAGCCCATTTGTTTCAAGCAACATTCAATATAAAACAGAGACATTTCCCCTACCTTTGGAATTCACTAATAAATTTGGCTTATATTGCCCTATTCCTCCAGCCAAAAGATTCACATCTAGGCACATTCCCCAGTACAGAGATCCTAAGTTGTGTTCTGTATCATTTCATTCCACATTCCCTTGAATTCCCTCTGCATTCCTGCTGGTCTCCTGACCTGGACACAGATTTTACTTTCTAAAGTTTTAGAAATGGGTGAAAAGCATTTGAGACAAATCAACAGTTCTGTAAGAGTTCTTCTGTGATCCAATTATTGCAGTGGATAAAGCATTGTCTTCGAACACATGTCAGGATTGGAAGCATAATCTGTGGCATCACCCTTTTTTGTCTTGGACCTTTCAGAGGATTGATTTAGGTGGTCTCCAGTGAGAACCAGGATCTAATCTTAACAATTTCTGCATTACCGGGAGAACAAATCAAGACAACATATGATACAACTGTCCAAGTTGAACTGATATAATTGAACAAGTCCCTGATACGAGCAGCAAGTGACTGAAATCCTGGAAATAAACTTCCTCCTGAATTGAACACTTTCACTCTCACAGGTTGCTAACCTCATTTGGTAAGTGTTACAACCTGAGTCCAAGGAACTAAATCTCAGTGAGAAGGTACTTTCTGGTGTTTAGAATGACACAAATTAGCAGGCAGTTGAATAATGATTTATCTTCTCCATTTGAGAGTTAGTTGAAACTAACAAGGGCTGCACTTTAAATAGCAACTATGGGAATCTTCCTCCAATAGAAATGATTGGAAATATTTTGGAAACTGTAAAAAAAGCACGTCATCCTAATTTAGACTTATCAATCCATTGTACCATCCACAGCCAAACATGTACCACTTGCCTGCCAAATGAGCTCAAATGTCTCTTGGTTAAGGACTAGATCATTTAAAGAGACGTTTTGTGCTTGTGGATAGTTCTTGTTGAATTAGAAGCCAAATGCAAAAGAGAAAGCTTTAAAATACTCTTTCCTTCATGCTCTATGATGTGCAAGCTATGGAAGCAACGAATGTGAATGAACAGCTTAGTTCATTCATGCGTAGGGAAACAAGTGGACAGGAGACGTAGGAGGCGAACATTTCCAGGCTCTCATTTGCCCCAGTGAGACACTACTTCTTACTCTCTTCTGTCCCCAAGGCCACAACTCTTAGCTGACCAGGACGTGGTCTTATGGTCTTACTGCCCACTGTGGCATTGGTCCAGTTTTCTGGTTCAACACAGAAAAATAGGTTGCTTTCTTTCTCCTGATACAATGGGAACTAGGGAGGCTGGCATCTTTTTATCTACCAAAGTCCAACTCATATGAGCTTCAGGAACTTGAACGTCAAGAATGCAAATCCAACATCTAAGTCCTTTGCGTTTAGTCCCAGAAGCTAGACAAAACTCTCAAGAGACCAAAGTTTTCAAAAACATCAGCTTCTGTCCTAATAATTTGTCTTTTTTTTTTTTTTGGTCAACTAACACCAAGTTCCTCAAAATTCACTTTTCTCCTTACCTAGTGGCCTATTAAGTTGAAGCATGACCTTTATGAACGTTGTCTAGCATTCACCTTTCTAAATGCTACCTTTCTTGTTTGTTCTATACAACTTTTAAATCAGACTCGGTGTCTTACATCATTATTATTGCTCTCTGGAAGGCGCCAAAGAATGCTGTACATCTTTATTAAGAACTTAGAGTAAGCATGTAGATTTTTGTACTGCACCGTTCAAAATAGGAACAAACCAGGCACCTTACATTCTAGGGCAATAATGACCAGTTCTACCTTAGCTTGATCCCCATAAACCATGTTTAAAAGAAAGGTTGCGTTTGGTGGTATGTACTTGTAATCCCTGTACTGCACAAGGAGAGACTGATGGCTGTCTGAGGTATGGTGGCTGACCAGAGAGCCTAACCTACTTGGTGAGCTTTGGGCCAATAAGAGACTTTATCTAAAATACAACACACACACACACACACACACACACACACACACACACACACACTTATATGCACATGAATGTGAAAGAACATGCACACACACTGTTTTTCAAAAATAAATAAAACATTAGTTTAACTAGGTACACTCGCTCCATACCCAGTAGCCCATGTGCTGAGTGGCTTCCATGTGGTACAGTACAGGTATAGGACATTTGTGTCATCACAGAGAAACCTACTGAACAACTTTTTCTCCTATGTGAGAAGAAACAAATCATGCATTTAAATGTACTTTAAATTTATTTCATGATTTTGAAAAGATATAACACACAATTGTCAAAATTCTTGACAATCAATAAGAAATCTTGTACAATCATATGTTTTACTCTGCACCGTTCATCTTATTTTACACTTCAGGAAAAAAAAAATGTGGTTCCAAGGTCGTCCCATCATTCCCCAAATTTGGTGAGTGGCTCAGAGAGAATTGAAGCCGACGTTGCAGACCATTTAATGTATGGACAATGCAGGGGCCAGACAAAAATGTAGATAAGTGTGATATGTGACAAGAGTCTCAGATAGCAGCCCTCTGGAGAGCTCATGGATGTACCTGCGGACTGAAGTGCCAGCCTGTGTATTTTGCTTTCTTTGTAAATTGTCCTTGGAAGGGAGAGCTGCTGGTTTCAGCACCACCAGCAAATCTGTAGTGACTACAGAGTGTATCTGGTTACTATGTATGACAACTTGGAAATGTAGAGATGAGTTCTCATTTTTAACTGTGAGTACAGACATTCAAGCATTGGCATTAATGAACTTGTATGATCGAAATGAATGTGGCAGATGCCCTATGGCAAGTCACGCTCGCTCTCTTCTCCTTTCTTCATTTGGATGGCATGCTTGAAGATAATACTGAAGAAATGGTAAGAATTCACAGAAAAAGACTCCTAAATATGCTGAGTCCTCCCTGTAGAGACCTACTACTAATGCTGATGTGAACTTTACTCTTTAAAAAAGAATAAATCCTAATATTACAAGAGCTGATGGGTCTGTCATTCCTGATTCTAATGCTGAGGGTTCAAAGTCTCTCACTCATCCCCTGTCAGAGCGGAGACATTTGATGTCAGGCACGAAAACGAATATTTGTCTTCATCTATTTCTGTTCCTTGAGGTTAAAGACTCACCCATTATCTGCTTCCTCTATTTGTGGACAATTCAGGATTAGCTTATTTAGCTCTTATTTAATTTACATTTTATGTAAACACCACTGTATCAGAGACTGTCTGCATCTTGACAAAGATAACAGATACCCATGCCCTTTTTGAAGATGGTGGAAGATTAAAAATGTAACGGCTGCAGGGAAGGTACTCTTTATTACATCCCCAATTAATGTACCAGTCTAGTTCCTGCAAAAACCGATGGTGCATGACAGGATGACAGTCGGCTAATGAAAACTTAACTAGTCACAGCTGCTGTGCCAAATGTGGCCTCTTTATTAGTGCAGAATATCACTCTCCTGAGCTGGTATGAGGCTGCTGAACTGACAAACACATTCTTTTTAATAGCCACCAGACATGACTATCACGCTTACACAGGGTGTAATAGTAGCCATTGGACAGTCAGCCCTGATCTGTGAGCATTGTTTCTGTATCGTAATGTTGTTAATTAGATACAGTGATAAACATAGGCAACCGGTGCTTATTTGTATAAGATACTTATGTTTTAGATGAAACAAGACAAATTACAAAAAGATTCGGGATCCTGCTACAGTGATGATTTTTAAAAGTAGGTCTCTGCTTCGGAAGGCATGCTGTAGCAGCTTTACTCCTCCTAATGTTAAAAGGAAATGCATTTCTTCATACACCTAGGTACTTGGGAGAACCACTGTGATCTATTGATCTAAATGATTTATTGATCATTTAGAAGACAGCAGGTGTGAAGTGGATCTGTGAACAGAAAGGATGTTGTAGCAAGCTTGAACTGTGTTGCAAGCATCGTTACCATTTGGGCTACCGGAGCCTGCAGAGCCAATGGTGTTAGAGATGTCTCTAGAAAAGAATACTACACAGATTCTTTCTGCAAAGTTCCAATAAAAGAATTGCATCAAAGAGTCCTGGAATAAGATGATGTTACCTGCTACAGAACATCAGGTACTACTTTAAAATGCAGGCCCGCTCTATTAGCCCATGGTAGAATTTGAGCATCTATTTGCTTCATATTAGGTAACCATTCGGTCATACCTTCCCTTTCTGAGCTGGATGCCACCACAATGAGTACTAAGCTTGGGCCTAGGACCAAACCCATTACAAAGTGGAAATAGTAGATCCAACATGGGCCTAGAGCAAATGTCAGGTGAGTACCATGTATTCTTAGTTCCTATGCCAATATTTTAGTGCCCTTCCCTTGGATCTCAGATAAGGGATCTGGGAGTTTCTTGCCACTAACATTGGAAGAGACAATAGCCTGAGCTTGATTCATTATGAGTCAGTTTGGTACTTACGTAGAAAAGAACTTCTGAGTTCTACTTAGAAAAGAACAGCTTGCTTTTCTACCAGTCACATGAAGAAGGGCTACTGGATGGCAGGTGGGCCTTCTTTTTTACTTTTTTATTTTTCACAATGATCTGTTTTCCTCATTTTGTTGGAAGGGGTAGTAGATAGAAGACCTGTATACAATGGTGACTAACCTAGGGGGTTGGAAATACATAAACTAAATACATTTAGTTCGTTGCCTAGAAACACGATTCAACAGTGCTGAAAGACCAGAGATAAAGATGTCTATGAAAGAGAAACTTCTTGCTATATCACACACCATTTCCAAACTTGATGGCCTGATAGAAAGCAGAAGGGAATTTCTTCTCAACAACTTGAAGGGACACACACAAGGTTAGGCTGCATTATATATATACCAGTGATAGAGTGGAACCAACAGCTGTAATGGTTTTAAGGGTCTCAGACTTCTTGGTGGTAAAGTGAAATGCTAAATTGCCCAGATCTGTGCCGGTGCCAGAGGGAAAACTTTGAAACATTTTAAGTCTTGGAGAGAAGCTTTATTTGGAAGAAGAGAATTTAATGTGAGTGGTGTGTCTCTGAGCACTGTGGGGGTTGGGTGACAATGGTGCTGCTGAAGTCCTGATCAAATCCGCTTTAAAGGAAGGTGTACTTAACTCTCAGCTACTGTGAATGTTAGACAGCTACCTCCTCTTCTGAAGTCTTGTACTCAGCCAATGTAGCCTATTTCCTGGAGGTGGTATTTTTTTCCCCTCAGGAAACTGACACAGGATAATGAACTGTGCCTTGCTTGCCTGGAGATGGGAAAAACCCTGGCCAGTCTTTACTATCACACTTCCCATGGGACCAGGTAGAAACCAGTATCCAGTCTCAATAGCATCTCTGTTTCTCTGCCCCCTCCACCCTCACTTTTTGCAATTAGAGATACTATATCCTGTGATAATTTGCCAATAGATGACACAAAACAGAGAAATGGAATCATCTGCTGTATGCATTCCAAAATTTCCTCCCCTGATAACCAGCTTCTCAAAAAAAAAAAAAAATCTTGCACAAGAACCATCCCAGGTTCTGTTTCTAAAGAACTTGTATTAGGATGAGGCGGGAAGCCAATTTCCAAGAATCTTGAGGGCTATGAATCCCAAACACAACTATTTATAGTCAAATGGATTTCTCAGTAAAGGAAGTTACATGCCCACACATATATTCTATGTTTCAATGAGTAAGTCAACGTCTACTATCCTTCTTCGCTAATGGGCTGGGAATCCTTTCAATAACCAGAAAGAATAAAACTTCAAATGCTGCATGGTGGACATGCCTGCTTCAGTGACTTGTGGGTACAAGCATCTCCTTGGAAAGGTGTGTAACTGTAGGCCTGCATGGGAGTGCCTGGGGTGAACGCATGACTCAGTCACATGTCTTGGAAAAGAACCAGTAGGTTTACAGGCTGTGGTGTGGAACACAGGTGAGGCAATTTTGAATTATACACGTACTTTAGGAAGATTTTTCTCTTAGGCAACAAGCGGAGCCCTTTAAGTTAGTTAGGCTTGGATCTAATTTATTGGACTTGACTATTAGTGGATTTTTACAATTAGAAATATAACATTGGAAGGATAGCTTTTAAATAGCTGAAAAATAAAAAGGGGAGATAAGATCATCTTGCCTGAGACAGAGATGTGTGTACACTTTGCAAGTCAAGATACTGAGAACATGCTCCATGCCTAGTGCAAAGCACCATTACAGTGGGAATAACTGTCTAGATCAGAAGATCTGGACCTCAGAACACCCCCAAATAAAAATTTAAAAACCCACTTTATTTGTCTGCTAGAAGCTTTCCTGGAGCCACATATATGGTTATTGAAATATTTGATAAATGTCAGAGTGACTCTGGCCCAACAGTTTAGTACATTTGGTTTAGTTTCATTAACTATTTAATTTTGAAGTTGACCTTGTCCATGATCTCTCATGTGCTAAAAATAGCAAAAGAAAACTTAGAAAATTGATATTATCTAATAATAAATAAAAGTTGCTCAGACCATTTTTCATGAAGTCAGGGATATTTTAAATCCCTTGGAGAAATTACTCATCAAGTGACTCTGGGTGAGGACAGATTTGAAATATAAATAAGACTTCTCTGCACAAAAGAGGGCTGCAATAATATCTAGCTTTTTGCTCTGGACAGGTGAAAAATTGAAGTACAAATAAGGAGCTGTATGTATTATTTTTGCAGATTCTCCCTCCTAAGCACTCTGTGGGACCTATTTTAGGCCTTTGGAACCTTACAACAGCTGTAACCCTACCAAGTTCAGCTATATGTAATGGCCCTACAACTTCTTCCTGTTTGAGTGGTACTCTCTGACCTGACTAAGAAAATGTCATTTTCGAAGATCATTGCTGCAGGCTTTCCCTTTGGCTCACAGAGCTAATTGCTTCACACAGGTCTTGTCCTCTGAGTCACGCAGCCTGAGCTGGAGGATTAGAACCTGGGCAGGGAGTGATCCAGGCAAGTGATAAACTGACATCAAAAGATTTGGCGCTCAGGTTGATGGAAGCATATAAGAGGACAGACAGTTCTCCAAACTCCAGGTACTCTCTAGTGCCAGAAGATCTAAACTGGAAATCTTACAATGGGATGATCTCCCATGAAGTGTCTGGTACTGTACTTTGTTTCCCACCAGGTCATAAAAGCTATGGCCACACATTTGAAAAATCGAATTTTAGTTCCAATTATAGTCTTGTCCCAAAGACAAAAACTCAGATATGTGAATCGCTGACAGAAGAGAAGGTAATTGACCATATAAGTGGAGCCCAGGGGACATTCTGATCCCGGAGATGCTGAAGGTGTTCCTACTTAGAGTTTTTTAGTTGCTTTAGCAATTAAAATGAAGGTTCTAATAGACATCTGGTTAACGCCTCTACCAGAGTTGCTCATAGGTTGAGAAGCAACTGTTTCCAGTTGACAAGGATAGAAACTTGACAGCAGAATCTCTCCTGGTCAAGGGTACACTTGCACATCTGTAGGTTAATATAAACCCATAGCCAAAGATGCCATTGACTTTCAGAATACGAGGAACCCATAAATCTGCAATGTAGGATTTTGAAGTAATAAAACAAACAAACAAACAAACAAACAACAATAACAAAACAATGCAAGATAGTAGAACATTTTGCTGAGAAGGCGAGGGAGATATGTCTGGGAATGAAGAACCCATTCTGGTGGGGATGGTGTCTCTCTGTGTGGGGAAACACATCTATACTCTTCATCAGCCCCTGCATTCCTAGAAAAAATATCAGAACCCATTCTCTAGAGACTAGCAGCTGTTGGGGTCTCCCTTACCACTTCAACCTTTCTAAAAAATCCCTACAGAAACAAATCTCTAAAGGAAAGAATTGAAATTCTGAAGAAAGAAAATATCCTTTGATTGAATTCATCCTTTTGTGTTAGTTGCTTTTCTGTTACTCTGATAAAATACCATGACTCAAAATGACGTATGGAAGAAAGCGTTTATTTGCATCTACCCTGCCTGAAGGTAAGGGTCCATCATCCTGAGGAGGTGTGGTAACAAGAAGGAGGCATGGCAGCAGGAGCAAGAAGCTGACAGATCACATCCTCAACCTTAATCATGAAGCAAAGGGAACTGGAAGTGGAGTGTGGCTGTGAACTCTCAAATCCCACCCCTAGTGATGTAATTCATCAACATGTCTTTATCTCCTAAACCTCTCCAAACAATGGGGATGGGATGGAGCAAGTGTCCAAATATGTGAACCCATAGGGGACATATTTGGGCACATCCTTCATTGTATCTAATACAAATCAAGCAAAATGGCCTTGTAATGAGGACACACTCTTCTTTTGCACTAGACAGTTCTGCTCTTTTCCCTATAGAATACCACAAGGGCTGAGGGCCTAATCATTCTCTGGGGTTTGGGGAGTTTATTTAATGAAGGTTTATTCTCAGATGCTATGATTCTTTGGAGTCACAAACAAGAAGAAGTAGACTGGTGTCTTCAAATGAGTGCAGAGTTCCTGGACATGAATACACTAACCTCACAGAATGTTCCACTCAAAATGGCGGCCATCACTAATGACTTAATTCTCAGGTGCCATTGTCTTAAAATTCCTTAAATATTGAGAAAGTTACCTGCATTTTCATTTGTCCTGGGCCTCATAGCTCATGCAGCTGGCCCAATTGTCAAAGCTTATTGGAGAAATCAAAACACCCAAGCAACTAAAGTAACTAAGCGAAAGAATACTTCATATATTATGATCATGCAAAAGGAAGAAAAGGAATGAATTCCAAAGGGACATGTATCTACATGCAATTTCTAGAAGCCAATTTCTTTCATATAAAATGTGTTATTTTAGTAATAATTTCACAGAGATTTATACTGTACAACTTATACCATTTTGCCAGACACTAAAGAATTGTGTTAAGCTGTGATGATTAATATAATCAAGCCCACTGCACAAAGATCCAGAGACTTTGATTTAGAAGAGTCATGGGAGAGGTCAAGAGGGGAGAGGAAGTGGAGAGAAGAAAGAGCAGTGTGTGTGTGTGTGTGCATGTGTGCGTGTGCGTGTGTGCGTGTGTGTGTGTGTGTGTGTGTGTGTGTGTGTGTGTATGTATGTATTTATATATGTACATGGTGTCAGAAGGCAACTTCAGGTCATGTTCCACACTGGTTGGGTTCTCTTGTTCTCTACTGGTCTATTGAGCTAGAGTTAGCTGGTCTACATAGAGAAAACTATTTGCACCAGGCTGTATTACACATACTGATTATTTGGTAAAAAGATTAAGATTAGGGTGCATGATTGAAATTCACATAGAATTAATAGAAAAATAGAAAAAAATGATTAGAGTGTGAAAGAACAGCTCGCCAAGGAGGAAATGCAAAAGTCTGTAAAGCCATCAAATATAATTTGGAGAATATGATTGGCAGGAAAGATATCTGAAGGCTAGAAAAGGAGACAGGAGGAGAGAAAACGTCAGGCACATCGACCTGTTCAGTTTGGGTGACATTCATTACAATAGGCACCATATCATGCTAATGTAACATTTCAGATCTAAATTAAGAACTGAGATGTTTTCCAGAGAGCTTTGAGGAAAGGAACAGACTGTAACAAGGCTCCTAACATTCAATATGGAGAAACCTTATAGTACATTGCTGTATAACACAAATGTATGCCTGTGTGGTATGTTTTCTGGGGGAAAAGGGGGACAAGAATTTTTTTCTTATTAATTTTTGTACATCAGAATAATGATAGATTAGGAAGTGTTTCTCTGAATATAACAGAAGTGTTAGCCCCAGCTCTACAGATAAGTATGTGTATAATTGTGGTTTTAGGACCAAAGGGCCTTGAGAGGGGAACGCAAATACTGGCTCCATTACATTCATCATGACAACTACTACCAATATACAGGCAGGGGTCTGTGCCTTTTGGGATGCTGAGGCCCACGATGGATGCTTCTATACCTTCCCAATATTAAAATTACTCTCTCCTGCTGCAGTGCCAACACAGAAGTGTGGGTCCTACACAGTGCTCATTATCTCCGACATCTCTATGGAGTTCCCAAGTGGTTTCTTCACTTTGTTCCCAGTCTCTGCCCTGGATTTTCTCAGGTGTGACTGTTGATCTTTCCGTTCTCCATATCACTTGCTCCCACTCTGTTTCTCACTTGCCCTGATTGTTTTCATTCAGCAAAATGCTAATGACCCAAGCTTAGCTGTGGGGTGGACTTAGATATCTGAGGGTGATTACTGTAGATGTAATGCTTATGTCTGCTCCACTTTCACACGTTGGAACCCTATGCCCTTATATGCCGGTTTGGAGAGTTGGGGCTTTGAGAAGAGGATTATGTCAGGGGCTGGAGCCTTTAAGTTAGAGTTCTATCTTTAAAAGTAGAGACATAGGACAGCTTGCTCTTGGAAGAGGCCATGTGTTGACAAAATCAGGAAGAGAAGAGGGCCCTCATCAAACCCTCCAAACATGTGTGTCTTAGTTAGGGTTTTACTACTGTGAACAGACACCATGACCAATGCAAGTTTTATAAAAGACAACATTTAATTGGGGCTGGCTTACAGGCTCAGAGGTTCAGTCCATTGTCATCAAGGCAGAAACATGGCAGCATCCAGGCAGGCATGGTGCAGGAGGAGCTGAGAGTTCTACATCTTCATCTGAAGGCTGCTGGAAGACTGACTTCCGGGCAGCCAGGGTGAGGGTCTTAAGCCCACACCCACAGCGACACACCTACTCCAACAAGGCCACACCTCCTAATAGGTTCACTTCCTGGGCCAATCATATACAAACCATCACAATGTGGAACCCTGATCTAGGTCTTCCAGACTCCAGAGGGATGTTAAAGAAATTTTTGTAGTTTAAACCATCTACTCTCTGCTCAAACTAAGGTTTTGATAACCCAGCACCACTGAAGAGTCAAACCAATAAAGAGAACACCAATCATAGATGCTTTGACATCCGTGAACAATTGCCTGTCTCTTTTCATTGTCTGTCAGCTCTATGTCTTCTTTACCTGTGACCAGGTCTTTGTTTCAAGCCTGGTTCCGCTCTACCTACTCCCTTCAAGAATGGGTTAGCCTCCAATCACATCACTGTTTATTATAGTATAATATATTACTTTGCCTCCTGCTTTAACTAGTCATATCATAGAACATGTTTTAATATAGAATGCTTTCTTCTTTGGGTCAATGCTGATTCACAGCACAAATGTTTTACAAAACTGTCTCTGCTTGTCTAAAAGGCAGACTAGCATTGGTGTAAGACTAATCAATGCAAAAACAATGTATCAAAACAAAAACAAACAAACAAACATGCAAAAATTGTAGAAGCTTAGAATTAAAAGAATTAAATGAAAATTCACACATAGAGGTAGACATAATCAGTCATTTAGGTAAGAAGTCTTCTTGGTTAGTGTATAGGACAAGGGATATTTTGTATTCTTTCTTCTGGTGGTATAAATCAAACATGATCTTGTAATATTAATGATATAACTTAGGCAATTGTATGTCAATGAAATAAATATAAGAGTCTATAAATATAAAACTTTGAATTGAATTATATACATGTATTTCAATTATATATAAAATCAAGAATGCTTACATTTTAATTTATCATAGGATACATCCTTATTCCCAATGGCCATCACATCTGTGTACTGGGTAATTGGAAATTATGTTCATCATCTTGAAATCTAGAAAATTGAGGGTCAAATTTGTCATTAAAAAGTTTGAAAGCCAAAGGATTATTTAGAAATATGTAATAGCAAACTGTTAGAGTGTACTTTTTGGAGATATTTTACCTCTGTCAAAAAAATTCTTTCATACTCCCAACATCCCTTACCAAAAGATAATTTTTTCAGTTCAGGCCACCCTCTTTCCTTTGACAAACATTCTAAAAAGACAAACGAATATCCATAATTGCTCTATAGTTAATCATTAACTCATGTAAGTGAGAAAGAGTTTACTCCTTAGAGTTCTAAAGTTATCTCAAGTCATGATTTGTATATCACATAGAGGAGAGACAGGGCTCTGGTTAGGTGACTCAGTATCCCATGGTCCTAGAGCTGAGCTTTGTTTGGGTTTCTTTCAGCCTTTAGTATTTGTTGCTTCCACAGCAGCTTTGATGCTATTCGGGAGGTGTTCTCGGAGATGAGTATAATCAGTGTGGGTTAGAAGGCCCTTGTTTAATAAGATGGGCAAAATTATTGATATGGTATTCAGATCTGCATCGCCACTACATAGGTATGATAGTTTGTTCAGTGTGCTCACTGGGCTAGGGGAAGAATAGATCCTTGCCCTTTTCATTAATTTCTGGTCTCCTTTTGTGGCAGAATTTTTTTTTTATAAATAGGCAAATCAGAGAAAAAGTGAAAGACCTTTAAGAGCCTGAGCTAGTTAATTTACAAAGGAGCTGAGAGAGGATGTGTGTGAAGGAAGAGAGATAGTGTCAGGCTTTGTATCAGGGGGAACTTGTTTTGCTACAACTTGGTAAGGTAGGAGCAATCAATGAAAGGGCTGAGAAAAGACTTGAGGAAACAGAATTTGAGCTATGATCAGGAGTTGAGTTGTAGTGAACAATAAATCAGACAAGTAAAGACCAACATTGTAACAATATCTGGTTATGTTACTGGATTGTTTCTTTGAGTGAAACATCTTGGCAAGGCTAGAGCCCTGGAGTTCTGTGGCTTATTTGGATCCAGGCTAGAGGAAAGATATATTGTTCCTTTAGACTGAATCGTGTCAAGGAGTATGAGGGCTGGACTCATGGGTATGTGGCCAGCATAGTGGCAGAGAGGACCTTAAGATCAGAAATATTCCATGTGTTGTAGATCAAGGGCAAGAATCAAGAGTTATAATTATGAATTTATGGTTTGTAAAAAAAAATCCCTTGCATACAGGAAACATACTTGAAGACTTGGGTTGGGCAAAGAAGAGGATTGGTTGGAGACAGATGGTAATTGGTTGTTTGATGGCAGGACCTGGTTAAGGGGTGAGAGGGAGAGGTGGTGTAGGGATGGGCACCTTGCCAGCTCTCGATCCAGGCACAGAATCGTTACTGGTGTGCAGGTCCATATCTAATCTGAATTAGGCAAGTCACAAGAGAGATGCTTGAAGAATTTTCCCACAGCAACTAGTGAGAAGGGACCCCAGCAGAGCACACCTGTGGGAGTGGACAACATCTTCCGTATTACAAGACCAGGTTTTCAGAGACAGAATGCTGGAAATAGAAGGCAGATGATGTTTGTCCTCCTTGGAGAAGATCCCAATGGCTTGGGTTCCTTCCTTGTCTATTCATGCTTGTGGGGACCCACTCTTTCTTCTTCCAACCTTCCTGGTCTAAATTGTTTCTCTGTCTTCTGCTTAGTTCAGGGGATCTTCAAGGTTAAACCACTCACTATTAACTGGCCAATTTCAATATTTTCCCTCACGTCTAAGCATTTTATTTGCATTTAAAATTGCCACTACAGAATATGCAGATAGATGTTAAAAATCTGTGTTACTAACTTAAATTTTTAATTTTTTTCTTTACTTTGGTTTTCTTTACATTAAATAGCAAATTTCAACTTTAAAAACCTTCAGAAGAAAATACCTTTAAAAAAAAAAAGAAACCCTAGGTTTTCATTTTGCACTGGGGCTCTCAAATTATGTAGTGTACCCCCAGGAAAGAAAGTTGTAAATTGTAGTTGCCATATGATGAGAGTGTCGGATGAAAATTGAGTCAACATGTTCTACTGTTGGAAATGGTGGTGGGGGTGGGGGCTTTGGATGGAAAAAAACTGTTCCAGACCACAGAATCACTCTTAGAATATGACCATCATCACTCTTAGAATATGGGCATCATATTTCTCAAATTATATTTATTCACAAACCCTCACTTCTCCTTGGTGTGAAGCACTTTTCAACTTCAGCATGAGTAGTTCCTGAGACTAGAAGTTGTTTGATAGAATGGCGTGTTATTTGTCTTGAGGCTTTGTCTTCCCTTTGTAGAAACAGACTCTAAGTGAGATAGTGATGGTGGGGCCATCTGCCAATACATGCTTTGCACTTTGCATAAGGTCCTAACCTTATGCAAGTAATCCAAAGGGACTGACCAGTGGGGAACTAGCTCTTCCAGTGCTCCTCAAAGCAGGTGTGAGCAATAGAAACAGATGAGAAACTGATGTGATGGAAACCAAGGTGATATGTTCTCAGCAGAGCTGTTTAAGAAGGGGCTTTTACTCATGTGTGGGTTAAGTGTAAAGGAACTTAGAGAGGAAGGAGGGATTCCTGCATCCCTCTGAAGACACCTGGAAGAGCTTCCCATAACGTGTTAACAAGACTTGAACATAGAATGATCATGCAAGATAAGTTCCTGCATTAACTTCTAATATTTCTAATATTGGAGGCTATATGGTTATAAGAAATGGATAATGGGTTTCATAAAGATCAGTTAATAGGCTGGTTAAAGTCTTTTAAGTATTCTCAAAAAATTTTACCTACATATCTAATTTTGTAACTGAAGAGATCAAAGTCTTATAAGTTAGATTTCTTTCATGCACACATGTAAATAGATGCTGTGGCTTCTGTCTTCTGGCATAGTTCTCTTCTATTAGTGACTGATTTTAAAGAACATTCTTCCTCTAAATATTTATATCTGTCATGCTCTCAAAAATACTACTATATAGAAAATGGCAATAATAATCTATACTTAAAATTTCTAATAGTATTAAGCTAATCGATATAAAGATTTTATATTACCTTGTTGTATGTTAACCATAAAGTTAATTTTTCTCCTTCCTTCTTTTCTTCTTCTTCTTCTTCTTCTCCTCCTCCTCCTCCTCCTCCTCCTCCTCCTCCTCCTCCTCCTCCTCTTCTTCTTCTCTCTCTCTCTCTCTCTCTCTCTCTCTCTCTCTCTCTCTCTCTCCTAGACAGGGTTTCTCTGTGTAGCCCTGGCCATCCTGGAACACAGAGCTCCTCCTTTCTCTACATCCCTAGTGCTGGAATTAGTAAAGGTGTGTGCTACCACTGCTGCCCAAGTAATCTTTTTCTTTTAAATGGAATTTTTAACCGCTTCATGAATTTTAATCTTTTGTTTATTAAATTCTTCCAAATGGAAACAAATGTCACTTATGAATTCTACAATTTAAAGATGGATAGTGCTTTTGGAGAAATCTCTGTAAATTCTCTTACTGAAATCCTGTTGCCTTCAAACAAAGGAACCGAGAAAGACCACAAAGAGAAAGAATTGGAGGAATTTTTCCCCTCTCCCACCAAGTACTGTAATAATGAAGTATAATGCTGGGTAGCTTATGATTTTAGAACAGACATCAGTTGGTGTGGCCTTATATTAGAAATTTTTATTCTTGTTTTTGAAAATAGAAGGAAAAGGGGCAGAAAATTGTATCTTGCTTCTATTTGGGGAGTGAGGTTAAAATTTTTGATCAAATTTTTTTTGAGGGGAAAAAATGTAACAGGTACTTGTGTACAAAAAAATATTTTGTAGGGGACATGGTAACCTGGAGTGAATTCTGAGAGTTCTCTATCATGATAAAGGTACAGAAATTTTCATCTTCTCTGTCAATTTTTCTGTAAAAATAGAGATTTTCAAATGAATAATTTCTTGTGTACATTAAAGGGAATTTAGTTGCAGAGACCCACTTCAGACCACACATCATGTCAGCTCTGAAGGAACTGATTAAAGGGATCTAAAGCCCTTCATCTCATCAATAGCCCTCTCTCCTCATAGCCAAGGAAACCACCAGGCAAGGTTGGGAGGCATAAGGTGTATGTAAGACAAGTTCACGAATCAGTGGCACGTGGAGGCGTCTATAAATCAACATCTGCTGGCATTTTGTTTGTAATGTGGGCAAGAACATTTGCTGAAATATTTCGCTTATTTAAACTTTCTGCTGAGTATCTTCATAGTGAACACTGGTTTCCTTACATTCTTGGAATGGGCTTGGGAGGAGACAGAGGCAAGGAGGAGGACAAACCGGAGAGAAAGCATTCCTCAAGGCAGGCTGCGATCTGCAGAAACATCTCAGGAGTGTCTCTCAAAGGTACTCCTGTTCTTAATTTTGCTTGAAACCATGCACACCCTTTGATGTACTGGCTTTAGTAATACACACCTTCTTCCTTTCCAGACAGCCATATGAACTTATTTAGATCACAATCCCCTGCCAGAGGCCAGGAAGGAGATGTGTACAGTAATTCCAAACATGGCCAGAAAAAGGAAGTGGCTCGGTGGTTTTCATAAAAGTCAACGCCACCTATCAAATGGCATTAGAAATATGTAGGGAGGACTGTTCACAGTTGCTTCAAATTGACATGATAGTACCTGCCTCACACGAAACTGCATATTACTGGAAGGTCTTTTAAACATTCATACAAAGTCATGCAGTCAGCAAGACAGTTTCAGCTGCTCAGAAAAACAGATGTTAAGTAGTGATTGCTCTTTGATTTAGAAACGAAGTCAAGGGTCTTCTATTGCTTTTGAGTAAGTCAAGCTGTATGAAAGCAAAACAACTCAAATGAGAAACATTCTTTTTGTATTGTGGGTTTTCTCCTTGCAACTCACTTTGTGTTGACTTTGTGTGCAATGAGATCTCTCATATAGAGTTAGGAAAACGTCTACAAGCAAAGATTGAACTTAAAATTGCTAGTAATTGTATAAAATGCTGGGCTCCACCTCCTCTGTGATACTGCAAGAAAACGATTAGTGATCAAAGCATGTGTCTGGTGTAGCCAGGCCTGAAGCTATTTGTTACCTGTTCATTTTACACATTAAACAAAAATAATTGTGCCATCTTAATTATGCATTGTTGGGTCTCTCTTTTAACACATGTTTTTTCCTTCTAAATTTTTAAATGGAAAATTTTATATTATCAGAACAATACTGCCTTTAAATTTTCCTCATTAATACTTATGTACTGGTTTCAGACAGATGTGAAAGTACTTGGAATTATCTTGCTAGTAAAGCATTTAATTTGGGGTTAGATTTTTTCAGTAAGTCTTGGGGTGCAAGCCTTCAAAAGCAGCTTATTCTGTTTTCTACAATCCTACAGTCCAAGTACTTGAGGCATCTTCCACACATTCTCTGTGTATACAGAAATCACCACCCACCTTTCTTAAGAGTAGAGGGTTCACTCAACATTCCTTTGTATTTCCAAAACAATGACCTTTCCTCAGGTGTGATGGCAGCCCAACCTCATGATTAACAGGAAAAATAATTATCAAGGATTTAAGATTAATGTCTTATTCCATCTCTAACGACCCAAGGGAGTTTGTTTAGCTCCAGCATACATATGCATGTATGTATCAAGGCAATATAGTATGTGTGTGTTTGTATCCTTAAGGAGCAATTGAGATTTACATAACATGCTGATTGTAAAGGAAATGTTAATTTTAAGTATTAATATTTTCTCCATGAGCACACAAATCCCTGAGGTACAATTTAGTCCAATACTGCTTGGACAAAATTGCTAAGCAGTGACAGCCAAAATCCTGTTTACCAAGTCTTAGGCAGTTGCTCACGTGTTTCAGACAATATTCCATATTTTAGAAAACAAATTAGGCACTCCCTTAGAGACTGAATTAACAAGACTTTCTAGAATTTGAAAACCAAAAATTTAAAATAATCAGCAGAATATTTCCAAATACCCAGCTGTTTGGCATTATATAGCTGAAATGCCTGGGTGTGTGTGTAGGAAGCCCTTCATCCCATTGTTTGAAGTCAGGTGGCAATGGTCTATGTCAACTCTGAAAGTAAGCACCGGGCCAGGATTTGCCCAGGGTTTATATGTGGTCGTTGTGTGCTCAAAGGAAACAGGCAGTGTGCTTAATGGAAATCAGGTGTCGGGCCCTAGAGATGTGAAGTAGACACTCACTTTTAAAACAGTGGATTTTACGTGTGGATGAAGCTGAACTTGCTATTGTTACCTATAATGGTAGAGTTTTCTCGAATTAGGCTCCATTAGATGGTAAATGCATGACAACTTGTCAACCTCTAAAATCCGCCAGTCTTATTCACAGCAGCCTCTTTGCTTCTGTGTCCGCCCTTCATCAAATTTCACCTGACAACTTCGGCTCCCGTCTCCAAACGCACAGAACTTCTACATTCTTCTGGGAATTTGGAACGGAGAGCAAGTAATTGTCATTGAGTTGGGCTAGTTGTTTAATCAAAGGATATATATATATATATATATATATATATACATATATATATATATATATATATATATGTATGTATTGGGGGACTCTGATGGCCAAGTTGGGTGCAAAAGATGCTCAGAAAACAAAAGGCAAAGTGAGAGAAGGGAAGTGCTCCTCTGAACTCCATGGGTCTCCAGGACCCGGCTGGGAGTCTGGCTTCGATGGAATGGTACTGATGCTGATCAGATGATGAGGTTAAAACATAAGATTGCTTCCAGTTTAGTAAAGAAACCGAGGGGGGAGGGGGAATTATTGGGGAACAGATGGGGGGGAGAGGAACTATGGGAACTATGGTGGGTGGGAACTGGGAAAGGGGAAAGCCTTTGGAATGTAAACATAGAATATAGAAAATAAAATTAAAAAAAAAACATGTTTTCTCTCAGACTTTGACACAGACTTCTGTCATTTGTAACTAAGACACTTAACTAAGGCACTAGAGATATGCGGTGAGGATCAAATTGTATATTTCTTGATAAACTTTGAAACTCACAGAACAATGTAAATACTTCCTGGGATTACTATCACAAAGTGGTCTACTCTAAGAAGGAGAACAGCAGCTAGTAGAGTATGACAGGTCCTGGGGGCAGGAGGCTCTAGCATTCTTGGTTAGAATAGCTTCAGTGAATACTCTGCCTACAATAGTCCATTTTGATTCAGTCTGGGGATGGGATAAGAAATAAGAATAAATTTGTCCGTACATGGAGAAAAGTAATGAACCTTTGAGGAATGTTAAGATGTTAAAACCTAACTCAATATTTTTATGTCAAGTATCTTATGTTATTTAAATATCTTTCAAAAATTTATACAAATTCCAAAGCAGAAGCTGAAAAACTCAGCAAAGCACCCAATTCTTCACATATTAAAGCAAACTGACTAATAGAACTGACGCCAGTGATTATCATATAGGAACAGCATTGTAACTGACAAATAGGCTTTAAATTATTTTATCTCCAACATCTGTGTTTTATGGCAGTGGCCTCATGTTAAGAATGCTTTGCCTAAAGTTTTGGAAGGGTGGAGTGGATTTAAAGGGGGGAAAAGGTCCTTAAATACATACTTACATCAGACATTATCCATTGATTCAATAAATATTTTATGTAAGACGGAAGCTACCTTACTTATTTTCATATGGTCTACAATCTGAATTTCACAACTAGGCTATGATGAATGCGTGCTATAAATGATTATCTGAGTTAGTAACATGTGCAGTGTCACAGGGCTGAAGAGTTGCATGTCTGGGGATGGGTGCTCATCGAATGTGAATGGCAAACATTACTGCTGTGAAGAGCCGTGATGGCCATGGTGACTCTTAGCAGCGTTTAACTGGGGTTGGCTTACAGTTCAGAGGCTTAGTCCTTGGTTACCATGGTGAGAAGCATGGCGACATGCAAGAAGGCAACAAAAGAAGACTGTGTGCCACGCCGGGAAGAGCTTGAGCATAAGAGATTTCAAAGCCTGCCCCCGCAGTGACACACTTCCTCCTGCAAGGCCACACCTTCTCCTACAAGGCCACACTTCCTAATAGTGCCACTCCATATAGACCAAACATTCAAACATCAGAGTGTATGGGGACCATACCTATTTAAACCCCCAAATTTATTATTTCCACTACAGATATTATTTCATGTAATACTGGCATTTTTTGTTGTTGTTGACAATACTCAAAGATTACTGATATTGTGACTCGTTTTCATATTTGTAAGGATTTTCTTTTTATAAAGAATAATAAAATTCATTTATTTGAGCAACATGTAATTTTGTTACGATGAGTAAATGTAAAATATAGTTACTATCTTATGGGGGCCTAGTTTAGGTTTCCTAAGTGCTAGAGCTTGTCACAAAGATTAAAGAGTTTAGGCTTTGTTTTAAGGTAGAGATCAATGATAGCAAGAACAGGGCAGGTTTGGGAAGTCGGCCCTGTGTCTGGTCAGGTAATTCATCTATTGATCTATTGGACTATGGAGCCAATGGAAAACATTTAGAAAACAACTGAGCTAAATATGCAAAAAATATTTCTCTGCCCCTTATTCCCTAAACAGTACAGCATGTCATTTATGTAGTATTTATAATACATTAGTTATTATACATAATCTAGGGATAATTTAAGGTAATGAGAGGATTGTGTAGATTGTGTACATATACAATATCGATTTATGTAAGGAACTTGAATGTCTCTTTAGACTTTCACATCTGCTAGGTTTGGAGCCAACCCTCTGAGATAGGATACTGGACTGAAAATTTCTGAGCTGGTCATAGCTTAAAATACACACAAATGCCCGTGCGCACGCGCGCGCGTGCACACACACACACACACACACACACACATTTCTGAAGTAGCTTCCTTTTTAATTCTTTTATTAGATATTTGCTTTATTTACATTCCCTTTCCACATTACCCCTCCAAAAATCCCCTATCTCATCCCCTCTCCCACTTCTCACCCGCCCCCCAATTTCCTGACTTGTGTTCCCCTATTCTAGGGAATGGAGCCTAAAGTAGCTTCTTAAGCAAGCCCTCCTGAAACCATCCTCAGCACAGCCTACCTCATTTCAATTTCCTCATCCTCATTGGTTTTTGTCCCTTCTCTGGGAAGATGCAGTCAACTGAATCTGGAAGTCCTAGGAAAAACCAGATTCGCAGTAGGTCAGGTTTGACCAGTTCACATCTGATGTGTTCAAAATAGGAAGTTATGGGAGAGACACAATCTTCTCTTTCACCCACCCCTTTGTGTCCATCACCAAGACCCAGAGTAATTCGTGACCTGGAAACCTGCTAGCCATGCTGGCTTGAGAAACAAGTACATGATTTACTTCCTGTCCTCCATTTAAAATCCCATCTCATCCTCAGCCCCGTGGCAGACCACTTTCAGGGACTTATTTTTCCTATCTGCCTTTACTCCTTAGGGACTTGGTCAAACCTTGTGGTAGACCCAGCTTTCCTCCTTCTTATGGAATCTTATAGAACCCCTCTTCTAGCCCATTCCCATTCCTTTGATTCAGACCACAATACCTAAAAACAAGTTTATTTAGTACTCCAGTCGATGCACGTGGCAGGAACTTAGACACACTCCCTACCAGGCAACCTACAGCCAATAAACGTTTCTAAAATCTAGAGAAGCAACACAAACCAAAGAATGGAATAATTATACAACAAAGATAAGACCAGATATCAACACTAGAATCACAATCATCTCAAACCAAGAAACAACAAAATACAATCATTAACATCCAAGACAATATGCTTCTCCCAGTCCCCAGCAACCTACTATAGTAACCCCTGAACAAGACAAGGTCTTCAAAATACTGATTATGAATATGCTCAGGGAACTAAAAGAAGACATTAGTAAATCCATTGATTGAGTCTGTGAAAATGCAAACAAACAGAAGAATGAAGCAATGAAATCTATTTAAGAAAGTAGATTATAGAATCACAAAATAAAACCCAAACAAGAAGTGAAAAATTCAGGAATTCAATCAAAACTCTCTGACATAAGCCTCATGGATGACACAATAAAGGAAATAAATACCACAGTCAAAGAAAATGTTAAATCTAGTAAAATAAAATAAAATAAAATAAAATAAAATAAAATAAAATAAAATAAAAATATCCTGGCACAAAACATCCAGGAGGAAATCTGGGACACTATAAAAAGACCAAATCTACAAATAGTATGGATAGAGGGAGAAGAAACCCAGGTCAAAGACACAGAAAATATTTTCAACAAAATCATAGAAGTAAATTACCCTAGCTTAAAGAAGGAGATGCTTATCAAAATTCAAGAAGCACACAGAATTCCAAATAGACTAGAGTAGAAAACAAAGTCTCCTCAGCATATAATAATCAAAATACTGAATTAAAGAAGGGGAAAATGCATATTAAAAGCTGCAAGGGAACAAGGTCAAGTAACATATAAAGGCAAACCTATTACAATAACACTTGTCTTCTCAATGGAGGCTATAAAAGCAATCAAGGTCAGGACAGATGTTCTATTAACTCCAAGGGACCAGATAAGAGCCTAGACAACTAGACACAGCAAAACTTTCAATCACAGTAGTAAGAAAAGGAAAGACATCCTAAGATAAAATTAAATTCAAGTGGTATTTTTCTGTAAATCCAGCCCTACAGAAGGCACTAGAAAGAAAACTTCAACTTGAAGTGATTAACCATACCCAAGAAAACACAAGAAATAAATAACAGTAATCATCAAATCAAAATATGGCGGGGGGGGGGGGACACCACACCACAACAAAATAACAGGAATCAGGAAACACTGCCCAATGATAACTTCCAACAATGTAACTTTCAATATATTAATTCCCCATTAGAAAGACACAGACTAACAGAATGGATTGGAAAAGAAGATTCACCTTTGTGGTGTATCCAAGAAACACATTTCACCAACAAGAATAGACACTACCTCAGGGTAAAAGGTTGGGAAATTATATTTCAAGACACAAGAAGCAAGCTTGGATAACCATTTTAATATCTAACAGAACTGACTTTAAATTAAAACTAACCAGAAGAGACAGAGAAGAGCACTGCATACTAGTCAAGAGGAAAATCCACCAAGAGGACATTGCAATTATTAACATCTATGAACCCTCTGTGAGGGCACCCAAGTTCATGAAAGAAGCACTGCTACAGCTAAAATCACATATTGACCCTCACACAGTAATAGTACATGACTTCAATGCATAGACAGATCACCCAGACAGAAATTCAACAGAGAAATTCAACTGTATCTAAGTGATGTCATGAATCAAATAGCCCTAGCAGATATGTACAGGATGTTTCATCCAAACACAAAGGCATATACCTTCTCAGCAGCTCATGTACTTTCTCCACAATTAACCATAGGTCTAAGCCAGATAGGATCCTAGCATTAAGCATAGAAGTAGACATAACCCCCATCCCGAACCCAAGATATGTCCAATTGGCAACTGCTCACAAAAGAAAAGTTAATTTTCTTCAAAAAAGTCTTAATGGATATACACCCATTCCTAAGGGCAGACCCTACGCTCAGCAGTCAATGGCCAACATAAACTCA
Source organism: Apodemus agrarius (assembly GCA_964023405.1). Classification (NCBI taxonomy): domain Eukaryota; kingdom Metazoa; phylum Chordata; class Mammalia; order Rodentia; family Muridae; genus Apodemus; species Apodemus agrarius. The sequence continues at coordinate 41,704,664 of OZ030020.1, read as the reverse complement.
ATAGTATTTTGGGAATTTTTTGTTTTCTGTTTGTTTGTTTTTGGTATTTTTTTCCTCAAAATACTTTGTCTGGGTATTTTCCCCCTAGTTTACAGGTCTTTTTTTTTTCTTGTTTTGTTATTTTTTTTTAAGTGGGATTTCTGAGTTTTTAAATATGTGTCTCTGTATCTATATGTGTTTCTTGTGTTTTTTCTTTGGATCTTTGTTCTGGTTGTTGTTTTTCTAATATGATTTTTCTGTTTTCATATTATATTAAATGTATTAGTATTCTTTAGATGCCTGTTTATTTTCTAATGAGAGAAAAAAAGGGTGTGTGGGTAGAGAGGGAGGAGGAGCTAGGAGGACTTGGGGAGGGGACCATAACCAAAATTTATTGTATGAAAAATGGTCTATTTCATAAAGAAATAAATAAGTAAGTAAATAAAAATAAGTAAATAAATAAATAAATAAATAAATAAATAAAGCAAGCAAGCAAGCAAGCAAGCAAGCAGGTCAGCTACATGTGGTACTAGAATCCAGTCATCACCTCCCTGGGATTGAGACAAGTCACAGCATTAATATGTGAGACCCAAGTAGCAGCTACTAGGGTGCTCAACTGAGCTATTAGTAGAAGCCTAGATGGCAAAGTACACTGAAGAACTTAGGTCCAACCATCAGCTTACTGTGGGATGGAGAACCTCAGTTTTGTTTGGAGCTGTAAAGAATAGTCTCTAATGAAAGTATCAGAACGTCACCAAAACAGCTGCCTCATTAACTGATAAATAACTAATAGCTGCTGTTCATTCAGGTAAGATGACTCTGCAAATGAAGGCTCTCGCCACCAAGGCAAATGACTTGAGTTCTGTTTCTGGGCCTACATGGTTGAAGGAGAGATCTAACTCCCATAAGCTGCCTTCTGACCACCTCATGCATGCTGTGGCATGCATGTGTGCATTTGCATGTGATCTCATGCACACACATGCATATACAACAAGTATAGTAACTTTTTAAAAATGCCCTTTATAAAAATATTTTTATTACTTTAATTTTTTTATAGTCTAGTAGTTGGCCCCCTCCTATTCCTCCTTCCATAGTTCCTCATCCCATTCCTCCTTCTTTCTGTATCCAAGAGGATGTCCCCCTCCTTCCAGGCCTCCCCAATCCCTGGTACCTCAAGTCTCTTGAGGGTTAGATGTATCTTCTCCCACTGAGGCCAAATCAGACAGTCCTCTGTTGTTGGGGGTCTCCAACCTGCTGGTATATGCTGCCTGGTTGGTGGCTTAGTGTCTGAGAGATCTCAGGGGTCCAGGTTAGTTGAGAATGCTGGTCTTCCTATGGGGTCTCCCTTCTCTTTGGCTTCTTTCAACCTTTCCCTAATTCAGCAATAGGAGTCTCCAACTTCAGTCCAATGGTTGGGTGTAAGTATCTGTGTCTGTCTCAGTCAGCTGATTGTTGGGCCTCTCGGAGGACAGTCATGTTAGACTTCTCTCTGCAAGCACACCAGAGCATCAATAATAGTGTCAGGCCTTGGAGCCTCCCCTTGAGATGAATCCCAAGTTGGGCCGGTCACTGGATTGCCTTCCCCTCAGTCTCTTCTCCATTTTCATCTCTGCAGTTCTTTTAGACAGGAACAATTCTGAGTCAGCGTTTGTGACTGTAGGATGGCAACTCTGTCCCTCCACTTGATGCCCTCTTGAGTCTTGAGTCTTGAGTCTTGAGTCCCTTTTCCCACTGTTGGGTATTTCATCTAAGGTTCCTCCCTTTGAATCCTGAGAGTCTTTCATTTCCCAGGTCTCTGGTACTTTCTAGAGAGTTGTTCCCCTCCACATTCCCCACCCCCAGCCCACTCTACCCCCTACCCCCTCAAGGTTGCATATTTCCATTCATTAAAATGACTTTTATATGGGACTAACTTTATTTCATTTTAAATGAGATCTCCAAGCACCAATCTTAAACTTTTACAAATAATATGAGTCAGAATCCCTTAAAATAATAGAAATAAACCCAATCTGCTGTTTAAGAAAGATAGATTAGAAATATTATGTGGTGCAAAAGTGAACTTGCATCATGCATCATTCATAAATGTCTAGGGCTTGTCTCCATTTAGGAATGATGCTTGCTATTTTTAAATCCTTCCAGAGACTGACTTTGCCTTTCTCTCTCTCTCTCTCTCTCTCTCTCTCTCTCTGGAGGCAGTGCCCTTCATGACACAGTGCCCCAAACACTGCTGGATGAAATAAACACAGAGAAGCACTCAGTTCCCTGGACCATATCTGACGATTCTCCAGTTGTTGTTGGATGAGTCCCGTGGCTGGATTGACCTTTCAAGTTGATGCGTTCTTAACAGCCCATGGCTCGAGGTGTTGGGATGTCAGCCAACTTGAAAGAAACATAATCCTAGAACACAGTGTATTTGTTAATTTTTTTCTCCCTTTCAATAGATTTTTAAAAAGAGTTTGGGAATGAGAAAGTGGACCAGGGAAGGAGCCAAGAGGAAGAGAAAAGAGAGCAAAAGACATTGTTCACAATCTCATGATGTGGGGTTGCTACTGCGGTGATCAGCAGGGAGTACAGCTGCCTATAGTCTTTTGCTTAATGCCCAGCTCCAAATTTGCCTAGCACGGTATCATCAGGTGGAGTTTTATCTGCCCAAGAGGACAAATGTAATAGAGATGCCCCACATTTAGAAGAATCTATCTTGTTCTTTTTTCCCCCCTGAACAGAGTTCTTGTTCCTACTTGAAACCTCCTACAGAACACAGTCTTGATGCAAATGTTTTTCACACTAAGTGTCCTTCACAACGTCACCAAAGTTTGTAATTTGAAGACTATCTGTTAACTGTAATTGTAATTTGCCATGAAGTTTGGCCACGACTCACTAGCTCAAAGGATGAAACTTTAAAGCTAAAGGTCAAAATAGAATTATATAAGGGTGGGCAAGTGGCTTGGATTTGGCTCAGACTTTTGTATTAGTCTTTTACGGCCCCAGATTTGAGGCATTTTTGGAAGTGAGTAGTAGACTAGATTTTGAAAATCTGCAAGGAGAAAAATAAAATTAATTTCCAAGATTCTGTGTGATGTGCCAAATCACAGTAAAAATTTTCTCTATTACTAAGCTACTTCTCCAGCCTTTTCTGTTTGAGTTTTGAAACCAGATATCACTAGGTTGCCTAGACTTGCCACTACTCTATGATCTCCTTCATTACCCTCCTAACAACTGAGATTTCAGGAGAGCATCTCCATACCCGGCCACAGCTTTATTTCAGTGAAAGCCTTTAATAGAAACTAGGGTTATGCATTATATCCTCCTAAAGTTTTCCATTCTAAATTATACTCTTTTTTTTTAAAGTTTTTTTTTTTTACTTCCTAAGTATTCATTAGTAATTAAGATACCAAAGAACACAGAAATGGTCAGAATGAATGTGGGTAGAGAAAATGACTAAAATCCAAATATCTGAGTGTAGCTTACTGATCTGACAAAAACTAAGGTGTAGAAATAGCACATGTTAAGCTTTTAGAATTTTATATAAATTTCTAAACTCTTCCTTTCACCCATTCAGCCTCCTGTTTCTTTATCTTCTCCTTTCCCTCCTTTCCCTCACCTTTTCTCTTCTCCTCTTGCCTCCTCCCCCTACCCCTTTCTTTCCCCTTCCTTCTTTCCTTCCATTCTTTCTTTTTTTATAAATTTAATTTACTTTTCTTACTCACTATACATCCTGCTCACTGCCCCCCTCCTGGTCACTCCTCCCACAATCCTTCCCCTTTCCCCTCTCCTTCCCCATTAAGTGGTTGGCGGATCCCCTGGGTATCCTCCCTCCCCCCAACCCCCCCCCCAGACCCTGGCATTTCAAGTCTCTGTGAAGGAAGTTCTTCCTCTCCCCCTGAGGCCAGACAAGGTAGCCCAACTAGAAGAACATATTCCACAGACAGGCAACAGCTTTTGGAATAGCCCCCATTCCAGTTGTTTAGAACCATGGTGCACATGAAGACCAAGCTTCACATCTGGTACATATGTGCGGGGAGTTCTAGGTCCAGCCATGCATGTTTTTTGTTGGTTGGTTCAGACTCTGAGAGCACCAAGGATCCAGGTTAGTTGACTCTGTTGGTCTTCCTGTGGAGTGCCTATCCCCTTGGGGCGGGGGTCCACAATCCTTCCTCCTGTACCCTTCCCCCAGGCTTGAGTGGGATAATCAGACCTTGTTTGACACAGTTGCCTAGCTCACCTGGGGTGGAGTCTTCTGACCAGGTGGAAGTCTCCTGTTTACCACATCCATAGTATTCCTGCAAAAACAAGCCTGCCTGCTGAAGCTTGTTTTGAAACAAGAACACAGCTGAAACTAAGGATGGGTCTTTACTTATGTAAAAGCAGAACTGAAAATTAAACTTTGAGCCTTGATCAGAATTTTTGTCTTAGCTCCATTCTTCTCTCAACCCCCCTACCCCCCACCTTAATTCCAGCCTCCCTTTTAGGTAGACCCAGTTTGCCCATGGCTGCTGGACGGGTACATCCTCCTATTCTTCCATAAGAGTATCCAAGCTCCATCTACTGTTTGGCTGTGGATGTCTGTATCTGTCTGAGTCAGCTGCTGGTTGGAACCTCTCAGAGGACAAAATGCTCCAGTCTGTATAGTTCAGGAGTCTGCTGGATTTTGGAGAGGTGGCAGGAGAATGAAGGTCTCCCTGGGACAGCACACTGCTCAGGGCCACATTCTTATTAAAGTTGGTGCCTAGCCAGTGATAGGAAAAGAGACAGCCAGCTATACTATTGCTCTCAAGTCAAGCAAAACACACACACACACACACACACACACACACACACACATACACCCCTATGGTGACTCATCAGATTTATTGATTTGTTGGAGACAAGGTTTCACTATATAGCACTGGCTCACTTGGTATTCACTATGTAGTCCAGGCTGGCCTTTAACTAATAGCAATCCTACTGTTTCAATTCTTTGTGTGCTGATATCACAGGAATGTACCCAATACCTGGTTCTAATTTCATTATAATGGAAATTAAACCAGGAATCTTTCAAGTGAGTCTGAGATATATACAAGTCACAGCATACCGAGGACACTACCTGAAAATGTTGAATTTCTAAGTGTTGGGGTCAGCAGGCAGAGGCTCCAGAAAGACCACACCAGGCCAAACAGTTCCACGTAAGGTTAATTGAGAGGGGAAAGGGCAAAGGTGACGGTGGAAAGAGAAGAGGGGAAGAGAGATGGGGGGTACTCCTCTTATATATACACAGATGATGGCGTGGTCACAGGCAAAGGTGAGCCCAATGGATTCTGGGAATATGGTGGCTGTTGCCTTGGCAACAAGCATATAGGTCACAGTGTCACCTATGTGCAGGTTTCGGACGTCCTGGTACCAACACTAAGTACTACTATTTTCAACTCTAGATGGAGATGGGAAGTACTCAACTTTTTTTTTTTTATTGCATCCAGGTAATAGGCACATATGCAAATCAACAGAAGCCTTAAGGAGAGGCTCCATCTCTTTAGGCCAAAGAGATGATTCATCACCTTGAGAGTAAAATACCACAAAAAATGATATTTTTACAATTCCCCTATCAGAAACTGTACAGGCATGGGCCTCAAAGCCTTAAGATTTCCTTGTTTTGCCCTCAAACCCATCTTATCATAGTGGGCGAAGAATCAGCTATCTTCCTTGTAAGAGGAGTAAGAGGAGTGTTCAAATCTGGAAAGAAAAGAAAAGAAAAAAATAAAGAAACAAACCCAAACTTTGCTCATAGAGTGCAAATGTGTAACTCACTGAGACCACATGAACAGCTCACAATGTTGACATCAACACATACGCCCTGAACCAGCCTTTGTGGTCTGTGTTACAACATTGGCACCAGTGCACATACTGCATGGTATTTTATGGTCCATGTTACCACACTGGCACCAGACACATACTGCATGATATTTTATGGTCCCTGTACAATGTTGGCACCAAAAAATACCCAGAACAGTATTTTTTTTTTGTCCATGTTACTTTAGAGTTTAGATGTGAAAATCTAAATCTCAGGGGGACTAAGTACACTGACTATCATACCATGGCTTATAGACTTACACGTAACATCAGCCAAGAATAGAGGTTAGACAAACCAATTTTTGTCATTGTGTATGTGTGTGTGTATATGTGTGTGTACATGTCTAAGCATGTATGTGTTCACATTGTGTGAACACAGTCACATGCATGCCACATATGTGGAGATCAGAAGACAACTTCTGGCATCACTCCTTGCCTTCCACCTTGAGGCAGGGTCTCTCATTGCTCACCACTGTATGTGCCAGGCTAGCTCATCTATAGTATTCAGAATTTTCTGGCCTCTAATGCCCATCTTGCAGTGGAAGTGCTGCAGTTACAGTCTTGCACTATGTCTATGGGTTCTAGAAGTCAATTATAAGTTGGGTTCTTACACTTACATGGGAAGTGCTTTACCTCACTGATCTATGTCCCCAGCCCCAACAAAGGCATTTCTCATTATCTACCTTCCTCTCCTCCCCCCTTAAGAGACAGTAGAGGGGATATATATATCAAAAGAATTAGAGAAGAGCTGGTTGAAGCTAGGTGCTATCTCCTAAGCCTAAATGCCCATGAGACCAGAACCTAAAATATGGAGACAGATCAGATAGCTAGAAGTGTAGGCAGGACACACTCTCTGCTTCCAACAAAGGATGATTTCCTATAGATCTCAAAATCAAAATTATATAAACATGCTCTTCCTACAAATGCCTGTTTGTCTCACAGGTAACCTTCTGACTGGAAGAGCTCAGCAGTATATCCAGTGTAGAGTATGCTGAAACCCAAGGAGAGCAGTGCTCACTGGAGAACCCTTACTGAGTCTAATTGACAGTCTTGGGTTTCTTGGAGGCCACCTCCAGAAACACAGTTTGTTAACAGATAGTTGAGAATAAACTGCAAGGTTTGACTTGATCCTCTGGAATACCAAATATTAAAAGAAAAAAAATTGGGAAAAATATATATTACTCAGCTTTCTGTTTCTGTGACAAGTAGCTGAGATAAATTGAGTTATAATATGAAAAGTTTTACCTGGATCACGGTTTTGGAGCTTTCGATCTGTGACCCTTTGGACTTTTTGTTTGTGTAGCTTAGAGCATCCAGGAGAGAGAATATAGTTGAGGAAGCTTCTTGAGGAGAAGGGGCAAGAGGTCCCATAATCCCTTCCAAGAATATACCCTGACTACTAAAACCCTTTGATTAAGGTCCTTCACCACGAATTTAGCACATAGGCTGGAAACAAGGATTTGAGTCAGGGCCTTTGTATTTATACAAGCAACTGCACCAGGAAACACTGACACACAGGTTGCTGGTATTTTTGAAGAATAAACCTGTTTAATGAAAGCTTTGGAAAAAATTACTATAAAGAGAGTACTGAGAACCCTTAATTCACCAAATCTTCATGAATTACTTCCTTAGCTTGGAGTGTTAGACATGTCTAGGCCCATCTTCTTGGACCATGCAACCTAGAACCCATTGGTGTTGGACTCAAACAGGTCTTCAAACCAGGAAGGATGTTGTAAAGGAACTGGAACCTCAGTTATGGAAGAGCAGGCAGCTATAAGTGACTTCTGAATATAATTATCCTAAAGCTGATAGGAATATCTTAATATCTTTAGAGAGTACCTTGCTAGGAAAGTATCGATTAGCGTGGGCTATTGTGATGGCAATAATTTATCTTGCTTTCTATTTCCTTTACTCATTTACCAGTGAAAGGTAAAATGGTGTAGAGAAAGGCCATCATTGTTAACATGCTAAAGGGAGGATTGGGATCCGTTTGCCATACTTCATAAAACTGTAACAACTGGTGATTGACTATGTTAAAATTTACCCATAATTGGGATTAAAGTTACATAGTAGAAGAATATAGGCAGTGACGAACACAGCCGTTCTTTCTCTAAGTGGAGGGTTAATGAATACACACAGTCATTCACTTACATGCTACTACTAAAACAGGAAATCAGAATGGTTGGGAGTAAATCTCACTAGATAAATTGTGTTGCATGAGTGAAATTAGGTTAAATTAAGAGTAGCAATCCCCAAAATTAGGGATATTGAATTATATGTTCAGATTTCTCAAATCTTTCAGTAAATATAAATGAATAATAATTATACTGTGTGATCTAGTATCTCAAATTTTAGGGCTACAAATGAAAGGTTTCACCTAAGTGGTGTGATTTGAGGCAGAAATTATATCCTTTGAGATTATGTATCAATAACAAATACTATCTTTGTCCCCACGAGGAAACGTAAACATGTTATAGATATTATATTGCATAAAATGGGAATAAATTCTAGATCTACAAGCTTTTGTTAAAATATACATTTTTCACCTATGTACTTGTAAAGGGCAAGAAAGAACTGATCTAATAGTTGATGTGCAAATAGTTAGACAAAGGCATTTTTCCTTTGAGTAGTCATCCTGGTTTCCCCTGCTTCCAAATGCCAGGAGAACAACTAAGTCTTTGGTCACTCTTGGCCCTCCCATCCACATTCTTTCTTTCTTAAAATACATTTTTTTTCTCTGACTACAGGAAGCTTGAACTCTTGAAGCGATGTAACATGGAGAACCCATCCTTCCAGACGTGGGTCCATGCTAGCAATGGTTTCACCATAAAAGGGCAAGTTTTGCTTTTTCTCAATCCTGTCCAGGTAAATTACGTATGTCAGCATATTCCTGTTTAAAAGCAACATAATTTGGGGACAGAAACTGTCCAGTCACTGTAGCTTTAGAGCATGGGCTGTGGAATTTACACCAGTGCAGTTTTCTTCCAAATTATTCTCGCTCAGCCGAGTTCCTATTTCCAGAGGCCTCACTGCCCCAGCTGCATTCAAGCTTGATCACATTTACCTGTGAGTCCTCACCCGCATGGAGGGCAGGTTTGAAAGCTTAGCCTACAGAGGCTCATATGTTTCAACCCTGGGCTCTCAGTTGGTAGACTTGTCTGGGTAGAATTGGGTGTGGCCTTGTTGGAGAAGGTGTGTTACTGGGGGTGGGCTTTGAGATTTCAAAAGAAGCACACCATTCCCATGCACTCTCTGACTCCTGCTTTGCCCCTCAAGATGGTAGCTCTCAGTCGCTGCTCCAGACGCCCGCTACCACCACTCAGACATCAAGTATTCTATCTGAAACAGCTAATAAACTCTGTCTTCTGTAAGTTGCCTTGGTCATGATGTCTAATCACAGCAATAGAGAAGTAACTAAGACACGCTGTTTGGCTAGAGTCATAGTCATACACTCTTCCTTCATTATTATGATACTATTATTACATGGTGTTATTACATTGAGAATAAAAATATGAGAGACATGTCACACAGTAAACTATGTTTGTTTCAGATGTTTGACTGTTTCCACAAACTACTCATACATAGTATTATTCTCTCCTTCTTTCTTTCTTTCTTTCTTTCTTTCTTTCTTTCCTTCCTTCCTTCCTTCCTTCCTTCCTTCCTCCTCCTTCCTTCCTTCCTTCCTTTCTCTCTTCCTCATCCTGCTCTTCCTCCTTCTCTTTCTCCACCTACTGCTTTTTCAAGACAGGGTTTCTATGGACAACAGAGTCCTGGCTGTCCTGGACTCCTTTCTTTTTCTTTTCCCATTAAGTAATTTATTTATTCATTTTACATCCTGGATCACAGACTTCTCCTTCCTCTCTTCACAGTCCCACCCCTACAGACCCATCCCCCATTATTCCTCCCCTTCTCCTGAGAGAAGAGGAAGCCCCCCTTTGGATACCACTCCACCCTAAGACATCAAGTTGCTTTTAAGACCAGGCTGGCCTCAAACTCATGGAGATCCACCTGTCTCTGCCACCATGCCTAGTCTCATTACTACTTTTAATCTTGTAATTGAGACCAACACTCACGGGACCTCAGAAGCCAGGTGTAGAGGCTTTAATCCTAGACTTCTGAACTCAGTGTGGAATGGACTCACCTTCTTCTAGATAATTAACTTTTTACTTTTTTTACAGTATCTGTCTCACAGGATGTAATTGTCCTAATGGAGTCCCATGGGATTTCTCAGAGCACACTCCTTTAAAAACAATATATTGCTTAACAATTAAAAGACAACTCAATTAAAAAATTGGCAATGCATTTGGATAAACATTTCTCCAAAGATGATGTGTAAATTACTAGTAGGCACATGAGAAAATTCTCTGCATTAGTAGTCATTAGGAAATTCAAATCAAAACCACAATATGGCAACACTCACACCCATCAGGATACTACAATAAAATAGACAGGAACAGGTGCCAGGAAGAATGTGAAGAAACTGGAACTCTCCTATACTGCTGATGCCACAAAATGCTGCTTATGTCGTAATCCATTTAGAGATGAGCTTGGCAATTTCTTCAAAAGCTGAAGATAGTGTCACCATGTAACCTGGAAATTCTATATAACTAGTTATAGGTGAGAGGGAAGCAAGCACCATGTCTCCTCAAAGGCGTGTACATAGCCAGTCACAGGCTCAAGGTGCAGACAGTCCAATGCCTAGCACTGAATGAGTCCATGAACACAGTGTGGCATGCCCATGCAGCAGAATGCCAATCAGACAAAAGGAAAAACAATGTACAATCCACTCCTACCATAGAGGTCAATCTTGAAAATAGCCTAACCAAAAGCTCTGAAATGATAAATGGGGTACAGTTTCATTTATATAAAATACCCACATATCCAGAACAAACAAGTTTATAGACAGAAAGTAGATTACTTGTTCTCAGGACCTAAGAAAGGTGTGTGGGGGGGTGAGAGTAACTGATTAAAGGCATGGACTGGTTTGGGGTAATAAAAGCATTGTAGGTTGAGAAAGGAGTAACTGGGCTACTTCAGATACACTAAAAAGTACAATTTAAAAAGTGGATTCTATAGTTATATGAACCAAATCACAATTTTAAACGACTTTATGCTACTGAAAAGACATTGGGCAATTAAATTTAGCTTAACATTGATAAATCGATGCTAATGAAGTTTTGGGGATAATAGCAGCTTATTATTTATTATTATATATTTATATACAATATTTATATATCATATGTTATTTGTTTATTATAAATAAATATTATTTATAATAGCCAGAAGCTGGAAACAACCCAGATGTCTCTCAACCAAAGAATAGATACAGAAAATATGGTTCATTTACACAAGGGAATACTATTCAGCTTTTAAAAATGAGGACATCATGAATTTTGCAGGCAATTGGATGGAACTAGAAAATATACTGGGTGAGGTAACCCAGACCCCAAAGAACATGCATGGTATGTACTCATTGATAAGTGGATATTAGCCATAAAGTACAGGATACCCATGCTACATTCCACAGACCCAAAGAAGTTAAACAAGAAGGAAAGCCCAAACCAGGATGCTTGCTCTCACCTAGAAGGGGGAATAAAATAGTCATAAGAGGCAGAGGGAGGGAAGGACCTGAATGGGAGAAGGGAGGAGAAGGAGAAAAGAAGGGGCAGGATCAGGTGTGGGGGAGACAGGAGAGAAATCCAGAGGGTCAGGAGAATGAATGGAAATACGCAGCTGCAAGGGTTGGGGAATGGGGGAATCCTCTAGAAAGTCCCAGACAGCATGGGTTTGAGAGGATCCCAGGACTCAATGGGGGATGACCTTAGCCGAAAAGCCCAACAGAGGGGAGATGGAATCTGAAGAGACCACTTCTAGTAGATAGACAGGACCCCCAGTGGAGGGATGGGGTCACCACCCTACCTTCAACTTTTTTGACCTAGAATTGTTCCTGGGACAAAATGGATCAAAGACTGAATACAAGGCCCAACTTGGGATCAATCCCGTGGGTGGGCGCCAAACCCTTGCATTATTACTGATGCTATGATGTGCTTGAAGACAGGAGCCTATCATGGCTGTCCTCAGAAAGGCTCTACCGGCAGCTGACTGAGACAGATGCAAATCCTTACAGCCAACCATTGGACTGAGGGTGGGGACCCCTTTGGGAGAGTTAGGGGAAGGATTGAAGGAGCTGAAGGGGATGGAAACCCCATAGGAAGACCAACAGTGTCGACTTACCTGGAGCCCTCAGAGCTCCCAGAGACTGAGCCACCAACCAAAGAGCAAACATGGGCTGGTCTGAGGCCCCCAGCGCATATGTAGCAGAGGTCTGCCTTGTCTGACCTCAGCGGAAGAGGATGTGCCTAATCCTGTAGAGACTTCATGCCTCCGAAGGGGGCTGTGGTGGGGGTGTGTGGGTGAGGGTGGAGGGGCGGGGAGCACCCTTTCAGAGGCAAAGGGAGAGAGGGATGAGGTGAAGAATGCTTGGAGGGGGAGGGGGACAGGGGAAGGGGACAACATTTGGGATGTAAATAAATAAAACAAATATAATAAAAAATAAAATGGACTTTGTAGCATGTTTTATTTAAAAAAAATTTGCAAGCAGTACCTGATGAAACAAATTTTATCTCATATCCAGAAAGCAGTTGGCTGGGGGTAAGATGTGTCTTTTATATTTGGCTGGTGGGAGGCCAGTCTTTTTGCCTGCTTTCACCTTCTCCCCTCCCCCACCCTGCCCCCAGTATACAAAGTTTTGTTATCAAATTAGCCTAATCTGAGAACAGTTGATTTAGGCATATTGATGTCTTTATTTTCCCGTCAGTGCAGTCTATTTGGACAAGCTATGTATATAAAAAGTGTCCAGCACAGTTCTCCATGTTGATTAGGAAGATCCCCCGCTTCTCTTTGTAGTATAATATAATCTATCTATAAGTTGCATTATAATGGCACTATAAAAGCACATCCATTTCCTATCCCACTTGAACTGTATCAATCATTGTAATGGCCCTTTGTCACATTATCCCAGCAGAAACTCAGGGTAGAGGTACTAAGAGCTTAGAGTGACCAATGACTTCAAGCACTCTAGGTAGTTTTCATAATTAGGTGGTTGGTCCTGTACCTAGGACGCATGGGGTTCACATTGTATACTTTATTAAGGCAGAGGACACCAAAACTTGAATCTAATAGGGCCGTGCATTCAGTTTAATGAAAGGAGACTGGGACTGAATTCAATGTGCCGGATGCTGGCTGAGGACAGGGTTGAGATCAACTCCCCCTTCTAGGGGTGGCACACAGGCCTCTGTGGCTGGCCCCACTAGGGCTCTCGAGCCCCCGATGTCTTTTCAGAGTTGTTTATAAGATGGTCAAGATAGCCAGAGTACTTCATGTTCCTGAAGAAATCAGTCACTAGCTCGCAGTCCCCTCAGTAAAAAGGTGTGACTCTGCGTGAGGAGACTTTGGTCAGGTGACTCAGAGCCTGAAGAAAATGGCAGCTGTTGTTAGCCCCTGATCCCTCCTTAAGGAGGCAAGTGTGTGGTCCAGAAGAGTCACCACCACAAGCCTGCGGGGAAGGTCACCACTCCCAAACAATGACTGACAGGTAATTTACTCAGCAAGGAGGGCTTTGGGAGGGGAAGACTTTGTTTTAAATCTCAATCTCTCTCTCTCCCCCTCCTCCCTCTGTCTCTGTCTGTCTGTCTGTCTGTCTGTCTGTCTGTCTGTCTCTGTCTCTGACTCTGACTCTGTCTCTGTCTCTGAGTGTCTATCCGTCGGTTTCTGTCTCAGTCGGTCAACCTCCGACATCCTCACGCAGCCTCTCTTTGGCTTTGTCTCTTTTAAACCGGGAATGGAAAGTAAAACCAAGGCAGTTTGGAATGCCAACCGACAACATATACGTCAACTTTTAGGAAATCGTAATTAGCCAGCCCAGGAATCCTCTCACCCAAATACCAACACCCTTATTAAGGCTGGGCAGGAAAACAAAAGGAAGCCAATAAAAGCTGTGCTGGGACTACCCCTGATCTGGAGAAGCTCGCTTTCTTTCGCTATGAGTCTTAGTCCTGAGACATCTGCTTTAGGCCTCCAGGAATTGGGCCGGTGCGAGTCTGGGTGATGATGAGCAAGGCAAGAGCTTTCCACAGTCCTGCCTGGGCTCCAGAAGCGAGGCCCGCCTCCCGGCGTGGCTGAGTGAAGACCAATGATTGCTTTGTTCCTTTTAACACGGTTTCTCCCTGTTTCCTTTCACCAGGATTTTCCTCCATTAATATATTCTACTATTTATTCTTGTCAAACTTGAAAAATTCAATAACCCAGAAATTTTTTTATTTGTATAATCTTGGGTGTATATACTTTTATTTCCTTAGAAAATATCAAATTAAGCAATTCTTCCGTCCCCCCCTCTTTTTCCTTCTTTTGAAATGTATGATACAGAGTTTTCTTAAGTAATAAATGTTACTTTATTTCAAAATTGTTTTTTCAGTGCATGGGCTGTCTCTGCAAATGTCTTTTACATAAAGCTGCTTCCTGTACTACACAATTACAACTCTAATTGTGTAGTACACATGAATCAAACTTATGGTATAATGTGAAGTATTATTACACTTTCTAAAAGTTTATTTTAAACATACTCTGGATATTAATACATTCAAAATGTATATAGTCATTTAAAATAGCCCCTGACATAGATTTAAAATCAAATTTAAAACTCAAAGCACAGTAAAACCTTAGACTATGAATTTAAGCCATGTAGTATACTCTATGTTCTGATCTCGAGTCCTTACGTCCTTGTACATCACTAAAGGTGGATTTCATGAGTTTCCTTTTCTAATTCAAGTGCCTCTGATAGGTTTGAAAAGAATCTCTTCATCAATACAAGTTCTGTTACATGCCAATAGAAGTTGGAGTATACTATTCCATCCTCTCCCAGATTCTTTAACTGTGTTACCTTGGCAGTCCACAAATGCTTATGGATTTTCATTACTCCACAGTCTGTTCCTTGTTAACATATCTCAAAATTTTAAGGATAGTGAGTCAGTATAGGCTATGCCTTCACTTTTGTTCTCGAAACATTTTAAATATTGACAGAGTCTAATGGGAAACACTTTTGTTCACTACAAACATCCTTTCATTCATGTGGCTACAGTTCACAGTGTGCGTCATTTACCAATGTGCAGGCGAAAAGAAAGGGCAGTATTAATTAAGTACAGATAAAAATGCCAATAGAATAGCAGGGTAGTTGGAGGCAGTTTTCATTTACATTTTGCCTGAGGTTCATGAGTGGGTTCTTATGGGGACATGTGGTGTAAGGGGAGTAGAAAGGCTGTTAGAAAATTGTTTAGCAGTAGGGGAACCAAAGGACAAATAGAGATTGTTCATCTATTAAGCTTTGTCATGCTCAAAAGGCTACATTTTAAAACATGTTCATTTTATTACATCTGCTAAGCTAGAATGACTTACTTCCTCACTCCACACCGAAGTGTCGTATTTGAGTCTTTCCTCATCTTATGTTCAGGGAAATTCCAGTCAAATTAAGAGAACTGAGATCCTATCTTCTATAATCACTGTTCTTGGAAGTAATAGAAAAAGAAGATTTATTAATGACCATAAATTTCCTCCTCTACCTAATCACGGAGAAAATATTTCATTTCCAGGAACACTGACACAAAGAGCGAGCGAGCTTGTGTGTTGCTGATGAGTCAGGGTTGGGCGAGGAAGCCTACAAAGGCCTTTGCCTGTAGTGAGTCATGTGGCGATGGCAGGTTTGGTGGCAGATTTTCTAATTGCTCCTCATAATCAGCAGTTCCAGTGGTCAGCTCATACTTTGCAGATGTGAGACACATAAAACAATCTTTATGCCATTACATAACACTTAGAATTTGTTTTCCCTCTCCCCAAACCTCAGTGCCTTTCTGTCTTCTATGTATTAGAGATGAACTTTTAAAGCAACCACCACTTCTCTTGTGTTTTGTTCTCTGCTTCTAATTATAAACCTGTGTGATTGTTTCATTGTAGTTTATCTCAAACAGTAAGTTTAGACTGCTCTTAAGTTTTTAAGTACTTTATAAATATGATCTACCTACTTCCGTGTATTAGGAATGGTTCTCTAGAGGGATACAATCAAGTGCAAGTACTTATACTATAAAAGTACCCTTTATTGGACTGGCCTGCACAGTAGGGCTAGGGATTTCAACAATGACCATCTGCATCTTGGAGAGGCAGAGAACGTCATAGCTGCTCAGTCCAAGAGGCTGAATATTTTTTGAGTCTCCCCTCCCTCAAACTGTAAAGTCCAAGAATCTTCTCCAGGTGCTTGTTCAGTTCAGGGGACTCATCTTTCCTCCTCTGCGTCACCCTGACCTAATTTCTCAGCGGTTTTTATTTTTCATGTTATTGAATATGGATCTTAAAGAGAGAAAGGGCCACCCCTGGGCAGTGTTTAGAAAGTGAGCCTTTAAGTCCCCACAGATAAAAAGTTCTAATGGAGCAGAGAGCTGGATCGCTGGCTGTGGAAAGAGGAGGTGCTTAAGGGCTTCCCCTTTGACCCTGGAGCCTCGTGGGAAGGACACCCTGCATTCAGGTCACCTTGGGGTAAGGTAGCTAAGCAGGGAGGCAGGGGATGTACCATATGACATGAGCAATCCCTTTCAGCAACATTCCATTGTACCCTGGAGTGCTTTGGCACCACCCCCTGTGATGTTACCAGTGTTGTGGGTGACGCCAGCTACTAGTGGGGCACTTGTTCAGTGCCTTTGCTGTTGACCTATAGACAGGTTTGCAAGAGGGCACAGGCTATTTTGGAGAGCTAATGCAGAACATAGGAAGGCCAGAGAGGCAGAAGGCAGCCAGCCTTCGGTCTTAGTGTAAAACACTGAGTAATGAAGGGTCATGAGGAAGACCCTATAAGTTCGGGGGAGGGGTGGGAGCTCCTGGCAGTGGTGGGCTCAGGCTGGGTCTTCTAGGAGTGGGGCTCAGGGGCTTGAAGTGAAGCTGGATTTCTTAGCAATCCCAGTTCAGGGCTGAAAACCTGGCGTTGCCTGGACAGGTGCTGTTACGGAGATAATATCAGAAGGCCGCAGAAGATGGAGTGTGACATCAGGTAGACACACACTGGTTAACCCTTGGTTTCTTTGTCTGAAGGGGTGACCTACAACTTGGTTTCCGAAGGGTCTGCCAACATCTAGCCTAGATCGGTTTGTTATAGTTTTCTGTTAACCTTGAGCATGGTGCAGTCAAACTAAGAAACATCCTCAGGGATCTATTAGGCACTCTCTCACCCTTATTCTGGTAGAGAAGTACAACTATCCCCTGTTAACACTGATTACTTTCATAGCCTGTTGAATTACAGGCATAAGGAGACGAAAGTGACCAATGGAAAGCCAAGAGCTGTATCTTACAAGGAGAACAGTCATCTGCAGGTGAGAACAGGACTTTTTAGTGCCAAACTTCAAACGTTCCACTGAAGCTCACCTATCAGAGCCTCCAAAATGCTGAGAAAAACAAGTCTATTTACTACAGACTCTTTAAATCTGCTGAGTCATAAGGTCCAAGTGGCAGAGCAGCCTGTACCCATTTCAAAAACTTTTTTTTTTCTCGCAACTTCAATGAGAACTGGTAGTTTTCTGGGCCAGCTGGTGTATGGGACAGAGACATACTCACATGAGAAATGTGCTGCTCCCCAAATCCAAGTAGTCCCATTGAGTGTGGCAGTGCTTGGTGGGTCTTCATTGGTGGTACAAGGCACCAAGTTCAGTGAGTTATTTTGTATGCTCCACACCAGTAGAACCCTTGCACATTTTATCATGATTTATCATTCTCCACTCAAGGAATTTGTACTGATGTGTTGAGCTGTTGGATTTTTTTTTTTTGGCTAGATTTATTTCCCATGCACAAATGCTTAACCAGCAAGACCAGAGTGGAAACTTCTTACTGTTCAGTGGGTCTATTCATTGGAATGTCATCTTGGTGATGGATGCCTTGTAGAAGAGTTAGGCAATCATGATCTCTGAAAATGAAGCTATTGCACGGGGGTTTATAATTCATCACCCCTGAGGAAGAATCATAAAGGATATTGCTGGCCTTGATAGAGTAAAGAAATTACTTCTGGTAGGCCTTGCGGACAGGTATGAAGAAAAGATTGTTTGCTGAAATGAAAGCTGAATATCACAAGTACCAGGTGGGTTAATCTGCCAAGGTAGCAAACTACATCTGGTTCAATAGCTGCAATTTGGGTTATCACTTGATTAAGTATATGGTAATCACATACATGTACCTTCTGCAAAGGCCAAATAAGAAAGTTCAGTAGCTATGCACTGGGAACCACCACCATTGGTTTCTTCTAGTCTTTAAAGGTTCATTATTTATGCAACCCCTCCACAGGTGCAGGGTTGGTTAGATCCACTGTTTTTTCAGGTAGATGTTTTTTTCAGGTAGCTAGTGGCCTTTAAACCATACTAGCTCTACTGAAAAGATCTGTCAATCAAAATTCTTGCTGGGCATCTTCTTTGGGGAAGGTTACTGCTGTCACCATAGATATTAACCCCTTCAGTCAAGGGTGGAAAGGCCAATACTGCGAGGATTGAAGGTGAAGATGGGGACCCATCTGCTACTAAAGATGGAGATGCTACTTCCTAAGGCAAAAAATGAATGCATCAATCTCTGGGAGTTCAATGCTGTAGACTTTACCAGGGTCCTTCCAGGTATCTCCATCTCTGGTTACACTACCCATCTCTTTTCCAGTCAATGTCCCCAATTTAATGACAGCACACTTCAGCCAAACCTACAAAAGAGCTTTCACTGTAAACCAACTGATCATATTAGGAACACTTGACTTTGGTCACATAAAGAAGCCTGAGTTTGGTTTTTGGCAGCTTTAGGCCTTTGGTCACTGGAGAAAAGATACTCTATGAAGACACTTTGAGTATAGCCAGTAGGCCCACTCCAGAAATCACCAAACTAATTATATAAACTTATCTTTATAATTTTGTTTCCCTAGAGCCACTCTTGGTACCAAAGTTTGTATTAATTAGACTACTCTAGAGAAACATAATGAATAGCATATATATGACTCACACATCACACACACACACACACACACACACACACACATCCCTATGCAATGGAAGGGGGCAACAGTGTCTGTCTGCATATTGGAGTGACAGAGAGTCACATAGTCTATGACATAGCTCTTGTGGTTTGTATTGTGTCTAAGCAACGAGAAGACTTTTCAAATGCCCATTAATGGGTTTTCTCTCATGTTTTACAAGTGTAGGTTCAGTATTGGTCTAATTAAATCAGAAAAATCAAAAACTGTTTTGGACATAGTACTAAATATTTGAGATCATCTACTCACGGTTTCCAGGAAACTACTTTTCACATCATCTTCATTTTACATATAGGGGAAACTAAACTTTAGAAGACTTCAATAATTTCCTAAAAAAATCACTAGCTAGTAAATGGCAGAGTCTACATTCAAAGTGAGGCAGGGACCACAGCCATTGCCCCCTGTCTTCTACATCTGCTCCTTCAAATCTTACCCTTCCCAGAGTGTCGATTAGATCATAAGCTAAACAGTTCCAAAAGAAAAATGGAAGAGTCGTGTTAGGATTTAGGTTAAAATATTACTATTAGGAATAAGGCAAAAATATAAACATTAACCAGCCATGCATTTACTTATGCCATAAAAACTAAGCTAGATGATGTTGTGCCTTGCTATGTGAGATAGAACTACCTAGAGTGCTTTGGGAAGTGATATTTTTCAAAAGCAAAAAGTGACATTCATAAGAGTTACTCTTATGTAACTTTTGAAAGTTTCTGAAAGCTTTTGAATCCTTTTGAAAACTCTTTGAACCTTCGTGATTCTCTTTGACCATTGATGGCGTTTTACGTTAGTATCTAGCTTATGTCCTTTTTATATGTATTATCCATCAGTGCCTATTTGCTCAGGCATAGATGCGGGTTAGGTAGAAATTAAGTATCAATTCTGTTGTCTGGGAAACATACAACATTGAGTGAGATGTGATACTCAGACTAGATGGAAGGAGTTTCTTCTACCTGACTTGAGGCTTTCAGAGAATTTAGCCTATAGTCTCTTGGCCTTGCTGTGTTGGGGCTATGGTGGTACAGTATGTCACCGTGGGAACACATGGTGGAGGAGACATGTTCACTTTTTCATGTAAGAGACAGAGGCAAACAGTGAGAAGGGGAAGAAAGGCAGGGAGAAGAGCAGAGATGCAGGTCCAGGGTTTCAGTATCTATTTCAAATGTTTCCTTCAGTAACCTAATGTCGTTCTGCTAGGCTTCACCATTCAGGTTTCTACAACTATCCTTGGGAATCCCAACTGATACAGGTTGGATTCTTGGGGCATGGAACCATCTAGAATACATTCTTGATTGTTAAGTATTTGGAGAGGTTGGTAAGGTGGTCAAGGAACCTGTTCTAGACTTTCAACATCCTGCCACAGTTCTTGGCGGGATGAGCCACATGGCCTTTGAAAGTGGCCTGAAAAATCCAGGAGAACAGATAGAGTATTTGGAGGGGCCCTGACACCTTTGTCTAGGCAAAACATTTCTGAGATATTTTTATGCATCTGTATCATCAAAGGGAATATTGCTTGATACATGGAAAAGTCCCAGTTAATGTGTCCATCCCATTGACTTTGCTGAGCAGTTAGATGCAATCATTTTGCTCGTGCTGTACATACCGTTAGACAGCTTCAAGGGGCAACCTGTCTTTTCTGGTGCCGGGCTTTGTCTGAACAACTGAGCTTTTATGAACTAGGAACAAATGTTTTGAAACTGAAAGCAAAGTTGAGGGAAGGGTGGTAACGGACTCTCAACATGGAATTCTGCTACTCATCAACATACGGAGCCTCTCCGTTTTGCCCCAACATCTGTTTGCTGTTGTGTCGACATGACATCTCCAATGTGATCCCCACTTAAAAGGGTGTCATTACATATTGATCTGTACTGAAGGTTACATGTGGGATCTTGTGAGACTTACTGATGGCATTATGACTGGGAGGTCATGCATCTGAGAAACCCTCATTGCTGCAAGAAGACCCTTGAGTGGAAACACAGATTTACTCTAGGTGAAAAGACAGGTTTCTCAACAGACAGATACAGGAGGATTCTACTTCTTCAGATTACTAGGAGCTCATCTCTGACGGCCTCTGAGCGGTACTGGAAAGGAACTGGGGAAGAAAGGATTGTTGATACTGTTCACAGCCCCTCTGCTTGGAATTTCAGTTCTGTTCTCTCTCTTCCTTCCGTGACCCTGTTTCTATTCTGACTTCTCTAATCATTCAAATCACATTTTATTCCCTGGATCTCCAGCCTCAAGCTGTGAACTTAATGAAGAAAGTCTCCAAATCTGACCTATCTCAATGACTTCATGTGCTACCTCTCCATACATACTGTCTATTCTGCAAACAACAAATGAAATATTCCCCTTGTGCACTATCTAGAAAGCACTAGTATAAATCTCAAAGGGTGCAAGTCTGGCTCTGGTTTGGCTATTATCTCCTGATGTGGTCATGGGATAATTTAACCTCTCTGATCTTCGTTTTCCTTTCATTTCAGTGGAAATAATGGAATTTGTCCTGGTTGATCTTACAGAGCTGTTGTGTGGTTAAATAGTGATAAGGGTAAGAAAACAATTTACTGTACAACACCATAAAAATTACGCTAACTAGCAGCCCAAGAAACAAGTATAAAGTCATCCCTCTGGCTGTGCTCCTCAGCTGTCCATTCTAAATGTCCCCATTTGCAGGGCATCTAGCCTTCATGAACACACAATTCACTTCAATATTCTCAATAGGAAAGTCTATGTCTCTTTCCCCTTGGTGTCAGCCTCTCCATCCTCTGCCTTCTGCACATCCTCTGTTAATGTATGACATTATTATCCACATGCTCTCCTCTCTGGGGACCTCAGCGTCATCTGAAGCTTAGCTCTCTACTACATTATCCCTATGAAGTCAGTTTTCGCATCTTAATTTTTCTGCAAATTGTTTCTTCATTCCACTAATCATTGCATTCAAACTGGTGCTGTTCTGTCCCCTTTAGGTCCACGTTTTCTTCTTTGGGTCCACCACGAGCATCTTAGCTCTAAAGCAATTATGACTCATCATGAGAGAATAGCAGTGGGTATCCTGGGGTCCCTGTCTTCGGGAGCACCACAGAAGATAGTCCGTGTAAATAAGACAGAGCAGGTAGCTTATTCCTTTCTGACAAGACTGTGTGCTTCATTATTTTGAAGAATAACAGCCATTTCTGGATAAAATACAGATCTATTTTTAGGATCTTGGTACAGGGGTTTGGAGCATATTAGACAGGAAGAACGGGCTGATATATTCCTGTCGCTGCCGTCAACATTTTATCTGTAACTAAGAAAGCAACCACTATAAAGCTTCAAAACCATACCAGCAAACTTGCTTCCAAGTCACTAAGGACCACGAGTTGCAAATGGCAATTTTCTCCACTGAAGGTCTAGCAATAGGCACTAGGTCTGAAGCTGTCCAACTGTTTATCCCAAAGCATGTGGCATTGAAAAACAATCTTACATTTGCTCTGTGAGAACAAAAACAGAGAATGATGAAACGCGGGAGGTAGCTGCAGAAGTCAAGTGTGCTATTCTTTCATCTGAGCATCTTCTACAAAGCCTTTGTTTTCACTTATTATGTAAAAACTTGTGAACCAATTAAAAACATTAGGTCTCGAGCAGGCCAACGAAGGAGGACTTTCTTCTCCACGTGTTTTAAATTAATCCAATTTGTTCATCAGTGGAAAACAAAGCAGTAGACTGAATTCCTGGCAGGGTGTAATCTAGAAAATATCAAAGGATTGAAAGATTAATATAGTGTTAAGACAGAGAGGCCATAAGCTCCCCTTTACTGGCCAAATGTTAAAATAGACCGTCATGGAAAGACTCAAGTATAATTCCAACTAGTGCTAGTCAGTGTTTCTGACATGGTAAGATTTCCTGCTTGCGCTCTGAATGTATGAATGAGCAGGCACTGGCCTTTCCAGTTTTCAAATGGCTGTGGTTACATAACCATGGCGAAGGCTAAATCTGCCTGAGAATGGTTCTGTTTTGTACAGAATGACAAGATGATAACAATTCATTATGGCTTTAGAAGCTCTTCCATCCTTTACCTGTGTAGCTTCATACCTCCCCCTCGCAAGTTAAAGTTACAGGAACTCTGTAAGTGGACACCGTTGTACTCATGTGGATGAAGCAAATTCAATGAGACAATGGAGAAACCTTTCCCTGCACACACTCTGCTCAAACACAAAACTTCAAAGGTGCTTGTTTTTATTTGTTTTTTTGTTCTTAACTAACCTCTTCATTCTTACATCTTTCAATGTATTCATATAGCGTAGTTTATTCATTCGACAAAGATTTAGGGGGTTAATTAGGGAGACAGCTCAGTACTTGAGTATGGGTTCCCAGCATACACACACACACACACACACACACACACACACACACAAAGATTGGATACGGTGGTGCTTTTCTAAACTCATTGCTGTGTGGAGGGTAATGGGTGAAGATGGAGACAGAACTTGACGGTCAGCCAGGCAACAAGGGTAAGACCCTCTCAGGAGATAAGAGTGGAAGATACCTAAAATTTTCCCTGACTACACATGCACACAGTCACACAAGACACCCCACACATACATGCCCACCCACATTCACACATGCATTCCTACCCATAGTTACACAAGCACACAAATACACACACTCCCCCACATGGATGCCCACCCACAGTCACATAAGCACACACAGACAGCCCATACACAGAGAGATTATATAAGAAACCAGGTAGGTCTAGAAAGCAAAGAAGAAGGCCCGTTTTGGTTGCATAAGAGCTCATGCACTGGCAAGGAGAGAGATGGACCAGAGCAAAAAGGGGGTGGGGGTGGGGAGGGAGGAAGGGGTAGACCAGGGAATGTGACAGAATAGGGGAGTGGAAAGACAGGGGAAGGAACAGAAGCAGGCCTGTCTGGCTGTGATAACGTTCTGGGCATTGGGAAGTCAGCTGAGAAAATGGCTTTCGTATCGATCTCTTATTTGCCACACATTTTGTGTGAGCCTTCCTTTCCTTACCTATAAAATAGAGGTGATAGCTCCATCAGAAGGTTCTCACAAGAACCGAGGGAGACGGAAGTATGTGTACTGGGTTCCCGTGGCTGTTGTACGAACAGGCCAGGCCATAATTCTGTCTTGCCATAGCAGAAATTAATTTAAAACAAAAAAACAGTTCTAGAATAAAAGTCTGCGATTAGTATCGCTGGCTTAAAAGCAAGGTGTCTTTCAAGAACTGCCATTCCTTTCAGGAGGCTTTGGGAGAGAAGCTATTCTGCTCCTGGTGTCTTCCAACTCTTGGAGACTGTCAACATGCTTTAGTTTGGGAACTTGTTGCTTGAATCCCTGTCTGCACAGCACCCCACCCCCAGTGCCCCCGCCTTTCTTTGGAGGTTCTCATGCAAACTTACCTGTTAATGCTGACACAGCCACCTGAACAATAAAGGATCATTTCCCTTTCTCAAGACTCATCAGCAGGGGCAAGCATCATCCTTGCCACATACGGTAATGCCGAGTTCAGGGGGTAGGATCTAACACTTTGGGCGGTAGAAGAGCAGAGGTGGTATTCTTCAGCCTACTGTAATGCATAAAGGATTGTGTTACATCAGAGGTCTTTAGCACATACTAATTGTCACCATTTCTGTATTGTGCTTTTGTTGGGCCATCAAAAAAGCTTTTATCTCAATAGTCAGGATGTTTCATCCATTCCCTTTTCTTTCCGTTTCTGAGCAAGAGTTAGACAGTCTTTAGTCTTCCAGACAAGTCTGTTCCTATAAAAACTTTTTTTTTACAAAAAGGATGCACAAAGATAAATAGTGCTGTGTTAATGCAGGAAATCATTTGTGTTTTGCTAAGGCAGCCTAACCCATTAAGGCGATTGTGTTGAGGACCCTGTGGAACATTTCGAGGAGGCCGTCTTTCTCACGAGTCAGCTGGCAGGCAGAGCAATGGGTTTTGTGCACAGTTTAGAGTAGTTATGTATTGATCTCGTCTTTTCCTCTAAGTGTTACTGGTTCTCCTTTGCCCATCAGCATATGGGAAGAGTCATAACTGCAGAGGTCAAGTAGCACTTAGGAGCAATTTGAGAGTCAAAGCACCAGGCTGCAAGTCATTATTGCTTAACCCTACACAGACTCACCAACCCTCCGCATTTGTTTGGACAGAGACGAATACTTTCGTAACTCACTGATCCTAAGTCATTAGGGCAAGGCCTGGGATGTGACACAAAATGTTTATTGCCCAGAATAAGTAAAGACTGGTAGTCACCTAGAAATGTGTTAATTGGACTAAAGAGCAATCGTATTTCCAGAATAAGTAGTGGGTAAAGGAAAATGCAAGGCTAAGAGCGGGACAAACTGGAGCGTCCGCTGTTTGGTTAACTGGAATGTCTCTGGTCATTGGACTGAACTTCACACATTCATAATCGCTTGTCTCCTCCAAGAACGGTTTCTAGTACACATGTCTATCAAATAGAAGATACTTGTTTTGACATTTTTACTGCTCCTGTTTCTTTTTAATCAAATGATGTCCACAATGATATCCTTGGTCTCCTCACTGTTCAAGCATAGGCAAGCTTACTAACAACGATCTCTTCACCCACCTGAACTGAACAGCTCCCAGAGTGGAGAAGTGGAAGCAAAAGGCTTGAGACCAGTAGTGTGTTTGGTCAACTGATTTCAAAGAGCCAGGGTGGGAAGTTGAGAAATTAAAACAGGAATATAAGGACATCCGATCCAAGGATGGGAACCAAGCTATAGGCAACTTGAATAACCATTTCTGTGAAGACCCACTGAGAACTTGTAGAGAAGAGAAGAGCCTGGGACTCTCCAGCTCAGGGAGAGTGCAGGGGACTGTTTGTCCACTGGCTTTTGTTCTCAACCAGCCAGGGATCTCTCAAGCTTTCAGGATTAGCGGCTTCTGAATGCCTAACACTGCAAGTAATGTTGACAGAGAGGCTCCAGAGCAGAAAGTACACACAGGGCAGGCCATTTGCTCCCATGCCGAAGTGATTGCTCCACTGCGGTCTGAACTGAGGGGGATGGTCCATGAGGTGAGGCTGCATGGGATCCTTTGTGGTTCATTTTTGTTACTGTCATAAAACAGCAAACTTCCGGTGACTTATGGACCAAAGAGTGTATTTTGGCTTGTGACTGCAGTGACTAAAGCTGCAAATGGCAGGGCTCTGTGGCACAGGTGCCTGGAGCAGGAAGTGGAGAGACCGTATCTTCAACAGCAAACACCAGGACCAGAGATGGGGCAAAGCTATGAGCTCCAAAGAGTAGACATGTGATTGCAATATGTCTTTCTTTTCTCCTCTTCACCTTGTTTCTCCCTCTCTTTAGAATCCTTCCTTCTCTTGATGTCTTTCCCATTTTCATATCTTACATAAATATAGCCATACTCCCTATGTAAGAGAAAACACAAACTAGTTCTCTTTCATTATCTGGCTTTATTTTGCTTACTATGCTCTCTAGTTTCATCAGTTTTCCTCCAGATGATAAGGTTCCATCCCTATTTATGGCTGAGAAAGTTTCATTGTGTATATGTAGCACATTTTCTTTCTTCATTTCTTGGCGGGTGCTTAGGACCTAAATAATGATGCAATAAGCATGGATGTACATATATCTCTGTGATATGCTGACATGGACTGTTAACATTAATTGTCAACTTGACAAAACCTAGAATCACCGGGAAAGAGAGACTTGGTGAGGGATTGTCTAGATCAGGTTGGCCTGCGGGCATTTCAGTGTGAACTATCTATCCTGAGTTAGTTGACATGGGCAGATCGAGCTCACTGTGGGTAGGACCACTCCTTAGACGGGCAAGCAGCATTCACGCATTCATCCCCTCTGCTCCTGGCTGTGGATGTGGTATGGCATCAATCAAGCTCCAGCTGTTGGCTTCCTTGCAGTGATGAACTAATACCCGGAAGTGTCAACTAAAGTGAGCCCTTTCCTCCTAAGTTGCTTACTGTCAGACTTTTATACATAGCCACAGAAATTAGACTGGTATATAAATTTAATCAATTATATGCTGAGAAATAGTGTAACTGGCTCATGGGTCTTGGTCTTAAGGAGTCTCCATACTGGTTTCTATAGTGGCTGCACACATTTACACACTCACCATGAGTAAATAAGGATTTATCTTTCTCCGTGTTGTCACCAGTGCTTGTCATTTGTTTTCTTGATGATAATCATTCAGCTGGGGGAGGTACTAAATCCTAACGTAATCTCGATTTGCATTTCCTGGGTGGCTAAGGATGTTGAACATTTTTCCTATCTCTATGGGAATTCGTATTTCTTTTAGAGTGGGAATGGATATCTAAACAGTAACTAGTTCCACAGGATGCATCTATGTTATTCTATTGAATTTGTTGCCAAAAGACTCAAACAGTGAGGATATCTGAAGATTCAGTGTGGAGTGCGTGGGAAGTAGATGTTCAGAAAACAAGCGAACTGGAAAAGGTAAGCTCGATTTAGACTTGGTGCAGGAGCAATGTAGTAGATATGAGTTGTCTTTGTTACTTGGTATCTTTCAGCATTTTGGGTAAGATCAGAATTCATTTTAGGTAATGACTCTTGTCCTCATGGCCTATGTGCTATTGCTTTCCAAAGCCTATGCCATTCACCTGGAGAAGATGAAACTTGGTGCTCCTGGCCACTAGCACTGGCTGCTAGCAATGGCTGCTAGCACTGACGCACCACTTATGAAAAATTGCTGTAATAAAGTGAACCTTTGCCCGAAATGCTTGGAAAAGAGTGTCTCCCTTATGTCTGAATCTACGGCAAAGTGGTTGGAAAACAGAGCATTGTAGGAGTCACACTGATCCTTCTGAATCTGATGTCTCCCAAGGAGATGAAGTTGAAAATGGAAACAAAGGAACTACAACTTAGAGGAGTCTGAACCTCTACAGCGGTCAGCATTAGGAGCCAGCATTCACTGGTCTCCTCAAATATACAAGCCAGTAATTTCTTTTCTATGTGTATGCCAGCTTGGGTGGGTTCTCAGTGGCCTCCATGACCAAAACAGCAACACATCTTGTAACTTAGCTAACTTTCGGGTAGTTTCCCCCGCCCCTTTTGGTTCTCTAATTTATTCTGTTTTCCTTAGTCTATTTTTAATGATCTCAGCATTTGATTTCTTAGTTCTTTTTTCCACTGGAGAAATAAATAGAGAAGAATGACTATTAGATAACACAAAGACTCAAAATAGAACAAGGCAATAACTTACACCCATGTGCTGCACTAAGTGGGGTGTAAAGGAAAAAAGAGAGGATGTGAAGTTGGGAGAAGGATTGGGGGGGCAAATCGATCAAAATTAAATAGTAGATAAACAAAATAAACATTTTAAAGATGGGACAATAAAGTTCATCCTGGCACTCACCTGTTGAATTATAGCAGGTAGGCGTGTGACTGTCATGCTTCTGTTTTCTACCAGCATTATCATGTAGTCGAATGGGTTGCAAACTGAGTACTTCTTCCTTGTCTTTACAGTTATTCTTATAGGTAATTGATCTTATATGCAAACTATGAAGGTTAAAACACTGACTTAATGCAGGCCATCTTTGACAGATCTACTATTCCAAGTAGGATACAAACAAGTGAATCTGAGTTTGCAGAAAGAACATTTAGCCTGCATTTCAGAGAACCACCAAGTCAATCATAGGTCAAGGGTGTGTCTATCAGTTACACCTTCTAGACATCATTGTGTATAAAGATCTGGCTATGTCTTACATTATTATATAATAGGGCATGGTCTATATTAGTTACTTCTTCATTGATGTGACAATATACTGCACCAAAGCAATTAATCCAGGAAGGATTTATTTTCTCTCAACGTTTGAGGGGAAGTCATATGGAAAAGATATATCTCATGATGAGGAAGGCTTGGCCTGGCAACAAGAGTGTGAATCCTGGTCAGGCACACTCAGAGGTTTGTCTTCCAGAGCCTGTCAAACTGACAATCCTTTCAAGTTAGCCACCACATGATCTATGATAAAGATAACAACACCAGGGAAGCAAATAGCTTTTCAAATGAAGCCAAGCAGAGCCAAAGGCCCCAGCGGAACACTGGTGAGAGCAAGGTTGACTCAGGGCACTGAGGGGGAAGAGGCCACCTCATTAACCTCACCTCGCTCTCAGTTCAGATTCTGAGGATGAACTCAGCTTTGTGCTGCGTTGTTTGCATTCTGCCAATGTTCTTATGCTCAGACTTGTCAAAGTTCCACAGAAGTTATAGGATGGGCTACAGAGTCTGGGCCCTTCCCGGCAGTAGTGGGATTCTCTCTTGATATATTATGGGTGTTTGAAACCATATAAACAGCCACTTGTGCTGATCACATCTTATCAAAGTATGTATACTTATGGGGTGGGTACTACCTTGGCCTAGTATGGCATAAAAATGCAAACATGACATTAATTTAAATACAGAGTTTGAGTTAAACTGGAAGGGTGGGCTAGAATCTTTGGTTCACAACCTTGGGACACCTGGTCTAGAAACAATTGTCTAAGTCACTTCCTGTCCACCATCTTCTTCCCTACCTGAGGTCTTTGCCAATACTCAGAGATCAATCACTACATGCTTTTCAGGTAGATAAATGGAGTGCTGTGAACTTGCTTTCTATAGTAGAAACTGACATTGTGTGCCCTAACATTTTCAATACTTTATTCCTAGTTTATTTTAAAATTAGGTGGAAAAGATATTTGAGAGAAAATATATATTTTTTTACTCTTTGTCCCAATGTACAGATACTTAATATAATGCAGTTATTCCAAAAATAAGAAAGAGTTTTGAAAATAACTTCCAAAACCTTCAAAAAAGAATGTGGTATAACACTTAGGCTGGAAATATAAGGTCAGGACATCAAATAGCAAATCTCCCTCAAGCTGTTGCTCTAAACTATCCAGGAGGTGGCCTGGTTAAACATAATGAAGTAGATTTATTTAGGTCCTGCAAACATACTATGTTGACATAGGGAATCATTTTGAAAATTATTTGGGCATTCAAAATTGCTCAGTGAATTACTTTAATCTCTTCTGATGGGAGATTTCACTACATCTGAGAGAAGCTTGATTTTTTGTTGAACTCGTAAGGTCTGTGCTTGGCCACATCAACCTGAGTGCGTGATTAGAGTGAAGAGAGCGCCTCTGTAGACGATGTCACTTTCCTATTGAACCATAGCTGCAGCTCCTCGTTTGTTTCTGGATCACATCTGTTTACTGACAGTGGTCCACCCAATGTCCTCATTCACTCACATGCAACCCCAATGTGGGCTCTGCGAATGTTCTCACAGGACATCTTGGCCCCAGATACAAGTGGAAGTACTATCATACGGCTAGGCAACTGGAGTGGATTTTATCCTCTCTGTCATCAAAGCAACTCTCATCTCAGTTATTATGCCTAGGGCTTTACCTCCTGTGGGACAGAAGAAACAAATAAATGGCCACAACTTGATCTCCAGATCTCAAGTAGGTCTATTTTAAGTTAGCTGAGATGACAAAGTTTATCTTTCTAGTGAAGTAAGCTAATTTTGTGGGGAAGTTGCGATCTACAGGGTAAAATGAAAAATTTTTCCCCAGATGTATGAAGATACAGATCTATGCTCCCCTCTCAGCACCCCTGAAGGCTTATTTTTTTTAAATAAAGTACAATTTCCAGAAACAAAAGTGTGATATAACTGAAGAATTTTATTTTTTTATGTACCAATTTCTCAAGAAGTTATGAAGTTAAGGCTGAGTACCATATTGGTTTGTCGTTATAGTGGGAAGCCATTCAGCGATAATTACTTAGCGCTTATTTTGTCCCATGCATTGTGTTAAGAGATGTGCCTAGAGTAGTTGTATTGGTTACTTTTATACTTGCTGTGACTGAATACTTGACGAGAAATGGCTTAAGAGGGTAATGGTTTATTGCTTACAGTTCAAGAGTACAATCCATTATTGGAAGAAGTCATGGTGATAAGTGTTTGGTGCTCTTGGTTACATGACATCCACAGTGGGGAAGCAGAGAATGCTGGGTGCTGCTGCTCATCTACATTTCTCTTTTTAATCCCTTAGGCACATCAGCCTAAGGAATGGTGGTCTTCCGATCTCAATTTACCTAGTTATGATAATCTCACTGGTGTCCTGGAGGTTTCCTCCTGCATGGTTCTAGATCCTGTGAAGTTGACCATCAATACTAACCACTAGAGGAATGAATAAAGGGATTTAGGAAGATGGGGTTCCTGCCACAGGCAATAAGGATGGAATCTAATTCAGGAATTTGAGAGGAAGAAAGTATGGTCAACTAATTCTCTTCTATGTGGAACCTGACTTTTGGGAACAGATGTTTTGTGGTTTGTCTTTATCAATGAGATCTTCGGGGCTGTCTCAGCTTATTTCTCTCTCTTGCTCTGTTTAAATGCCCTGACCAAAGCAACTTAGGAGGAAATGGTTTCCTTGGGCTCGCAGTTCAAGGTACAGTCTATCCTGGTAGAGAAGTTGCAGCAGCAGGAGCTCAAAGGAGCTGGTGATGTTGCATCTACTGTCAGGGAGCAACAAATGAGTATATGCTATTGTTCGCCCCTCCCCCCCCACAATTACACAGTTCAGGTCATGGAACAGCATACTCATAATTAATATACGCCTTCCAACATTGATTAAAACAATCAAAATAATCCCGCATAGAATGACTAGAGGTCCATCTCTGAGGTGATTCTAGATTCTGTCAAGTTGATAATCAAGACTAACATCTCAGGGGCTCTCATCTGGAGAGCTTGCCTAATACTTGGATCAAGAAGATTACTAATTCAAGAACAGAGCATTAGTATCCCCTCACCAAAGCTTGCTTTCTTCATATATTCTCATCACTAATGGTAAAAGTACTTTGAATTTCTGGACTTCTAAACCCATTCCATACTTGTTTCTACTTTTAAGAGACTCTATGATTAGTGGATATTTTATGAAGTCAAATGCTTTCTACACCTATGGAGATAAATTTATAGTTTTTTATTAGAATATGAATGTAGGGGCTGGAGAAATGGTTCAGCAGTTAAGGAACTTGGTTCTCTTTCTTTCAGAAGATCAGAGTTCAGGATTCATATAGGGTGACTCAACTTCCTGTAACTCCATCACCAGGGGATCCAGTACTCGCTTCTGGCTTCCATAGGTACATGCATAGGTACATAAATGTACACACGTACGTGCGCGCGCGCGCGCGCGCACACACACACACACACACACACACATAGATAAAAACAAGCATTTTTAAAAGAACATAGATATTGTGATTCACATTGATTTTATAAAACTGTAACAACCTTATGTTCCTGAAATAAACTATTTTAATCATACTTTATATAATAAGACTTGGTTTGCTAATATTTTGCTGAATTTTTGTTTGTATGTACATGGAGGATGTTAGGCTTTTGGTCTCAGAAAACATGAGAAAGTTTCCCTTTTTATGTTATGAAATACTCTTTCTAAAATAAGTATTATTTCCTTCTTAAATGTTTAGTGAAATTTACCAATAAGGAAGGACATTTTAAATTATTAACTTGACTTCCATATTTTGCATTAAAATTCTTTATATTATATTTTGTTGAGATCATTTGAAAATTTTTGCCTTTCTGTGAACTCATCCACTTCCCCCATGCCAGACTTATAATATAGTAAGTTATACAGTAATATAGTAAACATACAGATTTAGTGGAAATGTAGAAGTGGAAGGTAGTTGCTTATTATTCTTGAGATGTGTGCAGAATATACTGTGATAAATTCATCATCCCTTATAGTTATAACTCACCATTCCTGTCTTCTTTCCCTGAATTATTTCAAGGATAACACTCTCTTATCCTCTGACTTGTATGGGTGTTGAAAAGCTGTGGTTCTTGTTTCATTTCTTTGACATAGTGAATATGTTTTTTAACTCAGAATGCTTTTAAGATGGTCTCTTTATCTTTTTGCAGCAGTCTGTCTAAGGTGTGCCGTTCATATTGGACTTTCCTTTGTACACTTCCTTCAAAGGTTTTTCTCAAATACTTGGGGCCTGTAACTTGATGTCTTCCACTAATTTGGGGAAACGACTGTTACTAATAAGTCAACTTAATATGTTCAGGACACAATTTTGAAAGAGAAGGACAAAAACTAAAGAAATCATGCTGTGTGATTTGAATATACATTACATATCTAGAGTAACCAAATAATGTAATATTGGGTGAAGAACAGACTACAAGTCTTAAAATGGAACCCAAATTTGTAAAAGATTCCTGTGTATACATTTAAATTTTGAGAAGCAATGAGCTAGAATAAGAAGCATCCATATTAGATATCTTCGACCATAGAACTGACTCCCTGTTAGATCACAGCTCTTAGAATGCCCTCACCATTTTCTGGTTCCTTTTTGGTGTTATCCTTGGTCCTTTGTTCCATCTCCATCTCTTTCAACATCCAGCACATCTTTTTGGTTCATATCTCCCAGTCAGTTGTCAATCCGCGATGGCACTTTTCTCATGCCTAATCTACTCTAAGTTGCTATCTTAGGTCCTTGGACTATTTTGCTATGGAGTCATGGTTCCTTGACTTTTCTCTGTTCCCTACAGACAATTCATAAAGCATCTATAGTGATCTTAGAACTTTTTATCTTGGTGGTGAGGACAAAGTAAATGTACTGAAATAATCATTACTAATTGTGATAAATGTGATAAAGGAAATCAACACAGTATGTGACAAATGGGAAGGAGACCACACACGTCCTGTCAATGGGGAATATCTGATGAGGGCACTTTATCAAAGTTACAAAACTCATAGCTTAAGCAATACTTACTTTCTCACAGCTATGGAGGTTACCAGGCAAAATCCACACGTCATGGGACTTGGTTCCCTGTGAGGCTCTCTTTGGGGCTTGTAGATGGCTACCTTCTTGCTGTGTTTTCCCATGTATTTACTTACATTTTTCATCAAAAGAAGAGAAGGGAAAGGAGAGGAGAGGAGGGCTGGGGAGGGGAGGGGAGGAAAGGAGAGGAGAAGAGAGGAGAGGAGAGGGGAGGGGAGGGGAGGGAAGGGAAGGGAAGGGAAGGGAAAGGAAGAGAAGAGAAGAGAAGAGAAGAGAAGAGAAGAGAAGAGAAGGGAAGGGAAGGGAAGGGAAGGGAAGGGAAGGGAAGGGAAGGGAAGGGAAGGGAAGGGAAGAGAAGAGAAGAGAAGAGAAGAGAAGAGAAGAGAAGAGAAGAGAAGAGAAGAGAAGAGAAGAGAAGAAAAAGAGAGTGGAGGTGTTAAAAGATAATTTTAGTCATTTCCTCTTCCTGTATGGATATGTTCTAAATTAGGGCCCTACCAAATATGTCTTCCCTTCTCCTTAAAGACCTTATCTCTTAACACAGTTGCATTGGGGGTTAGGACCTTGGCATAAGAATGTGAGACATGAGTATGAGCCCTCCTGTAATAGGAAGGTTGGGGGATCTTTAGAACAGAGACCACAGGCAAGATCTGGGCCTGAGTAAAGTAACCTAGTGAAGAATGAGAGAGTCTGGGGCTCTTCGGCATCATGGGTTTTGGGTTATCATTAGAAAAGCAAACAAATAAATCCAAGCTCTTTATTAATGGTAAGAGTTTGGAATCAGTTCTATCCTCTTCAGACATTTAGCCAAAGTAGCATATAGGTAACGTTGGAAACTTTATAAGGAAATTGATCACAATTGAAGTTTTGCTTCCAATCCAAAGCTAACAGTCCTCACGGAAACTGGTTCATTTGCTCTGTGAAGGATACATTCTTGGGATGTCTTAAGAAGTGGCCATATGCCTGCCTGCTCCAGTAGCGATGATTTAAGAACATTTCCCAAAGCTACTCTGAAAGAAAAAAAATTCCCAGAATGTCCTAACAGCCTCTTTCACTCATGGGCATGAGATTCTTAATCTTGGTCCAAGTCAACTGAAAAAAAAAATTTGAGATCACGTGTAGGCAGAATCTCTGTATAGGCTGCCAGTTGAGGCTTTCTGCTGTGGCTTCCCACTGTTTACCCAAGAAACAACACAGGCAGATTATGCCTGAGACGTGCTCCGAGGCAGGAATGAGGAGTGTAGAACACTGAAATCCTTCCACAAGCACCAACCACACCCTACTTTCATTACCTTCAAGCAAGGAGGCGAACAGGGAGGACTACTAAATACAATCCGCATGGTTTCTGCTTGATTCACTCTTTCCTACCTCAGACAGTCATTATCACATGCCGCAGAGAACACTGTGGCCAGCTCAGATCCAACAATCGGTTCCCTTTCCCCACAGTCTTTGGGGGATCGATAACCGTCTCCTTTGCTCTGCGCCATCACACGGTGCCCTTGGGAACATTCATTTTAGCCCTCACCTGATCAAGAAATCTCTTTTGAAAGTTTTATCAAAGGTACAGACAGAGGGAGGATAATACACACTGTATATCCTGCTGCCAAGGAACATGTGTTCTTGTTGGATGGGTCCTCTCTGACAGGCATCCCTGGCACACAACACTGCTGGGTGGTTTTCTCAAGTAATGGCCAAGGGAATCTGACATTTAACTTCATTTACATTGGATTCTGCCCTGACTGCAGTTCTGCAAACATAAGACTAATTAAACATGAGGCATGTCTACTTTCCTGTGGTTTAACTTGTACGCATGCATAGCTTAATTCCCCTCAATGGATAAAATTGAAAAATCTTTTAAAATTTTCTATGAAAATCCATGTGATTGTAACTATTGCAGTAATAGAAAAAAAAGAATTAATTATACATTTCCCTTTGTATGCCATGTAAAACATGTCTGTAGATACACAGAAGAACTTTTACAATTTAAGTCTGCATGTTCAAAACATATATGCTGTTCTTTCCACCCAGTTGTGTGTGAGAGAGAGCTGTAATTTCCGACTATGAAAATCATTAAGAATTGTTTAAGCAATATTTAGTGGGTTCTCAATGACGAATACTTAGATAAACCATCTCATTCTTGTAAACGTTTGTAACAGACCCTATGAACCCTCCAAGATTGCCTGCAAGGACTCACTTTAGGATCATTTTGTTTTCAGTTTGTGCTAATAATCTTTTCCCCATTACAAATAATTCCAAGTTTACTTTAGTGCAGATGGTAGTTGTCTATGGCCAAAAAACACTTTCTAAGATGCACCCTAGCTCAATTAACTGGTTCTAAAAAGCATCTCCAGCATAAATACACAGTCACAAGAGAGATACACCAAAAGCTAATGCCCCCAAGAGCATCGTCACTGACTGTGTCCAATTTACAGATCTGAGTAGGTTAATGTTTAAATATCAAATCTAGAAGACAAGTGTGTAAGAGAGTGAAAACTGACCAAATGGTTCTACACATGATTCAGTGGGAACGGTAACTTAGCAGCTTCCCCCTAATTCCATGTTGAAAACAAGATCCTGTATATATCTCAAAACCCTGCCAGATAGACATGATCACAGCCTTTAACAAGCTTAGAGACCAAGTATGGTAATATGAGCCCCAGACACTTGATGGAAAAGACTGGTGAATTCATTTCTCATAATTTAAATATTCCCCTTAAATCCCTATTGGCATAGAATTAGCTTTTTAAAAACTTGAATGCCAGAGAGTGAAGGAGATACTGGTAATACAATAGGGATGATAGCTATATCTGTACCTATGGACTCTGCAGTAATTGACTAAAATACATAAACATCTGGAAGCTAGTTTAGTTTTTTTGTTCATCTCTCATCAATTACATGGCCAATGAATTGTTTTTCTAAAAGGGACTATTATTAGGATATATGAAAAGAACTACAAGTTCCTTTTTGGAAGTATTGTTAGCTGGTCCTGGGAGGTTGTTCTGAACATGTACTGCCACCCCATGGAGAGGTGCCCAAATGACACCAGCAAGGTGCAAACAGCCTAAGAACCTATTGAAGAGTTCTTCTCTCCAAGTGCCGATCAGTGCGGTGGCTATGGTCTCGGTTGGCTGATGTGCTCTGGCTCAGGGCACAGAGAAGGGATCTTTACCTAAAACATATTTCTACAAATCCTAACCAACAAGCTTCATCCGAAATGTGCTCAAAGGTGACTGAAGTAAAATTGCAGGTGAGTAACGGAAGTGACACCGGGTAGGAAGAACCTCTTCAGGACAAGCTAAAGCTGACCTTCCCAGGTCATGGAGAAACTGTGTCACAAGGAAATGAGTCTAGGAAGAACACACAAACAACACTGGAGCAAAGCACAGACTCTTTCGTCAGCATTTTCGGCCATAGTTTCATTCCCCAAGGTTGATATGTCGAGGTCAAGGTTGCTTGAAAGAATAATTACCTAGAATGCTCCACAAGGTCCCTTTTTGGTCCTCACTATTATAGTGTCCATAGCACTGTCCGAGTTTACAAATACAACAGAAGTCTTTTAAAAGGAAGAAAAGGTAATTAAACTTATTTATTTTATTTTATTATTTTTTTATTTTTCTATTTTTTAGAATTTCTCATAAGAGAGGTCTATTCTGCAAGGTTTGGGAGAGCCCTGATACTTCTTGCATCTTCATTCAGAGCTTGAGAGCACTATAATTTTGTTCTATAATAAATTTGAGAGAGAGAGAGAGAGAGAGAGAGAGAGAGAGAGAGAGGCTTGTTGCCAAGGGTTGCTCCATATAGACAAGTCATTATCCAGAAAAACAAAAGGTGAACTGCTCATTCAATGAAATCCTCATATGGAATGCTTCTTTTGTTCAAAGCATCACTTCATGTTCATGAAGTAACAGAGGGAATCCAAGCACTGGGTGGGACCCACATCCACAGGAACCAGAGGTCTTAAAAAACAAAAACAAAACAAAAAACCAGTGAGAGTTGTCAAGAAGGCCCAAGCTTAGCAAGATTGGGAATATTTAAAAAAAAAAAATCTTCCAAATAGCAACTATCTTTCTGAATTTAACATTTTTACCATCTTAACACACAATTCCAAAGGGAATAATTACCTAATAATATGTCACGTGACAAGTCCCAGTTATAAAGTATGACAAGCAAGATTAAATTGATGTAATAAAAACGTGGTAATAATTTGTCTAACAAGCATCTCTGGTGTTCTGATCTGATAACATGTTGTGGAGTGTGTATAAAAAAAAGATGAATAAAGAGACAGAATGTCCACCAAATACTACTATGGCTACCAGCATGTGCTGTCTTATAGTCTAAGATAAAAGTTACTTCAAGCTACAAAGTGCATCTTATTAGATGCAAGAGTCATGTGCTATTACATTATCGGATCACCACGTGACTGTCACATTGTCACTATAGAGAGACACCAGCCTCCTGCACTGAAAAAGAACTCTTAAAATGCTAACAAAAATGGTGACAAGGACAATATCTTTTTTTTTTTGACAGAAAGAAGTTCACTTGGCCAGACTAGGCTAGCAGTAATAAAGCACTCTACTAAAAAGTCATAAAAAATTGTACACATGTAAGATACACGGTGAACTCTGCTAACAAGTTAAACACATGGGAACACAATTTCTCTGCTGGATCCTCATTAATAAATTTGTCTCTAAGAAAGTTGCTAGAGCACTGAAGGAGGGGGGGGTGGGGGTGGAACTCGAGATGCTAATCAGGACAAAGCTCTTCCAAGCCTCACTTGGAATTCACAGGCGCTGGGAGAAAGAGGAGAAGGGTGTGGACATTCCGGTCTTGCCCAAATCACAGAAGGATCTCTCCTGTCCCCTGTTTGTCTTACACTTGACCAAATTCTCCAAGTGACTCCCTTTGAGTCATTCTCTTCTTAATTCGCACAAACTCCCTGGGGGATCAGTTATCAATTCTACTCTCACATTAAAAGCTTTCAAACAACTCAGGAGTTGAAAAACCTCCAAAAAGGCCCAACCATCTTCCAGGGAGTAATTTGCAGCTAGAAAGTCACTGATTTTAATCTGTGCTGGACTCAGTTTATAGACCATAAGGTGAGTGGATTAATAAATATCTTCACAGACTATGCATATTTTGTATATTTATCCACAGGGATAGGGTGGAGTTCAATTTGCCTAATTTTATTCTGTTATCTGTCACTTTGTTATCTATCATTAACAAACACAGTTACACATTATTTGTAGTCCTCTGTCATCTTTCTAGTTTTCTAACCCCTTTTAAGGGAGATATTTTGTTTTCTTTTGTCAAAATTTATTTCTGCTCTTCTCTTTTCCAGTGGAGTGAGAAAACAAAGTGTTCTGTGGGAGAGAGGTATTTACTGTGCAGAGTCTGTTCTGTGACCTCATCTGGACCCTTTAATTTGAATAGTATACGATAAAAAGTTTGATTGTTTGGACTGATAAAAACAATGGTGCTTAGAATAATGATATTTTTTGATAAATCAGTGCTTTATGAATGGGGAAAACAAATCCCAGAAGTACTTAAGGAAGGTGGCAGTGGTTCAAAAAAATCATGTGGTGCTTCACCCAGACTTTAAGAACACAAAGAAAGCTAACATTTTAAGCATCTAAGATTCTCCAGACCCATATCTTCCACTCCCCCGCATCACTCTTAAAAATCCCCTTCCTTTTTTTTTTTTTTTGACTTTGACTTTGACTTTGATGCCTTTTCTGTATCTTTAAGACCATGCAATATTTCTTGTTTGTCCGTTCTTTCCCATGGTCATTGCCCAATGACACCAGGGCCAGCCAACTTCCATCCACAAGGATCTGAGTTTGCCCACAGCTATGTCTCCAACTGTCCTTGATTTCTGTTCTCTTCTGTTCTGTGTCCTCAGCTGCAGCTTGTCCCTGGAGCTATTCCCAGTTTTAGGAAATAGTTGGGATGAGTTGACCCACAATACAGGAGGACTAGGAGAAAGATTTCTCCAGCCTTTTCTGACTCTTTGGACCCATGTGGATGGCAGGAAGGGAGTCAGGAGCCAACCCAGTCTTTCTGCTTGGTCCTTGAGTCTTCTTTACTACGATCCCAAGAAGCAGATAATCCCTTTTACAGAGAAGGGAACTGAAGTGCCAAGAAGTTAAATCACATAGCCACAAGGATACAGCCAGTGAGACTCAGAGCCAAGATCGGAATCCAGGAGTGCCTGGCCCCTAGAATCCTGCTCTTTGATCTTGGCAGGGCATTGCAGTGTAGACATCCAGTGCTGACACAGTAGAAGACAAATGAAGTGAAAGCCAAATGACTAATCAGTTGTATTTTACCTAACATGAGTAAACAAATTGCCTTGTAAATCCATTGTAGGTAGTATTTTTTTAATAGTTGTATGACAGGTATTGGTCTATGTACTTGATCTCAAAAATGTGGTGTATAAAAGCTAGATATTATTATTATTATTATTATTATTAAAAACTAAAGGCAGGAGTGCAGAATTGTTAAGTAATTTACTCAAGTTCTGAGAGAAGGCATGGGAGCGAAGCACCTCATACACATTGCACTTTGGTTTTAGCTCACTCTATTTCAACTGTTGCAACATTCTAAAGTTTACATTGTGGAAAGAATTGTTTGTGTACTATATGCTATGGTTTCCTATCAGTTTTGAGAGGAAGAATATTCGCTTTTTTTTTTTTTTACAGCTGAAGATTTTTTTAAATGCCCCCCAAATAACTATTCAGGATGACTATAGAGGGCATTAATACCTGCCCCCCCAAAAAAAACCATAAAAATAAAAAACAAAAACAAACAAACAAAAAACCCTTCTCTTCCTTCTGGCAAGCCCATTCACCTCGGGTTTCTCTTGAACCTCCACATCCCTTCTGCAGTATTTAATCATTGGGAAAAAAGATATTTATTGGACTGGATTGTGACTATTGGTCACGGTTAAGTATTTGTGGTGTTCACATTTATTTCTACCTTCTCTTTGAAGGATTAGGAAAGCCATTTTAATGCTTTGCCTTTTAATTGCACACAAGATGACTGTCATAGACAGACCATTAAAATGTCTGTCAGCAGCCACCTACTCCATCTTCCTGGAGTATGAAAATGTTTCTAATGTGACTGGTTTCCAGTAACCTAAGGCTATCTGGTAGACCTGGATAGCGCAACTCTGCTGGCTCTCCTGGAAGTGCTAAAGGCTCATTCTGGGTAGACTGGCAGGCAGTCACATGACTCTAGACCTGCTGTACTCTGTTGCCTGTGCAGTCCTCACTCCACACCCTGGCTCGCAGGCTCTTTGTCCACAGGTTTGTCTGATCTCTACTCTTAGCAATGCCACATCCTGTTTGGGAAGGAACAGTCCTGTGACTTTTGTTCTTTGCTCTTCCCACCCCCCTCTCCCTTCAGGCCAGATTTTTGGACAGTTTCCCTGTTTCATATTATAATTCCCAATTGTATCGGCATTCCTATTTCCAAGTTGAACCTCGTTTTGTGTTTTTATGCCATATTTCTAGACTCTTTTCCATGGTGCATTACATTTTCTATTGTTGTAATTTTTAACAGCTGCCAACTTGATACATTTATCATACTAGCAGGGGATACTGATACTATTTATCCCTCACCCTTTACCAGAACAGAAATGAAGATATTAAATTAACCTGGTTCTACTCCAATACCATTGAGACCTCACTGGACACCTTCCCTGCTCCAGGGGTAGCCATTTATCACTGCTTTTGGTTGTCATGTCTTGGCTTGTTTTTGGCCTGTGTGACAGGGCTCCATAAGAATAAATCTACTTCAAGGGAGATTTTTGTGTTGCAATGTATTAGCTGTGATATTAAAGGTTGGCCTTTTTAGGTCTACTGAATTCTTTCCTTCACACTAATTTTGGTAATTCATTCAAAAGAGGGATTAAGTGTGCCTGGCATTATCCACACACTGTATTTTGTTTAGAGTTCCATTATCCCAGATGTTCAGAATAAGCAGCTGTGGGCATTTTCATGAGGAAAAGAAAATATTCCCAGGCACCCCATTAGGTTCATAAATTCTAGAACTGGCGGATGACTATAAAACACATATTTTTGCATGTGTACATACACATAGTGATATGTCACTTAAGTAAAAGGATACATTCTAAGAAATGTTTCATTAGGAAAATTAGGCTTGGAGTATATCTGTAGTAGCTAAGATGGCTCCAATGTCTCTAGGCAATATCTTATTGGACCAGCATGTGTGTCATCCCTTATTGAGAAATCTGCCATATGCAAAGTGTGCTTATATTTGTGGCTTGTCAGAAACATAGTGATGCATCAAACTGAACTAACTATGGTCCAGGAAGCCTGAAATACCATGGCCAGAGATGGGCTTCTAATCAAGGGTGAGACTCCCAATCAATGTAGCTGTTAATCCAATTTAAAACAATCTCATAGAGCCTTGTATATGAAGTACCTAGATGAGTCATAATTATTTCTAAAACATATCTTCTAGCATCTGCTTCAAACAGTCTTGATTTAATCTTTTTCTTTTTCTTTTTTAAATGTGTGAACAATGGTTTGAGATTGACTCAATAAATTCATGTGCTGTATCTGGTCCTGTGTCTTCTTTGAAGCCACAGAATAGGGGACTCAGGCTTCCTTTGACCAAATGGATATTTTATTCCAGAATCAAATCACACATTGTTTGAGGAAGGAGAGCCGTGTTACTCCGCCTGCACTGCGAAGTCCACCGACCCTTCAGCTTCCTACTAAGCCTTTATCTAAGGGTCCTTAGAGTCAAATGGAAGCTTCCTTGCCTCTGCAAGTTTTCTGCCTTATAGATTCAAAGAATTTGAGATGGAGGACAAGACATTAAGGTCTATTCGCTATTCCTCTTTATTTAAAGGATGCTCCCTCTTTAGCTCCCAGGGCAGAGCTTTCCACAGAAAAGGAGGTGGGGGCAAGAAGGCACAGCCAGAAGGTGGCTCTTACCTTCCAGTTTTGCACACAGTGGGAGCTGGGAACCTGCTTTACAGACTGGAGTAAGCACAAGGTACACATGGATGTTTGGAGACCCTCCATCCCTCGAGGAAGTAGGGGAAAATAGCAAGGCCAAGCCAAGTCTCTTTTTCCTACTTCTCCCTCCAAACCACAGCAAGGGAATTTGTCCCTCATCTTGGTCTTTTGTCCTAGGGTTTTCACCAGGTCATAATTTATAATTTAGCAGTAAGACAAATGTCCGTGGTCTCCCCTCTTGGTGCTTTTCTTTGAGCTTAGAGTTCAGCGAAAGCAAAGAGGGAGGTGACATGGGGAACTAAGGGACCACGCCTGCCTCCAAAGCACAAAAGAGTTGCAAAGTAGTTTATTCACAGAAGCACCAAAGAAAAGGATGCACACTATCAACCAAAGACATGCCATTTGAAAAGTGTTTCCCAGGGTAAATTACATCCATTTCTATTACCAATAAAATTATCTGTCCCTTAATTAAGACATCTGCAATTCACAAAGTAAGAAGACATCAAATATTGTGCAAACTACATTAACTCCCTGCAATCACTAGATTCTAAAAATGGTTCCAAAAATAATCAAGTGCTTGTGTGTTTTATGTAATTTAATACATACTAATCTTCAGAAATGTTACCACTGTGTCAACTGAGGATAAAAAGAAATTTGAATGTTATTTAGTAGGAAAGCCCACTTGTTTAAAGGAATCAAATATAGAATGTCTTCTATAAGACGACTATATAGTGCTTAATGTGCCTATATTTTCAAGAATATTTTGTGTAATGTTGTGTGCATGGACACACACCTTGGCATGTATGTGGAAGTCAGAGAACAACTCGTGAGAGGACAACTTGGGCCTCTCTCTTCACAATGTAGAAGATGAGACTTAGGTTATCAACCTGGGTAGCAGATACCTTTACTCATTCGCCATCTCAATGGCCACGACTCCCTGTTTTTAATTGTGGCAAAATACACATAGTATAAAACAAACCATCTTAAGCAGTTTGAAATTCAGTGGTAGTAAACAATTGTTAAGTTGGAGCAGCCATCACACGTAGTTATTCTGAAACTATTTTCATCTTGTAACAGTGAGATGCTACACCCACTAAAAGCTACTGTTGTAATGTTAGTACTTA
Source organism: Apodemus agrarius (assembly GCA_964023405.1). NCBI lineage: Eukaryota > Metazoa > Chordata > Mammalia > Rodentia > Muridae > Apodemus > Apodemus agrarius. Next base: position 41,660,865 of record OZ030020.1, on the reverse strand, counting down.
TATTGTGTTAATCGGGTTCCCAGTGCACAAGAATCCCACATATAAGACACTGAGGGTCCCTGTCCCCAGTTGGTTTTGATTGTTAAATAAAGTTGCCATTGGCCAAATGCTGGGCAGGGAACCAGAGGCTGGACTTTAGGATCCATGGACAAGGGGACTGAAAGAGGAAGGAGGAGGGAGAACCACCATGGCCGAAAAGCAGAAAGATCAGGCCTGAGAAGCAGAGGAAGAGAGAGCATACCAAACATGTAAGAGCTGGGAAGGAGCGGCCCCAGGCTCACCCCTCCCCAGCCTCCCCCTGGGTCCAGGGCAGCCAGATGGAATATAGGTTTTAATAAGTAATAATTCAGGAATGTTGAAAAGGAGAGTGTGTTAGCCACATGGATGTCTGGGAGTGGCCCAGCCATTGCACTGATTAAGACATATTACATATAAGGCTGCATGTATATATGTTTCATTTAGGAATCCAGAACATTAGGATGGGTAGTGAGAAACTCACAGTCATTTACTACCACAAACTTCTACCCCCCTGTCCCACCATTTTATCTGCTACCTTTTTAATTCTCACTGTTTATTTCATATATGTACCATCACATAATGTTTCTTTTCTTTTTTACTTAACACAATGTCCTCAGTGTTCACCCAAGCTGTGGAAGATTCCAGAAATTCCTTCTTTTGTTAAGATGTGAATTTCACATTTGTGGAATGGACATTTGGGTTGGCCCCATGTGGCCAGTAATGTTAATGATCATAGCTGTTTGCAATGGTTAATGTTGTTAGCTTGGCAAGAATTTAGAATCACTTGGGAGACAAACCATCAGGAAGAATTGTGGGGGACATTTAACCTCTGGGCAAGTCTGTGAGGGAGTACATTGATTGGAATAATTATTATATAATATTTATTAAATAATTGGAAACGCACACTGAAAGTTTGTTGGGTTTGGGTCCTGGATGTGTAATAAAGAGGAAGCTCCCAGAACATGGGAGTTTATTCCACACCCTGTTTTCTGATGTGATATAATATGGTCCAATGCTTCAAGCTCCTGCTTTTTTGGCTTCCCCACCAGGATGGACTCTACCCTTGTATTGTTGACCTGTGGACCAAAGTAAAGCCACACTCTTAAGCTACTTTTGCTTAAGGAAAAGGGACTAAGAGAGTGTACAAGCACCTTTTTCAGACTCTGCTTTTTATTCTTTTGAGTTAAGGGAAAGAAATGCTCCATTACATAGTAATGCTACTTTGTCTTTGGTTTCATTGGCTAGTTTGGTGTGTGTGTGTGTGTGTGTGTGTGTGTGTGTGTGTGTGTTTTGAAGGACCACTATACTGTTTTCTATCGTGGCTATACCTTTTTACCATCTCATAAACAATGCAAGGGTTCCAATATATGCACATTCTTATTTGGTTACTTTATTAATAGTATTCCTCCTAATGAATGTAACATGGTATTATGTGGTTTTGATTCATATTTCCACAGTCATGATGAGTTACTCTTATATATTTGTCGATTTCTTGATTATTTGTATTTATTTGAAAAAATCTAAGTCTGCCCATTTTAAATCAAGTGTCTATATGGTTGAATTAAAGGATTTTATATATTAATGTAGTAAATTGTATCATATGTTATTAAGTACATGTTTTGCAAATATTTGCTGTTGTTATATTGAGTTGACTTTATGGCTGCTGGTATTGACTGTCTTCTGGTCTGTATAAAATTTTACTTTTCATGAAGTACAATTGCTATTTTTTATTTTGTAACCCGTGTCTTTTGGTCATATCCCAATATCAGTTAAATCAAATTCTACAAAGCCTCCATTGTTTTCCTCAAGGACTTTTATACTTTGATCAAATTTAGTTTTGTTTATAATGTTAAGTGCCTAATTTTGGCAGTTTAATTTATTTTAGTTTTTGTTTGTTTGTTTCGTTTGTTTGTGTTTTTTTTGTACACAGCATTAGGAACACAGCTTTGCTCTTTTACATTTGGGTATTTAGTTGTTTCAGCAGCATTGCTGAAATTGCCATTTTTCCTATTGAATGGTTTTAAACTCTTAAAAAGAACCATTTGTACATGAGAGTTTATGTCTAATCTTTCTATTCTATTCATTGTTTGATATACTTGTCTTTATGCTTGTCACATAATTTTTGATCTCTTTGTATTTGGTTTTGAAGTTAGGTAGTATGAATTATCCAGTTTTGCCCTTTTTCAAGACTGTTTGGCTATTGGGAGTCCCCTGGGATTTTCCTATTACCAGCACCCTATAAAACTTCACTGGGAGTTTGATAGGAATTTCACTGACTCTATACACTTTGAGTAGTACCAACATCTAAGCAAAATTAAGCTTTCTTATCCATGAACATGAGATATACTGACTATTTGTCTTCCTCTTCATCTTTCTTATTAATGTTTTGTAGTTTTCATTATGCAAGGCTTTTGGCTCATCACCTATGATAACTTCTGAGTATTTTATTCTTTTGATGCTAATTTAAATAGAGGTTTCATTTTTTTTAAAGATTGGTCACATGTAGACCATTAACATATAGAAATACAACTGAGTTTTTGTATGTTGATTTTGAATCCTGGTAACTGCTAATTCTAGGTATTTTTTGTGGAATCTTGAGACTTTTCAACATAGAAAATTATACCATCTGTGAAAAAGTAATTTTTGATGTCTAAACATTATTCACAATTTCAGAAAATCATGCTGCCACAAACCCATTCTTGGTGTTTTTGCTCTCAGTATGTTTGCCTGTGTCAGTCAGCATATGTAGCTGTCACATGTATGATTCAACATACAGCTATGAGCATCTGGCTACTTTATTATATCTTCTATTGTTTCAAGCATTTACTAATGGTTATCTACAGTATTTTATTATAAACTCCTTTCTTTTCATTTTTCTTTCATAATATACTATAAAAATTCTCCTTTTGTCTTTTATTTATGCAAAGATCGCACCTACCTATGAATTTTATTACTAAAAACATTGCAAAATATTTTTTAATTTTTGAAATTTAAACATTTAGTATTTTATAAAAATAGAGAGTTGACAGCTGCTACTAGCCAAATGATAATGTTAATGCAGTGATTTATTTATATTTACTCAACACTTTTAATACTTTTCATACTTTTTAAAATACAATGTGGTAGAGGCTGCGATGTACTTTCAATTCCATTTCAAGACATAGAACTTATTACACAGGCTCCTGAGCATTCTATTGAAAATAGCCTTCAGGTGTCAGTCTTCATACCTTCTTCATGTGGTGGCCAACACTCAATGGAGGAGAATATTAACACGCCACTCCTTGCAAATTTTAGATGTCTAGAATAGCCCATCTTCAGAATCATTCATAAGGTTGGCTGAAGCTTCTGTTGAGGCTATAATGAAGTTTAACTTCTTCCTCTGGCTGATTCTGCTTCTTTCTTTTCTTTTCTTTTCTTTTCTTTTCTTTTCTTTTCTTTTCTTTTCTTTTCTCTTTTCTCTTTTCCTTTCCTTTCCTTTCCTTTCCTTTCCTTTCCTTCCTTTCCTTTTCCTTTTCTTTTCCTTTTCCCTTTTCCTTTTCCTTTTCCCTTTCCTTTCCTTTCCTTTCCTTTCCTTTCCTTTCCTTTCCTTTCCTTTCCTTTCCTTTCCTTTCCTTTCCTTTTCTTTCCAAAGTCCTTGATCTCAGGAATCATAAATTTTAGTCTCAAAGTTTGTTCCCCAAAGAACAAAGCCTCAATAGTTGGTGTCAGGTGTGTGCTGAGAAAGTGGATGTTGTGATAAGATGTTGAGATATGATTCTGGACCACTCACCACCATCCTGGTGACAATGGGACTTTGCCCTCAAAGAACTGCAAGATTAGGAAGCTTCACATTCATATGGTGTGGGGAGAGTATGTGCCTGACTGGATTCTGACACTAGACTTTAAGATAGGAGCATAATGTTGAAAGGAGAGGCCACCTACTTGGGCTCATGCTGCAGACACAGATTTGCCCACCCTGGATGTGGTACGTATTAGTTACAGGAGTGATGTCGAAGAACATAGAAAAAGTGATGGTCCACACTAAGTGAGACAGAAGTAACAAAGTTATCATGTTTGATACTGAAAAAAAATGAGAGATCTAATAGTGATAGTTTTAGACTAAATTTCATTTCATTATAGCATGGCTCAAAAGTATTTTTATTAATTAAAAAAAAACATAAAACTCGTTTTGCCAATGGAAAATAAGTTTGTTTATTCATTTTACACTGAGACCTACACTTTTGGATTCAGTAACTCTTCAAGTCCACTCTAATATATTGCTCTGCTTAAATCATAAGTGACATCAAAGACTGCTAGATTTGAGAGAGATCCAGAAAAGATGTTTTCATGATATTAATATAAGTGGTACTTCTAGAACAAAGCTCCGATAGGAATGCAAATGCCCAGACCTGGTAGCTCAGACCATCTACTACTTATTGTACTACTAGTACGGGGGTATCTTAATAATGATCAGAGATTTCGATTATAGACTCAGTTCTCCACCTTGTGTAGGAAGAGAAATATCCTGAATACAAACACTCACAATAATACTTGGACTTATTCCAAGTACTCTCAGTACTTATTCTCATTTGCTCTCAGTACTTATTCATTTGCTTTGGCCTTTGGGAACTCAGATGTGAGAATGCTTTAAGTTGGAGATGAGTGGATGCATGAGGCAAGAGGTAAAGTTTGAGAACATTTTTAGCTCATGTCCATGCCTATAATAGAGCATCTCTCACAAAAGATGCCCTAAATGATCAGGTAAATCAAAATGCCCCGGCAAGCAACATCAGCTGGATTGCAACATTGACTTCTTGGTGGTGACAATGAACCCAGGAATAAAGATTCCAATCTGGAAAAAGAACGCACTGTATGAATCCGAAGCATGGGTTCTCCTTGAAAGTAAACCTCTGCTAGGAAGAATGGATATATATGGGACCTGGGAACAAAGGATTGGTACTTATGGATATATAGTTAACACGGTATAGCTGGCGAATAAGGGAACGATGAATGGTAAATCCAGTGAATGATGAAGAAAGGCAAGAGAGAAGATGCTGACAGTGATGAATAAGACATTTATTCAGGGTTGTTTTGATTTGCATTTCCCTGATGACTAATGATGTTGAACATCTCTTAAGCTGCTTCTCATCCATCCGAATTTCTTCTGGTGAAAATTCTTTGTTTAGCTCTGTACCCCATTTTTTGATAGGGTTATTTGGTTCTTTGGGGTCTAACTTCTTGAGTTCTTTGTATATATTGGATATTAGCCCTTTGTCGGATGTGGGGTTGGTGAAGATCTTTTCCCAATTTGTTGGTTGTTGTTTTGTCTTTCGACAGTGTCTTTTGCCTTACAGAAACTTTGTAATTTTAAGAGGTCCCATTTGTCAATTCTTGATCTTAGAGCATAAACTATTGGTGTTCTGTTCAGGAACTTTTCCCCTGTGCCCATGTCCTCCAGGGTCTTCCCCAGTTTCTTTTCTATTAGTTTCAGTGTGTCTGGTTTTATGTGGAGGTCCTTGATCCACTTGGAGTTGATCTTAGTGCAAGGAGATAAGAGTGGATCAGAATGGCTAAGATTAAAAACTCAAGAGACAACAGGTGCTGGCGAGGATGTGGAAAAAGAGGATCACTCCTCCATTGTTGGTGGGATTGCAAGATGGTACAACTGCTCTGGAAATCAGTATGGCGGTTCCTCGGAAAATTGGGCGTGACACTTCCAGAGGACCCTGTCATACCACTCCTGGGCATAAACCCAGAGGATTCCCCTGCATGCAATAAAGACACATGTTCCACTATGTTCATAGCAGCCTTATTTATAATAGCCAGAAGCTGGAAAGAACCCAGATGTCCCTCAACGGAGGAATGAATACAGAAAATGTGGTATATTTATACAATGGAATACTACTTAGCAATTAAAAATAATGAATTCATACAATTTGTAGGCAAATGGTTGGATCTGGAAAATATCATCCTAAGTGAGTCAACCCAATCACAAAAGAATACACATGAATTGCAATCACTGATAAGTGTATATTAATGAGCCCAGAAGCTCTGAATACTCAAGACACAATTAGCTAAGCAAAAGATTCCCAAGAAAAGGGATGGAGAGGACCCTGGTCTGGAAATCCGGTTTTGTAGGAGAGTACCAGAACAGAGAAATGGTGGGGAGGGGAGTGATTGGGGAATGGGAGCGGGAAGAGGACTTATGGGACATATGGTGAGGGGGGAACTGGAAAGGGGAAAGCCTTTGGAATGTAAATGAAGAATATAGAAAATAATTTTTAAAAAAGGAAAAAAATAAAATAAAAGAAAAAGACATTTAGTCAACTGGGCAGTGGTGATGCACCCCTTTAATCCCAGCACTTGGGAGGCAGAGTCAGGTGGATTTCTGAGTTCAAAGCCAGCCTGGTCTACAGAGTAAGTTCCAGGACAGCCAGGACTCTACAGAGAAACCCTGTCTCGAAAAAAAAACGAAAAACAAAAAATCAAAACAAAACAAAAAGGCATTTAGTCAATAGAGGAACACTTCATAGAGGTCTATGAAAAAGCAGTAATTCAGAAATTAGAAACATTTTATTCAGTACAAAGGACACTGTACTCTTATCTAGAGCAGTGCCAAAGGCCACTGAAGCACAAGAGAGTTGAAATGTGACTGGGAATTGAAGAAAGGAATACGTTGAGCATAGACCGAGAGAGAACGCATCGCGCCTTGTAGGTGAAGAAGAGCTGGGTTGTAAAGCAGAAAGAGGCTACGGAGCTGGTTTAAGTGGAAAGGTAGCCAGCCATGGGCATAAACACAGCTCACAGGACAGTGCTAAAGGGAGCCAAGGGTGAATTCTGCACATTTGCAATGGTTGCAATCTATGAGGGGTATATGTGTTTTGGCTTTTAGTGGGTCAGGGGTTTGTGGGTTGGTTAAGAGCTAACATAAAAGCCAAGGTTTTCTAGCAGTTGTGTGTGCATCTCAGGTCAGCTAGCATGGCTCCTGTCATCACTTCTGCTTTCTTCTTCCAGGTTCCACAGCTGGTAAGAGGAAAACACCGTCCCAAGAGTGACTGCCAACTCCCCAGGGAGCTTTTGCTGCTCCAGTTGCCTCTAACTCCGAGTTCCCATTTGTCACCTTATCCTGCACCATTGTGACTCTTGGAGTGAAACTTGGTTCTCTAATGTTTTCACTGACAAATCACCTGTAAAACAGAGCAAGTTAATCACTGTTTTTATAGAGTCAAAATGTACATATGGTACATGGAAAATCAGGACAGTGTGTAGGATGTCTTTCCAGGAGAAGGGAGCCGTGGTCTCGGTACAGGTGTACTCAACCGACTCTAAGACTCTACCTAGACATGAAGAGATCCAAGTTGGTCAATATTTCTCACAGGCACTTAGCGACGCAAATAAATTTATTCCCTGCCCTGAGGAACTCTGCCAACTCAACTTGTAAATTGAATTATAAGAACGTGAGTACAGAACCAAGTGCAGTAAGTAGGTTTTTGTTGACAAACCAACAGAGGCAAAAATTCACACTCACATAATTTTTTTTTTTTTATGGAGAGGGTACTTTTGTGGACAGTCATCCACTGTTCTCTTATCTAGCCTGAAGAAACTTAAAGAGGCTAGACTGTCAGTACCGTGTCTGGCATTCTGCAACGCTGTTATAGGAACAAAAGAACTTCAAAAAAATTACAACTTTTATTCTATGAAGAACTTGGAGAGAGACAAAGGAAAAGATGTCACATCCGATTCTTCTAGTTCTATTACTGGGGTGATTCCAGGGACTACATTTTGCAGCCACGATTGAGAGTTTGCCTGGAGAAATGACGTGTTCTGTCATTTATCGGGATGGAGAGGCACACAAGGGAGTCTGTACTGAGAAAATCTATCTATTAAGCAAGTGCACATTACTTTCAACTTCTGCCCCAATAATCAGATTCCGCCTAAACTAATCAGTGGTGCCTTTATTAGTTTACGTAGATGAATACTATTTTGGCAAATTATGAAACAGTTTGTTATACTTTTCAAAAAGCTAATAATACAACATCTGATTCTTCTTAACGGAAAGTTTCTTCCTTTGAATACTTTCATTATTTTTTTGTCTGTGGATTATAACCAGTTTGTTATTTCCACTGAATAACCCAACTTTCCCAGTTTCTGGCTCCATCTAACTGGGACCCAATATCCTTAATTACATTTAAATAAGACCGGAGTTAAGTGGCTGAGCTCTGCCTTTGCTTGAGACTGAATTTAACTGCTCCTTGATACGCATTAGCTGCCCAGTCACTTTGCTGCCTGCATACCATACTGTAGAAGAACGCATCTGGGTGTTCTTGTGAAAAGTAACTGGATAGGGCCCAGAAGAATACCCAGCAGATTCCCAAACCATTAATCTTTGGATTAGGCCTGAACTTTGGCAACATGTGTACAAATAAACAGACATGGCTGAAATTAATGAACTGCATTCAAGAGACATCTGTAATTCTGCAGTTACTCTAGGAGAAAGAATTAAACAATCACATCGTTGACCATTTCAGCTAAACAAACCCGCCTTCCTAAATTACTCACATTGTCTCTTCCAGCTGATTGGAAAACAAAGGACTTTAGAATGCGCATTTGCATTTAAGGACTTATAAAAATAAGATGACAAAAAAAAAATCACACAAGTCATACAAGCTCATTATAGAGAGGAGTTTGAGACTAGCGCTTTCCTCCTGAAGCGAATCTTTCTTGTCTATAGCAACAGTGACAGAACTAGCCAGGAGTCAGATCCACACGCCAGGAGAGAGGTTGGAGATCATCCATTCACACCTCTGGACTATGGAAACTGGTGGCATCTCATCCCTGTAGCAGCTCACGAGCCTGTGCAGTTAAACTCAACATGGCTTCATTTCATATTTCCTTAATCTTTTAAATTTTAAAAAGAGTGAGCCTGTGACAGGGGGAATGTGAGAAAGTGTGTCGGCACCCTTAGTCTTTTTGAGACTCGGCAAAGCTGCAGAATTGGTTGGTGCCAGTGCCAATTTCTTTAGGTCCACGAAGAATAAACACCTAAGGGAATCTAAAAGAAATGATGAGTCTCATCCCTAATCTTATAACTACCAACCCAGCCTAACATTTGGGGGTACTATTGTGGACTCAGAAAGACTGAGACTTCCCTCAAGTCAGTCTGGTGGTTTGAATGAAAAAGGTCCCCTGTATTTGAATGTTTGGTTCCTATTTGGTGTCTGAGAAGGATTGGGAAGTGTGGCCTTATTTAAAGACTTGGGTCACTGAGGATGGGCTTCAAAGAAAAAAAAAAAAACACCACTTAGCTATCTCACTGCCTCCTGCTTGTGGATAAAGACATAAGCTCTGAGCTACTGACGTGGCACCAGTCCTGCCAGCATGCTGCCATGACCCTCTCCTGGGAGTCCAGACTGATGCTCTGAAACTGTAAATCCCCAATAAAGTTATTCCTCAGTCACGGTTTCTTCACAGCAATAGAACTATAAGTAAACAAGTGAGCAAAGATATGTCATCCCAAGTGACTCTGGGAAAACGTTTCTGGTTCTCATTTATGGTCACTAGAAGGCTTTTAGGAAGAAGGGGAAAGAAGGGAAAGAAGAGTGAACATCCAAGTGGCAGAAGAATGGAAGACGAGAGGAAGCCATTCCATCACGAGAACTGTATAAGCCATGGGAATGAAGACCAGTAGCTTCAGAAGCTCAGACTACTCAAGAGGTTCTCGTGGCCAAATATTATCATTCATTTTCTTATTCCTACTGGAATGGGCATTCAAAGATGGAAAGATATTTTAAAGGATTTTTTTTTCTGTTTCTGTAGAAGAATCATTTCATCCTATTTGGTACTGTCTTCAGAGTTTGGGAAGAACAAAATAAATAGGGCAGTATTCAATCCTGAAGACCTATGATATACTTGCTCTTACAACAACCAAAGGTCTTTTAATATCTGAATTTTTATAGATAAGAAACTAAATATTCAGTAAGTGAATATATCAAGAAATTTCTGTAAGTCTGGTAAGAAAATGAAAGACCCACACTTGGTCTTGAGTTTGGCTCGAAATCCTGATTAGTGCATTGTGCCCTTCCTCCAGTCACAAAAATCATCCCCAGATATGAAGCAAATGTGTTTCATTGTTCAAAGTAATTAGAACTTTTTGAGAAAATATATTTAATTATATGCAACTGACATCTTCTTTGCCATATTCTGAAGATCAAAACATGTCTGACCCATAGAATTTCATTGTCTAGATTCATTGAGGACAACCCAGTGGTGTAGAGAATAGACAGAACAGAAAACTAATACAATAATGTGGAATCCTTTGGATAATTGCATGACTCTATTTGCATTTTAATTTCTTTTCTCTTCTATTAAACTTATATTGCTAAAAAATGTGAGTTTATATTGACTTACAGAGTTAAAAACAATTTGTAAACCATTCTAGAAAGGACATCAAGAATCAGAGTTAGCTAAATGTTTCCATGCTCATGAATCTCTCTTTACCAGAGTCTCCAATCCTTTGGACCAAAAGCTGTTCCCCATCATTACCCAGTGGTGCTTGGTATGGTAGGCAGCCAAGGTCCATTGAATTCATTCCTGCTGACATTTTTTGATGGAATATATAAATGAGAAAAGCTTCTACCAAAAAGAACCCGATGGAAGATCTCACAAGTGAAATATAATGTTTTAGCGTTGTTTTACATGCAATGGTTCAAGTGTAATTTCTTTTAATGAGTTAGAAGACAGCCTTGTTGAGTCTTCACATATTAATAAGTCACCTCAGAGGGAAAACATCACTACATTTTAAATGTCTTTTATCTTATTTTCCTGAATCAGCAACAGTTACTGTTTTAGTGTTCTATTATCTATTAGTGTTCAGTTCTCATTCTGCATTTTTGGAAGCTGCACCGAGAGCGAACACAGAGGGCTATTTGTAAGGTGTGTGTTCTTCTTTGATCCATCAGAAATCATGTGGGTGTGGCCCTTGATCTCTATGTATTTTGGCTAGTTGTTTGTAGAAAGCTCTTATTAATTCTTTGGGAACATAATATTAAGTCTCAGGTTGGTTTTATCCTTGTAGATCATGTTGTGTGAGTGCTAACATTCAAGGGACAATTAAAATTCAATACCAGCTGCATTAGCTGTGTCAGTGCAAGGTAGATTATAGATTGTCAATGATGGTTTAAGGAATAATTTTTATAAATACCTCTTGAAGTTTCCGTTCTGTAAGTCACTTGCTATCTGTTCATTTTACTCTATATTAACCTCATATGCTTAAAGAGTGCATTTGTAGTGCATTGTGGACTTCAAAAATAATTTAGGACCTATTTAATTCTAGAAAGGATTGCTAGTCAAGAATGTGGCTTGAAACACAGCTTTTTATCTTCTAACATAGTTAAAGTTTTGAAAGTATATTGACCTATAGATAAATTGAACTGCTTTTCTGTGCATCAGTTTTAGCATCTGAAACGTGAGATGATTTCATGAAACTGCGTGGTATGAGTTAATTCAGTCCTTCTGTTTATCTGTCAGCGTGACAAGTTACCTGCATTTGTGTAAGGTAGGTGGACTTGGAATACAGCTTCCTCTGTCCTGTTTTTCTTAACCAGAGGCTAAATTTGGGGTGAATTAGATTAAGAATTTGTGTGCACTATTATAAATATTCTTCATCCTACAGCTGTATAGGGTAAGTTGGAAGGGGTTGGAGAATGAGTTCTTTTTGGTATATCATCTCACTAAAGAGAGAAAAAGTTTAAGGAAAATCACTGCTCATCCAGAGTATTAAAATAATTCTACAAAAAAAAGTCCACAAAGCTATCAACAAGGGGAGAGAATATCCAGCATCAAGTAAAGTTCATCTGAGGGCATATACTAGTCAGCATATAAGCAAACCTTGGAGAAACTTGAATCATTGTTGGGTTCCCTTCCAAGTGACCTTCTAGGCAAATTCTTCAACAAAACATAGCTGGTGTTTTTCAGAATGGTACAGGAGAGTAGGTTATATGACTGCCAATTATAATATAAAAGCTTGTGGGTCTGAAAATCATTTCTAAAAGATTGTTGATAACAATTATAAAGAGCGCCAGGCGTGGTGGTGCACGCCTGTAATCCCAGCACTTGGGATGCAGAGGCAGGTGAATTTCTAAGTTCGAGGCCAGCCTGGTCTACAGAGTGAGTTCCAGGACAGCCAGGGCTATACAAAGAAACCCTGTCTCAAAAAAACCAAACAACAACAACAACAACAACAACAACAACAACAAAAAACCCAAAAACAATTATAAAGAGCATTATAAAGAACATTTTATTATAAAGAGCATTTTGAAGAGCATTATAAAGAGCAAACAGTGAGACAATGATTCGAATGGATATCTAGCATCATGATTCTCTGTGTCTGTGTGTGGGGTAGATGGGAGACATAGAAAAATTACCTTATAAGCATTCAATACAATACAATACTCATCACACACAACCTTCCTTTTCAGAGGAACGATATAATATTTCTTTTTCTTTCTTCTAAGTCTCCACTCTCCTTATAATAGTGATATTTGATCAGTGATGTGTTTGATCAAGAAATAAAAGCACATTATAAAAGCCAGGCAGGACTTAACAGCTCACTCTACCCAGGGTACCAGCAAATGTATTTCAGGTTTTCTGTGATTCTGGAGCACACTGTGGTTGTCCTTTTGGCGACAGATAGAGAGCATTTTTTTCATATACCACACTAGTAGACACAGATACATACACAGACTTATAGAAGAGTTTCTGGGTAGCCAATGTGCTAGTCAATTGCACAGAAATATTTTCTGTTTCATCTGTCAGTCAACAGTAAAATGTTTGTTGATTAGTGTGGTCCAGGATGCTAGCCAACTCTGGAAATTATATTCCAAATATATTCGTGTCTTTTATAGATTGCAATACTGAAGTATATCAGTATTGCAAGGAGAGTCAATGTGTTTTAAGTTTATGGTCCCTTCTATTTACAATGTAAGAATTGAAATTTGGAATCAAAACATAAGTATTTAAGAGAAAAATTCAGGTAGCTTTGATAAATGTCCCATGGACGACTGAATATGTGGCTGTTTCTATCATGTAAGTATAGTTCTGTTGTGGTCTTTCAAATAACCTGCTCCAGCACTTCTTGGTGCTACAGAAAGAGGACCAAGCATATCTACAGATGGAATTTCCTATACTGGAAACCTGATTTTTGGAGGATTTTGTTCTCAGAGGTTATATACAATTCTGGCAGTCTATCTTACAAGAAGGGTAAGGCCTTTGCAATCTCTCAAAGACAAAGACACCAAAGAGAACTAACCAAAATTTGGTCACCAGAGATTTGCAGCCTCCACGGGCTGAAGTGCAGTTAGGACTGGTGAGTTATTGGTATTTAATCCGGCAAGAAGTCTGTCCTTGTCTCAGGAGCAGGAGGGCAGCATACCCGAATATCAGAAGCTGGATCAGAGCAAACAGGCAGGTGGAGAAATGTGGCTGCATTGTGCTTACCAGCAATTGTTTATGATATTGATTAAGTGAATCATAATGAGAAATAGTTATTTGTATAAACATTTTTCCCTCTGAAGCTTTAGTTTCTCTATCTATACAAGAAGAATTCAGGACACTCTCAGGGCCTCATCAGGGTCAGATACTGGAAGGAGTTTATGGCTCAGTGAAATTGGCAGCAACTCTTACCCTAGAGACACTGCTTGTCACTTGTGTCCGCAGAAAACTGTCCAGGTCTGGTTGGTACCTGCAGCCATCAGATTGGATCTGGCTTGTAAATGCTGGTTCAAGCCAAAGAACGGCTCCTTCTGTTCATGGTGATCCTATTGTAGGTAGAATACATTTATGGTTGAAGGTTATGTGGCATTTGTCTGCTTTATATAAATGCTTCATTTCACTAGAAAAATATTCAAATGTTCAAGCAATGTTTTTCTTTTACTTTTTTTTAACTGTTATAGTCAGACAAATGACGCTTTGGATCTATGATAGATAATAAGGAAATGTTTAGTTTTTTTTCCAAGAATAGTTAAAAAGTGTCCCTTTTATTTATAGAAGATGCTGTTATTGTAGAGGGCACATTTTGTTTGCTTGCTCCCTACCTGGAGCCAATATACACACCACTCTGGTTTCCTGAAGTTTCTTCCTCCTCCTTTTGCCAAATTTCATCCTGGTATCCTTGCAGAACTCTATTTGAAGCCCATATGCTTCAGGGAGCTCTCGGGACCAACCCCACCATCCTCTACATTCTCACAATATTCCTGTTGGGTTTTTCTTTTACTTGTAAGACTTGTTGACTCATTTAACATATGAGTCAATCATATAAGTGAGCACTTTGTGTGTGTGTATATATATATATATATATATATATATATAACAGAAAAAATAAAGGTTTTTTTTTCTCCTCAAAGAGTTTATACTTTGCTAAAGATAGCATGATAGATTTTAAGTGTTACCTTGTCAAGGCCATGATATACAGTAATTGTTCAAATGCCAGTTTAAACGCTGCTGTGAGTGTGTTGTTTTGGACAACAAATTACTATTTTAATTAGTAGCTTTAGAGTTGGGCAAAGTAGTTATCACGATGAAGCTACACCCATCCAATTAACTTAAAAAGTGTGAAGGAAAGGCGGAGGTTATGCCAGAAGGGCATCTTTAATCCCAGCAACTGGGAAGAAGCTGCAGGCGGATCTCTGTAAGTTCAAGGCCAGCCTGGCTTTCCTAATGAGTTCTAGGCCAGCCACAATAACAAAATGAGGTCATTTTAAAAGACTGGGATCCTTGAATTGTAGGGATTCTGACTTCCGATTGCCTTCAGACCTGAGCAGTAATATGAGCCCTGCTCTGTATCCTCAGATTCCACATGTCTCTAGTGAGCCTTGAAGAATTCGAACATGGCAGCCCCCACAATAGTGTGAGGCAAGCTACAAAACAAGCATTATAAATGCATTTAGATGCATTCTTGATGCATCTAAACACAAAGCAACCCAGACACATATCCTATTGTTAATTGGCTTTGCTTCTCTGACTGCACAGAGAACCATACCTTGCATAATGATGGGGGTGAGGAGGTGGGGAGCATCTCTGGGATAAGGGAGGCACCCAAGAATCAATAGGGGTGACACTACCTGCGCCTCACTATATTGGGAATCTAAGCCTGAAGAGGCCACCTCCTGTATCCAAGCAGGAACCCCAGTGAAGACACCAACCCACCCACAAAACTTTCACTCCAAAATGTATCCTGTCTACAAGAATTGCAGACTTGTGGGATGGAGCATTGACTGAGAGAATGGCCTACCAATAACTGACCCAACTTAAGACCCACCCCATGCACCAATCTCTAACACTATTATCGGTTCTCTGTTATGTTTGGGTACAAGAGCAAGTTGTCTTAGGGGTTCCACGAAGCAAATGACTCAGACAGATAAAGAGACCCACAGCCAAACAGTGGATGGAACTTAATGGGCTCTCATGGAAGAATAGACAGAAGAATTGTGGCCCCCAAAGGAACTCCACAGGAAGACCAACAGAGTCAACTAACCTAGACCCTTGGAGCTCTCAGCGTCTGAACTACCAACCAAAGAACATACATGGGCTGGACCTATGTCTCCCTGCTCATATGTAGCAGAGATGCAGCTTGCCCGTGATGTGGGTCCTGAACACCTGGAGTGGGTGCTATCCCACTGTTGCCTGTTTGTGGGATATATTCTTTGAGTTGGGCTGCTCTGTCTTGCCTCTGTGGGAGGGGAAGCATCTAGCCTCACAGAGACTTGATGTGCCAGTGTTTGGGGGTAAGGGTACCCAAGAGTGCCCCACCTGTCTCAGAGGAGAAGGGGATGGGGGCATGGAGGAAGGATTGTCAGATGGGGGCTACCACGAGGGGGCAGTGGGCAGGATGTAAAGGGAATAAGTAAAAAAAAATGAATTTAAGTTAAAAAAAAAACAGTGAGCATAATAACTAGGTACAAATTAGGGTATGTGAGAAAGTAACAGGTGTGAAACAGCACGGAACAGAGCAGGCAAACCGGGGACTGGGGTTGTTGATGGGAATCCGATGGTTCTGCAAAAGAAGGAAAAGTCTCATGAGACAGTGAGAGCTGAGGAAGATACTGGGACCGACAACGAGCATGTCAGGTAGTGCCACTGAAAGGAGGCAGAGGTCCCGAGCAAGACTGTGCTCCATATGTCCAAGAAACAGCAAGAGAGCTGGAGCGGCTGGGACAGAAAGCACAAGGCACTGAGCGGGGGATGATGGTAAGAGCAGTGACGGGAAGTCACTACTTTAGAGTTCAGAGTCTACACTGTCGTGGGATTGATGGTGTGATTGTTGCTGCGTTTTCACAAAGTGACCTTTGTCTCCTCGACTGAGGACAGACGAGTCTACCCAGGTAATACAGACATGTGTGTCAGGAGGTTGTGCCCACTAGGTTTGCTGAGTTACAAAGCACCTCAAATTTTAGATGCTGAAAGCAAAAAGCCCTATTTAGCTCACAGTTGTATAGACTGGAAAATTCATCTGGATTCCAGCAGGCAGCTCTCCTGGTCCCTTGACAGTGAATAGTTTCAACGGGAACTCAAACCCAACATGTCTAGAACCTGGTTTGTTCTTCACTTCTTCCTTTCCTTTCTTTTCTTTTCCTTTCCTTTCCTTTCCTTTCCTTTCCTTTCCTTTCCTTTCCTTTCCTTTCCTTTCCTTTCCTTTCCTTTCCTTTCCTTTCCTTCCCTTTCCTTCCCTTCCCTTCCCTTCCCTTCCCTTCCCTTCCCTTCCCTTCCCTTCCCTTCCCTTCCCTTCCCTTCCCTTCCCTTCCCTTCCCTCCCCTCCCCTCCCTTCTCCTCCCCTCTCCTCTCCTCTCCTCTCCTCTCCTCTCTCCTCTCCTCTCCTCTCCTCTCCTCTCCTCTCCTCTCCTCTCCTCTCTTTTCCTTTCCTTTCCTTCCCCCATTCTCTCAGTTCCCCAGATCCATTCTGTAAGCTTTTTATTAATCATATTAAGGCCTTGCTTTTGTGCCATCTCTCTATTGGAAATATCCAGTAAATGTTGTTTTCCAGCAACATCTATTTGGTCCCCACTCAGTGTGGGCAGGTGGACTAGCACAGGCAACAGCACTTCCAGTTTTCCCCTTTGACATCCTCACTGTAAAGGCTGGGAAGAACTCAGCTTTCTCTGCCTCTACTTCAATCCATTGGCTCAGCTTGGACCATTCATAAAAGACTACTTGGGAGACCGCAAGGAAGCCTTTGTCTTTCTCTTCAAGGAATATACACCATTGCCTTTCTTTCTCCTGCCCTAAATGTGGGTATGCTGTCTAGAGCTTCTATCCTACAACCAAAAGGAGATACAATAGAAAGTCCTTGAAAATGGCACAGGACAAGCAGAAAGCTTCAATCCACGAGGATTCTGTTGACTTGATGACACAATCCTGAGATTGCCTAATTCTGGATTTTTTTTACAGTTAAAAAAACAAAACAAAAAATTATTTTTGAGCTTTAATCAGGTTTCTGTTTACTGAAGATGGCATCACTCCTAATTAATTCGTCCTGCTATTCAAATACCTACTCTACCTTTTCAACACTTCCTTTCCTCACACGTCTGTCTACCTTTCCCTCGATCCATGTTCAGAATCTTTCCTGGTTTTCATTTTTGTACTACTTCCTGCTCATTTTCTCAGTGGAGCGCAGGCGACTGCTCACCTAGGAATTCTTCTGTCTTCCACCAAGACCACTCGATTCCTGTGTCTGTAGTTTGCTGTCAAGTTCTCAACGTCCAACAAACATCTACCTCACCTCCTCCTAAAAACATTCCAGATCTTTCCAGAGGTGATACCTTAAAAAAATGACAAAGGTGGAATCCTTAGAAGCATTTGGCTTTCCATGATAGAGACAATAACAAAGCAAAGAACAATATATCTATGCAACCTCATTTAACAAATTTTAATCCTTGGTTGAGATTTGATATATCGGCGGTTTCCCATTGGGAAGGGATTGACATGGTACATGTACCTCTCTTTTTTTCTCCTAAATGAGTCACTGAATGAATAATGGAGAAAGACAATAAGTGTCTAAAATACAATTAGGTGAGAAGCAGCAGAATCAAGCAATGGTAAAATCCACAGGATTCTATAGACAGAAAAGAACAGTATTCAATTACTATCAAGGGGTCAGGGAAAGTTCCACAGAGGTACAGGACAGCCTAATTGACATTAAGGTCAATGGCGTGGAGTGAAATAGCTCTTTGGTCTCGTCACATTTTCACTGCTGTGTGTGGTGAGCTTTTGTGCATTGTCCCCATTATGATTAATGCGAATTGGGTACATAATTCTATATATTGTACAAGGAAAATCAGACCATAAAATATTCTAATTAAAAATTGTATCCTTTGCGGCTTCATTCACATGTTTTCTTTGTATTATAACCTAATACGCTTGCTTAGGAAAACACATTTCATTGTTTTTGAGTCATTTCCCCATCTTGAGTTTATTAAACTTGAATTAAAATAAATTATCGTAAAAAACAAAGCTCTTTTTTTTTTTTTGCACTGGCACTTGAAAAACCTTTGAAACTAAATAAAAGTTAAATTTCAAAACATAATTTTTAAGTTTTAAAAATGGTAAGTTCTTGCCCATCACAAATATAGACATTCATTGTGGTCACATGAGAGTCACCTTTGTCTCCCAGTCTTTTCTAGTTAACATGTGATGTCAAATAGCTAATATTACATGATAAGTTACTTCATCCTATGCCTAGCCTCTTCCACCCACTCCTAGCCTCATAGGGCAGATGAGGATAAATAATTTCAAGGGGATATATATATATATATATATATATATATATATATATTCTATAGATATATTATTCAACATGTTGTTTATCTTAAAGAGAAAGAGGAAAAAATATAGCTTCGGGAGAAAATACCTCAAATGTTTTTCTCTCTCTCTCTCTCTCTCTCTCTCTCTCTCTCTTTCTCTCTCGCTATTATGTTTTATAAATATGTATTACAGAAGAAAAGAATTCTTAGGCAAGCCCACTAGGAATCCCCACAGACTGTTGTCACTACTAGATTCTGATGACAGCCAGCATTCTGAAGAAATATATCTAAATTGTGGGCTTTTTTTTTTTTTTAAAGTTAAGAAATACAGAAAAGTCATAGGTCCTGACTGCAGATTCTGGCCCAGCCTCCGCAGGCTTGTAGACATCATGTCCTCTCTGTTGTAAACCCATATATGGGCTCCTCTCTAGCCAAGTTTTCATGCAAGCCTGGAATCCTACCTACTCCTTTCTGATCTTTCAACAGTTTCAAGGAGTCAGCCTTCCTCCTTTCCAGAAAGCAGCCACCCACCCTTTCAGCCTTGTGTCACCAACATTACTCATCACCAGAGGGGAATCGGCTACGACAATTATGTTTTTAAGCATTGGAAACACACCAACGTTTTAAATCTCGCTGAATATTTGTCTAAGCACTTTCCCGGTCTTCGTTAATTTACTCAGATGTCATTCAACGTTTCCTTAATGTGTTCTTCCATTCACTTCTTCACTCAACACATATTTATCAAGCACCTACTATGGGCCAGGCTCTGCTGTAGGATTAGGGGATAGAGCAGTAGAGAAAACCCTAAATGAAGTATGTGGTCTCATGGGCGGGGGGGGGGGGGATAAATGGTTATATGAATAGATGAATGCAAAGAAAATCTGCCAGGTAGTGGTAAATGGTATGGGAGACACAATCATAATAGTGTGGAGCGAGGTGGGGTACAGAGCTGCTGATAGGCACTAAGAGGTTCGGAAGAGGCTGATCTGAGCAAGACCAGAAAAAAACAATAGAGGAAATCCAGTGGATGGATGTCGGAGAGGTGGAGAGGACGGAGTAGAGAGGGGCTGTTGGAATGTTCAGGACATGGCTGGGGGCGGGGCAGGGAGCAGCGTGTCTGGCTCTAGCAGATGGATAAGATGTTCAGAGATGGAGCAAATGACACCAAATAAGGAAGTTGAGGACAGATAGCGGAGCGTGGCCTTTTAAAGGCTCTGGGATTGGTTTTAGATGAAGAGCGGTGCCTGGAAGTTTAGCAGAGACCGTGATATAGTCCAATTTAAGTCTCTAAAGTACGGCTTTGGTCTTGTGTTCAGAACTAACTGTAGAGGTCAAGCTCAAAGTCAGGGAGAATAATTAGGAGGCAACCGGGCAATGCCAATACCAGATGAGTGTTCTCTTGGAAATATACAGATCTCTCTCTAGCTGGAAAGCTACAGGGAGGCAATGGCTTCTGAGAGAGAGAAGCTCAGTCTTTTTCAGGAACCAGCCCCCAACTTGGTTATTCAATACCCAGCAGTCAGATAAAATAAAATAAAATAAAATAAAATAAAATAAAATAAAATAAAATAAAATAAAATAAAATAAAATAAGCAACACTATACAGACTCATCAGGTTACGCTCATACATTAATATGTATATACATGGCAAAATACTTTGATAAGGAGGTCACAGAGTAGAGTAGAGAGGACTTGGAAGGAGTTGGAAAGAGGTGAAGGAGGAGGAGAAAAGTTGTAGATACAGTACTCATATAAAAATTCCCAAGACATATTAAAACTAAATGAAACATATCCAACCCGGTCTGGGTTTGATGTCAAAACATGAGGCTCACCTCATGGCCAGTTGCTCAGTGTAGCATTTTCTTAGACCCACACGTAGTCCACTCTGATCTCATTTCTGTAAGTGGGCCAGCACTTGTCCAGTACACCTCCACCCAAAACATTGTCCAAGGAGAGGAAGACATTTGGCCTTTTGGCTCTAAACAATTTTCCTCTGTGCTTCAGAACAGTTGCGTTTGTAATGTTTTCCTCTTCCAAGGTGTCCCTGGTTCTCCAGGCTCTCCTGTAATTCTGTCTTGTGCCTGGATTTATCTCTTTGTGATGTCTCCTCTTGGTCTTAACTGTGGTATACCCAGTTGGTAACATGCATGTCACCAAAGAAGATTGCTGCTTCAACTGGCACTTGGTCTCCCTGCCCATCCCAGGGATGCCTGAAAGAAGCATTCTTGTGGTTTACATGTGGTAAGTTACATCATCCTGGGAGTACCAGTACCTCATTCTTCAACATTAGGAGAATTTGACTGGCTTCTTCTAGTTTTCAGACCTCCTACAATGTTCTTATTTCCAGCCCGGGAGTCATCCAGAGCCCATTTAGCAGCAATAATGATCAACAATCCTGGAGCCTTCATCCCATATTTCAGTTCTGACCACCTTCTCCCATTACCTATGCCAGAGGTTGCTGGCAACCCACCAGCCATATCAGCCCACAGATGTGCTTTGTTTGGCCCTGATAGTACTTAAAATGTTTTGAGTCGTTGCCAATGCTTAGAAATAATAAAATTTATATGAAAAAGTCAAATTTTCATTTATCTTGAGAAACTGGAAGACTTGGCTAAACCAGGTGTGATGTTCACATGGCAACAGTCAGCAGGAGTGGAGTCGCAGCTGCATCCTTTGACAGGCGCTCTGGAGATCTCCGCAGCCCACCCACGTCTTCCACAGTCTGTCAAGATCCCAACAAGCTAAAAAAAAAAAAACTTTCTACATAGTGCAATGAAACACCTATGAAACACTTCTTCTTTTATTGGGCCTTATCACATCACCCTTTCAAGAATTATCCCACAGTACAGTGATCCTAAAAAAAAAAAAATAAGTTGTCACGGATCAAGAGCATAACATATTTTTAGAATTAGATTTTAAAATTTCAAAAATGTCTCCTAACATATAAAAAAAAAGAAAAAACAAAAACAAAACAAGAGACATAAATTAGATGCAGGAAAAGTAGATTGTTTTCTCATGTCTTCTCCAAATGAAGGTCTGTGTTGATTCTTGAGCTGTGGAGTTAATGCATCCATCCTGAGAAACCATTAGACATACACTGTAATCTCTCTGTGGTCCTCTCTTCTGAGACTCAACCAGATATCTCAGAAGACGGACGAGGCAGTGTGGCTGTGAATGGGGGGGTACCGGTGCCGCACTCACCGTGGCTACCTCTAATCTGATGCTAAGGTTTCTTTTGATGGTTGGACCATTTTTTCTGCTGCCTGCATTGAAGAAGGAGACATTCTCCGGCATCCCCATAGAGCTGGTGAACAGTTCACTCCGTGTGGTACGAAGACATAAAGGATTTATTTCTTCCAGTCACTGCCTTCAACCATGCCTAATCCATTCTTCATCTCTTGTCACTTAATGCCATCTGGGATAGATTCCATAAATTTCCAGTCACGTTGAGCCACTAAAACTCATTACATGTACTTTAAAGCATCAATCTCAATTTTTATTTTAATCCCTTCCCTCCCTTGGGAATCTCTCTTGTGTGGTCTTCACACAAGTCAAGTCTCTCAGTGGGTTCTAGAGGACCCTTCTATTCTGTGGTTGTCTGTCCAGGAGATCCAGCTCTTAACTATATTTCATCTACTTTCACCTATCATTGCCTAGTGCCACAAACATATAGCTTCTTATTACCCGAATTTTGTTTGGAACAGTTACCACCTTGAGCATGGCAAGAGATTGAAAAGCTGGCTACTTTTTGTAATGCCTACTTGGACTCCAGTCAGCTCAGTTGTCTGCCGTGAGTTATGGTAGAGACGATCTCACTTTTTGTCCCCTGTCCCTTTTCCGCTCCCCTCCCACCCCCATCTCTCTTTTGTGGTACTGGGAATTGAACACAGCCCATGTCACTCACCTACAGGTAGGTGCTCTACCACTGAAGTATATTCTCAGCCTTCTTTTCTTACATTTTATTTTAAATGCATCTCCCTAAGATACCTAGATTAGTTTTAAACTCACTCTGTATCCCAGGGCAGACCTTGAACTTGTGACCTTCCTGCCTTAGCCTCTTGAGAAGCTTGGATTACCAGCCTATATCACAGATCTAGCCCTGTTGACTGTCTTTGGCTGTTTATTTCCCAACCCAGACAGAAACATGTGCAAGTCAAATAGTAGGGCTTACTCAAGCATCTCACTAGGGACTCTATCTTTTTCCAGAGTAAGAATCTGCAGCCTCCAGGCTCTGAGCCCTTCTTTTGAACCCTCTTGTTTTTGTCTTGGTGGAGGAGTACCTTCTTGTTCTCAATGGATAGAAGAGATGAGTCATTTCTGATCCTAAACCTTAAATTTTCCTTGAAGATAAGGAGCCCATTGAGCCCCCCCTTTCCCCTAGAGTTCCCTTAGTTTGTAAAGACTAGACAAGTGGTTGCTTCAGTTCTTCAGCCTTTATTTATATCCTGATAGATTGAGTGATCCGATTGATTGTTGACCACTCTTCCAAGTGCCACGTCTGACAAAGCACTGCTCAATAACCTCATAGACTGTTCCATTTGAGCCTGGTAAATCAGCTAGGGGGCTTTTCATTAGGAGGGAGAGAGAATCTGATCAAACATGGCCCTGATAGTGAGGAAATGTGTTGTCTTATCTATCATACAAGTCTAAGCAGAAAGATGAACTTCATGCCACAATGATTCCTGCCTCCCTAGACCCTACCTCCTACCTTTTTGTAGATGAAGAAATAGTTGATCAAAGAATCACAGGGTTTTTGTGGAGGCCGCCAAGTCCCACAGCATCAAGCTACCCCTTTGTTCTTAGAAATACCCTGGAACGTGACCTGGGTATTTTGTACATGTCACTGGCCACACTGCAGTGCTCGAAGATAAATTATGCTACTCCAAGAGTAAGCTGAAGTTTGGAAATAGCTCTCTTCTATTCTTCCCATCAAAGAAGGTCATTCAATTTCCCACATCCAAGCATGTCCAAACATATTCTTCTAGGCACACATGTAGATTGCAATGCACTTAGCAGAATCTGTGCACGAGAAGAGAGGCACTTAGTACACTTGTTTTGTTTGTGAGTTTAAAGCAATACTGTATTTGTCCAAATTTTATTTAAGCAAATTATAATATTGGTAATAATGCTAATTCATATTTTTAATCTATATGTTCCACAGGAGAAGCCAGCTGGCTTCTAGTTTATAATCTTCCTGCCTCAGCCACCCAAGTGTTGGTGTGACAGGTGAGCACCATCAAGGCCTGCTTAACATTTACCTTTTAAATGAGATGGTACCAAATTTAAATTTCAATTGAAGCACTATGAAATGTTACTTTGGAGGAGAGAATAGTAACAAAGTTAATCTTCCTAAGTAACTGTGTGTGTGCATTGAATATTTTGCATTACTGCATAGATACACGAACAACTTATTTATATAAATTAATATTCTGAGTATAAGATATCAACTAGCTCCCTCTTGTGGCTCTGATTATTTAAGCTGTTGTAGGAAAAAAAGGTATAAAATAGTACCGAGGCTGTCATTGTTTTTCCCAAACACGTTTGATTAAAAAGTGTTTTAATCAAAACACTCTTTGAATTAATGCTATAGATAGTTTAAAAGTCTAGAAAATGAGTTAACAAAGGAGGAAGAGTGTCTGCACAGATTGATACTCTAAGGCTTTTTCTCCTTTTCAGCTGGCATTATTTGAGTGTCCTAATTCAAATTAGAGCTTGTTTAATTAAGTACACACAAAGCCCAACATGTACAAGTCAAACAGTAGGGCTTACTCAAGCATCTAGCTAGGGACTCTATCTTTTTCCAGAGTAAGAATCTGCAGCCTCCAGGCTTCATCTCAAAGCCCAACTAGATTCATTACAGTATAAGTTCATTACAGTATAAGCAGAATGCTTTACGAATCCTATGGTAGCGATCCTCCAGGGTCTTCATCTATATTGTTCTCCTATAGCATCTGACCTGTGAAAGACTCCCCTGATGCCCCTTCTCCCAGAGAACGGTTCTCACCCAGGGCTGAAGGAGTTCCCAGCAAGTGGACCCCCCCCTTCTGGAATGTCAGCAACCACATCTACCTCCAGCTTCTTGGTATACAAAGAAAAGTCCCACTTGCTCAAAACTGAACGTAACTTTTTGACTGTAGAATTGTCAGGTATTGAAGACAGTTGAGGAGAGGGTGATCAGATACCCGATAGGCACTTTGGAGAATGTATTTGAGTTCAACCAGCTATTTGAACTAGATAATCTTCCCTGTTTCAGATGACCCCAAAGCTCACCTGTTTAACCTAGCATCTAGCATGTGACTGAAGCAATTACTTCTGTCGCCATTTCTTAGTCCTAACATGATTAAGATGTTTCAAATCGTACAACACAAATCTGTACCTTTCTCTGAAATTATCCTTTTAAGAAAACCCTTGGAATCCAGAAAGGGACATTTCCAGTGTACACGGATGGCCAGTGGACCATGGCAGTGATGGAAGACTCTTTCACCATAACTTTTAAGTGGTTGTCCTTAAATAAGGTATATATTGGCTAGTCCTTGCAGCAAGTTTCCAGGTATGGATAAGGGTAGTGTTTTAATGCAGCCTGACGCATGGGTAGTATGAAGGGCAGAAGCACACTCAGTCCAGGGCTAGGTGGGAGCATCCTGGGGTTAAGGGTAAGTGTTGTACTTGAAGCACAAATAGACCCGTGCTCTGTACTTGAAGCACAGATAGAACTGTGCCCTGTTTCTTGTTAGATGACACGCCTTGACAGTTTGCATTCTCTCTTTGCTTATAACATGTAAGTATGATTACCTCACCAGGCTTATATGAGATTTAAATATTACTGAAAACTGGCTGTACACACAGCATGGAGCACACTAAACAAAAATTTCTTGTATATGATTATATTGTGTTCACGCATTTTCCCAGATAGTATTATCTTGTGAATCAAAGGATAATTTCTCAGTCTTTCACATTATTTTGTAATATTCTGCTCTGATTTACTGCTTGGGACACTCTTTCATCTATCAGATTTGGCTTGGCACAGAGGAAGATCCTTAACTGCCCTGAAGTTTACATCTGTATGAACAGAACCCTGTGTTTTCTATCTACCTCCCTTTGCTCTGAGCACAGCATTGAAAGATCGAAAGACCGAAAGATAGAAGCAAAATCTGTCAGGGGACCTCAGCTTCCAGTTTATGCTCTTGATTTATCTATGACGATCTAGTGGTATTCAAAAGATGCGTAATTAAAGCCCAGTTTTGGAGGCTAGTATTTGTAATTGTTAATTGAAGTGGTGCCATCGTGTGGTGTGAGCAGAAACAACAAGCATTTAGTGAGCCAGTACTGCAGAGAGCAAGTTCCTTTTACTTTTTCATATATTTAACTTCATGTGGACAACAAATGACAAAATGAACCCCCGAACCAAATGATTAACTGTTATAAGAATCCTGGATGATGTTTACAAAGTACTGTGCTTCTTTGAACTGTTTAGTAATTTGATTTTTTTCTTTTCCTTTTTATATTTTATTGAGTATATTATTTACTTATTTATTTATTTATTTATTTATTTGTTTGTTTGTTATTCACTTTACATCCTGGTCACTGCCTCTCTTCCCAGTCAGTCCCTTCCACAATACTTCCTCCCCTCCCCTTCTCCTCCGAGTGGGTAGGGGACCCCCCTGGGTATCCCCTCCCCCAACCTTGGCACATGAGGTCAGACAAGGCAGCCCAGCTAAAAGAACATATCTCATATACAGGCAACACCCTTTGGGATAGCCCCCACTCCAGTTGTTCAGGACCCCTGGGAAGACCAGGCTATACATGAGCTGAGAGGCCTCGGTCCAGCCTGTGTAAATTCTTTGGTTGGTGGTCTAGACTCTGAGAGTCCTGAGGATCAACGTTAGTTGACTCTGCTGGCCTTCCTGTGGAGTTCCTGTCCCCTTGGTGGCTGCAATCCTTCCTCCTGTTCTTTCATAGGAGTGCCCAAGCTCCCCCCCCACTGTTTGTTTTGATAGTTTTTCATTTTTAATCAAAAGATAATTATATCATTTGACCCCTCTCTTTCTTCCCTCAGATCCCTCCCATTGGTCCCTTACTTCCTTTCAGATTCATTGCCTTTTTTCTCCTTTGGTTATGACGGTTACATTTACACACGCATAAATATGCAAATACAACCTGCTGAGTCCATGTAGTATTTCAGCACGTGGAGAGGAGCATCACAGAAAATGACAGCTTGTCAAAATACAGGAACAATTGATCGCGGGGGCCCCAACAGGTGCATCTACTACACAACTCCTGTACCTAAAGCTAAAGGGACAGCACTCAAGAAGGGGCAGAAAGGTGGTGAGAGCCAGAGAACCAGGAAGTCTGCTGCGAAACTGTACCTCCTAGGAACGGCGTGGAAGTTACACCCATAATCCTGCAGCAATGTGCCTATCTAAATAAGACCCAAGCAATATCATCACTAATAAACATGCTAACATGGAAGAGGGAAGTGTCAAGTGACCAAACCCCTTCGCAGAGAACTAAGACAAACTAAGGACTGTGGAAAGAAGAGGAATTAAGTCTTCTTCAGGGACGAGCCCTCTGAGTTGGCTAGCCAACACCAAGGGATCAGCCCCGAAATAATATAACTTAAACTAAATGTATTGATAATTAACATAGCTGACCAACATTGGACACATAAATGTGGTGTTCTGTGGTCTACATGGTAGGTTGACCATATTCTAATGCAAATGGCAATGAAGAATTTAAAACATATAAAGGGGATCCCCCCACCCCTGGCAATGGACAAACAGACACTCTTGGTAGTGTGTTCTTCTATCAGTCAGAGGCAGGGCAGATGGCAGTCCTACGCTCATTCTAGCCCAATGCCTGCCTTGGTGGCCAAAGCTGTGTTGTGCCCGAGACTCATAAATAAAATGCAAATCTCATCATATTCAGGCAGTTCAGTGAGGGAGAAGGAAGACAGAGAGACCGGTGTACTGTCATGGCACCTGTAGACCTGCCCTCCTGCAGATGGCACAGGCGGGCCATAGACATCACTTACCACTTCACACAGCATGGATGGGGGGTGTTACTCAGGGACCTGCCCGCTCTGTGGCCAGCCGAGAGCAGGACCCACCACAGTGTGCAAATATGTGGTGATCAGATGGGAGAGAAAGAGAAGTGCAGCAGCTTAGGGCGTATGAAGAGAGATGGAAGGAGCCTGTTGTGAGTGGTCAGTCCTGCTACCTCGAGCCATGGTGAGGTGCCAGCCCAAGCTGTCATTGAGGGCCATGTCTGAGTCTATGGCTAAGCAGAGGCAGGGGTCAGGATTGATGTCTGTGGCTTATATTACTACTAAAGAATGTGGTATAGTTTGGTCTTACTGGTTTTTGGCTTGTTTATTTTGATTTCCATTTGTGTGTGTGTGTGTGTGTGTGTGTGTGTGTGTGTGTGATTTTCTTTATGTATGTGTGATTACTATTTTTGTCTTTTTGTTTTGTGTTTAAAAGAGTAAGAAGGAACATAAAGTTGAGTAGGTAAGGAGGAGGTAGGGAGGACAGGGTGGAATTCTTTGTTTTGTTTGAGAGAGAGAGAGAGAGAGAGAGAGAGAGAGAGAGAGAGAGAGAGAGAGAGACCCATATGCTTGTGCTTGAGGACTTAATCTAGAGTTGGTCAAACTGGAAAAGATTAGGAAGTTTAGCCTCATTGAAGGAGATGCCTCACTGGGGGTGAGCTTTGAATTTGCAAATTTTCATGCCATTTGTAGATCTATCTTTCTCTATTTCTCTATCTATCTATCTATCTATCTATCTATCATCTATCATCTATCATTCTCTCTCTCTCTCTCTCTCTCTCTCTCTCTCTCTTTCTCTCTCTCTAATAAGATCTCAGCTACTGCTACAACATGTTGCTCATATATTCATTGCCATGATATTCACCATTATGACTGTGGACTCTAAGTTTCCAAAACAGTAATCAAGCCCCAATAGACTCTTTCTTAAAAATAAAATGTAGTGAAAAACAAGTTATGCTTAGACTGGCCACAGCTCACAACTACATGGTAAGACTATGTCTAAGAAGGGGGAAAAAAGGATCTTTGTTTTGGTGTGTATGTGTGTGTGTATAGGTGGAGTCCTGTGTGTACCACATAGATTCAGGCAGGAGGCTTTCTGCTGGTGGAGATGCTACAGGAGCAGGAAAATCCCTGGCTTCTCCCACAGGGCTCACAGTTGAAGCTAAGTCTACAGTCTCATCTGAGGATCAGATCCCTCTCTGCTTTTTATTTCCCACATAAGCAACCCTCCTCCCCCCATCTCTCTCTCACTTCTGAATTAGTTCTTTGAGAATGTTGTACACAGTATACCGATCATATTCACTCATTCGCTAATCCCTCCCTGATCCAAGCCTCTTCCTGCTGCCTGGTTTTGCGTCTTCCCCTCCCCCATCAAGTCCAGTTTGTATGGCCTGTATACTCTTGGGTGTATGGCTTTCCGCCGGGGGCCACACCCTCTGACTCTCCATCTCCCAGCAGCCACTCATTGACAACAGGGCCTTAGGTACGGGTGACACATCATGCCGGCATCCCCACTTGTGTCCAGCTTGAGTTTGCAAAGCTCTTGTGCATGCTGTCACTTCTGCTGCTAGTTCATATGTGCAGCGCTCTCGCTGTGTCTAGAAAACACTGCTTCCTTGTAGTTATGGAGGACCTCTGGCTCTTTCCATCTTCCTTCCTCCTCTTCCACAATGATCACTGAGGACTGAGGGAGGAAGGGTTTTGAGACAGATGTTCCATTTGAGGCTAAGCATTCTGCAACTGCTATTCTCTGCATCTGGGCCAGCCCTATTCTTTGCATCTGGGCCAGCCATGAGTTTCTGTGATAATCACTACTTACTGCAAAAAGAAGCTTCTTTTTGAGAGATGCAGTAATATATGGATATAATATCATTAATATGCTTAATATTATACCTATTTGGCAAAATAACAGCAGTAGGCTTTCCCTTAAGGCATATGATTGTTGTAGCCATGGGTTCATGGTGATTTGAGTAAGAATGGCTCCATAGCCTCAAATGTTTGAATGCTGGTCACCAGGGAGTGGCACTATTAGCTGTGGCCTTGTTGGAGCGGCGTGGTCTTGTTGGAGGAAGTGTATCACTCGTGGCCTTTGAGGTTTGGAATGCTTTAGCCAGGTCCAGTTGGTTCTGTCTCTGTTTCTCTGTGTCTGTTTTTCTATGTCTGTCAGTCTGTCTCTCTCTCTCTCTCTCTCTCTCTCTCTCTCTCTCTCTCTCTCTCTCTTCTAGTGGCTGCAGATCCACTCACAGAACTTTCAGCTACTTCTCTAGACGGCGGTACCTATGTTCTACCCTTCTACCCATCATGCTGATAATAAGTGAAGCCCTGAACCTGTAAGCAAGCCCTAATTAAATGTGTTCCTCTATAAGAGTTGTTGTCATCCTGTTGTCTCTTCATAGCAATAGAACACTGACTGAGTCAGAAGCTGGTAACAGGAACGGTGCATTGCTCTGAAAGGCCTGACCATGAGTTTTTATTGGTGGAATGTGGACTTTGGTACTTTGGAACAGGAAAGCAGTTGAACCTTTTCAGAAGAGCCTAATGGTTCATACTAGTAGAAGCATGGTACTGAGAGTGATTGGATCTGTGGGGAGCTGGGGTTTTGGAGAAGAATATTAGTGAGTAGTCTAGAGAACAGTCTTGTGATATTTTGGCCAAGATTGTGTCTGCTTTATGCCCTTGTCTGAAAAGTCTGCCTGAGGCTAAATCAAAGAGTTTTTTGGATTTAATGGCATTGGCAGAGATTTCAAAACAGCTTGGTATTGACCGTGTTGCATAGTTACTAGTGGCCAGTCTTAGGCAGATCTATAATAAAAAAAAAAAAAATCGAGGTGAGTAAGGAAACATGCAAAATGTATAGTTTGAGGAGATAACGGAAGAGGTGACCAGAGGACCAGACTCCCCCTAGCTAAGATTCCAACTTGAAGGGGGAAAAAAAAGAAATTAAAGAAAAGTTTAGGGTTGGGAATGGTGGCACACACCTTTAATCCCAGCACTCTGGAAGGCAGACAGATCTCAGTGTTCAAGACTAGCCTGGTCTACAGACCAAGTTCTAGGACAAGCTTGGACAGTGAGCAAAAGTGTGGAAAACAGAAAACTAGTAGAAATGTATTTGAATGGGGGGGGGCATGCTCTAGCCTCAGCAAGCAGCAGAACGTGGTGGCTATGTCACATGGTTTGGCTTTCGAGTTTTGTTTTGGTCTATTTCCTCACTGTGTTCCCCGTCCTCCCTTTTAGAATGGTAATATATATCCTGTCCCATTGTACGTAAATGACCTGCTTTCTGATTTTTACACAGGGAGATATAGTTAAGAGATTGCCATGAGTCTCAGAAGAGACTTTGAACTTTGTACTTTCATACAGTTTGAGACCGTGGTAGACTATAGAGATTTATGAAGTTGGACTGAATACACTTAGCATTATGATGTGGCTGCAAGACTGTGGGAGCCAGGGAGTAGAATGTGGTGGTTTGAATAAGAATGGCTCCCACAAGCTCATAGATTTGAATGCTTGGTTGCCAGGAAGTGGCACTATTAGGAGGTATGGCCTTATTGGAGAAAATGTGTCATTGGGGGGGTGGGCTTTGAGGTGTCAAAAACCCAAGCCAGGCCCAGTGTTTCTCTCTCTCTCTCTCTCTCTCTCTCTCTCTCTCTCTCTCTCTCTCTCTCTGTGTGTGTGTGTGTGTGTGTGTGTGTGTGTGTGTGTTTTTCCTGCTGCCTACAGGTCCAGATACAGAACTCTTGGCTAAGTTTCTAGTACCATGTCTGCCTGTGTGCTATCAATCTATCTGCCATGCTGATAATAGATTAATCTTTTGGACCTGTAGGTAAGCCCCAATGAAGTGTATTCCTTTATAAGAGTTGCTATGGTCATTATGTCTCTATAAAGCAATAGAACATTGATTAAGACATCACCTATGGGTCTCAATTTAAGGAGTAGGCTTTAAATTGAATCTGGAAGTGTTTAGCTCCTACCACACTATTCGCTGCTATTGTATAAATATTCATGCCTTCACAGGTTGATCATTATTGAAGCTCACAGGGCTCAAAACTGGCTAAGACAGATGGTTGCCTTTCTCCTCTGGAAGCACCCTTAGCACTTAAAGTACTATGAAAGCTAGCCAGTATGATTGAAGCTTCTAGGTCAGCAATGATTTCTCCATGTTACATGACACAAGTATGTGGTGTCTTCAACAACAGGGTCTTACTGTTGAGTCCTGGAGGGTATCTAAGAACACTGCCAATAACATGTAATGTTTAGGAATCTACAGGACATCATTAACCAGCAACTCCAAGAGGTAGTACATTCCTTGCACTGGGCATTGTGTTAGGATGTGGTATCTATTAGGGATGTGTTGCTCCATTCTATGGTAATTTAAATTCTTCTTGTATATATGTATGTATAGGATATATATATTTTAGGAAGCATCTAAAGTAGTAGGTTTGTTTATGAGTTTTTTCAAAAGGTCTTTAGTATTAAATATCTCTCTCTATATTTCTTTTTCCATATTGTTCTTCTGCCTCCTACTCCATTTAACATTTCCTATTCCATTATTCACCTTTAACCCTTTGTACTACTGTGTTGTTATCTACCCTCCACAGAAACTCAGTTCCATGAACCCTTAATTTCTAGACCTCTATGAGTATTTCAAATGGACAACACATATATGAAGATTAAAGCTAACATATACAGATGGGAGAAAACCTGTGATATCTTTTTTTTTGTTTAACTTCACTTAGGGTAATTATTTCCAAGACTATCCATTTACCTGAGATTTCATCATTTTATTTTACTCAACAGCTGAATTATATCCCACCAATAAATATAGTGCATTTTCACTATCAACTGATTAGTTGATGAATCTAGAACTTTGCTATTTCCTGGAAGAACATGGACAAATTGGCATCTTTATAGTGGAATACAGAGTCCCTTGGGTATTTACCTTCGAGTGGTATAGATGAATCTAGTGGTAGATCTACTTCAGTCTTTTAGGAGCAACTGTATACTGATTTCCAAAGCAGCTTCTCTAGTTTCATTCTCATCAGCAACGAATAAGTGAGAAACTGGTCTCAGACACTTGTATCTTTTTATACGCAGAGTTCTACACAGCTTTATGCCTTAAAAAAATAAGACCAAATGTATCTCTTTCGATCTAAATGTCATGGGAAAGGGCTCCTTCTGGACAATGTAGAATAACATAGTCCGGCTCTAGACTTCCGATGAAACAGCTAGAAAACTAGTCAAAGCCTATGAGCCATTGTTTCTTAGGATATTAAACATCAGGCAATCAGGACTAGTCTATCATGAAGCCTTTAAGGGGGACACAGAACAGAGCCACTAAGAACCTTGGTAGAGTTTCTATATCAAAGCAAAGAAGGAGAATCTAGGCAGAAATCAATGGTCTTCTCGGGTTATAAAAGCCAAATAAGTGAGATACTGGGATCCTATAGCTTTGAACCCAGACAAAGCAAGAGTCCTGAAGACCCGCTGATGCTCTCTCTTAAGCATTCAGTTGAATAATGATCAGTGTGTGTGTGTGTGTGTGTGTGTGTGTGTGTGTGTAATATGTGTGTGATTCTCTAACCATATAAAGAATCACTATAGAAGATTTAAAAAAGATGCTCAGGGCTCACAGAGCCAGGGTGAGTGTCTATTATACCTAGGCAACTAGGGAACTTAAAACTAATTAGACAGAGAAACCCAGACAAACTATTAGCACATTCTCTCCTAACAATGCTTTAGCTTGCCCAAAGTCAACATCTTTCTAATAATCTTACCCTGTTCCAGGAAACAGTTAAGGACTATTTGTAGAAATACAAAAATCAACCTCATCCGAAAAAGTAAAATTGACTATTTGGCATCTAATAACAATTTCCAGATGTACTAGTGACTTTTACTTTGGAGTGACTAAAACACTTCACAGAAACTACTTAAGGGTGGAAATATTCACTTTTGCTTATAATTCAGTGGGTCCCAGTCCACTGTTGCTGGAAAGATGTGAAAGACAGTCCGTCTACAGAGGCGGGAGCAGGAGACAGTGATTATTTACATGGAGAACATGAAGCAGAAGGCAGATGGAACCTGAATCTGAGCTATCACCTCCAGGGCTGGCTCCAGGGACCCATACGCCACGTCGGCCCCACCTCCTCAAGGTCCCATGGACTCTCATAACAGCTCCACCACCCCAAACACGAGCCTCCGGAAGACATTCCAGATTTAAGCCATATCCGAAGGCTCCTAAAAAGAAATATATGGTAGGAGAAACAGAGTTAGCAGAAAGGAGTAAGGTAACAAATCTGACAAAGGAAAATGTTATAGATGAAAACTTAAATGTTTGAAACGAAACATAAACTGGAGTCTATTAGTCATCAATTAGATATTTAATTTTTTCTAAATTAATAAACTTGAAGAATTAGTAACGGATACTGTCTAAAGTGGGGGAAAATTAAAGGTGACAAAGAAAAAAATAAAAGAAAAGGAGGAAGGAAACTAGTCAGTGAACAGAGTAACAGTGAGCGCAGGGGAAGTTTTAAGGATAAATAAATCTTTTTATTGAATTATAGTCCACACAGAAGGGGATAGGTGAAGAGGAGAGAGAATTTAAAAAAAGAAAAAAAAGACTAGAATGTCTAAAGTCTCCTAAATGTGATCAAAACTTCAAATCCAGTTTCAGAGAAGCCCAGGGACAAGAACAAAGGGAAACGGACCCAGTGGGGGGGGGAGTGTGTCGGGTGGAGGGGCTTATACATGGCGGCAGAGGTGGGGAGGAGGGGTTGGGGGTCTTTGGAGAGGAGGGAAATTGGGAAAGGTTTTACCATGGCAATGTAAATGAAGATGATATTCAATAAAAAAAAAGAAAAGAAAAAAAAAGGGTCTTCTTCATGTTGCCGGCTGATATCTTCTTGCTGTATCTTCACATTATAGAACCAGAGGCATCTGGTTCTGTAGGCTCTTGCTTACAAAGACGCCAACCTCTTTAACAGGTATTTGTAAATATATTTTGAGTCTGAGTCTTATTTCTGGGGGCTTGGGGCTGGGAGGAAGAATAAGACCTAGAATAAGACTTCTACAAATGGCGCCCAGCTCATGGCAATTAGAACCCAAGTTTGCAGCCTAAAAACACCCAGATGGTGGTGGTGGTGGAGGAGGTCGGTATTGTCAGGCTTGCTAGTCAAGAGGCCTGGTCTATTTTAAAAAGAATGAAATCAGACCAAAGCCAAAGCTTCCCAGAACAACACAAGACTAGTGGCTGGGAAGGAGGTTTCTAAGACAAGGAGCAGGAACCTACAGAGAGATAGCATGGAAGAGATAGTCTTCCTTGGGGCATCAAATTTCTACAGGATTAAGTGTATCCTTTCCCACTGAGGCCATACAAGGCAGTTCTCTACTACACATGGGCCACTAACCATCCCATGTATGCTTCTTGGATATTTGCCTTACAAATGGGCTTTTTATTTATTTATTTTTCTTTTCTAAAAGTTGTTTTATTTATTTACATTCCAAGAGTTGCCCTCCTTCCCGGTCCCTCCTCCCCAAGTTCTTCATCCAGTTTCACCCCCTTAACCTCTGAGAGGGTACACCCCCCCACCTACCCATCCCCACATCTCCCCCCCCACACACACACACCAACATCCCTCTTCCTTGGGGCATCAAATTTCTACAGGATTACGTGCATCCTTTCCCACTGAGGCCATACAAGGCAGTTCTCTACTACACATGGGCCACTAACCATCCCATGTATGCTTCTTGGATTTTGGCTTAGTATCTTGGAGCTCTGGGGGATCTGGGTTAGTTGACACTGTTGTTCTTCTTACGGGGTTGCAAAGCCCCTACTGAATTTAAAAACAAAACTCAGGAGTTGGGGCTTCTCCCAAGGGCAGGGCACAATGGAGGCTTGGGGGGCTGAGGGGGAGGAGCTAGGCTTTGCGTTACAAATGGGCTGAAGGCAGCTGATTCAGATGCAGATGCTGATGCAGATGCAGATGGCCGAACCTGGAGAGACTTCAGGTTCTCACAGCCTGGCATCCCAGCCCAGTCCTATGGAAATTAATGCCCAGTACTCATGGTGAGCAGAAATTCATCCCTAGGTTGGCTGCTGTAGCCAAAGTCAGTGGAAGGCCTCTCCCTGTAAACAAGGAGACAGGGGTGTGGCTAGGCGCAGAAGAACAGCCTCTGAGCTAAAATACAGCAGACACAAGAGACAGAGACAGATCTCTGAAGTCGAGACCAGCTTGAGCAACAAAATAAAGTTAGAGCAAACCCCTCTGCTGATAGATAAAGCCACTTACAAATGACAGTCTAAAATTA
The DNA here is from genome assembly GCA_964023405.1 of Apodemus agrarius. Lineage (NCBI taxonomy): Eukaryota > Metazoa > Chordata > Mammalia > Rodentia > Muridae > Apodemus > Apodemus agrarius. The sequence goes on along the minus strand of OZ030020.1, from coordinate 41,624,730 downwards.
AAAAACGACACTTTTCCCCCTTAAAAATATGATGTAAGTTTTTGTTTAATAATAAAAATAACTAGGAATTTAAAAAATAAATACACATCAACCTTAAATTTACATAAAAAGGGGGATATAGGTATATTATCCACATATGGCATGTCTATAATTTCAATTTGAAAGCTAATGCTTTTTCTGTTGCCAAAAAGCATTTTTCCCTAGAAAAGATCTATTCTGCTAGTCAATGTAAGGACCCAGAGTTAGGGCTCAGGCAGGGCTGTTTGCTTTTTATCTTTCTAGGAGAAGAAAAACATCCAACTAAGGAATCCAGAGACCAGTGGACAAGAGAAACATCTAAAGATTAATACTTTATTAACTGTGTTGCATGTTAATTATCAGATTGGCAACACAGAATGCAATGCTTTTGTCAGAGGAAATAAATCAAACACACAAGTCATGGAGACAACATGGTATTGTTTTACAATATGCTTGAGGGCATGTTTGGGCACTAACATGGAAAGGAATTTAAATAAAGTTGAATATGGGAAAGAATGTTAAATTAAGAGGAGGGAAAAAGAAGAATAAATAAATCCACATAAATCCAAAAACTGAGAAAGAGATAAAATTGATATAAATGTTTTCAAGGGTACATAGATACCAAATAAATAAACTCATGACTCCAATCCAATCCTGGGGAAACAAAGAAAGAGATGGATAGTTCCTTGTGAGTTCAAGACCAACCTGATCTACAGAACAAATCCAGGACAGCCTGGGCTACACAGAGAAACCCTGTCTCAATAAATAATAATATATTTCATTTTAGAAGACATTTGGACTCCCTGAAATCTTGTTTTTAATGATTAAAATGAAAATGGTTATGTTTAATGGTAATGGTGATGTACTTCCTCTTTGAGAGAGGTTAAAATGGAGCAAACCGATTGGATCAGTCTATACTTACAATAACTTCAAACTGCTAGAATGAATATATATATAGACTCCATACTATGTCCCTTAAAGGAGATTTGGTCTTCATTGGCTAACAACTCTCTGACCAACCTACCCTTCCCCCTCTCTCCCTTCTTCTCTCCCTTCCCTCTCATTCCCTCTCCTTCTCTCTCCCTTCCTCCCCCCTCCTTACTTGTGCCTCTTGTAAATCTCTATGTGCACATCCTAGATTTTCACACAACAAAAGCTTGAGAACTGGCTTTCTGTTCCCACCTTCAGATGGAAAATTGCTTATTGGTTTTCAAAATATGTTTTGGAAAAAGATCCCAGTGTCTTTAAGAGCTAGCTCCCTACTTTTTAAGGTGAAAGATTTATAAGAGAAATAACTAGCCACAAAGGTGTGTGTGTGTGTGTGTGTGTGTGTGTGTGTGTGTGTGTGTGTGTTTTGAGACAGGGTTTCTCTGTGTAGCCCTGGCTGTCCTGGAACTCACTCTGTAGACCAGGCTGGTCTCGAACTCAGAAATCCACCTGCCTCTGCCTCCCAGCTTCTTTTGACCTTACTCCTTGAATAAACAAACAAGGGTATGGAGTTTATGTGGGGTTTATTCTTTATAAATTATTAATGAATAAAACAAGAAGTATGGCATAATTTCAAACACTTGTTTTATCACAAATCCAACTCGATAATATTTGTACACAGTGTAGTGTGTAAGGCATTGGGAAGTGTGCTCACTAAAGGCACATCGTGTGCTGGGCATGCCTCTTACAACATGCCTTCATAATAAATCTGTTTTCATGTCATTTGTGTGGATTGGTGTTTGAAATTTTGGCTCACCTATTAAGATGCATAATTTCAGGTTGGTTTATGTAAAGCTAGCGTTTCAAGACATAATTATCAGGTTTTGTAAAACGGCATTTGACATTATTTAAAGACATTAGTCCAGTGCTTCCTTATCTCACACCAGCCTTCAAACATCTTTAGAAATATTTCCGCTGAGCATAAGTTCTGTTATACTCAAAGAATTGCACGGAGACTGAAATTTCAAGATGTTTTCTATAGTTTTTGAACATAGCATATGGTCATAGGCCTTCATGTTTTCCAATCCGTGAAGTTAAGTGGCTTTTCCAGGAAGGGTCCTTGACAATGAGCAGTAGGTACCTAGGACTCTTAAATTTTGAATTAGTGACGAAAATCAGGCCACAGGAAATGTTTGAACAGAAATAGAAATAGGCTGTGGTTAAGGCGTTTTGGTGAGTATACAAGACAAAAATGAAATGTCTGTTCATTTGTTGTTTGTTTGTTTGTTTGTTTGTAATCCCTGAAGTAGGTAGACAAGTTGCATTGTTTGTTTTAGAAACAGAAATTTTATTTTTTCACTTGAGGCTCAGTTCAAGTAGAGACTAAGCTGTTAGTCTTGCGTCCTTTCTGTTGTTATGATAAACCACCCTGACCAAAAGCAACTTAGGGGAGAAATGGTTTTTTTGGCTTGTGGTTCCAGATTAGAGAGGGAGTCTCAGCAGCAGCAGGCTGACAACTGGACACTTTGCTTCCACAGTCAAGAGCAGAAAGAAATGAGTGCCCCATGCCGGCTGCTTGCTTGCTTCTGGTTTTCTCCATACCCATAAAATTCAAGGCCCAGATCAGGGAATGTCACCATGACAAGGATGGCCTAGTACCAATCAAGGTGTTCCCACAGACAATGTCCACATGTCTGATCTATATTATTTCTAGGTTGGAGCTCTCTTTCCAGGTAACTCAAGGCTTTGGTAGGTGGACATTTAAACTAACCTGCATAGCAGCAATGTGCAATAGTAACAGTGACATCATTTCCTGATGATACTTACACAGTATTCATCAGACAGGAAATGATGTCACCTGTGCATTCAGAATTTGTTAGCAAATCTAATTAATGAACACAGATCCTGACAGACATTTCTTGGAAATTTTTTTCTTTGTAAGGGAAATGATCATTTTTGGAAATCCATTCCTAAGATAAAGTTATCTTTCTGAAATTAATAGATCCTTTTGTGAGGAGCCAAAATGTTCCTACATTTCTAATATCAGAGTTTAGATTTTTTTTTTAAATCTAGAAATAAGATGGAAATGTCTTTATCTGAATTCATGTCCTTATTTTTAACTAAATGGCATTTCATACAGTACAGACTGAGAAAATAGTGACTAGATTTTTTATAATAAATTGTAACTTAGGCAAAATAATAATCTTGCTACTAAAGAGGTTAGGCTATTCTGAACGTAATTTATCATGTTCCATTCTAATTACCCACTTATATAATTAATGAGTTTGTAACTAAAATAACATTAAAGTCTTCAGTATAACATGAAAATACTCTGGTATTAATCTGGTTTGCAATTAGAACTTATAGACAGGGCTGTGGGCTTTTATTCATTTGAGTAATGAAGAAAAAAATGAATAGAAACTCGAAGTATTAGAGACCAAAAACCTTGAACAGACTCACCCCACTAATAACTCAAACTATACAGCACGATTCCCAACAAGATTTGGGAACAGAATGACAACGTTTTTTGTTTTTGTTTTTTGTTTTTCCTTTTTAAACTAAGTCATTAAGTTAAATCCATCAACAGAAAAACTGAAAGAAAATGTGTGGCATTTGAAAACATTGTTTATTTTAGCTCCTAAAGAATTTTTAAAAATTTTACTGCTTTATGCTGTGGATTGTGACTTTACATTAAGTGACAACCCCAGGCCTAAGAACCTTTTAAAATAAAGAGGTGTCATTATGAAAACTACGGAGAAACTTGATGTTTGTAATTAGATACTTCAATTCTGGGAAATTTTCATTAATATTTTCAAAATGAATGGCATTATTCTTATGGTCTATTCCATGGTCTCACAATTGGATTTTTAATATTTGAAAGGAATAAAATTTTATTGAGCTTTGTCTTTGTCACTGTTAAGATTTTATTTTTTATGTGTGTGGGGTTTTTGCCTGTATGTGTGTCTGGGCACTGCCTATGTGGATGCTGGGAATTGAACCTGGGTCCTCTGGCAGAGCAGCCAATGCTCCTAACCCTGCCTCATTTCTGAGTCCACCAAAGGAAGTTTTTAGGAAGAATTCTTGGCTAATTTTTGAGGTCCCCCCTCGCCCCGATCAGGAGTCATAGGCTCTAGTCATTATGTGCACCAGTTTGGTTGAAAAACCAAATTGAACTATGCATTATTTCTTAGTCTGTTTGAAGATATTGCTGTCACTGGACACGGCAGAGGAGCCCAGAGTGACTGTCACAGTTTCCTTGCTTACCCAACTGGATGTGGACATAAACCTTCCACCTTAATGTTTAGCAACCTTAACAAAATATATGTCGATGCAAATCATAATCAGGCTTATTACTCTCCTCAGCCCACCCTCCCCCCTTCTGTATTTCTATTTCTTCCTTGAAGTGGGCACACCCATCTTGCCAACTATTTTCCTTCCGGGAATTTATTACCCAATTATACTTTCCCATATCTTGACACAGAACGTCAAATGCCCTTTCCTCCCGTATTTGTCACTATTTTTGGCAAATGTATTTGGCTCAAGAATCTCCTCGCTGAGACTTCCTACAGCAGGTGCCCCAGCCACGCCCCGCCGCCACTCTCAATTAAAAGGTATGGCTTTTACTAAGATTACACTTGGAAGACGGGTAGGGTTAACCCAGACTGAGCACCCAGCGAGGGCCACTTAAATCCATTTAACCCACGCAACAGCTAAGGCAGATATGTGTGCCTAGGAAGTCTGGATGGAGTCGCTGGCTCAGAAACTCCCGAGCTCCTACAGCACTGAAGTGACAGTCAGATACCATCTCCATGCTGCGAGAAGAACCGGGATCCCATACTGGATGGCGGGGTTGCATAGGTTAGCTCGGGGGAGACCTCCCTGCCGGGTCACCCAAGGGCTCGCTGCACTGGGACCTAAAGGCAAAGCGAGCTTTGGTGGGTGCGGGAGGCGGGGCGGGGAAGGGGAGGAGCGAAGTGTACGCATGCGCCGTGCCCACACGCCCGGAGTTGAGTACCTAGCAGAAGGTGGAGCATCCGGCTGCGCATGCGCCCAGAGTCACCGGCACCTCCGCCTTGGTGAACTGGCTCCGCGGTGTGTAGCGGGATGGTTCCTAGGTGCCAGGTAAGAGTTGGTTCGAGCAGGCAAGCTAGCCTGGGTGTGGGGCTCCACCTCAGCCCGGCCCTGCTGGGGCGCCCCTTCCTCTCCAACTCCTCCGGGACTACGGGCCTTGCGCCTGCTGCTCGCTTAAAGTCAAGTTTCGTCCCCGACCTCTGGTGTCCAGGTCACGGCTTGCGCGACCGACTCCCTTCTGGCGGCTCCTAGACATTCCCCCCCGACATTCCGGAGGATTCAGTTTGACACTTTTTAAAATGACACCGTGCTCCTAATTAGGAAGTCTTGTGAGGGAATGTGCGTCACCCGTGGATTGACAGGCCCTGGATAATTTGCAGCAGCCGTGATTGTTGTGGTTGGTTGTCACTAAGTTGTCCTGAGTGACAGGTGAGCCCTTCTGCAGAGTTAGGTCCCTTCGTTCCCAGGCCGATTACACAGGTTTGGCCTAGAAACTACCAGTTTATCCTGTAAATCAAGCCCGTTTGCTTTGCTGCATGTCAGATGTTCTGTATTGTGTAACTTAATCGAAATGTAGGACGGAATCAAAGGTCATTTGACCTCCGTGAAATGAAAGCTAGCTAGGTCTTTGCAGGCTGCGTCATTTAATTTACTTGTGTAATTCACCTCTTCACTCCGACCTCTATCACTGCTTCGCGGCTTAAGGAAGAATTCGATTCTATGTCAACTTAAGTCAGACTTACCGTGTTTTTCAAGGAAATGTACTAGGATTTTAATACTGCCTCGCAAGCTTGCAAGAGGTCTGAAAGGTAGGCAGAACTCAGAACTGAGTTTAAAGCTTTTGTCTCATATATGAATCTGTGGATATATCGAAGTGTTTTGCTTATGTTTTTTCGAGACAGGGTTTCTCTGTGTAGCCCTGGCTATCCGGAACCACACTGTGTAGACCAGGGTGGTCTTGAACTCACAGAGACCTGCCTGCTTCTGCCTCCCGAGTGCTGGGATTAAAGACGCCACCAGGCAATACTGAAGTTTTACGAGCATTTGGGAAGGGAGGAAACTTCTCGGCGCAAGTTATTTAGACTATCCTCTACTCGACGCAAGTTATTTAGACTATCCTCTCTCCTTTCAGATCGAAGTGTTGTATTTTGCAAAAAGTGCGGAAATAGCTGGGGTCCGCTCGGAGACCATTTCTGTGCCACAGGAAATCAAGGCGTCGCAGCTGTGGAAGGAGCTAGAGACTCGCCATCCCGGGTAGCTAAAGTCATAGAATGCACATAATGATGAACGTGTAAAGGTTTTTTAACATGTGTAAATTATGTGCGAGTATGTGTCCACACAAGAGTACTCCTTCCTCAAAATTTTTGAATTTAAAACTCTGATATTTAGAAACATTCAAGTACCACAAGGAGCATTGCAGATAATTTACTAAAATGACACAGTCAAGTGGATGCCCCTAGATATGCTTATGTAATTTACAATCATTTTTATAATGTCCGAGGCAGAAAGAAGTAAGTTCTGCCTTTTATAGCCTAAGGTGAAAAATTGAGAGATGCTGTTTAAAAGGTACACTGTAAACTTTCCCGTCCTTTTCTCTTCTTTAGAATACTCAAAGGTTTCTGGGATTAAAAGAAAAAAATGAAGTATAACAAACGCTACATGCTTCTGAGCTTGGGTTTTATGACACTTGAAAATTTCTCACTGGCCCTTGAAAAGCTGAAATTTAACAGGTTTTTTTTTTTTTTTAACCTCAAGCCCTTCTGGGATGAAATATAGAAGGGCGAGAAATTGTCCCAGGAATATCAGTAGTGCTGCTTCAGCCTGTGGAGGGAGGTTTCATCCAGAGCTCTGCTCTGTGTGGAAGGTGCTACAGCTGTAGTTCCCAACCTTTGGGTGGTGACGCCCCAAAGGGGCCGAATGACCTTTACACGAGGGTCACATATCCGATGGCAGATCAAATATTTACATTCAAATCCATAGCAGCAGCAAATCGACAGTTATGAAGTAGCAATGAAATCATTTTACGGTTGGGGGGGGTGTCACCATGATGGGAGGAACTGTGGCAGCATTTGGAAGGTCGTGCCACACTGTGTGCTCAGGAGGAAATACTTCTCCCGGCTAGGAACCTCTCAAATCACTTTCTCCTTTGGTGAAAAGCTGGTGAGGCCTTTGTGCCATTTCACCCACCTGTGCCCACGGCCTGTGCCCACAGTCGGCCTCGGGTGAAAGGGCCGTGCTCTGGTTGGGAAGTTTCTGGTATGATTTTTTTCTTTTCTCTAAAGTTTTGAAGATAGGCCTGTAAACTTTTCTGCCCTTTTCTCTTCTTTAGAATACTCAAACGTTTCTGAGATGAAAAGAAAAGTGGAGTACAGCAAACCCCATCCGCTGCTGAGCTTGGGTTTCACGGGATTTGAAAGTTCCCAGCTGGCTTTAGTTTTGGAGCATGTTCCCCACCCCACCCCCCCACCCCCAAACACATGACTTTTCAGCGAAGAGTAACACCTTCGTGATCAAGTATGATCTTTGCGGGATCCGCCCTCTGCATAGTGAGAGTTAGGTCAATGCGTTTGTGAACGATGTGTTTTCTTAGTGCCGCTGGGGAGATGTGAGGAGACGTTCACAGGGCTGTTTCTCCTGCAGGTTGGCCGATGTTAGGAACCAGGTGATATTTGCGGTTCGTCAGGAGTATGTCGAGCTTGGAGATCAGCAGCTCCTGCTGCAGCCCGGAGACGAGGTCGCTGTCATCCCGCCCATCAGTGGAGGATAATGCGTCTGAGCCATCTGGGTATGTGGTGCAGGGCCGTCCTCGGGACGCCTTGTGCATGGTTTGCTGTTACTGCCGATTCCTTGTGAGTCTGTCTGCACTCCTTTACTGAGGCAGCAGCGATTTGCAAGACTGTACTGAGGGTGGGTAGGTAGTGGTGAATGCTGTCTGCCGTCTCCGTGACCCCCCACCCCCCAGAGTAAGCAGTTTGATGTGTTCATTATATTCATTTAACATTGCATATTGAGATCTTATTATGCATGTGTTTTGATGGTGGGAAAACAAATTCAGAGAAATTTAAAAACAAACAAACAAACAAACAAACAAACAAAACCCTTGTCTTTGGGGAGTGGGGAGGTGGCTCAGTCTGTGGAGTGCTTGTATGAACACAAGGACTTACGTTAGAGACCTAGAACCCCTGCAAAAGCCAAATGTGGCAGCACATTATTTTAGCCCTAGCCCTGGGGGGGAGGGGGCGCAGAGACAGATGGATCCCTAGGATGTGCAGGCCAGTGTTGTCCAGATTAGCTGAGAGACTCTGTTTCAGAAAATACAATAGAGAGCAATTAAGGAAGACCCCAGTGTTGGCATTTGGCCTCCACCCAAATGAACACAGTGTTCAGGTTCATGAATACACACACATACGTGCACATACAAACAAAAGCTTGCTTTTGCCATACGGTGGCCACACATGGCCTTTCATCACAGTGGCAGGGCCAGAAATTTGAATTCACCTTTGTAGTATGATCTTGTTTACCTTTTCACAAATGTGGGCGCTTATATCTGATAATAGCGTCCTTGGACGTAAATTGCACAAGTAGGAAGTTAAAAGGTCCCCGAAGAGGCAGTCAACTCTTGTCCAGCACAAAGGAGCAGCCTCTCAGCTGTGTGGCGGTGGGGCTCCCCCGGCCGACTTAGTTCGTGGTGGAGTGGGATGCTTATAAACACCCTTCAGGGGAGTTTGGGAGCACCAGCTTAAGGAGTGAGTCAAAGCAGCTTGTTTTATTGTCAACTGAAGAATACATAATCTGCAAACTAAATGATTTGTGATTAAAAACTCTTATCTATATCTTTAAGCTATAGATAAAAAAAAAGAGATAGAGTCGCCCCCAGCAAAGCAACAGTACAAATCCTACACAGAAGCAAAGGTTTGGCCCCACTAAAGACAGGCCAGAGGTGTCTGTTCTCCACCTCCCTCTCCTGGAAATCCCCGTGGCAGATGTCAGCACGTCCACACTTGGAGGGCTTCCTCAGGCCTGCTGTCTGGACACACTAGGATCCCCTGTGAAAGATGTATCTTAGTTCCATGATGACATTCTGATGAGCGTATCTCCATGATAATCTCAGAGAATTCTAAGATGCTAAGTTTCAGAGTTAATTCAGAGAGCAGCACACTGCTTTGAAAAGCCCACGTGTGTGGCTGCAGATATTCAGACAGATGAGGACGATTGGTCATAGGATTGCGCAACGTTTGCATGAGCTCAGCCTGAGTTAGTGTAGCTGGGGTTAGACCCAGCAAGCCACGCTTGAGTAGTCTTGTACGGTCGGAGGTGTAGGAACTTAGTATGGTGGGAAGCACAACTTAGGTTTGGTGTTATCAGGGGAAAAAAATGCATAAAGCAATGGTTCTTTTCTTAACCTGTCGGTTGGGACCTCTTTGGGGATCAAACAACTCTTTCACAGGCGTCACATATCAGATATCCTGTATATCAGATATTTATAATTCATAACAGCAGTAAAAGTACAGTTATGAAGTAGCAACAAAATGATTTTGTAGTCCGGGTCATCACAACGTGAAGACCTGTATTGAAGTGTTAGGAAGGTTGAGAACCACTGGTGTAAAGGGTGGAGTGCCTCAGGTGCCACACAGAGAAGGTGAGAAATCCTGGGGGCCAAATGCGGTGGTGTTTTGTTTTTGTTTGTTTGTTTGCTTGTTTCTTTTAAAACAAATACTGGGTTAAGACTTCTTGAATTCTCAGCACTCTGCCCAGGTCTCTGATAACTTCAGTGAGGCTCCTTTCATTTTTTTTTTTCTATTCAGATGAACTTTCACAGGAGTTCTAATTTTACGTCTCATGGCAAATAGTATAAGGTCCCCTTTCCTGGTCAGCCTCGGGCCAGCCTCTCCCCTTTACTCCTGTGCTTCTAAGCATATCATGTTCTCTATTGTCCCATAATCTTGAAATTTGCCACTCCCTTTTATCACCTACACCCTGTCCCCATTTCTCCGCGTCACTTCTTATCTCTCAGGTCTCAACTTTGTACATTACCTCATTAGAGACCTTTGGGGTCCCTTTATCTGCAGCAGTCCCCGAGACCTGTCTCAGAAATTTGTTTATTTCCATTAAGTTATCTCAGTGTGGTAGGTTTGTGATTGCTCTTACATTTTATTGCATATCGTGTGTGTGTGTGTGTGTGTGTGTGTGTGTGTGTGTGTGTGTCTGCGCGTGGATGCGTGCCTGTGCAAGTACACACATGTACGTTTGTGTGTAAGTGTATAAATGTACACGTCTATGGTGCATATGAAAGAGGACAGCTTGTAGGAGTTGATTCTTTCCTTCCAACATGTATGTTCTGGGCATGAAACTTTTGAGTTAGCCTTGGTGACCTGCTCAGCCGTCTTCCTGGACCTGTGGCTCTTCACTGGGTTACTTCTATTCAAATACAAACACTCTGAGGTCAGGCGCCTGGGCTTTTGTTCCCTGCAGACCAGTGCCTAGGGCACTTCCAGCTCGTAGTAGTTTGTCTTAGTTAGGATTTCTATTCCTATGATGAAACCCATGCCCCAAAGCGGGTTGGAAACTAAGGAGTCTGTGCTTGTTTCCCACTCTGGATCACGCTCCGTCACTGAGGGAGGTCCAGGCTGGATGAAGGAGGAACCATGCTGGAGTGCTGCGTGCTGGCCTGGTCCTCATAGCTTGCTCGTTGTGGTTTTCCTCATCTGTTCTCTAATAGCACCCAGGACCCCTACCTTAGGGGTGGCTCCCACCTTACCATCAGTAAAGAAAATGCCCCACAGGCTTCCCTACCTCAGACTTAACTGGTGGCAGCCTGAGATTCCCCTTCCCAGATAACTCTCGCTTATGTCAAGTTGACATAAAACTACCCGCCATAGTATAACCAGATGGTGTAATACTGTGTAATGAATAAATGAAAAACTCCCAAAGGCCTTACGCAGTAGCCGGAGGAGAGGTGCAAAGTTGTTACCTTTTTCCTTTATAAACTTGCTTGGCTTGAGCCAGGTCATGTCAGGCTCCTTGTTCCTGTGGAATCATCATCTCTTCCCTTTTCCCGTCTCTTGCTTGAATAGAGGAAAAGGCCACTGTAGGGCTCCCTTACATAGTGGTTAGTGATATTCCAGATGTGAGGCGGGGTCACTTGCCTAGTGAATGGTGGTGTTCTACATGTGTGGCTTAGTTACATGGTTAGTGATGTTCTGGGTGTGGGGCTCCCTTACATAGGTTAAGTGATGTTCGGGCTGTGGGCTTGGTTGCTTGATGGTTAGTGATGTTCGGGCTGTGGGCTTGGTTACTTGATGGCTAGTGATGTTCGGGGTGTGGGCCTGGTTGCTTGATGGTTAGTGGTGTTCCCACCTAATACAGAAAAAATGGATGTGGAAACAATGTGCAAGTCAAATGTCTTACTTCTGTCACTCTTGCTAAGGGTTTTTAACATCTTATTTCTAGGAAAGATGTGGATGATGTTGAGGAGAAACCTAAAGACATAATACGGTTCACTGCCGAGAAGCTCTCGGTGGGCGAAGTGTCCCAGTTGGTGGTCTCCCCTCTGTGTGGTGCAGTGTCTCTCTTTGTAGGTGAGTTTGTGATTTTCTGAACTTGTCCCGGGTAGAGCCAGTGAGTGCTCTCTGTGTTGGTGTCCACCGTCAGCAGATATACACTAGTGAGGGACAAGCCCACACTGCCCGTGGAGTGAACAGAAACGGCCCGTTTTAGTTTTATCTTAGTTATTTTTTTGATTAACAAGCCATATTAAATTACAGGGATAATAAAGCATGATACAAGTCAATGCTGAGAGATAAATTTTATATGTTCCAAATTTTGAGAAAAAATATACATTTACAGATGAAACTGGGAACACGTTTCCTTTTAAGTATGAGGTGCTGCTGATAAGAAGACGGTACAGCTTGACTGTCCTCTCATGCTTTTACAGAGATTGTGAAAGTATTATTATTTCTGATCATCTTGGAGAAATTCTTGCTTGTTCTCCTAACCAAGTTTTGCTTGTAGAACATTTAAAGTATGTTTTAGACAAATGTACATTACTTCTTTGTAAGTTAGAAATAATTATTTTTAAAAGAATTATGGCCAGGCGGTGGTGGCGCACGCCTGTAATCCCAGCACTTGGGAGGCAGAGGCAGGCGGATTTCTGAGTTTGAGGCCAGCCTGGTCTACAGAGTGAGTTCCAGGACAGCCAGGACTACACAGAAAAACCCTGTCTCCAAAAACCAAAAAAAAAAAAAAAAAAAAAAAGAATTATGTAAATAAAATATTTCTGTTATAGAGAAAATCTTATTTTCATTGTGTGATTTTGTTTGTTTGTTTTGTTTTTTAGGGACCACAAGAAATCACTTTGAAGGCAAGAACGTCATCAGTTTAGAATATGAAGCATATGTACCAATGGCAGAAAATGAAATCAGAAAAATTTGTAGTGACATTAGACAGAAGTGGCCAGTGAGACACATCGCGGTGTTCCATCGGCTTGGGTAGATCTTTTTATCTTCTGGGTGGTGACTGTGGCTTTCTCTGGAGGCAGTGGAGAGGGCGGCCAGCGTTTAGCTTGACTGCTGGTTGGGTTGCAACTTAGGACGCCCTTGCCACGGCTTCTGCTACAGTGAAATGTAACTGTGCCAAGACCTTCCGGTCCCAGCCTGCAGTGCCCGTGGGGATATCTGCCTAAGTCCTTGACCATAGATAGTCGCTCTGGGCTCTCAGCTCAGAGTATGTTGAAAGTTGGCTCCAGATCTGAAGCCATTAAAAACAGTTGGCTTCTTATACCACCGAAAAGAGTGGCTTTCCAGGATTTCCAAAGAAGCCATCAATTAAGACATCTGTCGTTGTTAATTAGCTATAATGTTATTACTAACCACTAATGGTACTGGGTGTTGCCAATCCTGTTGCTTAAGACTCATTGGTATTCATTTTTTAATGTTACGTTGAGCGCATGGGGCCACTATGTAGTCTGTGTGAGACACAGTCTCATGCGCTGCTTGTTTGGTCAGGTCTGCTGCATGAGAGTGAAGACTTATCTCCTTAGTCCCCACCGAAGGGCTCTCATGGATACCTGCCGATGCCCACCGGATAGAACTGAGACAAATGATCATTTCTAGTTAAGCTAGATATTTAAATACACTAGGATTACTGTCTATATAGTAGTCAGGTATATACATATCTCTGTGTGTGTGTGTGTGTGTGTGTGTGTGTGTGTGTGTGTCTTAACACTTTTAGTGGTTTCTTTGATGTATGAGTCAGGAGATAATGGTAATGTTTTCATCATCTCGTTTAAGTTTGGTTCCAGTGTCAGAAGCAAGCACAGTTATTGCTGTGTCGTCAGCTCACAGAGCCGCGTCCCTTGAAGCCGTAAGCTACGCCATTGATTCTTTAAAAGCCAAGGTGCCCATATGGAAAAAGGTGAGTGAGGAAAGTACCTCACTTTGCTCCAGGGAGGTGATTTTTGTTCTTAGAGAAAAGACTGCTCAGAATATGGCTTCATATGCCTTACTTACCTATAGAATCTTGTTCTTCTTATCTGGAAAATAGCACATTTATGTAGTGACCATTTTCCAAGTTTAGCCATATATATATATATATTGTGTACCCCAAGGAATGCATGGTATAGAGTAGGCCTCACAAGGGCTGGCAGTTAAAATTTCTAATTCACACTGTTTCTGTGGTTCCTAAGATAAATGACCCTTCAATTAGGATTCTGTGCAACTTGAGGTCTTTCTTTGGAAAGTAAGAATACTGGCTTCTTAGTCTCTGGATAAAATAGCAATCCCTCAGGGCAGAAGAGCATTTGCCTAGTGGTTTTCTTTTCAGGGAGGGGACTATGAGAAAATGTTTAATGGATGGCTTAGAAAACAAATAGGTACCAGACACGGTGTCACATGTTCACATCCCAGCATCGTGGGAAAGACACAAACTTTAGTCTGCCATAGGCTACATAGATCCCATCTCAGATACATATATACACACATATGTGCACATATGTATGTATGTATGTATGTATATATACGATAGGACATTCTGACACATTTTCTGCCTTTAAGTCAAGTCCAACAAGAACAAGTCTCTGTGGTTAAATGGGCATTTTGCGTGGATGGCCTCCCCTCCCCGCAGTAGTGTAGCAGCGGTGGGGGACAGTTTGGGAATGTATACTTAGGCATCTGAGTCCAAGATCCCCAAGTTGGCCTCAGCAGCGTGGCTGTTCTCGAAGCCGAGAAACTAACGGCAGCTCGAAGGTCAGAAGAGCCACACCCAGGACCAGGGCTGTCCTCAAAGCAGACTGGCCTTGGCCAGTGGGGAAGATGAGCCAGCCGGACCGTGGTCTGAAGTTTAGTGGACGGCATATTTTCTGAGTAAAGCCCGATCCTCTCTGTGGGCTAAGACTTGAGGAACTACTTTGGAATGGCAAGGCAGGGTATGTGTGTATGGAGCTGGGGTTCCCAGAGACTGTGAGGCAAGCCCAGACAGGGGAAAGGGGTTGGGACCGCTCCAGATGAGGTGCCAGCCAGATGGCAGCGGTAGCCGTCCTTCCTGCAGAGGCGGGGACGCCCAGCCCTGAAGTGAGAGCAGGAAGTGAGCGCGCACACTCTCACCTCATGCCTCGAGGGAGGAATAGTGGACTTTATATTTGCTATTCTTCGTTTTTTTAGAGGGGTGGGGAAGCACAGGCGCTCAGAGGCAACCAGACAGCAGGGAGCCAGGACCTTGTCTGGAAACAAACGAGACCCATGAGGTGCGGCGCAGAACTTACCCACCAAGCATTTAAGTAGCTGCTGTGAGGAAACAGAAGTCAGAGAAAGAAACGCAGCAGTTTAGTAGAGAAGAGAAGGGGGCAGGGCAAGGGGAAAGGAGAAGAGCTGAGTCTTAAGAGGTGGAAACCACAAGAAGGCATTTACGGGCAGTGGGCAGTTGAACTTGGGTTTCTCTCACTGTGGGAATGCGCTCTGGTCAGTGTGCGAAGCGGTGATGACTTTCCACTTCCTGTTCATAGTTGTCTGAGTTCCAGTCTGATTCTTTGCCTAGCCCACACTCTGATCATCTGAGACACAGGAAAAGGGGGCTGTAGGCAGGTTAGAGCACTGCACAGAGGTCACACCAGACTGAAGCGCGGGCCTCTTTAAACACTTGCCTGAACTCGGGAAACCTCATGGCTGGTGGAAATCCACCCCACCTTCTCTTTTACTGGTGTTCAAGTAGGTGTGTTTGCACAGAACAGTTTAAAGCTAAGGCATTTTCTCATGCATGATTTAACCCTTGATAAATAAAAGTTTTATCAAAAGAGATAAGGGGGGTGGCGGGGGGTAGCCCACATGGAATGCTTATTCTTTTCTGTAGTTGCATTGTATCTTGTGACAGCTTCTGGCCTGTCATTTCCTAGCCAGAGTTAGAGGGACATGCATAAGGAACATGGATTTATGTTCACGTTCTTGGTGGCTCAGTTCAGGAGCCACCTTTAACAACACCTTACGTTGTTAAAAAGAGTAGGTGGTACAGGTAGATATGCTATTTACTGGTCTGATTAATTCTCAAGGTATTTTATTCTCATTAACATGCATTTGAATACCTGCTCTGGTTCTGTTTTTTAGGAAATATATGAAGAATCAACATCATCTTGGAAAAGAAACAAAGAATGCTTCTGGGCAGCTGGTGACTAGTCAGTTTTTGGTGCACTAAACCTTAAGTTTGGTAAATAATCTCATGGGTTACACGGATGGAGAGCTAGTGAAGGGTGTGATTGTGTGGGATGAGGGCCTGCCTAGGAACTGAAGATGGGGTTAAGAAAGGGCTTATCTTAAGCCTGCGATTAGGTGTCTGTGATAGACTCATCCTCCTGTGGCGAGCCCCGAACTGTGGCTCACAGTGAGCTGCGGCCTTCCTTCCGCCGTCTGTCAGCTGTCTCAGGAAGGCCTCGCTGCCCCGGAGCGTACTGACAGCACCGATAGCAGGCGTGTATCACAAGAAATTGGCAGAACCAGAAAGTTATTCTCAATTTTGATATTACATATTTTATATAACTTAAAAGTGAACCTAAATAAACCATGATTTAAACAGTCTAAAAACAGATCCTGTTTCTTTTTTAGTCAATGATAATACCTCAGGGATTTTACATTACAGATGCCACTATGACTTCCAAATCTACCAAATCTATAATTATACAGTAGAGCTTTTTGTATTTCATTAGTTGTCAATATTCTCATCACTGTACAAATTAGCATAGAATTGTTATAAAACTAAACAGCAGCAAGGTGGTTTATGTTAAAATGATGAATGATGTTTAAAAGTTGGCCCACAACTCTTTGAGGAGATTGTATAATTATTTATTAAAGTAGTTTCAATAGTTTTCATAATGTTTATATAACACCAGCCTGTGTGAAGTTATTACTAAACAACTTAAATTTTCTGCAAGATTTTAATACCAAACATCCAGTTTTTGATTGGTGAATCTATCATGGCAGGTTTGAATGTACAAGTCCCATAAACTTTGATTTTTCGGCTTGATTGACATATACTCAACAACTAAAATTTTCTTAGGTTGCATATGTGGTGCTGTGATGCGTGTATTGTGGTGTGGTCATCACAACCTAGATGATTCACATTCATCACCTCACACAGGTTCACTGGGGAGACTTAAGATGCATTCCAAGCTCAGAAAGAATTAAGATACTAGCAGTGCTGTAGAGATGGCTCAGCAGTTAAGAGCACTGGCTGCACTTTCAAGGACCCAGGTTCAAATCCCAACACCCACTTGGCAGCTCACACTTGTCTGTAACTCCAGTTCCAGGGCTTCTGACACATTCACACAGATACACATGTAGTCAAAACACCAGTAAACAAAACAGAAAAATAAATGTATATATTGTTGGGCAATGATGATATTTATATTATACATATAAATACATATAATATATATATATATATATATATATATACACATTTATAATATATAATTGTTGGGCAGTGGTGATACACACCTTTAATCCCAGCACTCAGGAGGCAGAAACAGGAGGAGTTAAAAAGGACACCCTAGTCTACAAAGTGAGTTCTAGAACAGCCAGAGCTACACAGAGAAATCTTGTCTCAGAAAAAAAAAAAATACACACAGACACACACAGACATATATACCAGCACAGTTGGGTAATTATCAGAATTAGTATTGCTCACAATGAGAATAAAAACTACTTTGAAACACTTAGATTTTAAGGAATTTCCCTTGTTTTGAAAGGTTATTCCTGTAATATCCAGGAAAACCACATTTTATCTAGGTAGCTCATATATTCAAGGAATGTTTCGGAATGGCTCTGCTATGACAAAGTCTGAGCCCTGTCCTCCACCTTTACTATCGTGGGAAGATTATCTGTCCCGAGTGGCTGTGAGTGACAGGACAGTTGTATATATTCAGGAATCTCTTGGTTACTTGGTCTGGGTTCTTGGTTCATTTCTAGGGATTGGGTAAGTAGGACACTGGGAAGAGGAAAAACCTCCATCCACCTTCCTTAGTGATGGGGGCAGAGGAGTGGTCATCTGTCTGTCTCAGCCTTCTCTCACTCTAGAACCTTCCTGATCTTCCTCTGAGCTTAGTCTGTATGTGGGGGGTCAAGGGCTGGGGGTTGGAGTCACTTGCTCTATACCTGAAAACAGATTAAGTTAGTAGGCCTGCGTGTATTATTAGGATTTCACAGATGTGTTGTTAATATGTTGCTTTTAATGTACTTTCAATTTTTAAGCTGTCTCTACTAGAACTGGGAATGGTAGCGCATCCCTTTAATATTAGCATTAGAGATGATCTCAGAGTTTGAAGCCAGCGTAGTCTACATAGTGAGTCCCAGAACAACAGGGCTACACAGAGAAACCCTGTCTCAAAACAAACAAACAAAAAACAAAAATAAACAAAATAATAGCAACAAAAAGATTGTCCTATTCAAATGTTCTTTTAAAAGGACTTCATTGAAGGTAATTAGAGCAGTGAAAAATGGTTTTAGAGAATTGTGGTATCATTAAGTAGGCTTTATGCAGTGTGGGACCCAGACTATTGTGCTTTTAAATCCGGCATGAAGATACAGGATTTGACTTGGGACAGGCTGGAAGAACCAGAATGAAAAATCCTTGGAAACTTGCCGTGTACAGCACTGGGATTTAACAGATGATCCATTAATCCTAGCCACGTCAGGAGTGGCAGAGTGAATCGGTTGCTGAGAGATTAAGGGGGCTGACGTCATCTGACGTGTAGCAATTGCCAGTTGACTATTAAAGCAGGTAGAGGAATAGCTTTAGAAATGAGCAGCGTCTTTTACAGATGGCTTCCTTGGGACTATGACTGTGGTTATGATGAGACTTCCCTCAAGAAGCCCGATCGTCGTGAGCTCATGTTTATGCTTCACCTGCTTTTGAGAGGGTAGAGAATGGACAGGGTCTTGTCGCCGCATGAAAATAGCAGATGTCCACTCATTGATGCAGCCTCTAAATTGTTATCCTTTGAGTAGGATCTGCAGGGTCACAATATGTCTTCAGAATGGTTTGAGAGAAGTGATTACAGAAGCAGTGCTTTGGATCCTGGTTTTGACCTTTTGAGTATGAACGTCTTGGCTAATAGGATTTCTGGGTGAGTCTTGAATCTAGTTTCTTTACTCCCCCTTCACGGTCCAGGCCTGGTGGCCTACCAGCATCACCTAATGGCCATGCTGCCTCTACCATTCCAGCCTAAAGCGTCTTTCTAGTAAGAGCTTCTCACAGGTGCTGGGACCCCAGGAGCCATAGTGACCTCTGCCATCCAACATAGTAGCCTTCCTCCCACCTCCAGTTCTGCTGCTTTGCTGGGGCTGGTGTAGACTGGATACACCTACCTTTTCTAGATTGGTCGTCCTTCTGAGATGTAAGTACCCTGAGTCTCTTTGTTCCAGTCCCTGAATGTTATTTCTAAAGAAAGCCTTCACAGACTGCCCTGCATAAAAATAGAATCCTGTCCATTTCCTCTGTCTCATATTTGTAATAGTACCTAATGCTACCCGAAGTACTACATCCAGTAGTTTATCACCTCCATTAGCCTCAACTGCAGGAGATCAAGGGCTATGTCACCGAAGTGCCTAACCAGTGCATGAGGTTATAGTATGTTCTCATATACTTATTGAATGAATACTTGTGCTGTTGGTTTCACATACTGTGTCTCAAATGAAACACACTTGTAAGTTGTATTACATACAGATGTGAAAAAGCATCTGGTTAAATGTAAGTGGGCAAGCATAGTTATTCTAAGACTACCGTGTGTTGTAATTAGTTGAATCATCCAACAGAGGGCAGTAGATTCAGGGCTATAATTGTGACTGACTTAAATCTTTTATATAGAGTTGAATCAAAAAGTTCAGTTTAATGTAGCCATTCCATAAGGGTGGAGTGGTCTTTAAGTGTGATCTAATGTCTGATCTTTAATTGCTATCTTATTTAAAATTAAAAGTTACAGTAGGGTGAGGGACAGGCTGTTAGAGAGGTGTTTATACTTTTTAATACTAATGTAGAATTAGTAAAAGGAATCATTTGCCTCTTACATGTGAGTAAATATAAAATTATACAGTGACCTGTCTGGGACAAGATGATGGCTTTGATATAGGTTTTAAATGCCAGCATTGAGAAGTGGACATGAGGTCCCACCCTGGCCAATTAACCGTTTGCAATTGGCACCTGTTGAGAAATGGAGGCTGACTAGAGTTCGGTTCAGTGTATCAACTGCTCTCCAGGGCAGACCCCTGGGGGCCAGCAAAATGGGTTCCATGCTTTTCGGTGCTATTTTCGTTTTATCTTGTCTTTTTTTTTTTTTTCTTTTGAGAGAGGAAAACAAAGTCAGATAAGTAGGGAAGTGGGGATGATATGGGAAGAATTGGGTGAAAGGAAAGAACACCTTGAAAATCCTTTGTATGCAACTTTTTAAATTAAAAAAAAAAAATCTGTAAAGGAAAAATAAAAACAAACCCCCAAACCGGAAAACTAAAACCAAAACAACTTTTTTTCCCTCCAACATTGAGGAGGACTCTTCAACACTTTTAACACTGTTCCAGTTTTTTGTTTTGTTTGTTTTGTTCGGGTAGAAGGCCACGTGAAGGGATGCCTGGTACCTACACGGGAGTTATTTTAACGTTGATAGAGGCGGCACACTCACGCTGTCCCTAGGCTTTGCAGAGGTCTGCAATGCACACAGTGACCGCAGTCTGTCAACATGCCTAGCCATAAATCTTCAGTGTGTTCATTTCAGTGTGTTTTACTTTTTAAACATTTAAGCCACCCTCCACTGAATAGTCAAATGTTTTAATTGTGCTTTGCAGGCTGCAGCACATCCGATGTTTCCTTTTCTGTGAGAAACTTATGCTACTGAGAGCCTGAGGTGTCTAGAATGTGTGCTGAGGCAAAAGGAGTCCCTGAGACATACTGAAGTGTGTAATGTTGTAGTAAAAACCCAAGGAGAGAGCAGCTTACTGTCAAAACAATTTTAATGATATTTAACAACAGGGTATAAAAAGGATGATTTACAACTAAATAAAACGTTTGCACCTGGTTCTTGTGCTTTTCTTTCTGTCAGTTACTACAATTTGATTGTTTTTAAGAAGTCAAATAAATTCGCCAAGTTGATGTACAAGCCAATACATTCATCTTTTATACTTTTGGTGGAGAGAAAAATGACAAAACACATTTAATTAACACCAGAAAACATTACACCTTACCAAGATTACTCATCACGTGAGAAGGAGATGGGAAAGTTTCCTCTTTAAAAAGTAGTTCTAATACAGCTGTGCAATATATACATTTACGTTTCAGCGTCATTTGCCAAAATCAAGTACAAACAATACAATTTGTATTTACACAATGACTATGTCTTTATACTTTAAAATTCAAAGTAGTAAATATTGTACTTCCAACTTTCCCCATGTTTATCTTTTGCCTCTGGATGTTTACTCTTTCCTGATGATGACAATGAGCTTCCTGAAAGTACAAGAAGGGTGTGTCCTAGGAGACTGTGTGTGTGTGTGTGCGTGTGTGTGTGAGTGTGGGTGTATGTGAGTGTGTGTGTGTGAGTGTGTATGTGAGTGTGTGTGTGTGTGTGTGTGTGTGTGTGTAGAATTGCTCTTTGTGTAGAAGGAGACAGAGGAGGGAGCTCAGCTGAGAATCTGCCTTCTGTTCAATGAAATCTCAATGAGAGTCTCACATGTCGGGTTCAGTTATGTATCAGGATAGATATGGTATAACATCATACTTTATAGTTTAGAATAATCACTTAAGTGACTGTCATCAATTGGTCTTAGTTGTCTTTATTCTTCACAGTTAAAAAGGCAAGTTTCACTGTCCTATAAAAATAATACTGCTGACTAGAAAAGCATCTGTCCAGTTAGACATTCATAGTCTGCTGCCAAAATGAGTGGCATGTAATTTTAAGTGAGTCCCGTTTCTTTATTACACTATTTCGCCAGGCTGCTGTTTATAGAATTGTGTGGTGGCCATGCAAGAAGCAACTCAGGTTTTTGAGATCACATTTTGTGATCTACCAGTTACGAAATGTATATTTTACCCTGACATCTTTGAGTCCTATAGTTCACTTAAAGCAAAAGGTATGATTGAATGGACCACGTAATTTCCTCTCAAATACCATCTATATCTGCCCCTCAATGATTTCTTAGGAACATCCATCTTTGCTTAAAATTCCTTGAAAAATACAGGAGTCATTCAGTGAAACCTGGGGACATTTGTTACTGTCAAGATCGTGGGAGGAGAAGTCAGTAGAGGCCAGGGATGGCTGCGTAAAACCTGGTAAGGCATGAGGCAGCCCCTTCCCTCCTAAAACTGTGCTTCAAAATCACAATAACACAGCTCAGAAACTGAGGGATGAGAAATGGCTTGCAGGACTGTATCTTAGTTGTAATCCAGGCTAACACACACACACACACACACACACACACACACACAGAGTGTGCAATAAATTAACATGCTGTGTGAAATATTCTCTAGCAACCTGATGACTGGTTTCTGCGCCCAGAAATGTTGGTTAGAATGGCACAGCTGTTAAAAGAATCTGGATCACGTGACTGAGAGAGCTCCAGGCTGCGCCCGCTGTACCTTCCTGACATTTACAGCTAATATTTTTTTCCCTTGTTTATTTGGCTTTATCAAGGCTGAAGGGAGCCGATTAGTGGTTCAAGTGGCCCTGGACTGCCACCCAGGGGCCTGGCACAAGGGCAGTCAGGGCCATCCGGCCACACATGGACAAGCTGTTTTCCTTCTCACATCTCTAGGCCTCATAGGAGGCTACAGAGCAGGAAATCCTTAAGGGTGGCTTTAAGAGTGAGTCACTGCCTAGCCCTAAGCCCGACTTCCTCTTCCATAAGGAGAACAATGACGTTCCTAGAGGCCAGACCAAAGCATTTTCCATATAGTATGTGACCACGTGAGCTTTACAGCTGTTCCTGAACCTTCCTCCTCTTCCCACTCTCTTCTAGAGAGCGTATAGTCTCAGAGGAGCAAAAGGTAGGAAAGGACCACACCTCCCCGGAGTGCGTCTGTTTACGTCACAAGGACCAAGAGCTTCTCAGAATGTAGGCTGTTGGGACTTTTCTCAGGACAGAGTATCAAGAGTTAGGGCTGAACAGTTGTGCCAGCTTGATTCCAGCACAAAGGATATTCCTGCTAAGTTAGTGGTTGCTGCTGCTGCTCCAGCTCACCAAATCCCCCAGGCTTTCCATCTATGCATTTATTTTTTATAAAGGTAACAGCTACAAGTTCAGGTGTCGTTTAATTACTTGTTTAGCAGCCAATGAAACTAGGTCCCTAAAGTTAAGGAGCGTACAATCAATCACACAGGTGTGTGACCTAAACAGAGGACATTCTCAGGCCAGTACTTGGGGTAGTGTGTGTGGGGATGCACTGGTATTCGTGCTGAGGGAGATGTGGGTGGGGGATAAAGGGAAGTGGGTAACGGCAGGAGAGAAAGGCGGGCTGCAGGGTGCTTCTGTCCTAGAGGCAGCAGGAAAAGGGGGAGCAGTTAGCGAGGCAGCTTGCAAAACAAAGTGTTCTTCTCTGGCAAGTATACTAGGTCTCTCTCAGATAGCTAACCAGTTAAAAGAGAACTTTTGTGATTCCTAAGAGGAAAGAAAGCCCCTCCCTTTCCTTCGGCCAGGATGGCTCCCAGCAGACAGTTATTCTATAAATTTGTTACAGGTTACGAGGAAATGTTGGTGCCTTCATTTGTAAACCTACCCCAGCTTTATGTTTGTAGAGGTTCCTTTAGTAGGTGGTGTGTTTGTATGTGTGTGTGTGTGTGTGTGTGTGTGTGTGTGTGTTTCTCTTGGTTATTCAAGCATTCCAAGCATGATCATAGTAAAATAGGACTCAGAAGAGGCAAAAAGCATCCATTTTTATCAACTTCATTTTTTTAAAGATGCTGCTAACCAAGCACTCTACCATTGAGCTAAGCCCCAGCTGACACTTCTTTTGTTTTTAGACAGGGTCTCCTTAAGTTGTCCAGGGTAGCCTTGAACTCACTCTACAGCTCAGGGAGACCATCAGCCTCCAAGTCCTGTCTCAGCTTCCTGAGTAGTAGCTGAGATTACTGTCCTGCAATAGCAGGATTTTTTTTTAACTTAGTTAATAAATAAGATTACCACTTAAAAAATATCCTCTGTGGCATTTTTTTGTGGAACGGCATAAATTGAAAAACAATCTATGCTGATTGTAACAATGCATGCTGGTTTTTCAACAAACATTCATTTTCATAATATTAATATAGTTATATGACTGCAGAAAGTACTCAGTATATTTATACATATACATATATACATACATATAAATATATAATCTATTATATGATTTATGTCAATTATATATGTTTAATATATATGCTATATTGATAATATATAACATATATATTATGTATAATATACATACCAGGTACTTTCCACTTTTATTGTTACTGTTCATCAAATTAAAAAGCATTTCCCATGCACTTTCCCACCCCCAAATCTGAAAAAAACGTTTCCATTTTCTTGAAGGTTTATCATGCCTAGAAGTATCCCATCTTCCTGATAGAGGTAAACCCTGGATTAGCCAGTCTGTAGATAACTCTTTTCCTTTCTATATGATGTCTTTGGTCTTTCTACCCCTAACCACATCACCCCATAGTTTTGTCATCCCCAACTGACCAGCAAATACTCTAAAATTATCAGGCTAGTTTACCTATTAAATTATTTAAAAGTGGGCTTTAAAAGAAGTCCATTCACCGCCCCAGAGAACCCTCACGGGGATGCCGCTAGCCCCGACGCAGTGATGTCCACCGACGGTTTAGCTGTTGAGTTCTGTGGTCTCATCCGTCTCATCTGGGTTTTGGCCCATTTTCTTATATTGTCTTTTGAAAAAGCCGAGCTGTAAGATGATGACATAACCTGTTACCAACCTGTAACTAGTTGTGTTGATTTGATCGTTATCTAACAGACCTGCATCCACACCACACTGTGTCCAGAAAATACCAACAACTAAAGGCATGACATTAGCACCCATGGCTTATTCGCAGGTGCCTTTGGCCTGCTTTGCTGCCCAGTTCCCTGCAGCCTGTCTGGAGTGCCTGGAGGTTCTGGGGACATGCACAGGTACTGACTAATGTGTTCACACCCATGTGCTGGTGAACTTTATGTCCAGAGAGTTAGGTTTCATTTTGTGTGAAATTGAGTTTCTGTCATTCTATTTATTTGCAGCTGAACAAAATGGTATTGGTCTTCAAAGACTTGAGTAAGAAAGTACATGCCATCTAGCCGTTTCTTTTCTCAATGGTAAGAGGGACTATGCCATGTTCGGGTTGTAAGGAATTCAAAACTGGAGCCTTCGGGAGTAGCACATACTAGCCATGAGGTTTTCTCACCTTCCACAAACCGGCAACCACAGCCAACAGTAAAAGGATTCCAGCAATTATACTTCCAACGATAACCCCTGTCGGCACTTCTGCTTGCTCCGTGGGTTTCATTATTGTGAGGGGAATCTGCAAATGAATACATGCTCCAAACTGAGTTATCTATGTAGCAGGAAAGCAAATCGGCAGAGTGCAACCGAGTCATTTATAAATATGATCCACAGTTGCAGATGGGAGTCATAGCTTCTCCTAATGGCATTCATTCCTCAAGTACCAATACAGAACACATTGTAGAAACCACTTGAAAACTCAGGTTACCCACAGCCTTTCTTCTTCTCCTCCTCCTCCTCCTCCTTCTTCTAATTCTTCTTCAAGATTTATTTATTATTATATGTAAGCACACTGTAGCTGTCTTTAGACAAGCCAGAAAGGGCATCAGATCTCATTTCGGATGGTTGTGAGTCACCATGTGGCTGCTGGGATTTGAACTCCAGACCTTTAGGAGAGCAGTCAGTGACCTTAACCCCTGAGCCATCATCTCACCAGCCCGAAGCACAGCCTTTCTACGTTCCCTTCCTTAGCCATATTAATGTCTTAAGGTTATGCCGAACTGAAGGTGTCAGATGCTTTGTTTAAAGTAGGCACTTTGATTTCTGGTGTACATTTCTGTGATTAAAGGAGATTAAGGCGCCCTAGGAACATGGCGAACTATAGTCTCTTCCAACTGTTCCTCCTCTCATTCAGTAACATTGCATCGGCTCTTAAAATACTGATTCCAGTCCCATTCAAGTTTGATATAAAACACTGGAAGAGTAGAATGGGCATGTCAGGCGCAAGGCTGATGTTTTCAGTGGTCACACTGTCCTTGAACGTATGTGTGACTTTATGCCCATGTCCCTTGGTGATCACTGTGGCAGTGGCACGCCATGGCGGCCCCAGGGTCTTGAACAGTGACACTTCACATTCTTTTTCTTAGCTGAGAAAAGGATCTTTACAATGGAGTCTTGGGGGGAATCACAGAGCAAAAGGGGACATTAGTTAATTTATTTACTTGATAGTATGTTAACCTTCAGTGACAAAAGAGCTGCTTTTTAGAGTATGGAGCAGAGAAAAGGCCACCCTCGGTGACTGTGTTTCTCCTTGCTTGCATTGAGAAGCTAAAATGTTGGGCTGGAAGAGATGGCACAGTGGTTAGGGGCATGAGTGCTCTTCCAAATGTCCTGAATTCAATTCCTAGCAATGACATGGTGGCTCAAAACCATCTCTAAAGAGATCTGATACCCTCTTCAGGTGTGTCTAGAAATGGCTACAGTGTACTCATATAAATAAAATAAATCATAAAAAAAAGAAAAAGTGGCCGGGCGGTGGTGGAGTACACCTTTAATCCCAGCACTTGAGAGGCAGAGGCAGGCGGATTTCTGAGTTCGAGGCCAGCCTGGTCTACAGAGTGAGTTTTCAGAACAGCCAGGGCTACACAGAAAAACCCTGTCTAGAAAAATAAAAAAGAAAGAAAGAAAGAAAGAAAGAAAAAAAGAAAGAAAGAAAGAAAGAAAGAAAGGAAGGAAGGAAGGAAGAAAGAAAAGCTAAATTGTTCTAAATGAAATTACTATAAATTCCTACAGTTTACTGCTCTGTAGTAGCACAGTCCCAAGGCCATATTTCAGAGCTCACGGATCTCACTTTTGGTTCTCCCTCACCCTTGGGCACAGATTCATGGATCAGATTTGGAAGTGAGTCTGGATATCTTCATATAAGGGTGTGCCAATATGTGATTTGGATTCCAAGTGTTTGTCAGAAGGTTCTCCAAATTATTGTCTGGATTACAGAATAACTCCACAGACACACGTACAAGTCAGCCTCTGGTACTAATTAGTATTGCCCATAGAGAAACAAAGAAAAGAGAAATCTAGTAGATGCATGAAAATAAAACTTTGGATTTTCAATGACTATGTTCTGAAGGCTGATTTCACGGAAGGAAGACTTTAGCAGAGTTCACCTATCACCCGCATGCTTGCATTTTCCTAAACTGAGCTCTGAAAACAGGTATACTGCTTTCTTCCATCACTGGGTTTGTAGCAATTCCAGTTTAAGAGTCTGCACTTTGTCTGGCTCCATTTCTAGCTTTCCATGCCCGACCTCTGCAGAGAGGGTGTAGGCTTTTGCCAAGGCTCCCAAATCAGAAGCAGAAAAGCAGCCTCTATTGTGTGGATCACTTTTTCCTGGGGCAAGAGTGGGACAGCAGCGTTGTGAACTCAACACAGGCATTGAGAGAGACCCAGAGTTCACGGGGCCCTCGGCTTTCTGGCCGTTCTGTAGGATGGAGCACTGGACAGAGGCCAGCTGTCTAGCTGGCCTTGGGGGGCAGAGTCATGAACTGGCTTCCAGTTCTTAAACAAAAGCCTTGGGAGGAAAGTGCTGGGGGGGAGGGGGGTTCTGCCAGCAGATTAGCTGGTTATGGAAATCCTTTTGGATCTAAAAATGGCACATGCTAACCAGAGGCTCACTGCAAAGGAAGGCTGCCTGTGCCAGCCCGCGGAACAGTGAGCTTTTGTCTTCTGTAAAGGGACACTTCTCCATAGTGCCCCCTTTAAATGAAGGGTTCATTTGTAGTTCCCTAGAACGCAAGGCAGTGAATGGACATATCACATATCTGGTTATGAGAAGTGCTTTTAAAAAGTTCCGAAAATGCCTTATTTACATATACGTTTACAGTGTTCTAGATCCAATTCAGGATTCTAGTCAAGATAATGTGGGATTTATGCCTCAGGTCCTGATGGTTTCTCACAGCACAGAGAGAGGTAATTCTGCTTTAGGCATGAAACATCACCATGATATCCAAACACAGAGCCCCTCTGTTCCTTTTTTGGGGGGGGATCCTCACTTATAGAAAGCCAGCTTTGCACCATGAGAGACTGGGAGGAGGGCAAGCCTGTCTGGACTTTCTGAGTGTCAGAAACTCTCCGTGAGCAGCTTGGTAAGAGCCTTCTATTTGCACACAGATGAGAAGAATGACTGTTCCTGTTTCACAGAATAGAATGCCACAGGAAGGGAATAGAATGTCTGTCACAGGATGGGACGCAACACACTCACCGTGACAGCATTGTCCTCAATCACGAAGAGCTGAGGGTTGTGTGTGTCGATCTCTGCTGCCGCTGTCAGCTGCACAGTCTGGAAGGTCGACTGGAACACAGAAAAGCATTTTACCTTCACTACAGCAAGCACAGAAAGCCTGGGATGCTTAAGATTATTTAAGTCCTGATGGAAAGTCACAAGAAGAAAACCCGGGCCTGAAGATTTCTGTCTTCTGCATGCTTGGACTCGCCACATAGACCCATCAGAAGTGGCTGAGCAGCCTTTGAAAGATTCAATGACTGGAGCCTGTCTCTATGCATTAAACCAAAACTTAGGGTGACACCCAGACAGGAACCTTGAAAACACCTCCATACATTTTTCAAATTTGAAAATGATTCAAACTGAAGGTTTAGGAGACCTGTTTTTAAATGGAAAAGCTGGTCACCCCAGGCTTTTTTTTTTTTCTTAAACTAATTGAAGCTTGATACATAAAAAGAAATTGCACATAATCCTGCTTTACCTGGATCTAATCAAGATACATAAAGAAGTGGAAAAGCAGCATTCGAGTTTCCTCTTGGGTGCACATTCACAAACCATCACTATGCAAGAACACCCCTGAACTTGAAAATACATGTTGACAGCAGACACTTTGAGCCTTCTGACATGTTATATCACATTAGGAATGAGTCCACATGTCCTAATTTAAGTGTCCTTATCAGATGATACTGTCGGTGTGGAAGATGAATAGGAAGGACATTCATGTTTGCTGGTGCTATGAGTGATACTATAAAGTAAGTTTACATGTCACCATCAATGTCTTTACAGAAAACCAGTCTGCTCAATGGGAACATGACTGGCACACATGTCTTGCTGTTGGCCTTTGCCATACAACACAAATTGTGGGCATCCTAATTATGTGAGACAGAGGCCAGCACTCAGATATTTGAGCCATTCATATGCCCTAGCTATTAAGACTCCGTTGTTCTGGTTACTAGGGTAAAACATCTTCATGAAGTAATTTGCAGACTATCCACAGAAGCCAGCTAGAGAGAATATATTTCCAAAGAGTGAGCCATTTGTTTCCTTTCTGCTGGCCCAGCCTCTGGTTCTTCTTAATTTTCTCAAGAAGAAAGATTGGGTCATCCATTACCCTAAACACGGATCTTTTAAATATTATTAGAGGTGAGACGATTAAGAGTATTTACAGGGCCTGTGTATTTGGAGAGACGGCTCAGCAGGTTAGAGTCTTTACTGATCTTGCAGAAGACTTTAGCTCAATTCCCACCTGCACCTCCCATTACAGAAAATCCCTGCTCCCTTTCTTGACCTCCAAGGGCACCTACATGCATGTATTACATACATATAAATTCATGCAGGCACCGCACACGAATTAATACATCTCTTTTAGGTTTTGGGTAATGGTTGAAATTTAAATGGATAGTGGCAGTCACATTGCTATGCTAGGCTGTATCCCCTATAGACTGTGTGAGGAAATCATTGTTGTTACAAAGCTAATATGGCTACCCACACAGAGTTGGCTGGTCTTACACATAGCCAATGTCTTACAATGCTAACTAGTAGTAGGAGGTATAGTTCACAGAGCCAGGAGAGCAAAATAGCACACTTGCTAGCATTCGCCAAGGTTTTCCATATAAAAGGCAGCTGGTACTATTGGGGAATCTGAGCAGTAAGTATGTGATCAGTACTAGACTGACATTCACTACATCACAAACGGAAGTAGCAGAAGGCCCGGCACAGTGAGCCCCATACTGGAAATGAGACCCAAATCTCAGGCTGGATCATCTATTTGGCTGTTAAAATAGAGGAAAGTAAGGATTCTCGGGGGACAGGGAGACATGCTACGCTTGACACCCAGTAACTTTGAGCGATGCTTTCATGGTTTTACTAACTGTGACTATCATGAAAAAGGATAAATTCTCCACTGCCTAAGAACTTGGCTTCCAGAAATGCAAGGCTGCCTCTGAGCCCGTTGGGGGGGGGGGTGCTTCCACAAAGCCTAATGGTTAAAACGGTCTAGCTTCAAGAAAACTCCAGAAAACCCAAACACTTTTTGCAGAGCTGGAGAGATGATATGTTGATGTGCAAGAGTCAGTTTTCCTTCCCACTTGGCAAAGTTCGTAATGAAAATATTTGCTCCTCAGATCTAAGGAGCCAGGGACCAACTGGTAAGACTGAGCACTAAGCTACCCCAGCTGGGGGAGGATGCATCCAATACAACGTGTCACATCTTAGGACACCGAGCTGTCCCAGACATTTCACAGCCAATTGACCAGCGAACCAAAAAAGAATTTCAAAAGGAACCCCCAACACCTCAATCTCCCCAACTCCCCAGTTTTGTAATCTTTTCCTAAACTTTCTATTTTCATAGTATATCTTTCCTCAATCTGACTGTGTTTGACTCCAGGGTCCAGTTAGGAGGGCACGCTCTAATCAACACAGAGAATGGAGATTATTGCTGATTGTGAAATGGTGAAAATTGAAGGACCAGAGTATTAACAAACAAACAAACAAGCAAACAAACAGACCCATACAGAACCTGGGAGATTCAGACTAAGATGTTTTGTCAACAGTCAGAGCCAGTATCAGAGGAAGGAGTAGCTAGTCATTCAGGCAGTCGGGATCGCAGAGGCTGAGGCTGGCCCCTTCTTATGTTGTTCCTGCCAGACCAAAACACTGGCTAACCCAACCGCCACTCAGTTGTGCTATGGTGGACTCACACCTGCTGTCCAGACAAACAATGCTAATTGTTTCAGTGCTTTCATTTCAAAGATATTGAAATAGCCTAAGTTACTGTACACCTTCTGGGCTAAACTCATCAAATTAAAGCTAAACCAGGGAAGTAGAGTGCTTGCCTGTTGTCATAGAAGGAGACAGACCCTCCTGCTGGATTTATCTTCTGCATGGTTTAAGATCAATAATACACTTAGCTGAGAACCCAAGGATAGAGACAGGGGTATGACCATCTTGATTCAGCTGTTACTGCAAATAGAGGACTGTGGGGATATTGGGAGGGAGACCAAGAAGATGCTGTTTATGGCAGGGACAGCAAAGGCATCTTTGGCACTATTCATGGAGATGCCACGGCTGGAGTGGCATCTCAGAGATAGACCTCTGGATGAGCTCTCCAGATGATTCTGGGGCAAAGTCAGGAAAGGTCTATGAGCTTACTACTCTGGCTAGTGCTTGCTGGTTAGTTACCTTTTTATTGCTCTGATATGTTTGGGCAATGCTGACTATAGGCAGGGTGCTCCTTCATCAAAAATGAAGAGTAGTACACTTAGCAGTGAAGCCACATGTTCCCTTGCTCTCCGTAACACCAGGTGGGTAAAACTGATACTCACAGCAGCAAAGGTCCCGTTCCAGACTCTCGTAGTCACATTGATAAAGTACTCTGCTTTCATGTGAAGATCTTTCAGCCAGCATGTGATGTTACTGCAGGAAGCGGTTCTGCAGTCCTTTCAGATTAGAGTCAACAGATTAGAGAGGGGAAGGGGAAAGAGAAAGGGAGGGGGAGAGAATGGGTGTTAGTAGTGCTAAAACTTTAGAGAAAGATAAGATAAATCTCAGCGCTAGGAAGGACCCTGGAAACAGGCACTATCAGGCTCTATTACAATGTGTAAGCTTCCTGATGCTTCAATAGAGTTCTCCATGTTGTGCTGATCCCGAATGGTAAAATTAGTTTATAACTATAACTAATTTTGCTTCTATTTTGAATCATTATGTAAATATCTGTGTTCTCCAATGGTCTTAGGTGACCCCTGTGAAAGGGTCATTCAATGATGAGGGGGTCCTGACCCACAGGTTGGGATTCACTGATGTGTTAATACTTATAACTCTTCTTCAAGAGATTTTGGTACCATGTTTCAGAATGTAAAGAGAATCGACAGGTCTCCACCACCACCCCCAGCTATTTCCTGTTAATATGGATACCCTTGGAGATAACAGAAATATGTGAAAAGAAGGGCCCACCTGTTCATTCTACTGTTTTGACCATGAAAGCCAAATGAAGTAACTAACTCATGGTATCAGCAGTGCGCTAATAACAAATAATGGAAGTAAATTATTGGACAGAAAGAATAGGTAGCATAATTTAATCATTAAACTTAATGGTAACAATGCATTCTTAGATTAAAATATGTGAGTAAAAGAGTCAGTAGTTATCAGGGGTTAGGGGAAAGGGGGCTGTGACTCACAGAGAATAGCAGATGTTTAGGGTTGTTAAGCCCCTCTATGTGCCGTTGTAATTAATGGACACAGGTTGTTATAGACTTACAAACCCCATAGTGTGAACACTGGACATTCCAACCATGAACCCCAGTGTAAACCATGGTTTCAGGCAAGGACACACGAGTGCAGCTCTGTTATCTGTCACACGTGACAGAGGCAGCACTCTGTCATAGGTGTCAATAGTGGATGAATCACAAATATGTGTCAACAGGAGGTACAAAGGAAAGTCTCCTACATTCCTCATGGTTTTGTCATGAGTTGCTTTAAAAAATAAAGCTTCTTAAAAAAAAAAAAAAAGAGTCTATGGGAGCCGAAAAGAATCCACAGTTCCTTATGCCGTGGTGACCCCCAACTCTAAAATTATTTTTTGTTACTTCATAACTGTAATTTTCTTACTGTTACGAATCATAATGTAAATACCTGATGTTTCTGATGGTCTTAGGTGAATCTCATGAAAGGGTCATTTGTGAGATTGCAACCCACAGGTTGAGAAACCCTGCTCTAGGGTGTTGGCTGCTGGGGTAAAGCAAAAGCCACAATTCCAACAAACACCAGATCACTAAAGGCAAGCTTGCTGTAACCTTGACCTCTCCTCACCAATTCTTTCGTATGCCGGAAGTTTTCGCTCTTGAAAGATACAGGAGAGGCGGTGCTTGGTAGCTTTAGAGGATTTATTTCTGCCGCACAGCTGATGTCACCAGCCTACAGAGAAGAACACCACCTCAGACTTGGAAAGCAAAGTGGCTGCTGTCAGTCTTCAGCCTGCCAGGAAACCCTGATGACATGGGTGCTGGAGGGGCCCTTCGGCTGTGGCCTAGTGGCCAACGCCTTTGTTCTTCAGTAAAAGCTCAACTATTGCAGTGAGCTGATGAGACCCGATAAAGCAGGCCAGCTTCTCACAGCCTGTCATGATTTCAATGTGGTTTTTACCTCGTAGTTCACACATTAAAAGAGGAGTCCCACCCCTCCGGAGCCTAGCAAAATCATCATGAAAGAGACCAGAGAGTCTTCATCCATCAACTGATGGAACAGATGCAGAGAACCATGGACCAATGTTAAGGAACTCTGGAAATCCTGCTAAGGAGGCGGAGGAAATATTGGAGGAATCAGAGGGGACAGGGATATCACAAGATTATGGTCCACAGAATCAACTGTCAGGGACTCATGGCAGTTGCAGAGATCAGAGAGCCTATAGGGGTCTGACCTAGAACCTCTGAATATATGTTATAGTTGTGTAGATGTGGGAATTCTAGTAGGGGGAGCAGAGGATGTCTCTGACTCCTTTGTCTATTTCTGGGACCCTTTTCTTCCTACTGGGTTGCTCTGTCCAGCTTTGATGCGATTGTGTGTACCTGGTCTTATTGTAGCTTGTTATGCCATGTTTGCTTGATGTCATTGGGAGGTCTGTTGTTTTCTGAGGGGAGGCGGATTTGATGCATAGATCTGAGGGAAAGGGGAGATGGGAGGGGGAGAATGGGAGGAGGGGAAACAGAAACTGAAGTTGGGGTATATATATGAGAGAGGAATAAAAAGAAAAACTGTGGTCCCTAAGGTGGCAGTGTGAAGAGACTATGAGATCTTTGAGAGTTTGGTCCCAGTAGAACATCTATAGGCGAATTAATTGGAAGGATGTCCTATAAAAGGGAGTGCAGAATTCACTTCAGTTTCCTACTTGGCAATGTACTTCCATTTTCCCCTCTCTTTCTTATACCATGAGACATTCACCAGAGCTGAAATGATGCTGGCATCGTATCTCTGAATCTCAGGAACTAGGGGTTAAATAAACCTCTTTATCTGCAAATTTTACCTGACCATTTTATTGTGGCAATGCAAAATGAACTAATACTTTGCTAGTATGACATTAGATCAATTTGTAGTAAAGATAGATAGATAGATAGATAGATAGATAGATAGATAGATAGATAGATAGATGCATGGATGGATGATGATAGATGATAGATAGATAGATAGATAGATAGATAGATAGATAGATAGATAGATGCATGGATGGATGATGATAGATGATAGATAGATAGATAGATAGATAGATAGATAGATAGATAGATAGGTGAAAGCATCATGAATGATTTAGTATTATTTTCTCTGAAACTGTTTAGGACTTTAATTTCTTTAAGTTTCCTCTGCCTATTATAGAAACAACACTACTGTAAGACCAGCTAGGTGCCTAACTAAAGGAGAGCCAATCTTAGGAGGTTTGGCTATGACAGGCACTATCTCTTGGCCTAGGCTGCATGGATGAAACCCTGTACCTTTCAAAGAAAAACACTAGTGCCTTATATTCAGATTCAGATTTCATTGTCTTGATGTTTCTCTTTAAAAAGTAATTGGGGTGAGTTAAATGAATGAGTAGAGCTGAGCCTCGCTTGCTGAAAGTCTGAGCCAGCTGCTTGAAGACACTAAATTGCAGCTCTCTAGACCTACTATGTGCCCACAGTAGCCTGAACCTCTCACTTCTCAGCTTTCTCTCCTAGCAAGGCTCTGATCAAGTCAAATCACCACCAAACCAGAGTAATTTCAACCACCTCCAACTGCTTAAAGCAGGTTGTTGATTTTCTTAGGACATATAAAGTTTGAGGCTAGTTTGTTGGGATCTGGGCTGCGTATGTGGTCTCTCTTGTTTTTCAACCTTCAGGTGCAGACACAATCACCCTTACGTCTTGGGTCACTTCTATTTGTGTGACCAGGCGTACTGTCCTTACCTGGTCTGTTTGTATCCCAGTCAGATACAGGAGTGGGTTCTTTTCCTTGGTGTACTGAGGAATGTGGATGGTTACCAAGGCCATGCTCACTGGAGCACTTCCCGCTGTTACCTACGTAGAGAATAACACAAGACGCAAATGCTGTCAGAAAACCCATCCATGATGCTATCGGTGATGCTGTCCATGATGCGGAGAATGGAGAATAGCAGTGCGGCTTGGGCCAGGAACTGAACCTCACTAAAGATTATGTTTTCATCTGAAGATTAAAGATGAAATAAAAAATTCAGGGACCATTCACTCCCAAGCTGACTGTTCTCACTGGTGGGAATTAAGTTGGTAGTGTGGAAGGCACTTGATGCAATGGTTCACACTTAGGCTCTTGATACTGTTGCTTTTACTGTGAACTGATTAAAAATCCTATTAAGCATGCAGTTGCCTTCCTCAATTTCTGAAATACAAACTCTGGGTAACAAATCAAGATTCTTTTCTCATGAAAGACATGATACTAAACTTCAGAGCTGAAGATTTTTGTGAACTAGAAATGCAGAGATGGAATTCTTACTGACTCAGGGAGGCGGGTGGGTTCCCTATTTACACTGCAAAAGTTCTCTAGTGTTGTTTTATAAATGAGCTCTTCTTTCCTAACTTAATCTCTCTCTCTTTCTTAGTCATACTCTGTGTCCCAGAGTGGCTTTAAGACTTGCACCAATCTCACCTCAGTTTCACAAGTTCTGGGGTTACAGTGTGTTTCTGTGAATTTCTCTAAATAACTGATTCCAACAGTTACTTACTTATACTTACAGTTATGTTATATTGAACCCACTCAGAGCATCTTAGACACTACTTTGCTTGACTGTACAAAAGCCCTATTGGTACCACAGTGATGAATTTTACAAACAGGACTGGTCTCCAAGCATAAAGTAGTGTCACGGACACTCCCCCTCAGTGACACCGTTGTAATGATGCCTTGTTGGGTAATCATGGGTGTTTGCTTTGACAATATATCATTTCTCCCTTACCCAGGACACACAACTAAACACAAGTCCCTCACCTTATCTGTCATCTACCTCCGAGTTCTCAAAGTGTGACACCCAAACCAGCAGCCTCCGTAGCGCTGCCTGGGCTGCAGCATCTGCAGCATTGCGTGGGCTCCTCGGAAGCTCACTTCCTGTCTCATCACAGACCTTCTGAGTCACACTCAGGGCTGAGACTCGGCCGTGCGTGCCCTTCAGCAAGCTCTCCCTGCGTTACTGCATGCTCGAGACTGACAACGACGGGTGCGCTGCGACCTTGCTTCCCTTCTTCCCAGCCTAGACGCCTTTATTTCTCTCCTCCTCTTCCTCGTTCGTCATCCTATGACAAGCTTACCAACCTTGAGGGAGAAGGTGAATTTAGGACCAATATCTTCAACACTGCTGATGGCAGAAGGGGCATTCTCATCGGAAGAGATCTCATAAAAGTTGATGTTGGTGGATCTGTTGGGGGACAGCGGTGAAGCCCATTATTTTGGTTTTTCTGTTTCTCTTGAAGCATCATATTTATTTTACTTAAGTGCCTTCTAGCTTGGATTACCACTAAAATAGCTCACTTTTACTATAGAAACACCGGATGAGTGTTCTACCTTCACATCGGTGTTTTAAGATTCCGCACGAGTGACTATGAGAATCTGTCTTTCTGCTTGACTGGAATCTGGGGAGGCTAGAAATCACAGGGCTACCTAGCCCCAACCTTAGTGGTATACATCATATATACCTCGAGCCCCATAAATATGTAGAATCATTGTTAGTATTAACATAATACAAACGTTACTAGATGAAAACCATCAATACCAAAGTTCTTAAAAAATACTAAAATTAGCCGGGCGGTAGTGGCATACACCTTTAATCCCAGCACTTGGGAGGCAGAGGCAGGTGGATTTCTGAGCTCGAGGCCAACCTGGTCTACAAAGCGAGTTCCAGGACAGCCAGGGCTACACAGAGAAACCCTGTCTCGAAAAAAAAAATACTAAAATTATTTAAAACTACTTCCTTTCAAGTCATACCTCTTCACTGTCTTTTATACTTATGTTATAAACACATAAGTATATTCTTAGAATTGAGAGTTGTGTTAGTCTCTAGACTGCTGTTACACTGGCAAGTGTGTTAGAAAGGTAGACACGTCATCTTTGGTGGTTGGATTGGATCTGTGGGCCCTGATTAATCACTTGTACCTGGAGTATGATCATGGATAACCAGCTACCAGCTCCTGCAGAGTGCATCACTAAATGCCTTTCAAATGGGACATGGCCTTATTTCCTTAATCTTTCTCCCGTTTTAGACCAACTCTAATAGTTGACAGTAAGTTGAGGGTTGACCAAATTTGTTTTCAACATTACAGAACCATTCTTAAAATCCCAAACTTCTATTATGATTGACCACACAATTTAGGGTTCCTGACTAATGCCTGCTAGTACAGAAATGCCCAGGCCAGAGGATTCCGAAGGAAACCCTTGCAGTGTGTAGAACGTGAAGGATTTGATAGCCAGAGTAAGATTCTGAAAAGCACCATGCATTTCCTTCCATATATGCCCAGGAAACACCTCGCACTTATCTAAATTATAGAATGTTCAGTTCATTTCCTAAAAGAATGGACCAGACATTTTCGGAGACAGTTTTTTTTTTTTTAATCTTCTGGGCACCCCCTTCCCTTCCTCCCTCCCCATCTCTGACTGCCCCCAAATCTCTCCCTCTTTTAAGAATGTCCTTCCAGATTTTCAGAAGGGAAACCTGTCACATAAG
Source organism: Apodemus agrarius (assembly GCA_964023405.1). Taxonomy (NCBI): domain Eukaryota; kingdom Metazoa; phylum Chordata; class Mammalia; order Rodentia; family Muridae; genus Apodemus; species Apodemus agrarius. Next base: position 41,587,018 of record OZ030020.1, on the reverse strand, counting down.
TTGAATATATGTGGGCATTTGTCAAGGTTTTGTGCCTATGAAAGGAAATAGTGATGTGTCAGCTTCGTATGGAAAATGGGAAACCTGACTGGGATTTAAAACAGAAAATCCAGCTATGATATTCTTTCCACTTTCCAGATGTTTATGTAAGCCCCTAAACAGAGCCAGCTCCTAAATTGATGGATATGGTCTGCTTTTTTTGTATTTTAAGGAGATCTGACACTTTTCTACATTACATAAGTTTTCCCTACATTACTTATGGGTTGCAGTAGCAGTGATCTAAATGGAAGAGGGGCCTGCTCAAAATAATTCTATTTATATTTATTATATGTATAGAAAACAACCGCATTTATTCAGTATTACAGTAGCTTCTAAGGGTAGTACTTTCCTTAGAAGTTTACAAAATAGTAAAGCTTTTTTTTTCCAGTAATGGTTTTGATGGTTACACAGACAAAAATGTAAAACAACCAAATATCTAATTAATACTGGAGTGGTTACGTGAACTATGACTCATCCAGAAATAGAATAAATTAGATATGTATATCCTGATATGAAGACAACATAAAGATAGGAAATAATATTTTAGCATCCCCCTTGAGTAGGTAAAATGAAAACTTGTGTATGTATATAACCTTGCAGATAAATGAACTGCTTGTATGGAAGATATTCTAAAATAGCCTTGTTAGTCATTTTTGGGGACTGTCACCAGGGTGGTAGAGAGTGCTAACCTCATTTTTCATTTTAAATCTTAGTGTAATGTTTGTATTTTCCAAATACACGTATGCAGTGCTTTACAAAAGGAATCTTGTGGGAAACCATGTAGGATCAGAAGTCATTCCTTTAAAACTCTCCATCATGAAAAAAATTGACTATATACCTTAACATTTATTTTAAGTACATACTATAGACTCTAGTACTAGAATATATTAGAATAAAATTGTAATCACAAACATTCATAGCTAAGATGCCAATAAAAGTCTTATTTTGTTCCTCTATTTCCTATTAACATATGTGAAAACACGTACACTTTTTCACCAAATGTGTCTAAGAGAATACAGAATCGTATACAGTAGAAAAAGTCCCAGTGAGATGGCCATTCACATCATGGTGGCTTTGTCATCAATTGCTTTTTTAGCAATTTTTTCTTTCCTTTTCCTTTTTTTGTTTTTTAAACTGCAGCTACTGATGCACTTCTCCAGGCTGGATAACATGGGGCATGTGTTGTTTCGACTTGTGCCTGTGACTGATTTGGTACAGTGTGTTGTCTTTACCTTCGCTCATGTGTCTCAAGCTTCAAACAGGACAGCACACACTCTTCCTCAATTTCCTTCTGTGATTTATTGTGTAAGTTGTATGTTCCATGCGTTCCTGGGCTGGGCTGCCAAGGCCCGAGTCAGAGAACATAGTCACCCATAGAATTATTGGGAAATCAGTATTGTGCTTTTTCATGGGTCTTTGGCTTTCAAGAGGAAGTGGCTTTAGTTCTCCGAGTGAACTCAGACGGGATTTGCCTATAGCCCTTGTAGAATTTGTATGTTACTCATTTTCCCAAGACATCTGCTCCTTGGGACAAGTCAAGCGAATTGGTGTCTACTAGTTACACTTTAACCACTGTCCTCGGGTTGACCTGTGTTTGGGAGGCAAGAAAAAGGAAGAAAGCTTTTCCTCATGCATGGCTTCCTTTGGAAAATCCCTCATTTCTTCCTGGTTGGAAGAAAACCATCACCAGTCATGTCTGGGGTTTTCCATTAAGGAGCTAGACCTAGGCCGGTCTCCGTGTCAGCTTATTCGGCCTGTGACTCCATCTTATAGTTTTTGTGCCCTTTCAATGTCTAAGATGTGGTGTTGGAGCCTTCTACACCCAAGAACAGGTATATTGCTTCACATTCAGGATGAATACTATGAACAGGGCAGTGAGAAATTGTCAATCCCCCAAGAGTTTGACTCAGTGTCTAAGGATAGAAGGGCTGTTGTTGTTGTTTGTTTGTTTTGTTTGTTTGCTTGTTTGCTTTTGGATAGAGCTCAGGCATCTCACTACCCTAGGGGACGTTGACATATGTTGCAATCATAAACATACATAGCTAAGATGCCAATACAAGTAAAGCCTTATTCTAATCCTCTATTTCAGGTTAACATAGGTGAAAACATACAGACTTAAACCTGATGTGTTTAAGAGAATACAGAATCCTATACATTAGAAAAAGTTCCAGTGAAATGGTGATTCACATCATGGTAGCTTGACATAGGCGACATATGTTGACATAGGTGACAGAAACATTTTTCTTCTGCAATTCTGGTGCTATCATGAGTCAATAAACCTCAAAGGTCAACGTGTCCCTTGGTATCTGTTTATCTGCATATTTCTAGTCTAGTTGACTGTTGGGAAATAACTTCATAATCTAAGACTGAATAAATAAAGGACTGTTTGTGGTAATGAGCTCAATGATTTAATCACCAACATGCTATCAGGGGTACAAAGCTACCCACCCAAATTGCAGGCTTCACCCACCTGGTTAAGTGAAGTTCAGCATCATAGAGGAGAGGAATTGTGAGACTGACCGAGTTGTCTGCTTTATTTGTTTCTTGGCTCTCACTATTAAAACAAATATTAGACAATACTTAAAAGAGAAATCTCATAAAAGCTACGGACCATGAGTTTCATGATTCCATTGCATCCTACCTGAAGGCTTGGAAATTGATAGCCGCCTGATTCTGGAGGTTTTGAAGATTAAAGTCGAAGTTGATGGTAAAAGTCACCTACACACAACATTAAAATCCATCAGTCCACGATGCTCTATGCCAGGAAAGTATTCTCCCGCAAGACGAACCCATTCTCGTGGAATTCCAAATGTTGTCTTAAAATGTAAACTCTGTAGACCACATCTCTCCGCTTGCTTTAGCTTGCTGATCTGAGAACAGAGCTCAACTTCTCTCAGGTACACACACTGTGGAGCTACATCTGTCAGAACTGCCAAGCTTTCTGCTGACCTGAAATTCACTTATAGCACTTTGACTAATGTTGGTCAACATAGCCACACAAGAGAACATTCTATGCTGTATGTGTACTTGGAAAAAGGTGTATGGAGGAAATGCTACCTTTGCTAACCATTTAAACAAAGTACCCTCAGTGAGGAAACCATGTCTGGGTATGTTGCTGCTTTGTGATGTCTGTGAAATGATGGTGTCCAGGAAGGACAGTGCTCTCAGCTTTGGAGGGACTAGAGGATGCATGCCGTACCTGCTGATCACTCTGTAAGGCAGGGTATCCCACGTCACAGGTAACAGATTTCTGTGATGAACCAACCTGGCAGGTTACTTCTGTTCCATCAACCTGAACAGGACCAAAGAAATAACAATTAAGTGTGTGTGGTGTGTGTGTGATGTTTGTATGTATGTGTGTGCATATATATGTGTGCTGTGTATATGTGTGGTATGTGTATGTGTGTATATGTGTATATGTATATGTGTGTATGCATGTATGTGTGTGTACATATATGTGTATGGTGTATATATATATATGTGTGTATATATGTGTAGTATGTGTATGTGTGGTATATGTATATGTATGTGTATATACATATGTATATTTGTCCATATATGTTGGTGTGTATATGTGTGGTATGTGTATGTGTATATATGTGTGTGCAGACCCACACTGAAATGTGTACAAGGATATCTTAGTGGTGATATTGTTTGTTATTTAAATATTTTGTTGTTCTCAAAGACTTGAATATCTTGTAGTATCCAAGTGGTTAGCATGCATTTGTATCGCCAACTCTAAAGATATACTGGAGAAGCCAAAGGACTGGGGAATTGTACACTAAGAAGGAGATCACCTTCATAGTTCAGGAGCACAGATATCTTTAATGCAATATCCTGAAGCCTTATCTTTAGGAAAACCTTCCCCTTAATATTTTCGAGATGCATATTTTCAAAAGAAGAAAAATGCATGTTGGTGCTTGTATTTTATATATTTATATTTTGGTTTTGGTTCTTTTTTCGAGACAGGGTTTCTCTATGTATCCCTGGCTGTCTCAGAACTCATGCTATAGACCAGGCTGGCCTGCCACTCAGAGATTCACCTGCCTCTGCCTCCTGAGTGCTGGCATTAAAGTGTGTGCCTCCACTGCCCAGCAGTATTTGAGTTATAAATATCTAACAGATTTTGCCAGTTACCTTACTTCATTTTGTCTTTAATGTAAGAGGTGCTATATGGCCAGGCCATTTAAACATGCGGTCAGTATAAGTTTAGATTTCTAAATCTATAAAAGTTCACATTAATGTGAAATAGGAAGAAACTTTTGTTTTTATAACATTTCATCAATCAGTCTATTTGGAAAATAGCTTTTCCTATTTTTCCTTTTTCCCTTTCTCTCCCCATGCCTTGAGAGTGGAAGAACTAGGGCTCTCTTGGTAAAGCGGATTCCTGGTTTAGTGATCAGGTCAGCTTGATAGAGTGGCTTTGCAGGAACGTGTTACCCTGGCAACAGCATCTGCAAATCTAGGACTAAGCTGCAGGACTCACAACACCATTGAGCAAGTGCAGCGCATCTGTCTAGCACCGGGACACGAGGCCTCCTCACACAGATGGCTGGAAAAGCTATGAGCTGCTGCCGCCAAGGCCTGGGGTAAAGGAAAAATTGACCCTCGCTGGAATCAGAGCCGCCCGCCCTAGATTTTGGATTCGGAGCCCAGGCTGAGTTCTCTGGAGGCTTAACTAACTGGAAGCCACGTGGTAGAACTGAGCATGCCCGGGGTCAATGCTGTTTTCTTTTTTTTTTCAGACAACTTTGAGGACATAGTTGATGAGTATCTGAGACAGTGATTGTCGGGACGGGGGAGGGGAAGAAATGCTGTGCTGGCTTGGTGGGTGGGGCGTGAGGGGGCGGGGCTATCCTCACATACCGGCATGGAGAAAGAAGCAAAAAACAAGTTCTCAGAAAACTCAGCCAGGACGACAGTGTTATATGCGCTTTCCCCTCTGTTTCTCAGTACGACTGAAAATGTTAACCTCTTGTTTTGGTTACTGACAATAAAGGGCTGATTTCTGTGGAAACAAGAAAAGAGAGGAAGATAAAACCACTGAAGTTAAAACTGCCCCACTCTTCAAAAATTCTTTGCATTTACTTGAAGATTACTTAATAACGACGAGGCAAGTAAGCAAATGTGGCTGGATCACATTCTTTGTAGCTTCTGATTACGCTGCAGGGGACGAGAATCCACAAATCCAGCAAGTTAGCATTTCTCCTTGCTTTACACTTAGGGGAGCGGCGGAAGCTGAAGTTCAGCTTTGCAAGGTCTTAACTACATTCACAGGGCTTCTTCTTTAGAAAAGAAACCCAAACTTTTATTCTGAATGGGGAGATGTAATGCGCCTTTTATTTCTACGTTTTACATTCACACTTAGGGAAACGTGAAGTGGAACATACCGAATGGCCGGCAGCTGTTGGACATCCAGGATCAGATCAGAGATGCAAATTCCATCGCTGCCACACTCCTTATAGAAAGGGATCTACAACAAAGGGGAAAAAATGCATCATCCTCTTAGGTGCTCTTAGGGTAAAAACGGAGAGATTGTAACAGTATTATCCCATTTACATAAAGGCCAAAACTATGGGAAGCCGAACAAAGTTTTAGGAGCTTGTACATAGTTACATAACCATAAAGACAAAGTAATGAAAAATACAAAATTCAAGGTAATAGTTTGTTTATGGGGAGCTAAATTAAAATAGGCATAATAGAGAGACGAATAGCTTCACAGGCATCTGATTTTTTTTTTTAAGTAGATGGTGAGCAATTTGGTCTGTTTTGTTATTTATTTCTTCAAGAAGCATTTGTTGAACTCCCCTGGTAACTTGGCACCGCTCTCGGGCCAGAGGCAGAGAGGAGTAGAAGCCATCTCTGCTTCGTGGGACTGATATGCCAGTGCACTGTGTGCATCAATACATCCAGGCTGCATCCTTAACATCTTCAGCGCCACACTGACTGACGCTGCAAGCTGCTGGCCAACCTCCATTTGGGAAGGGCAAGCCACACTCACACTGAAGACTTTGACAGTTTCGGAATAGGCTTCAAGGGCAGGGCTAGTGCCTGGGTTTTCCAAACTGATGTCCACACGCAGATCAAGAGGGTTGACAACATCAGAGGGCTTCTAAATATGAGAGATTGATTGGTTACTTAGTCATAGTAACTTGTAAATAAAGCCCACAATGTGCTTATAATTAAGAGGACCATCGGTTACAGAGAGTCAACTCTTTCTGAATGATGAAAAGTTCCTCTTTTGGTCTCAATTCTGCTGTTAACCTAAGAATTAAATAAAACCTAAGGCGACTGACTCAGTTACAGTAAAAACCTGAAGCAGCAGTTCCTACTGGGATGGTAAATAATCTCATTATTTACATACAAGCAATTATAAATATTTACACGTCATGTCCAGTTTTCGTCAACGGATGCCTATATCAGTGCCTAACTCTTGGGTGGCCTTGCTTCTCATCCCTTGTATCGTCATTCCACTGATGATTCCACAGATATCCATAATTCCACGGGTAATTTGATCCCCTTCTAGACAAGGTCAGGGAAAAACCGGAAGCCAAGTTTCTTTACTGCCTCCTCTTCTCCCTCCCTCCGTTCCTCTTCTACACCCTAACCCCGTCTCCCCTTCTCTCCTTGCCCCTTCTCTTTCCTTCCTTACACGTGGTATGCATGTGTGTGTGTATGTTGTGTATGTGTTTACATGTCTGTATATTGTGTGTGAGTGTTGTGTGTGCTGTATGTGTTTTTGTGTGTGTTGTGTGTATGAATGTACGCACATGTGTGCATGTTGTATGTATGTATTGTGTGTGTATGTTGTATGTGAGTGTTATGTGCGCGTTGTGTGTATTTTGTGTGTTTATGTTGTATGTGTGTTGTGTGTGTACACAAGTATGCATGTGTATGGTGTGTGTATATGTGTGTGTACATATATGGTGTATCTGAGTATGCTTGTGTGTGCCCACACGAGCATGTATATATGTTCCTGTGTAGAGACCAGAGTTCTACTCTAGGTATCTTCTAGTATCAGGTTTTATTCACAGTTGCTAAGCAGAGAGAAGATGTTTCGAATAACTTAAAATAGCTTTCTGGCTGGAAAATTTCTCCCAAGAAGTGTTTTTCCTACATTAAAGATTTCCAAAGTCTGTGAGAACGCTAGCAATTACGGTTGGTCTAATATTAGACCGAGCAATCTTTGCTACACAATCTACTGTCTTTCACCCTCAGCAGCAGTTCTCAACCTGTGCGTCACCACCCCTGGGGCGTTGCATATCAGATATTTATATTCATAATTAGCAAAATTATAGTTATGAAGTAACAATGAAATAATTTCACAGTTGGGGGTCATCACAACATGAGAAACTATATTAAAGGGTCACAACATTAGGAAGAATGAGAACCACTGACTTACTGTAAAGGAATACTGTAAACCACAATCGTGATTTTCATTCTCTGGAGCTTACAATGAATACAATTTTTACCTGATGGAAAAGATGTCAAAAACTTTACCCTGTTAGTCATTTAAGAAACACTGTTTTTCACTTAAAAAATTAATCTACTTATCTTCTTTATTTAGTGTGTGTTCCCCTGCACATGTACATGTGTGTGCTGTATGTGTACATATGTGTGGAGGCCAAAGGAGAACATCAGGTCTTCTCTGCTTCGTCATATTCAACATTTCCCCCCTTGAGACAGAGTGTCTGGATGATCCTGGAGTAAGACTGGCATCTGGCCAGTCACCCCCAGAAATCATCTTGCCTTGCTGTTCAGTGTGCTGAGGTTATAGGCACGCATATAGCCGCCACACCTGGCTCTTTTACATAGGCGTTGGAGACTTGAACTCAGCTCTTACTGCCGATGCTGCAGGTGCTCTTCCTTGCTCAGCCATCCCTCTGGCTCCAAGCCTTTCATTTCTTTAACAATCTTTTGGGCCCTTTAGTTGCAATTCCTAATAAAACTTCATGCCACCAACACACACAAAATCAGAATGTGACCTTAAGTATTAGCGTAGAAGAAATGGGCTTTCTGTTCCCAGAGCTAGACAAGACATAAAGTCATTGGAAAGACAAATGTCTTCTAACATATAACTTCCGTTTTACACTGCCCGTCTTCATTAGTCTTTTAGAGGTAAAGTGATGGAAACCCCAAGACCTCACCTGTATGCTAATGTGGTACTCAGAACACTTCTGCACTTCATTTACAACCATATTCTTCTGCAAGAATCGCTCACTGTTTTCTCTAAACATCCCCCTGGAGGTTACTCTGGATGAATATTCATCTGCATCGAGTGTCATGTTAAACAGGATGGCTGTGATAAAAATCACAAACAAAATAGGTCAAGTGGGCTCTGAAGAAGAAAACAGCCTTGTTTCATTGGATCTGATTGGAGGAAGCCCCTAATATCAAGAAGATGCAAAGACTATCTTTATATCTTTTTACAGCGGAGGTTTATGTACAGAGGAAGACCACATGACATTTGTAATTTCATGGGATTTGGTCTAAGTGACTGGAAACACTCTCTCTCTCTCTCTCTCTCTCTCTCTCTCTCTCTCTCTCTCTCACACACACACACACACACACACACACACACACACACACACGAGCTAGCCAGAGAAATGTGTCTTGTAACAATGAAACTCAACAACTATTGGGCTATTGGGCTTGTCCTGGGAAATCTATTGGATGAGCTTGGGCAAACTGATCCCTTTCCTGTGCATTAGTTTCATCTTCCATAATGTAGGGCACACGCAGGGAGTACACACAAGACAAGTAGTTATATGGAGAAATTCCAGTTGAACACATCCTCATATTCTACCATCTCTACAATGCACCTGGACACTGGATACTCTGATGCTATTTTTGAGACAACGAACTAGATTAAATGAGGCAGAATAATTAGCATGAGTTCATTGAGTTTGGACAAGGTCAGAAATAAAACTTAAGTCATTTTGAAATGAAAGTTCATGGTCTGTCTATTTCCATGCTGTTACAAGGACTACGTGTTACTCTAAGAATTAAGCGTTATCATCGAAAAGAACAAGTACTCTGCTTGACATAGTCTAGATGCTTACGTGGAGAAAGACATGAGACATTGCAGCACGGAGGCTTGAGTCAGACATTCTTAGACTGGGCAGTGATCTCACAGTTTATGTCCTCCTTGACTTGAGCACTCTTCCTACCCTCTTTGGATCTCTGTTTCTTTGGCAGTCAGAAATTTTTAATAACAACTCAGGGGAGTAAAAAATGAAAAACTACCGTGTGATTAAAAAATGATGACAGTAACCGACATCCAGATAATCAGACCAGCAGCCTTTAAAAGAACCCATTGGCCACTCAGACATTCAGAGCATTCCTGACTGCTTAGGACAGATGCCTTCTGGGGAATTACTTTATCAGATTTATTCAGTATTTTAAAGTTGAATATACTTCCTGAGACAGTATATCTGTTACTTTTAATGTCTCTATTAAAGAAACTGGAATTTCTGTGCTTCGGTGACTTAATGAGACTAATAAACATGTCAAAAACATGAAAAAATGGAATGGATAGACTGAAAGTAAAAAACATAAAGGGAAAACTAATAGCGGGGTCTAGGTAGCTGTAAAAAGGATGAAGTCAGTGAACTCCCCTTTCCTTCAAGTAGCTTAATGAAATAGATGGATAGTTTCTCAGATTATCCAGTTTTAAAACTGGGATTTATTTCTTACGTGCTGGTATTGCCAAGCCATGAAGTAAAAACTGATGACCAGCTAGCTCATTGGGGTGGATGTAGACACAGCAGGAGAGAGTCAAAGGGAAAAGTTCCCAGTGGCAAGAGAGGTTCCCAAATCCTCACCAGCCAATCAGCGGGAATGGAATTTTCTGAAAGTACAGGTTTTTCAGTGTGCGCCAACAGAATATATGAAGAACATTGAAAATGTGGAAGAGCCACTGGGCATATTCATACTTTAGGGCCAAGAGAGCTGGGCGGCCAGCCATGTCTGCCAGAGAATTACATTTTCCATCTTAATCTTTTATGCAGACTAAAGATGTTTATATGGTGCTGGTTTTCAACTTCATTGAGATAGCTCCTCAGGTGGGTGTGTGCCCCAAGACACACACAGGAATCATACAAACAATTGACCTAATTGTTATCAGCCTTTAAGCTAATTTTCTTGCAATTAAATGAAGTTATACCACTAGGAACTAAGAGTTCTGAAATACAGAGACAGAATCTTATGGAAGAGAGATTAGAATCCATAGATCAGAAATATGTAGGTTTTAATGACGTGTTGCTTGGCTTACTGTCTGCCGTGGATGCTGAGAAAACAGAAATGGTTGCTAAGAAATGGCTTCAAAGAGGATGCAGCATCTCAGTCAGGTCCCACAAGATAATCTTGGGGACAGAGGATGATAGTTTCTGCTGACATTTGCCAACAGTTCTACCTGTGCTCTCTCCCATCTGATGGGACACAGAAATAAAATGGCAAAACAACGCACACAGATTTTATATTCTTTTCTATCTTTCTCACTCTTTCTTTGAGAACAGGAATAACATTCAGTGCTTTATTAAGGACATCTATACAGGGAATGGCTTAGACAGGAGGCAACGCACTCATTTAGAACTTGTTACAGCACAATGAAATCTGTGTGTGCTAAGGATCTACAGAAGGGATCTGTGGGTAAGACAGCCTCAGTGGCAGAGCTCATGATTATACCACTTTGACTGAAGTGTTCTACAGCAGAATGCCAGAATCTAGACCTGAGCAAGATGCTCTCAGCAACTTCCCGTGACTAATGAACAACTCTTAGGTACCGAATCAGCGGCAATTTAAGCAGGTCCAGTAAAGATCCTTAATTGGTCTGAGCTGCAAACCTAAACTTCCAGCTAAAGCTAACAAGGCAACCCCGTCAGTGTATATGTTATTTCAGGTCTACCTACCTACTTGATTGCTTTGCCCAGTAGGTCTAAACTTTGCTCTGAAGCAGAGTTTTAGGGTTATCTTAGCCTCCTTATTGAGCAGAGTGATTTTATCCGGAGTGAACGAAGCTTCTATAGCCACATCAGCAATGCTTTGTGACCTGAAAGACAAATGGAAACAGATGCACATTATTCCCCAGTATACATATACATATACATATACATATACATATACATATACATATACATACATATACACATACACATACACATACACATACACATACACATATACATACATATACATATACACACATACACATACACATACACATACACATACACATACACATACACATACACATACACATATACATATACATATACATATACATATACATATACATACCCTTTGTGTACCTAAGCCACAGTCTTATTTGCTCCTTCAATGTTGGTGTAAAAAAATACTAATTTCACTTTATTAATGAAAATATCTGAGACATGGGTACTTGGAGGCTTACCACTTCACTGGTACTTGTCAGTGAAGAAATGGAACCTACAGGCTCAATCCCTCCATTGCCAGAATTTGAAGTTTACTACAGTGACCCCTGTGTAACCTTCCACTGTCTACAAGGCAGCATGCGATCATTACTGATTTCACCATTTTGAAAGCACCACAATTAGATCCAGAAGGCACGTCTTTTTATTTTCGGGCGTCCCTGGGAAGACACTTTTAAAAGTCACTATACACCTGCGATTTCTCTTAATAACCAACCGTGACCTAAGAAACGTAACACAGCTTCAGGTTTACAACCTAGAATGCATTTCAGGCCAATTATTTAAGAGACTGAGCATCATTTGATTTTTGCATGTTTTGTAAACTTATTAGACACGATTCTCAGAGTTATCCAGAAAGAGCAGTTCAGCACTTTGTAGGAATGCGACCACAGAATATTAGCTTAGTGGGAGTAGTCGTCTCAGCACATTCATTTGGTACCATGTGTGTTGACTTTTCTGAGGAATGAAATCCACCTTTTAAAGCAGAAGCTCGGTCAAGTCCTGGACTAAACTATATCATAGCACAGTAAATGTGGAGGTGGGACGCCTGCCGAGGCCTACATGGCCCTCTCTACTGTCAGGTCTGTGTTTTCTTACATTATTTTAAATGAAGTCAAATAACTAGGTAACACTCATTTTACTCTTGAAAAGCACAGTTCAGAAAGAATAATTATATATGTATAGAATAATAATAATATATATAATAATATATATGTATAGAGTAGCATCAAACTCAGGAATCATAAAACATCAATGGACTGTGTTTCTGCTCCCAGTATGTCTGGACAATTAAGGCATATATTTTCAACAGAGAAAGATGAATGCATGGGTATTCCGGACTGAAAAATTGATTTATTTTTAATACCAGTATCTCTCTAGATCATATGTCTAAGTGCTTGCTATTTGTGTGTATATATCTGTCTGCTTGTGTGTGTGTGTGTGTGTGTGTGTGTGTGTGTGTGTGTAGGTACAGGTATATGCATGCATGTACATCTGGATGTCAGTGGTCAACCTCCAGTGTTATTCTTCAGGTACCCTGTTGCTTGAGGCATGGTCTATACTGCTCTGGAACTAGATATTTAGTCCAGGCTAGCTGACTAGTGAGCTGCAGATATTTTCTCTGCCTCACCATAACTAGGACCATATGCCCGTACCACTATGCCCCGTTTTGTTTGTTTGTTTGTTTAAAGGGTCTCACTATACAGCTATGGCTGACCTGGAACGCTCTATGTAAATCAGGCTGGCCTCCAACTCACAGAGCCACACCTCTATCAGCCTCCAAGTTCTTGGATAAAGGCATGAGCTACCTCACATGGCTATGTCTGGCCTTCTCACATGGGCTCTGGGAACTGAACTCAAGGCCTCGTGCTTGCAGAGCAGGCTCTCTAAACCGCTGAGCTAGCTCTTCAAGGACTTCATAGACCTGGCTTTTAAAACATCGAACCATATTGCCTTTGAACCCTTTCTCATTCCCTCATCTTTGATGCCTAGGGAGGTCAGCTAAGTCAAAACAATGGTTCTTGTTCATGACTTAGGATTTTAATGTATGCCTTTTAAGCACAAAGGAAGTTTTGCTTTGTGTTTTATGATTATGTTCTCATGAGGATTCCTGACTGGAAGCTGAAATGAGGATATATATATATAAGAAGTTAACATTCAGAAATATGCAGGATATCGTTTGGGGGGCTTTTTCTACACATTGAATCTTTTCATATAAGGAGAAGAAAAACATGACTCTCATGACAAGGATCTCTGTTTGTGTATTTGTATGTGTATGTGTGTGTGTGTTTCCAATATACATGCTTATCAACATCTATCTCTATCTGTATGTGTATATATATATATATATATATATATATATATATATGAAAACCATGAATATCCCTTTCTTTATGCAAACCATGGTAAATACATTTTCTACAGCCTTATATAAAACATTGGGCATGATACATATTACACAATAAAGAAGTCATTTTAATGAACTAGTCCAAGTGTCACATTTACTGACTCACCAGAGTTGAACCACTTGCCCCAAAGCTCCAACGGACACATCAGTGATGGAATCCCCATTTAAATCTCCATAACCATCCAGGGACCTTCCAAAGAACTGGAGATGGCTCCTAAAGGCACTATTGGATCCCAGAATTTTCTGAAAGAGCCGAGTTAACGTGGAGTTGTAGGACACACAGCTGAGTCTCAGAACAATAGCCTTTATCTTGCCCCTTACATTCTCTGTTGTCATTTTCTCAGGTTGTCTGGTCCAGAAAATTCATCCTTTTCTTCTACCACATTTTATCTGATCTCTAGATTATTCTTTCTATTTCTATTTTTACAATGGTTCCTTCATCAAGGAAATAGCATGGATCTTTAGTTCATAATCACCAAGCAGCACAAAATGGTGAGAAGTCTATAGGCAGGGAACAGCTGAGACCAATTCAGGTCTTGATTCCTGCCGTAGCTAGCTTTCCTCACAATGAACACAAATTGCCTATCAGTAAGAACCCCTCCATCATTCTTCAGCCATTGGATAGCCTTCATCTTAGAAATTTAACTTTTGTCAAGTTTTATGCTCTTAGGTTTGATTCTTGACATTTGTTATTATCTATAACACTGCAATGTATTTCTTTTTTCATATGTCCTCTATTAGAATATAAGGTCAACAAAAAGCAGAATTCTGTCTTGTTCTGTATAGCGTTCTCAGAGCTAGAATAGTGTTTGACATACAGTAAAACTTCACTAATTTTTTTTGATGGAAAGAACGTGTATATAATGTAAGAGGCATGGATTAGATGACGCTGTCTAGCTCTAGCATTTATGTACACAATACATCATCATGTTGTGCATGGGTTACCTGGGAATACTTGGTGCGAATGGTACCCTGGTGACCATTGTAAATGTACACAGCCCCAGAGTTGTCATTCTCTACAGGGGAACCAACAATCACATCATTAAAGCCATCCATGTTGATGTCTGAAAGGGCTGCAATTGCTGAACCAAACCGAGCATTTCCAGTGCCTTCTGGTCCTTCAAGGAACTGGTGCTGATTCAAGATACCCTGGCAAAGAGGCGAGGAACTGTTACAGAAAATCTCTCAATGTGTATCATTAAAATTCAAAGCAACTATGCCCAGACAAGATTTCAAAATGCGGACAGGATTTTAATCTTAGTATTGATGATTCTCCATGTGTGATGAGAGCTATAAAAATTTTATTAATTAAAGTCATAAGATATCTGCTCCTAAGCCAAGATTAAAGGAGGCAATAACTCTTTTTATTGTACAAAAAAAGCCTATATAAAGTGTCCAACTGTATCTCCACTTTCTCTCAGTATGAGGATTGTCATCTCTTTCCAAATCTTTGACATAAAAGCTTTCTGGTGGGAGTCTAAAAACATGGATGAAATTATGCTAGATACGAAACTCAATGAAACTTGATAATCCAGACCTTACTTAAAAATTGATGCACAGTGAAAAAATAAGTATACTGCGGTAAGAGGTGGGAAAAAAAAAAGTCACTAGGACTCCGTAGCAGGAAACACTAAATGATTCCCTGCAAAGGAAAAGATATTTCCTTATAAAACACAGCTTTTCCTTCTGAGTTTGTGCTCAAGTATGAAAATATTTAACAGCTTTGCAAGAAAGCAAAGTGTCTCAACCAGGAAACTAGGTCAGTGTTGATTCTTTCTAGTTTATAGTAATTTTATGAAGATTAATTTTTTTTACTGAATTAGATAAAGCATTAAGAGGGCATGTTACTGGGCTGGAGGGTTAGTTCTGTGGTTCAAAGCACTTTTTGCTCTTGCAGTGGGCCTGGGTCCATTTCTAAGCACCCACACGATAGCTCACAACCACTACTACCTCTAGTTCCAGGAATCCAACACCCTCTTCTGATCTCCTTGGTAACACCAAATACACATGTGGTAAAGATAATCATGCAGGCAAAACAGTCATACACATAAGGAAATAAAACAATCAACACAAATTTTAAACAGCTGTTTTCATCTCCAACAATTAATGATCATTCAGAATATTTTGCAAAAAAGAAACACAAAAGAAACTAGAGATAAAAAAAAAAAAACTCTCAAGAACGGACTATATCCTATCTTTGCATGTGTTTATACATTGTTCATGCAATTATTTTAAATGCTTGTTTTAGATGGTCAGTTTTTACATATATATATATATATATATATATATATATATATAGCACCAAGCATATAAAATATCCTATCAATTAAATAGAACTTTCCCTGCATTGACTTCTCTTCCCCCTACACCTGTCTGGTTTTCCATGTCAACCACTAACTTCCATTTGCTTTTCTTCCTGTTCTCATTTAAGCTCCAGATTCCTAAGGAAATGTACATAGGGTTTCACCTACATATTGGAAAAACCATGTCTTGTCTTTTTGAGTGAGCTAGCTTTATGGCAAGGATCTGACATTCCATGAGTTGGACATGCACTTAAATGTGACACTAACAACTGGAATTTTCTGACAAACTGATGTAGAAAGCACTCTAGGTCATCTGGGGGTTGCGGGAGTTGCTGGGACAATAGTTTTCACTGTGAAATGAGGAGGTCAGAATGCCCCATGACTATTATCAGTTTGCATTCTGTGAAATGACATGCTTAGAAAACAGTTAATATTTGTATGTATGTGCATGCCACACATTATTTGTGCATATACTGGCTTTATTTACATAGGAACATATATCCAGAGACCTCTCATGGAAAATAGGATGTATTATATATTAAACTCCATGCCTTTCAATACATTTTAAAAATTATAATGATGGCGATGTCTTGAATTTGATTAAACATATGTATGCCATACTATGCATAAAAATTAGCTACTATTCAAGAATAATAAGCATTTTTCAAACTTCAGACTAACTTATTTATCAGCACTTAGAGTACTAAGCTGTTTCCTTAATGTTTATTTTTACCTTTGTGATTGTGAACAGGTAGACTTTTCCCTCCTCTTTCTTGAGGTCGTTCATGTACATGGGAGCACCTACCAGGAGCACGTCTGTAATAGTGTCTTTATCCACATCAACTGAACACAGCACACTGCCAAAATAGGAGCCAATCTAGAAGAGCAAAGAAAATTAATCAGTCTTAGGAGTTATAGTCACATACACATTCTAGCCCACACAACTGTAGGTATTTCTGATGCCAGGGAACCAGAGCCTACTAGAGGAACCCTGAATAGCTATGTGAGCTGTGATTTAGAGAAAGTCAAGAGAGATCAAGCCAGCCAAGGTCAGAGAGTAGCCATGTTACCATGGAAAACAAAACAAAACAAAACAAAACAAAACAAAACAAAACAAAACAATGTTGTAGCAGACACTGTCAGCCGGTAGGCAGCAGGTGGAGGGCTCAGAGAGAGATGTATTTGAAGAGCATCTTAAAGACAATAGGATTTTTCTAGGTGGAGAGAAACGTGGTTGACTAATGCCAGTGTCATGGTCCAGCACAGGTGATGTTGCTGCATGGAAAAGATAAGAGAACTAGGTAGAGATGACCTCAGTTAGAAGGGCTGAGGCTCGAAATACCATCCCACCCAGCAATGTTCAGTGAGTGTCTAAAAATTAGTAAGTGGTTTCTTCTATAACATTGCCGTTGTTTTTCTCTCAAAATAGGCACCCCATTCTTTGTATTACTAAAAAGAAGGCAGAAGTATGATATGAATGTTAGTTTGTGGCCTCCTTACTCCTAGAAAATCAATGGCATTAGCAGGATCAGACTTAGTCTCAGCGAACCTTCTGTCGTTAGGGTTTTTAACACAGACATGAGTAAATTGAGATGACTTCCTCAAGCATGAAGGAGCCACTCAGTAAACACCAGCTTCTACCTCACCTGCTCCAGGTATCCATCAAATTAATTTCATTTGCTTAGTAATGCTATTTACCTGGTCCCCTCTGTGAGACTGAATCACGGTCACATTGCCATGCTTGTTAACGCTGTACAGCACTATCTGGCCCGTATAATTTGCCCGAGGAGCACCAGCAACAAAATGGACACCATTTTCAGTAGAAATCGCAGCCATAGAGTAACCTAGGAGAGAAGCAGTTCTAGATTGAACATCACTGTCTCGGTCAGAGAGAACTTTCAAAGGTAGCAGAGATGCTCAGAAGTCTTGACGTGAGATGGGATGAGTACTCATGCTCCTGAAATGAGTTCTTCTGCCTTTTCAATTATAGTTCTGGATAGCATAGGTAGGACATCGGCTTATAAAACTGTCCCCTGGTCCTGGGTTATTCTCTTTAGCTACTTAATTACAAGGCTTGCTAATTGTTCATTTTCATGGTCCACTTGACATAATCTATTATTACCTGGGAAGAGAGTCTCAGCGAGGGGTTGTCTAGATTAGGTGTGTCCCTGGACAAATCCGTGAAGAATTAGGTTGATTGCATTAGTTGGGAAATTGGGATGGGAAGCCCTTTCCCACTGTGGGTGGCTTCATTCCTTAGGCAGGGGATGCTGAACTGAGTAAGAGTAGAGGAAGTGAGCTAAGAGTAAGCATAAACCCATTAAATCACTGGCTCAGCTCCTGACTGTATATAATGGGAATAGCTGCTTCAAGTTTCCTGTGGCCTTGATTTTCCTGCAGTGACAGACTGTGGCCTGGAATTGCGAGCCAAATGAACCCTTTCTCCTTTGAGTCACCTTTGTCTCTGTACCTTATTAAAGCAACAGGAAACACAACAAAGGTACCATCCTTTAACAAACATTCAATGAGTGAACGAATGAAATTAAATGGTGTTGCTGTTTAATGAAAAGAATACAGGCCCTGGAGTTATAGAGTTCTGGGTTTGCCTTCTGGACTTGTCATTTGCTAGGTTGTTGAAGCTGATAAACCTTATTAAGGTCATGGGCTCTGCAATGATTCTGGAAGGATTTGTGTAGATGGAATACAGGTAATCCACAGTAGGTACTGAACACCCCTGGATGTTCATCATATGAATACCAACAATAACAAACACCCGAAGAGTTCCAAAACAGTAGTTGGCTACCGTTCAGTGTATTATGCTTTAGGAACAACTTCTGTGTTAGAGACACAACCATGTTCCATGGATATCTGCCTGAACAGACTTGTGTGTTTTAGAAACAATTATTCAAGTATTTAGAAACAATGTTCAATAACATCCTAGATCACATGAGCTCAACAGGCATCTCCAAGATATTTGTGTGTAAGGCTCAGCTCTCCTTACTTGTAGGCTGAGGTCCAGCTGGCCAAGAGGTAACAACTGGATCACAAACACGTGAACGAGAGGACAGTTCATGGGTCTGAGGTGAACCCGGAGTTCAAAGAGGGAAACCCAAAAACCAAACCAAAACAAACCAAAATAAAGCAAAAACAAACCCTGTGTTTGTGTTTGTGTGTGTGTGTGTGTGTGTGTGTGTGTGTGTATGTGTGTGTGTGTCCGTTTTGAGCCAACGATTGCTGTGCCTCACCTAAAAATGAACTGTGATTTCTATCCTGCAGAACCTGGTCAAAGGCTTGTTTAGGAAAGATCAAGTGCTCGTGAGATGTCTCCTGGACAACAGTTCCACTCCAGTCAAAAGCTCCCACGGCACCTAGCATCAGAATATCCTGAAAGGAGTGAAGAAATGGAGGGTAAGACAAATCATCTTTAAGGTAAAGGAATTCAGGTGAGTCAAACATTGACGTAAACTAACAAAATCTAAGGAAATCTGCATAGTAAAGTAAACTAAATGCATATCTTGGAATTGTTTTGATTTTCAAGCTCACCATGCACTGTGGCATCTGTTCTCAACCTGTGGGTCATGACTCCTTTCAGAGGGGTCACTTAAGATTATTCCGCTCAGAGGGGTCACTTAAGATTGTTCTGCGTATCAGATGTTTACATTACAACTTGTAACAGTAGCAAAGTTACCATTATGAAGCAGCAATGAAAATAATTTTATTGTGGGGCCATCAGTGTAACACAAGGAGCAGTATTAAAGGGTCTCAGCATTAGGAAGGTTGAGCGGCCCTTGAGCTGAGTTCTCTTGGAAGAACTTAACTCTAATTCCTTATGCAGAAACCTTTGCAATGGGCCACGGTACAGGATGGATATGTAGTCACCTTCAGTTCAAAGGCAAGCTTTTGCAAGTGCTAAACCTTTCGGAGCTTATGGAAGAGTCAGATGAGAGCTTCTCCTCCCACGAGAGACACTAAAGCAACAGAAAGAGCTGACCCCAGGGGAGCGAGGGAGTGCTGCCCTTCTCTAGCATGTCTTGGGAGACCTTCTTCCGACCATAAGGCTGTATTTCCAACTCTCTTCCCCATGGATTGGTGGTGCCTGTTGTATGCTTGGATGTGCAGGCAGGCTCACGCACACAGAGGCCAGAGGAGGACATCAGGTTCTGTGCTCAGCCTCTCTCTGACTCATTTCCTTGATGCGGGGGTGTGGGTATGGGTGTGGGTGTGGGTGTGGGTGTGGGTGTCTCTCACGGAAGCTGAAGCAAAGATGGCGGCCAGAAAACTCCAGTGTTCTTCCTGTGGCTGCACTCCCCACAGCTGTAGGGTTACAGATACTGAGGGACCATGTATCCCTTCCCACACCGTGGGTGCTGGGATCGGATCTCAGGTTCTCTTGTAACAAGTTCTCTTAGCCACTGAGGGATTGCTTTGGCCCTTACAGTTTTTCGTTCTTTTTTTTCTTTTTCCTGGTCCCTTTCAAACATTCTGGCATCTACATCCCTTTATCCTATGTGTTAAATACACATTTTTGCACAGCCGCAAAACTCACCTGTAACTGTGACAGTCAACCTAGGGGATAAAAAAGTCAGCCTAATTCAGGGATGGATGGGGAGGACCTAGATGTGCAGGATCTTCTGCATTGGCTCAAACTCAATCTAAATATCAAAGGCTGCAAATTCTTAGGCACACAGGCTTGGCCAGAATGAAAGGTGTTATTGTTACATTCCCCCCCCCCTAATATATAAGGAAACAAGGATGTGATGTGGGATTAAAATAACAAATAGAAAAAAAATCCTGTTCTGAGGAGAAAATTATAAAAATTTTGAGAATAATGTAATTCTTGTAAGCACAGACTTTAAGCTGAAGATATAGGAATGGCCTCCAGGGGATGCCAGTAACCTCATAACTGCGCAACAATATTTCCGTAATATTGTATTTTTATCTTTTTTTATGGGAAAGTCTTCTAACCGTTGTCAACATCTCTAAGGGTTGCTGAATCGATAAAGTTAGAATCATTTAGTCTAGACCAATGGTTCTCAACCTGTGGGTCGAGACCCCTTTGGGGGTTGAGTGATTCCTTCACAGGGGTCCTATATCAGGTAGCCTGATGATAAGGTATTTACATCCTGTACTGTTATAATTCATAACAGTAGCAAAATCACAGTTATAAAGTAGCAACAAAAATAAGCTGATGACTAGGGGGTCACCACAAAACGGGGAACTGTTAGAGAGTCACGGCATTAGGAAGAGTGTGAACCCCTGCTCTACAAAGAGACCAAACACTTCTTGATTCTTAGTTCTGTGTATTGTCCCCTCTGATTTCAAATTAATCCCTAAATATTTCACAGAATCTAGTCTCCTTTGGTCTTGCCTTCTCTCCTGCCCTGGGGAAGAGTTAAGAGTCCAGACTTAGGGGTTGTTCCTGAGAACATCAGATGGACTGATCCCCTGAACCAGGAGGACTGGGTACCACAGACACCCCTAGATTCCACAAGAACCTATTTTTCAACACTTTTCTGTTTCTGCAGTGAATAGTATGTTACAAAAATGAAATCCTCGGCTCTGTCAGGGTTGGAAAGGTCTTGTTTCTCTGACAGATATTTCAGGTTGTTAATTGATTACCATGAAATTTTTATACAGATAGTGCCTGGAATTAGTACAGTGTTTTACCATAAGGGATTCAATCAAAGTTTTTATTGTAAATGCTATGTTTCATTACATAGGAAAAGAAAATTTTAATTTTTTTAAACTTGGTGACCTAGGAATCTGAATCATTGCTCAGGGGATAGCTGCTTTTCCTTCTTTATGCCTGCGTTGTTGTGTCTGTGTGTGTTCTAGCAAGTGACAGTATTAACTTCAACGTATCTGATGTACACACATTGTGAGGAGAGTAATCTGCACTGAATCCAACTTGTGCCATTTCCATCTGGAAGTTATCTCCTCCTTGAACAGTGCCTGTAAAATATCATTTCCAAAAAAAAATGATATTATTGTCAGCAATCAAAATTTCAAATATGGGCACATGCACACACACCTACACATGTGTGCGCACACACACAAATGTTCTTATATCAATGTAAAACTATAGCTTGGAGGATTCTTGGAAGAGGAAACCACAAAACAAGTCACCAAAGTAGTGTTCAAAGTTGGCTTTGATCCCCAATAAGCATTAATTAATTTAATGCAACATTTATGCTGTTCCTGATATCAAATTAGCCTTAGTAAAAGGAGAGGATTAGTTAAGGTGGAAATTGAAATTAGAACCTTTTTTTTTAATTCATCATAACTAGCCAAGAAACAATTTGGATTTTGCCTTTAAATATTGGTGCTGCTAATGCACAAATACTTCAGATGCATTGCAAGAGCATGCAATTCCTTATCACCATAGACTGGACATAGGGGAACCTATGTTAGCCATTGGAAACCAGGACTCAAGGCTATAGAGGCTGGATAGTTACTTTAATTGTACTGAAGTATCTGTCATTGTCTAACACCACAGAATTTTATTGGTAGGAATGTTAATTTTAGCATGGTCAGAATGGTTTGAATAATGTTCATAAGAAGCAAGCTAAATTCCTGCATAGGAATAAAGACACTGTAATACAATAACAAACTGTACTGCTGTGACACATTATCCTCCTTAAGAGTATAATTCACACAGGCTGTATACAGACAATTTGGGGAAGAAATAACATTATGCTCCTTGAAAGTCTTCAACGACAGGAACTGTCCAAAATAATTTCAAGGAGTCCTTAAATTGCACTACTCATGGACTTCAAGCAAATTTTCTAGTACAGATGCCTTAGTAGCTTCCAACGATTGCAGGAGGCTTTACCTTTTGGTGGTGATTTGAATAACGCAGAAACACTAAACTTGAGCAATTACATTTGTGGCAGGATAGAAATGTCTACGGCATCCCCAGAAGATTGAGATTGGACTACAGCAGCAGCTAACTATGCAAACCTGATGAGTCCAGCTTCTAAGACAGTGCCTGATGTGTAGGTGAGCAACTAAACAGCACCCTTATTGCTGGGAGTTACTCGGACTAAGCACTGGAACCAGGACTGGGTCTCGTGTTACTTTTTTTTTTTTTTTTTTTTAACCAACCGTGAAGTATTCCAGTTCTCCACGCCTCAGCGTCTGCTTGCACGACAGTTCTGCCCTGAGAACATTCCAAGGCTATGGAAGTGTATCACGAGAGCTTCAATAAGGGAAACCTTTCCTCCAGTTGGACTACTGGATATCATCAGTGTATTGTCACCATTTACAGTTATGATAAACAAACTTGAGGATTTCTGTTATTATGTAATTTATAAAGAAAAATCAATGATTATGGTGGATGGTGCTAAATTGATCTCTCAAAAACAGTAAAAATATTATCATCGTATCAACCGTGTATGAGCTTTTTTGGACCTCAGAGATTTCTGGAAAATTAAACAGTACTAATGTTCCCTCTTTGGGGCAAAACACGAAAGTGGTTGGATTCCTATTTTTCTCCTGCTTGCTAATTCCTTACATTCCTCTTCTAAGCTATGTATTCATGTGCTTTGTCTACCTTTCTTGGTGACACACCTGAGCTGGTTTTTCTGCATGGTCTATGAATTCATATCCATATGGCAAACATACTATACGGAAATTACAAATTCTCCAAAAACTAGCATTTGAAAGGAAATTGTGCCTTCTTACCTTCAATGCTGAAGATATGCTCCCCTAGAGTACCAGCCTTCTCCAGAAGAGCCGCTTCATCTGCCACATTGAAAAAGTATCTCTCTGTTGGAGTACTAGCAATTGCTTTAATTTCTTTGATTAAATTTTTAGTATCGAGAGCATTTCTGTTTAAATACCCAAGAACCTTGAAAAGGAGAGAGAGCAGGGGGCAAAGGTCATTCTTATTCTTTGTAAATTACCCTATCTGTTTATTTCATCCTAAACGTTCTTGCAAACCTTTCCACAGCCTTTTATTTAGTTGGCATGACTGAAAATCAGCAGGAAGCAGAAGAGACAGGACAAACTGCTGACCTGGAAATGCCAGCCTATAGAGACGTGTACCCATCAACCACCAGACAGATCCAAACAGAAGCCACTTACTGCTATGCCGAACCTCAGGATCTCGTCATCATTGCATTGCTGGATCACAGTTTTCAGCTTCGACCCATCGTGGGATTCACCATCAGTCACAACTACCATGACTTTTGTAGCACCTGGGCGCCCGCCAGACGTCGGTGAATAAGCAAAGTCTCTGTGATGGATAAATTACTCATCGTTAACAGAAGCTAACATGTAGACCCTCTGCTTTGAAATAAAAATGGGAAATTAGCATCTTTAAGCACATCAAACATGAACTGTGTTTTCTTTTTATGTCAGTTTTCGTTTGTGTCAATGCCAGTGGTTCATTTAAAAGCATTCCTCTATCTGTAGCTTCCTCAGAGAAATATAAACTATAACTCATGTTTAACAATAATTTCAGTAATTTCATGGTATGTGTGTGTTGTGTATGCATGCATGTGTGTGTGTGTGTGTTTGTGTGTGTGTGTGTGTTTGTCTGTCTATATGTGTTTGCATGTCTGTATATTCTGATTAGAATTTATGTGAGTCCTAGTTCCTATTCATTCAGAAAATATGGTGGTAGAGGAAAAATCTAGGGCTTTAAAAAGGTAATAAAAGTCAGACAAGGCACACCTAAACAAACGGTGACTATGCTCTACTTTGGAATGCTTGCCAGGACCCCAAGTTTTTTCCTTGGGGATAGGACCTAGCTACATTCTCTGCCAAAGACAGGAGTCCTCCAAGGTTATCTTGAGAACATTCTTTTCCTCAATCTGGGTTACTAGACTGGAAATGGCTCTCCACTTAATGACGGGTGACTCATATTTATGACCTTCCGTTTATGGGATGGTCCATCCCCCCAAAGAGACAGAGACAGGAAGCATGAAGCCAATCAGATCTTCTCTCTTAGAGAAGTCTCTTTTAAGACATGCGAAGAAAATCTTACCAGTCAATGAAAGCTTCTACTTCATTTTACAGAGAAAATGAAGGGACAGATAAAACAGGGAATGGTGAGACAGACGTGGCAAATGGGATGATGACCAGATATGTGTCTAAGAGGGCGTGGGAAGAGGAAAGATAACAATGAGTTTTTGTTCACCTGATGACAGGGTGAACAGACACCAGCATCATAAGCAGTGTGGGAAAGGACTGGGGCTGGCTCAGGCCATACTGAATGTGCTAAGTGAGACAGTATTCACGCAACAGAGATGACAACTTCAGTGACAACTGACTGATGGCTTTGGGGAGAGAGTTAAGAGATGGATTAAAGCAATGGGCAGCCCACACAGGGCTGGCACTCACAGCGAGGGTGGGAGACATGATTCCTAACAGAGAGGAGCATGGAGGAGAGGAGAGAGGGCTTTGCTCAGTGAAGACAAACCAGGAGATGGAGCCAGTGAAGAGGCCAGAGCTGTTGAAAAAACCTTGGTGGGGATCTCAGAGGCTTACGGTGTTCAATGAAGACTGAGTTTTCAGCAGCGTGTATGTCTGTCCTCACCTCATCAAATGTTCAGAGGAGCTCAGGGGCTCAGGGAGAAGTGCTAGGATAGCTGATGCAGAGACCATGTTTGCCAAGCGGCAGAGCTACACGCTCAAGGAAGAAGAGGCAAGAAGATGTAGACAACGTGTATTAATGGTGTTTGAAGGAACAAAACCAGGAGATGGACAAGCCTGGGAGCAGGTGTAAGGATAGGCACATTTATTCTCATTTAAAAAAAATGACAGGCATACATTTAATAAAGTGTCTGCTAAAGCTTACAGAATTGAAAAAGAGAAACTGAGGTAAGGAAGGGGTGGAAGTCAGGCACCTATAAAAGTCACACTCCGGGTGGGCTGCAGGGGACATAATCGTAGAGAGCCTTATTGAGGTGCCATGCCACCTGGCAGGAACTTGACATCGACCAATGCCCAGTGCGAAGTTCCTCTCCCAGCCTTTGAGTGGGAACTCCTGTGTCAGCCATAATCCCCTCCACCTAGGGTGGAGTGCTCAGACAAAGGTGAAGCCTATTGTTCTTCAAGGACCTGCAGTCTCCTGAGAAACACTAGCCACCTGCGGAGCAACAGAACTGATTCTGCTGAGAAGCTTCCAGACTTTTCCCCCTACCTATATATATTGGGAGTTCTTCATTAAACTCTGAGACCTTGAATAGCAGGTGTTATCTCAGTCTCTGTCTCTTTTTTGCCACCTTCCCATACATCCCCAGCTTCCCTTCCAGGTAACTTGTTTGATGTAACTGCAGGCAGTTACACATAATCATCTCAACAAACAGATTCTTAGGCCTATTATCTCGTGAGCTTCATTAATATGTATAGAATACTATATTAGCTTAATTTATTTGAGGTTAGTATGAACAGTGATAGATTGTTTCAGCTATAGCATTATAATCTAAGATCTTTACAAAACTGAAAAACTCATATAAACCCATTCCATATGTCTGGCAGTCCCATGACTGTGGTGTGTAACTTTATTTCCTCTGGACCCTGTCAAGGTGAGCGTGTCATAAAGCTCAGGCTTGTCACCACCCTTGTCATTCTTCTTGTGCCTTTTCCATTTTCTTGTCTTGCTTTTTGTCCTTCTACAGGGTCAAAATTTCTACCTGACAGTGGCAACACTTACCTTGCATATTTGATAGCTTCGAAGGTGTTTGTGAGGTCCCCACCATTCTGGAGCGTCTTAGATGTGGCATCAACCATATCCTCTTTGTTCTCGTAAGCGTTCAAGTTAAATATAACTCTTGGGCTATTGGCATATTGAATTAACGCCACCTTGAAAAGAGCAGAAGTTTATTACTATTATTAGGTTATTAACATCTCATATTTAACCAATATAATAAGAGTTCAAGGTAAGTTTACATGTGGACAAATAGCTTAAAAGAACTCATTTCTTTTTTTTTCCCCCGAGACAGGGTTTCCCTGTGTAGTCC
This sequence comes from Apodemus agrarius, assembly GCA_964023405.1. Classification (NCBI taxonomy): domain Eukaryota; kingdom Metazoa; phylum Chordata; class Mammalia; order Rodentia; family Muridae; genus Apodemus; species Apodemus agrarius. The sequence goes on along the minus strand of OZ030020.1, from coordinate 41,560,356 downwards.
TAGCTGTCCTGGAACTCACTCTGTAGACCAGGCTGTCCTCGAACTCAGAAATCCGCCTGCCTCTGCCTCCCAAGTGCTGGGATTACAGGCCTGCGCCACCACGCCCAGCTAAAAGAACTCATTTCAATTCAGTGCTTGACAATTATTTTTCTTTCTGTGGAATGATCTTTGTTCAAGACCATGAGTTTGTGACAGGAGCATGGCCACCAAGCAAGACAACCTGTTACAGTTTACACTTTTGGTTCAAAAGTAACTATAAATTCTTAAAGCCCTTCCTTAGTGTAGTTAATACACATGAACATTAAGCTCAGGTTTCTAACACAAATATTAAAGTGAATACAAATAAACAAGCTTTCTAATTATCAGTGGTTAGTACCTTGAAAACAGCTATAGGAGATGGAGGGTAACATCTCATTAGTTGAGATTAGTTGTGTATCAGATTTGGAGTTGAATAGAAGAGAACCTCATGCACCCCTAAGCAATGTAGTCTGTTTGATTGACGACTGTTAGAGTTCCGCTGTTATGGGTTTGAGCATTATTGGAGCAAGGGTGTTGGGTGTACATATGGAGCAAGGAACTCCTGACCTTCAGAGGATACACCATCAGAAAGAAACTTACTTGAGAGAGCTAACAGAAAGATAAACTCCTGAGCAAGGGGTCAGGGAGAGGAGCATAGTCTAATCCTTTAGATTAAGAAACTTACATATTTCTAGCAATAAGCCTGTTCCTGAACATTCAAAGTGTCCTCCCAGCCCAGAGCATGTATGATCAGGGAATAGAGACGAGGGGTAAGAGGCTCCCTGAGAGACACAAGAGTCTCTCTAAGGAGATCAGGGAGTGGAAGGATTGCCGTTGATTGCTGAGTCCAGTTTGTAACGCTGCATGGGAGGTGGTGTGACAGCCACTGAGAAGATAGCACATTTTTCTTTAAGAAAAGATGAGCAACCAATTCAAAACTGACTGACGATGTCAGCCACATACAACCCCCAGGACACAGCAGAGGCCTGAGTGTCAGGAGAGGAGGGTTTAGAGATAAAGGGAGAGACAACTCAGCTTCTTCTAGACGAGGAGACAATGGAGTGTGGAAGGAAGATGAATCTGAGAAAAGTCATGAAACCAGGAGACTGTTAAGTCAGCTGTGATGGGTATGATAACAGATTGATTCATAGGCAGAGGAGAAACAGACAAACATGAAAGTGTTCTTTGTAAGGGATTTAAGAGTGTTCTTCAGAAACCAGTGTGATGTGGAGTCTTCATAACTAGAAGTTTCTAGTAAAACTAGTGGAATTTCCATGGTCCCCAAAAGCAGTTTGTTCACTCACCTGGCATAAAAAAGCAATGCCATTTTTTTTTATAATACCTTACATGGAACCAGAAAAGTGATTTTTCACTAGAGATAGCCTCAAATATAGGGAAAACTATTGCAATAGTTGTTGCTAGGTGTGAGGTGTAAGCCTATTAAATTCCACCTAGGAATGCTTGCTGGGAAATCAGTGCACTCTCTGGGGATGCTGCTGCTCCAGCCAGATGGGCCTATGAGTAGTAGAGCCAGTCAGAAATGGGAAAAAGACAAGAAGATGACAATGGTAGTGATGATGATGATGATGATGATGATGATGATGGTGGTGGTGGTGGTGGTGGTGGTGGTGGTGGTGGTGGTGGTAGTGGTGATGATGATGATGATGATGATGATGATGATGATGATGGTGGTGGTGGTGGTGGTAGTGGTGGTGGTGGTGGTGGTGGTGGTGGTGGTGATGGTGGTGGTGGTGATGATGATGATAGTGAAGAAAAAACAACTCAAAATATCTAGGAATTGTCCCCCTTTCTTTCTCCCTTCCTCCTCTATGCTCTCCTTCCTTCTAGGGTTTTGCTTTGTTGTTCAGACCAGTTTCAGAATCCGGGGCTCCAGAAATGTTGCCTTTATCTGGTGAGTAGCTGTCATGTTTTAAAGTGTGTGCTACTTAGTTTTTGGGAAATATGAAACATTTATGCCTGAGTTTTAGGTCCCCAAATCAAGAAGATATAGTAGCATCCAATTAGAGACTTCTGAAAACATAGGAAATGGTTTTCAGAAAAATGCTTGCTATGTTAAAATACAATGCAAATTAGTCTAGATTATAAACAAAAGGCTATAAACTAATGTTAGAATTATGTTTATTGGATAAGTTAAATTCACACAATTCACATAATTCTTTTACTAGAAAGGTGTAAACAAGAAGAATTCACTATTGGTCAAAATGAGTATGAAGAAAAAATGTGTCTAATTTAAAAATTTATTATTTTTTATTTATGTGTATATGTGTATGTGTATATGTATGTGAGTTTATGTGTACCATGTATGCACAGACATCTGTGGAGGACCAAAAACCTTGGATCTCCTGGAACTGGGATGTGGGCTGGGAACTCAACCTGGGTCCTCTGTAAGAGCAGGATGTGTTCTTAACCATGGAACCATCTCTCTATTCCCTTAAAATGTACTATTAATTACCTCATGAGTTTTAAAAAAACAGCTTTTGAAAGAAACTTGAATTCTATGCACTACTTTTGATGCCTCTGTCAAAAATAAAACTATAAAATTAACAACATTGAATGGAGTGATATAGGTAGAATACTGACCTTAGAAATATATATTTCAATTAATTTTCCAGGTTTCCATTAAATTCATTTAATATGAATATTTTTACAAATGAAAATTTAAAAGTTCATATCTAACATTATTTTCTCCAAAAGCAAGCTGTGAGCATATTTGTTTGTTTGTTTTTGATGTCCTTACCTGTGTCTTTTTAGGTCCTATATCCAGACCTTGTACAAACTTTACCAAAAAGTTCTTTACTGCTTCCCAGGGATAAATACTGTTTGATTCATCACATACAACTACAACATCTACAAGGGAAGGGCAAGCTGCATAGGAAGAGATGAAAAAACACAATTTTCCAAAGATAAGTCAAATATCACAATCACATAAACTTCAGACTCACAGAGGTTGAGTGGGACTCCCCCTTTGACTGTAATCCCTCCCCTTTGACTGCAACCCCTCCCCATTTGACTGTAACCCCTCCCCCTTTGAGTGTAATGCCTCCCTCTTTGACTGTAACCCCTCCCCCTTGACTGTAACCCCTTCCCCCTTGACTGTAATCCCTCCCCTTTATATGTAACCCCTCCCCTTGACTGTAATCCCTCCCCCTTTGACTGTAATCCCACCCCCTTGACTGTAATCTCTCCCCTTTGACCTTAGCCACTCCCTCTTTGATTGTAAGGCATTGCTCAGACCTCTTTGACATTCATGGCTTACCCTGAACTGCAGGTGAAAAGCTGGTCAAGGACTGAAAGTCTGGACTAACATCAGAACAAATCCCAGTTGCATAATACTGATTTCCACACTGATGTGCCCAGAGGGGACCACAGGTCTTCAAAGAAAGGAGAAAATAATGTGCACACACAGGAAATATAACTTTCTACCTCTACTTTTATGGAATTAAGACACCATTCTTTCCCAAGATTCACCATATATATATTCACCAAATATATAAATGTGTGTGTGTATGTGTGTGTGTGTGTGTGTGTGTGTGCATTTGACCTGTATACATTTTTGCATACTACTTTTGTGTCCAGTGCCCTTGGGTGCCTGAAGACAATGTTATGTGCTGGGAATTGGACCCAGGTCCTCTGGAAGGGCAGCCAGTGATCTTCAGTGATAAGACATCTCTCTAGCACCCGATTTGCCAACTGTTAAAACTAGTGAGTTAAAAATGCACTTGGAAGACTGAAGAGATGTCTCGATGGTTAAGAGCGCTGGCTGTCTTTCCAGAGGATCCAGATTCAATTTCCATTCCCCACACTGTAGCTCACAACCTTCTCCAACTCCAGTCTTAGGACATCTGACACCTTCTTTTTGGTTTCCATGGGCACTGACATGCACCTGGTACGCAGACATACACATTCATGTGGTTGAAATTAAAAAAAAAAAAACTCTGAAAAATCTTCTTAAAATGCTTTTGAAGGACCATCCTCTGGGAAGGTTGAGAGGACAGGAGAGGGCAACATTTGATGGGACCACTGAGGGTAACTGTCAGTGGACAGAGAGACCATGGGTCCCTCACCAAACTACTTCTAGAAAGTGAATGCAGAGCTGGCTTTTTGTCTCTTAGATCTGTGGGTCTCACGTGGCTCATTTGTAAAGGGAAGGCGATCGTGCCTTTTTTTGCTTGTAAGCGTGTTGTGATTATCAATGACAAAGCTCTGCAGGCCACAAAACACTTCTCCAGAAGTCAGGAGAAGAGCAAGTGCTGTGCTCACACACCATCACGCCTGGTTGAGCATCAAGTTTCCTCTCATCCCTTCCTTCTTAACAGGAACCCCAAACCCAACAACCCTAAGGACAAACAGGATCCTTCAAGCATGCCTGAGCCGTGTAAACAGCATGGTGAACAAAGCACACACTTGTCGCATTCAGAGGCGGGCCACTGGGTCCCTACTCACCTAGTGCTTTAAACCCATTTCCCCCCTGAGATTATAAGGGCAAATTCTGAGTAAAAACCTATGCTTGTAAAGCACATTAACGTACGAAGCAACACAAGTGATGTTGTGAACCGCTGCCTTTCAGCCTTGCTATCAGCTATTTCTTTACTTTGAGCTTCAAGGTTCCTTATTCCACTTTCTATTTATTAAGCAAGCAAAGGTGGCTGGTATTTATTTCCATGCTCAAAGCATACCTATTCTACCTCTTAACATCTCCATAAAGACAACGTCAATTCTCTCCTCTGCAGCCCTTCGAATGCTGAGATCTGGTGGTTCAATCGTGACTCGAACACATAGGACACATTAGGCTCTCTAATACCAAATTTTCTAGACAAAGCAGTGATCCATGCATAGAGTGTTGAACTTATGGGCAGACCGGTTATTTAAACTGAATAGAGATGTGTGGTCCTATAGGAAGTCATTGGAAAAGCAAAAGGAATTTGTTTGACCCATTTTAACTGTTAGTGGCTTAATCCTAGCAGCTGTGCTCATATTTCACGATCAGTAAGCAAGCATGGTTTTCCTCCCATAAAACCGGAAAGTTTTGCCAATCAGGAAAAAGTCATTGTTGCTTTTGGCTAGTACACACACACACACACACACACACACACATACACACTCACACACGCAGGCACACGCACAGGCACACAACAACAATCATTGATGCCTATATCTGCACCCTCAGTTGTTTTATCACCACATGAAAATAGCTCATCAAGTGTGCAAGAATCGAGGTTCTTTTTCATAAGCAATGGAAAAGAACATTAAGAAGCTGAAGTTACAATATGCCACTTGCTAATGCCAAAACATTCTTGCTTTAAGCCCAAAACTTAAGAAGGTTCAGAAATATGTGATGATCGCCAGCCTTTTCCACATAATTCTTAAGAGAAGCTCAAGACTCTGACCTTTTGAATGTTTAAGGAAAGTTTGGTCTCTCTCCTCCTCCTAGTTCCCTTACAGTGACTACTAATTCTCTTGTAGATTTTTTTTTTGAAAAAAATCTACAATCAAAGATTAAAAAATTTAATGTATAACTATAATCCATATTTCTCAAGATAGTCTTCTGACCCAAGAAATTGCAAAAATAAACAAAAACCATGAAATCAACCCTATTATAAAGATTGCAGAATGTAACTAAGCACAGAGACGCCTTTCCATAGTCACTTATGCCCTGTTATGACAGATATGATGACCAGTATTTAATTTACTTCGTGGTAACAAGGTTACCTGAACGTAAATATTTGTTAATTCTAAATGGAAATGATATTGGATACATTTTTAAAAATCCAGTTTTAAAAGAAGCAAGATTTTAGGTTAGCTTGTCAATAGCACAGACAAACTTGGCTTTTGAAGACAATGTTTTCTGCAGAGTTGTAAAATCTTCCTAATACTGTGACCCTTTAATACAGTTCTTCCCAACCATAAAACTATTTTTGATCCTAAAACTGTAATTTTGCTACTGCTATGAATTGCAATGTAAAATATCCGATATGCAGGATATCTGATATGTGACCTCTGTGAAAGGGCCGGTCAGCCTTTAAAGGGGTTGCAACCCACAGTCTGAGAACCTTTGAACTAGACTATTCTTACATGAGCCAGAGGAAATTTCAAACATGATTTGGTTTTTCACTCATATTCTAACTTGGGGAGAGGGCTTGGAATGTGATTTTTTTTCCACTGTTTATATAGTCAAATATTTTCAACAATTTGCTATATTAAATCTAAGCTCAGAAATTCTTTAGAAATTTTCCTTTGACAACACATTAGGAAATAAGTGAGAGGACCCGCGAAGATGTAACATAAGAGTCAGCTTCTCACTTTACATAGGATCAGATTAGCTAGAGCTTGGTTTTGAGCCCAGCCTGCGCAGTGGAAGGGCCTCGCGCATGCTCCTTGAGGAAGTGGAAACACGCCGTTGAGAATTTGATCGTTTCCACAGCTACTCCGCACACTTTCCAAGGGCTAAAGACTTCTTACTCCTCCCATCTCATTCAAAACATTACATTGTTTTGGCGAATTCTCAAGAAGGGTCTCTGCAAACACTCATGCTTTTCCTTGATCGTCCAAATAGCACAGTTGTTCCCAAGGCAAACTTCAGTGATTCAATTTCCCGATAGTATTTGATAATGGGGATGGCAGGAAGAGACTGACCACAGATTCTCTCCAGAGGAGTGGGGATCTGAGAGGATAACACTCACTAGAAAGCCGCCGGTCCCAGGATTCCTGGTGAGGGTCAAACCCAGGCTCATGTTGGTCTTTATCTCGGTAACATTTGGGATGCTTGCTGAACCTTTTGGAGAGAAAGAGATGTTCTGAAGTGTCAACTGTTTACCATTTACTGAGGGCTACAGGAAAGCATCCAGGCAGACTCAGGGTTTTCCCTAAGTTGGAGTATAGCACAGCATATCCCAGAACAAGCATTATATAACGCAGGGTGGGGATGTGGCACAGTCAGCCACTCACAGCTCACTCTAGTGTGTGAGGTCAACGGACAGCCACACTGCCAGGGCATTTGAATATGTATTCTTAAAAAAATAATGTTCTGATCAAATAAAACCTACATGAGGACACAGGTGTTTCTGTTTGTCACCTTTCCTCATATTTTTGTTTTTGTTTTTGTTGTAGATCAGGATTTTAAAAAAATACTCTTTTTAAAATTTTTTTATTAGATATATTCTTTATTTACATTAAAATGTTGTCCCCTTTCCTGGTGCCCCCTGAAAAATCCCATAACCCATCTCCCCTCCCACTATTCCCCAGTCAACCCCCTTCCACTTCCCTGTCCTGGTGTTCCCCTACACTGTGGCATCGAGCCTTTCCAGGCCCAAGGGCCTATTCTCCCTTTGATGTCCAACAAGGCCATCCTCTGCTGTCTATGCAGCTGAAGCCATTGGTAACTCCATGTGTACTCTTTTGTTGATGGTTTTGTCCCTGGGAGCTCTGGGAGAACTGGGTGACTCATATCATTGTTCTTCCTATGGCGCTGCAAACCCCTTGGGTCCTTTCTCTAGCTCCTCCATTGGAGACCCTGTGCTCAGTTCAATGGTTGGCTGAGAGTGTCCCCCTCTGTATTTCTCAAGCACTAGCAGAGCCTCCCAGGTGACAACTATATCCGGCTTTGGTCAGCAGGCACGTGTGGGCATCCACAATAGTGTCTGGATTTTGTAACTGTATATGGGATGGATCCTTAAGTGGGGCAGTCTCAGACTCTGCTCCATACGTTTTCTCTGTATCTCCTTCTGTGGGTATTTGGTTCCCTCTTCTAAGAAGGACCAGAGTATCCATACTTTGTTCTTCCTTCTTCTTGAGCATCATTTGATATGTGAATTGGGTCGGGTATTCCAAGCTTCTGGGCTAATACCCACTTATTAGTGAGTGCATACCACATGTGTTCTTTTGTAATTGGGTTACCTCACTCTGGATGGTAATGCTCCACTGTGTTCATAGCAGCCTTATTTATAATTTCCAGAACCTGGAAAGAACCCAGATGTCCCTCGATGGAGGAATGGATACAGAAAATGTGGTATAGTTACACAATGGAATACTACCCGGCTATTAAAATTAATGAATTCATGAAATTCTTAGGCAAATGGGTGACATTGAAAAAAAATACTCTTAATGATCACCATTTGCTAGACTCTGGCTCAAAGCAATAGGAGAATTAAAAAAAAAAGTAACCAGCCAGGTAAAATAATAAATCAATCTGCACTTCTAAACTAAGACACCAACAACTAACTGACTATCCTCCTTGGTAATGCAGTTCACGCTTGTTCTCGAGTCTCAGGCAAGCCGCCACCACCACTTTCATCAGTCCTTAGCAGGGTTGCCGCCCTCACTTGAGTCTTCTTCCGAAGCCTGCAGTTGAGCCTTCATCCCGTTAGTCTCCTAGGGAAGCTGCACACTGTGGTGAGGGGTCACATCTCTGCCACCTTCTCTCCTCAGTGCTGATGAGGACCCGCCCCTCCCTGCTTCCTTTGTGTCTTAGAGGAGACATTCTCTGAAGATTTGCTCTCCCAGGCTCCAGGGAAGCTACCCTGGCTAACTTACTGTGTCACTGTCATTGCCCGATACCCTCTTCCTTCTTGCCAGCCCTTGTGACCCTGTCTTTTCCTGGAAAGAGTTCTCAATCCTGCTGCCCAGTAGAGCTGTCTTCCCACTTCTTGTGTTACCTAACTTCTAGAAATGGAGGTTGGACCCTCCATTTCTCATAACTTGTTTCTTTCTAAATTCTTTCTTCTTCTTCTTCTTCTTCTTCTTCTTCTTCTTCTTCTTCTTCTTCTTCTTCTTCTTCTTCTTCTTCCTCTTCTTTTTACCCTCTCACACCCCAATAGACTTAAAACTATGTTAGTTACACATGGTTTGGTAAAGAAAGAAAATACCGGAACACCTATGTTTATGCTCTTATTTTTAGGTTAACACCTTATGACTAAGGCAATGTGCCAGGACACGCGTTAACTTAAAATTAAATATGTGTATGTGTCTGCTTAACTCCCACGTTTTATTCAAAATATTCTATGATTGTCTTGCTGAGTATCCAGCTACACACCAACACTTTTAATTTTCCTCTGTTATCTAAACAGTATAATCAATCCAAAAGCAAACCCCAATGTGTACATCTGTAGGTTTTTCTTTGATAAGTGGAGTAGCAGAAAGACACCAACCACAATTTCTCTCCAGAGAAATGAGGTTCTCAGAAGAAACTTTACTAGAAAGCTGCTACCTACAATGCATTGAGGTGATATAATAAAAATTACGGGTTTTTTTTCCCTGTAGTGCTGAAGATTAAATCCAGGCCCTCACACATTTTTGAATCTACCATTCAGCTATATCCCCAGTTGTTATAATAAAAAAAAATTTTGAATATCAGTTCCATATACAGTGCGTGTTTAGGACTCTGATCACTCCCATCCCTTTTAAGGGAACTGAAAATTTTTACTTCACACTTCAATCGCTGTAGCATTTCCTATCACTGACCACACAACTCACTGCAAATATGCTTATTAAGGACCTACTGTAAGCCAGAAAGGATGTTACAAGTTTCCCATACAGAGGTACCCCTGCCCTTTCTGACATGAGTGTGCCTACACATGTGTTTGTCCAGACTCATTTAAAAATTTGGATGCCATCTGATGTCCATATGATTAAATAAACAAAGGCATAAAGAAAGCTATCTGGCTTTCTTAGGACAAAAGTCAGGATCCTTTTTGGTTGTTATTGTTTAACTGAGTTCACGACAGATGAGATTTTGCTATTTGTTAAGAACCACATTGCTGAGTGACAACTCACTTTGCAGGTTGAGCTTTTCACAGGCGGCAGTGGGTAGGTCCACGGGGCACCTGTACACATCTCCCATTCGGTTCTCAGGGAAGCCGCTCCACGGCGAGCCAACCAGCAGCCTAGAAGCAGGGTGTTCTCATTAGTCAGAGCGTGGTAGGGACCGCTTATTAAAGAGAAAACTGACAAAGGGCGGCCCGATGAATCACATTTAATTTCAGTCTGACATAAATTCCGAGTTCACACGCATCCATTTATAATCTGACTCGCTTCCTGTCCTCATAGTTGACCAGGACACTTAATGAATGTCTGTGGTACCGCTATTTTACAAAACACCCCTAGACGTCTCACCACTTCAGTTAGAGACGCCTAACGCATGCCACAGGGCGAGCCATACAAGAAATCTCAGGGTTTTACGAGTCAGTCACATTAACACAATAAAAGTGACAGGAAAAAAAATTGATTTTAATAATGTATTTTTAACTTCACATGATACAAACTAACATGTGGTCAGTATAAAAATATTCAATAAACTACCTTTAATTTCCCCCTCCAAAGCCTTTAAAATTCAGTGTATATTTCATATTGATTGAGAACCCGTATCCACGGGCAAGCAACATTTAAGTACCCACAGGGGTCATGTGCCTAGAGACTGCACTATGTGTGGGCATAGTGCTGGAGGATGACCGCATAATCACTGACACCCAAGAGTGACAACTGATGTTTTTAGAGTTCTTTTTATGCCTTTAGTGCTGTCACAGGCTATGCTATTTAAGTAGCAGGTGAGTTATCTGGGTGGCTTTCTAGAGAGGATGCTTAGCAGAAAGACTGAACACATGTGTCTTGCAGATCTCCTTACTGAGATCAATAGCGGGTGTGCATCTCAAATACAGGATGAGTCTGGTGTCCACATCCTTCCTTTGGTGAGTTTCATTTCCTTCCAGAAACTTTGCTACTTCTCCCAACAGAACGACTCATTAGATGTTTATGCTCATAGGGTAGTGAACAGAAAGGGACCATGTGCTGTTCAATCATTTTTCTCTCATGCATGCATGTTCATATGTGTGCAGTTACATGCATGTGTGTAAGTGAGTGTGCATATGTGTGCATGTGGAGACAGATAATCTGAAACACTCCTGACCTGTTTTGAGACAAGGTCTCTCATTGGCTAGGAGCTCCTCAGGGAGGGTACACTGGCTGGCCAGGGAGGCCCTGTGTATTCACTGCCTCCCTAACACTATTAGCAAATAGTTGCTATGCCCATCACTTTTGCATGGGTTCTGGGACTCAAGGCGATGAGACAAACACTTTACCAACTGAGCTGTTGCCTAACCCCATCAGCTTGGTCTTCAGAGGCCGGAGTAGGTTATTGATTGTGTAGCATCCTGTTGCTAAGGAAGTACCTTTGCTTTACCATTAGTTGAGAAGTTTATCTATGAAATTTCCCATGCATCTTCTCTGCTAATAACTCATCATTATCAATTACACCTGTGATCCATGCTAATGTAATATAGTAGATACACAAAAATCTAAGAGAGATAACAGTATGCTAAATCCAGCATGACCATTTAACATATATAACCAATAAAACAATTACATAAGAGAGATGAAGGGCATTAATTTCTTCTGTGAAACAAATGTTAAAATTGTCAAAGGATGAAAAAACAGAGACAAAGAATGAAATAAAGTTTGTAGTTCAACAGCAAAATTGCCTTATTAATTGTGTAAAATTATTCTTAGAGAACATTCTGAATATTTTAATTAAGTTTTATTAAGGTCAAAACTGAAAGATTTTTGTCCTCTTATAAACAGATAATTTAGCAACACTTATTAAAAGGTTACTTGTACTCAATGTTTCAATCACATTAGGCACATAGATTATGGTTCTTGAACAGTCAGAAATCTGCATGGTGGGTCTAATGTTGTTACCATATTCACTTTAATGGTCGGGGGCTGCTGGGAGCACTTGGCATGCATGATCTTGTGTTCCTCATGACAACACAGAGGGAATTAGGAATCTCCTTCGTACTGTGGAAACTGTCTCGCAATGACTCAGCCTTTTCCATCTTTAGTAGCCTCTAATATTCCCTTACAGTGGGTCCACGCAGCATTCTTCTAATTTCTGTGCACAGACACATCTTAAGGAAGCAGGTAATAGAGCTCCTGCTTTCCAGTCTAGCCCTGTCTCATTCCTGCATTTTCTTGGTATTGAATAGTCCATTTCTATGGAACTCAGCTCTCCAGACTGGAGTCTCTTCTGCTTCCAGACCTTCATACATGTGATGCCATTTCACCAATGGCAGGTTCTACTAATCAGCTACATCTCCTATTGCATAATCCTCCTCCCCAAAAAAGCCACATGGTTCTTCAAACTCTGAGGACTAGATCCTCCAGTAAATATGAAGGTTGATGAGAGCCAAGAATTCTGTGCCTGCAAAAAGATCTTCACCAACCCTCCATCTGACAGAGATCTAATATCCAATATATACAAAGAACTCAAAAAGGTAGACTCCACAGAACCAAATAACCCTATTAAAAAAATGGGATACAGAAATAAACAAAGAATTTTCACCTGAAGAACTTCAAATGACTGAGATGCACCTTAAGAAATGTTTAGCATCAGCCTGCAGCTTCCCGCCCAGCTGGTGGTGGGGAAGCCGGAGGGTCACCCAGCGTGCCAGGTGCTCAGAACCATCCGGCGGCGGCGGCAGAACCAGGTACCCGAGACAGCCTGAGCTTAAGACCTTCGGGGACTCAGGCCTGGAGTGGGAATTGGGCACAGAATAGCGGGTGCACTCTGCACTCGCGCGCGGGGCGGACCCCGAGCTCCCTGCAGGCAGCTGCCATATTGCCTGCAGCTTCCCGTCCAGCTGGTGGTGAGGAAGCCAGAGTCAGCCAGTGTGCCAGGTACCCAGACCCAGCCGGAGGCCGAACCAGCCTCCCATCCAGCCAGTGGCAGGGAAGCTGGAAACCGGACCCAGCCAGCTTCCCAGCAGCTTGGGACCAGCAGGCAGAACCAGATAACTGAGATATCCCAACTTTAAGACCCCTGGGGAAACAGGATATCAGACAGCGAACCCTGAGCAGGAGCAGTGCAGAGCAGCCGCCCAACAGGCGGAACCAAATACCTGGGATATCCTGAGGTTAAGACCTCGGGGGACTCAGGCCACCTGTCAGCAATCTGTGAGCAAGACCCCCGCAGGACAGTGATTCAGGTATCCCAGTCACTGGGAAATAGCCTTACAACCCCACAGGAGGGTCAAGCACCAGCTAGTATCTACAGGACCAACTAACACCAGAGTTAACCAGATGGCAAAAGGCAAACGTAAGATCGCTACTAACAAAAATCAAGGCAATATGGCGGCATCTGAACCCAGTTCCCCAACAGCAATAAATATTGGATACCCCGAAACACCAGAAAAACAAGACTCAGATCTAAAATCACTGGTCAGGATGCTGATAGAGGAACACTTAGATAAATCTCTTAAAGTAATACATGAGAAAATAGATCAAAAGCTAGAAGCCATTGCAAGACAAACACAATTAAATCCCAGATATCTCAACACACCAGAAAAACAAGACTCAGATCTAAAATCACTGGTAAAGATGCAGATTGAGGATCACTTAGATAAATTTCTTAAAGTAATAGAGGAGAAAATAGATCAAAAACTAGAAGCCCATACAAGGCAGACACAAAAATCACTTAAAGAAATCCAGGAGAATATAGAGCAAAAAGTGAATCCCAATAAGGGGGAGAAACAAAAATCACCCAAAGAAATACAAGAGAACATGGGTCAACGAGTAGAAGTCATAAAGGAGGAAACACAAAAATCCCTTAAAGAATTACAGGAAAACACAAACAAGCAACTGAAAGATCTGAGCAAAACCATACAAAATCTAAAAACAGAAGTAGAAACAACTAAGCAATCGCAAAGGGAGACAATGTTGGAGATAGAAAACCTTGGGAAGAAATCAGGAGTCATAGATGCAAATATCAACAATAGAATACAAGAGATAGAAGACAGAATCTCAGATGCTGAAGATACCATAGGAACCATGGATTCAACAATTAAAGAAAATGCAAAATGCAAAAAGCTGGTAACCCAAAACATTCAGGAAATCCAGGACACAATGAGAAGACCAAACCTAAGGATTATAGGGATAGATGAGAATGAAGATCTACAACTTAAAGGGCCAGCAAATATCTTCTACAAAATTATGGAAGAAAATTTCCCCAACCTAAAGAGAGAGATGCCCATGAATATACAAGAAGCCTATAGAACCCCAAATAGACTGGACCAGAACAGAAATACTTCCCGTCACATAATAGTCAAAACCCCAAATGTACTAAACAAAGAAAGAATATTAAAGGCAGTAAGAGAAAAAGGACAAGTAACATATAAAGGAAGACCTATCAGAATTACACCAGACTTCTCACCTGAGACCATGAAAGCTAGAAGATCCTGGGCAGACCTTATGCAGACCCTAAGAGAACACAAACTTCAGCCAAGACTACTATACCCAGCGAAACTCTCAATTGCCATAGATGGGGAAACCAAGATATTCCACGACAAAACCAAATTTGCAAGATACTTATCTACAAACCCAGCCCTACAAAGGATAATAGAGGAAAAATACCAACACAAGGGGGGAAACAACACCCCAGAAGAAACAAGATAGAAACCCCATCTCATCCAACCCAAAAGAAGAGAACCACTCAAATACAAATAATAATAACAATTCCCAAAATGTCAGGAAGTAATAATTACTATTCCTTAATATCTCTTAATATCAATGGACTCAATTCCCCAATCAAAAGACACAGACTAACAGACTGGATACGGAAACAGGACCCTACATTTTGCTGCATACAGGAAACACATCTCAGTGTCAAAGACAAACACCACCTTAGAGTAAAAGGCTGGAAGACAGTTCTACAAGCAAATGGTCCCAGGAAACAAGCTGGAGTAGCCATTCTAATATCAGATAAAATCGACTTTCAACCTAAAGTCATCAAAAGAGACACAGAAGGTCACTTCCTGCTTGTCAAAGGGAAAATCCACCAAGAAGAATTCTCAATACTGAACATCTATGCACCAAATGCAAGGGCACCCTCATTCGTAAAAGAAACTTTACTAAAGCTTAAAGCACACATCGCACCTAACACAATGATTGTAGGTGACTTCAACACTCCACTCTCCTCAATGGACCGATCAGGAAAGCAGAAACTAAACAGGGACACAGTGAAACTAATTGAAGCTTTGGACCAATTGGATTTAACAGATATATATAGAACATTCCATCCTAAAACAAAAGAGTATACCTTTTTCTCAGCACCGCACGGTACCTTCTCAAAAATTGATCATATAATTGGTCACAAGACAGACCTCAACAAATACAAGAAGACCGAACTAATCCCATGTCTCCTATCGGATCACTATGGAGTAAAAGTGGTCTTCAATAGCAAGAAGAACTACAGAAAGCCCACATACACATGGAAACTGAACAATACTCTACTCAATGACACCCTGGTCAAGGAAGAAATAAAGAAAGAAATCAAAGACTTTTTAGACTTCAATGAAAATGAAGGTACGACCTACCCAAATCTCTGGGATACAATGAAAGCAGTGCTAAGAGGAAAACTCATAGCCCTGAGTGCCTCCAAAAAGAAACTGGAAAGAGCATACACTAGCAACTTAACAGCACACCTGAAGGCGCTGGAACAAAAAGAAGCTAACTCACCCAGGAGGAGTAGAAGAGAGGAAATCATCAAACTAAGGGCTGAAATCAATCAAGCAGAAACAAAGAGAACCATACAAAGAATCAACAAAACCAAGAGCTGGTTCTTCGAGAAAATCAACAAGATAGATAAGCCCTTAGCTAGACTAACCAAAGGGCACAGAGATAGTATCCAAATTAACAAAATTAAAAATGAAAAGGGGGATATAACAACAGAAACAGAGGAAATTCAAAAGATCATCAGATCCTACTACAAAGGCCTATACTCAAAACAACTGGAGAATCTGGAGGAAATGGACAATTTCCTAGACAGATACCAAATACCAAAATTAAATCAGCATCAAGTAGACCAGCTAAACAGTCCCATAACCCTTAAAGAAATAGAAGGGGTTATAGAAAGCCTCCCAACCAAAAAAAGTACGGGACCAGATGGTTTTAGTGCAGAATTCTACCAGACCTTCAAAGAAGACTTAACACCAATACTCTTCAAACTATTCCACAAAATAGAGACAGAAGGGACACTGCCCAACTCATTCTTCGAAACCACAATTACGCTGATACCTAAACCACAAAAAGATCCAACAAAGAAAGAGAACTACAGGCCAATTTCTCTTATGAATATAGAAGCAAAAATACTAAATAAAATTCTTGCCAACCGAATCCAAGAGCATATCAAAACGATCATTCACCATGATCAAGTAGGCTTCATTCCAGGAATGCAGGGATGGTTCAATATACGAAAATCCATCAATGTAATCCACTACATAAACAAACTAAAAGAAAAAACCACATGGTCATCTCATTAGATGCTGAAAAAGCATTTGACAAAATTCAGCATCCTTTCATGCTAAAAGTCTTGGAAAGAGCAGGAATTCAAGGCCCATACCTAAACATAGTAAAAGCAATCTACAGCAAACCAGTAGCCAACATCAAAATAAATGGAGAGAAACTTGAAGCAATTCCACTAAAATCAGGGACTAGACAAGGCTGTCCTCTCTCTCCATATCTTTTCAATATAGTACTTGAAGTTCTAGCGAGAGCAATCAGACAACATAAGGAAGTCAAAGGGATACAAATTGGAAAGGAAGAAGTCAAAGTATCATTATTTGCAGATGATATGATAGTCTACCTAAGCGATCCAAAAAACTCCACCAGAGAACTTCTACAGCTGATAAACAACTTCAGCAACGTGGCTGGTTATAAAATTAACTCAAGCAAATCAGTAGCCTTCTTGTACTCAAAGGACAAGCAGGCTGAGAAAGAAGTTAGGGAAATAACACCCTTCACAATAGCCACAAACAACATAAAGTACCTTGGCGTAACTCTAACCAAACAAGTGAAAGATCTGTATGACAGGAACTTCAAGTCCCTGAAGAAAGAAATCGAAGAAGACCTCAGGAGATGGAAAAATATTTCTTGCTCCTAGATTGGCAGGATCAATATAGTAAAAATGGCCATCTTGCCAAAAGCAATCTACAGATTCAATGCAATCCCCATCAAAATCCCAAATCAATTCTTCATAGATCTAGAAAGAGCAATTCTCAAATTCATCTGGAGCAACAAAAAACCCAGGATAGCTAAAACTATTCTCAACAATAAAAGGACTTCTGGGGGAATCAATATCCCTGACCTCAAGCAGTACTACAGAGCAATTGTGTTAAAAACTGCATGGTATTGGTACAGCAACAGGCAGGTAGATCAATGGAATAGGATTGAAGACCCAGAAATGAACCCACAGACTTATGGTCACTTGATCTTTGATAAAGGAGCCACAACCATCCGGTGGAAAAAAGATAGCCTTTTCAACAAATGGTGCTGGTTCAACTGGAGGTCAACATGCAGAAGAATGCGAATTGACCCAATCTTATCTCCTTGTACTAAGATCAACTCCAAGTGGATCAAGGACCTCCACATAAAACCAGACACACTGAAACTATTAGAAAAGAAACTTGGGAAGACCCTGGAGGACATGGGCACAGGGGTAAAGTTCCTGAACAGAACACCAATAGCTTATGCTCTAAGATCAAGAATGGACAAATGGGACCT
The DNA here is from genome assembly GCA_964023405.1 of Apodemus agrarius. NCBI lineage: Eukaryota > Metazoa > Chordata > Mammalia > Rodentia > Muridae > Apodemus > Apodemus agrarius. Next base: position 41,542,776 of record OZ030020.1, on the reverse strand, counting down.
CATAAAATTACAAAGTTTCTGTAAGGCAAAGGACACTGTCAGAAAGACAAAACGGCAACCAACAACGTGGGAAATGATCTTCACCAACCCCACATCCGACAGAGGGCTAATATCCAATATATACAAAGAACTCAAGAAGTTAGACCCCAAAGAACCAAATAACCCTATCAAAAAATGGGGCACAGAGCTAAACAAAGAATTTTCACCAGAAGAAATTCGGATGGCCGAGAAACACCTTAAGAGATGTTCAACATCATTAGTCATCAGGGAAATGCAAATCAAAACAACCCTGAGATTCCACCTCACTCCAGTCAGAATGGCTAAGATTAAAAACTCGAGAGACAACAAGTGCTGGCGAGGATGTGGAGAAAGAGGAACACTCCTCCACTGTTGGTGGGATTGCAAAATGGTAAAACCACTCTGGAAATCAGTGTGGCGGTTCCTCAGAAAATTGGGCATGCCACTCCCAGAGGACCCTGGCATACCACTCCTGGGCATATACCCAGAGGATTCCCCTGCATACAACAAAGACACATGCTCCACTATGTTTATAGCAGCCTTGTTTATAATAGCCAGAAATTGGAAGGAGCCCAGATATCCCTCAAAGGAGGAATGGATACAGAAAATGTGGTATATTTATACAATGGAGTACTACTCAGCAATTAAAAATAATGAATTCATGCAATTTGTAGGTAAATGGTTAGATCTGGAAACTATCATCCTAAGTGAGCTAACCCAATCACAAAAGAATACACACGAAATGCAATCACTGATAAGTGGATATTAATGAGCCCAGAAGCCCTAAATACTCAAGGCACAATTAGCAAGTCAAATGACTCTCAAGAAGAAAAAAAGGAGAGGACCCTGGGCCTGTAAAGATTGGATCCAGTATTGTAGACCCAGAACAGAGAAATCGTGGGGGGGGGAAGAGTGGGGAATAGCATGGGGGGGGAGAGGAATTATGGGACATATGGTGGGGGGTACCTGGGAAAGGGGAAAGCCTTTGGAATGTAAACAAAGAATATAGAAAATAAAAAAAAAAGAAATAAACTCCTGAAAAAATAAAATAAAATAATAAAATAAATAAAAAAAAAAGAAATGTTTAGCATCATTAGTCATTAGGGAAATGCAAATTAAAACAACCCTGAGATTTCACCTCACACTAGTCAGAATGGCTAAGATTAAAAACTCAGGAGACAGCAGGTGTTGGTGAGGATGTGGAGAAAGAGGAACATTTCTCCCCTGTTGGTGGGAATGCAAGTTGGTAAAACCACTCTGGAAATCAGTCTGGTGGTTCCTCAGAAAACTGGGCATGACACTTCCAGAGGTGCTATACCCAGAGGATTCCTGTCATGCAATAAGGACACATGCTCCACTATGTCCATAGCAGCCTTATTTATAATAGCCAGAAGCTGGAAAGAACCCAGATGTCCCTCAATGGAGGAATGGATACAGAAGATGTGGTATATTTACACAATGGAACACTACTCAGCAATTAAAAACAATGAATTCATAGGCAAATGGTTAGAATTGGAAAATATCATCCTAAGTGAGGTAACTCATTCACAAAAGAACACACATGGAATGTACTCACTGATAAGTGGATATTAGCCCAGAAGCTCTGAATACCCAAGACACAGCTCACATATCAAATTATTCCCAAGAAGAAGGAAGGAGAGGGCCCTGGTCCTGGAAAGGCCTGAGGCAGCATTGTAGGGGAGTACCAGGACAGAGAAGGGGGAGGGGGTTGATTGGGGAACAGGCAGAGGAAAGAGGGTTTATGGGACTTATGGGGAAGGGGGGAACCAGGAAAGGGAAAATCATTTGGAATGCAAACAAAGAATATAGAAAATTTTACAAAAGTAAAAAAAAAAAAAAAAGAAATTCAATTGTTCTCCTCAAGATCAGGAGAATTGTCTTGATAAAGGAAAGGTTAATTAATGGTATATAATTATCTTAGCCAAAGAACATTTTTTTTCTTGTCTAAGTAGAGATGAAATTAAAGATCTTAAATATATGTGTGTATATAATATATGTAGATAAATATATCTATATGTGTACAATATATGTATAACACATACACACACATATATATATACATATAATATACACACATGTATAATAGGGATAATATATGTATATATACACATATACAGAGCCAAGAGAAAGGAATACATTGTAAGTGTTTTGTCATCTATTCCAGATTCAGCATCTACATTCTATTGTATATCAAAATTATACTTCTAAAAAAATACAAACCACGTTTCAAATTTAGTCTTTGAAAACTTTACACATGTACACAATGTGCTTCTTTCTTTTACAGTATGTCTTGATCTTAATCAGCGTCCACTCCCTCCCAAGCCAGCTTCCTCATCCCCAGCACATCCTCCCAATCTTCCTTTTCAAAGAACTTTGGAGTCCAATTAGTGCTCCCCATAAGCACATGGGGGTGGGGCCCTTCACTGAGGTTTTGACAAAGCTACCAGTAGGCACACCCCAGGAAGAAAATACTTTTCCTTCCCCAGCAGTCGTCAGTTAGCAATAGCTCTTGGGCTATGCATGGCACATGCGTCATGTTCCCTTTCTCTGTCCACGATGGACCGTTGACTGCCTTGATCTTGTGCAGATCATGCGGCGATAGAACACAGCTGCTGGGAGTTGATGTGTTCAATAACCACACAAACCCGAGAGGTCGTCATTTCCCAGATGAACACCCCCTCCACTGACTGTCACATTCTGTTGCCTCCTCCCCATTCTCCATGGCTTCTTGAGCCTTAGATGGTGAGAAGCTGATATCGATGACCCATGCAAAACTGAGCACTCAGTGTGACTTACACTTGGTGCTTTGGCCAAGTTATGAGTCTCTGTCACAAAAGAAGCTTCCATGCCCAAGGTTTAAAGCACAAAGGAAAGTAGGTTGTGGAGTCTAGGAAGAAAACGTCACTGTCACTCTGGTTAATCTTCAGAGTCACACTTGATCAGATTTAGACTCACCATGGAATCACACCTCTGGCCATGTCTGCACACATTATCTCCCAGAAGGTCGGCTTGAGAGAGGAATACTCACCCTAAATGTCAGCAGCAGAATCCATGGCTAGGGGCTTTGATCCCACAGGAAGGAGAAATGTGGATGAGTTCTAGCAGTCATTATGCTCTCCTTCTTGACCATAGATGAAATGTGACCAGCTCCCTAATGATCCTGTCCCGTGCCTTCCTCACCACGGGGGATTATCCCCTCCAACTGTGAGCTCAAGTGAACCATTATTCCTTAAGTTACTCTTGCCAGGGTCACATGGTTGAGAACAGTAACTGCTAGAAATGTCTTAAGGGCCATGGGATGTGTGTCTCTGGACCTTGGCACTCTGGGAACTCCTGTTAATTCTAGTAAATCTTATAGCTTGGAGTGGGTGTAAGGTTTCCCAAAAGTTATCTTACTTAATCTGCAAAACAAATCTGTGATTACATTATTGTCATCTTACAAATGGAAGCACCAAGACAGGGTGATAAGCATCTCACTCCTTATCAAATGACCAGTCAGGGTCAACTTTTGGAAGGCAAGTTTTTATAACCTGCAGGCAGTTCTCTTTCTTCTTCAATGCAGAAGGCAAAAAAATGTAACAGTCAGTTCAGTGGAGGGGGAGTTCAGCTGGGAAATGATGACTCCTTAGGGTTGTGTGGTTATTGAACACATCAACTCCCAGCAGCTGTGTTCTATCTCCCCATGATCTGCAGATCATGGCAGTCAGCAGTCCATCATGGATGGAAAAAGGGCACATGGGAACCCATGCCTAGGATAAGGCTAGGAAAACCATGCTAATAGATGAGGTTAAGTTCTACAAATCAGATGGAGTAGAAATGGGAAGCAGAGGGCCAGCTCACACTCACTGGGGATAGGTGTATGGCTGTGTTGTACTAAACGGAGCCAGGATTCGGACACCTGACATGGTCATCTCTCTGGAGCACATGCACTCAGCAAGGGGGAAGCCATGCTGTTTGCAATGACTCTCACGGACCGACTATAATGAGCAAATATCAGATTTAATCATACAGGTGACTTCTATTAATTCACATTTCTACACCTTCTCGCCAACACCTATGAGAGACAGACTGAGAAATTAAAGTTAAGCATTACTGAATTAAGGCGTTCTGTTTCTCAGAGACCCAGCACCAGCTCTATGCTCATCTCCATGAGAAGAAACAAGCGGTATTTGCTGCATCCTGTCCCACTAGTCGCACTGACGGGCAGCTCTTTCCTCACCTCTCCACTCTTCTAAGAATTCATAATCAGTTACCCTTGAAATTAGAGAGGAGTTGAGATGTCATTGTCACCTTTACTGCTGGAAAAGTGGCTCTCCTTAGGTAAGGGGACACAAAGAAGGAGAGGCACACTCGCGCTCTATGGTGCCACTCGATAAGGAGTACGTAAAAGCACTAAAATGTCAGAAAAAAACCCCACAAACTTATTTTCTTCATCTGTTCTCTTAAATTCTCAAAATAAGACAGGAGAAAACAGTATGAAACCTCCCATTTGAGGGGCACATATCAAACCAGGGAGTCCTGGTCCCTGGTGCCCGCAGACTAGTTCTATAAATGTTATAGCACATCAGGTATCCACCTCCAGGCCAACACTCCCAGGGAAGCTTCCAGTGCACAGCCACAGCCTTTAGTGGTAATGTTTTCCCACTCTGCAGCAAAGCTCCTCACACCCACGGGCTTTCACAGGATCCTGTTCCTGACAGCTCACTCTCATGAGAGGAAGCTGTGAAGTCACCAGAGGCCACTCCTAGGGAATCGTGACCTTACACCAACCAGACAGGAAGCGAAGGAGGCTGTCACTGTCAACAGTAACATTTCCTGGACTGTATAGCTGTAACAGGAAGAGGTATACCAGGACAAATGTTCCAAAGGGACGATGTTGAAACATGACAGGAGTTCTTTGTAGCTATAGATTTCACTCACTCTCGACAGGAAAAGAAAAATAGAGTTGTGCGAATGGCCACAAGTGCTGATTCTCCAAACTCCACAAAAGCCAAAGATATAAACTTCTCCTTCCCTGTAGTGAAACTGGGAATTCTTCCAGGACTATCTTAACTAACGCTTACTGTTTAATTATCTTGTGGGAAAATAGTGATTATGCAGACTCCCAAAACGTAGCCAATTTGCCCACCTCCAGTGGAATCCAAAGTGCTTTGTTTAGTTAGTAAACAATATTTATGGTGGTGTAGGTCAGACAATTTTAAACCCACAATCCAGGAGCTGCTAAAAATACCTGCCTTTGGTCTCTGGGTCTCTATGCTCTCTAAGCTTTCTTCAAACACAGTAGGGATGCTTATCAAGATTGACAGTAGACATGCAGGTAAAACAACATAGTATCATCAAGAAGTGTTTAATGAAAGCCTGTGGGATGGACACATCCCACACTCCAAGAGGCGCCATTCTTAGGTAAACTGTGTGCCCTGGCCTTGTACAGTAGACCACCTGGGAGGTTGTATATGGTGACGAGACCTACTTTGTTAATTAGGGGTACTATTATTGTGATATAATAGCATGGCCAAAAGTGAGCTGAGCAGGAAAGGATTGATTTGGCTTCCTCTTCCACTTTGATGTTCATCACTTGAAGTCAGGGCAGGAACTTGGGGGCAGGAGCTGATGCGGAGGCCATGGAGGGGTGCTGCTTACTGGTCTGCCCTACATTGCTTCTTTAGCCTACTCTCTTATAAAACCCAGGACCACCAGCCCAGAGATGGCTCTTCATATAATGGGCTGGGTCCCCCCCCATCAATAACTAATTAAGAAAAGGCCCTACAGGTTTGCCTGTAGCCTGATCTTAAGAAGGCATTTTCTTTTCATTGAGGCTCCCTCCTCTGATGACTCTAGCTTGTGTCAAGTTGATATAAAACAAGCCAGTACACCTACTATGGACCATATGCAATCATAAGTACCAAGAATACCTCAGTGAATAAGTCACTAAAGAAATACCAGCCTCTAGCCTCGGAATTTAACATTCTTGGGAGAAGATGGATAATACATTTAGAAAGTGAACCAAAAGGTGTCTGTGATCAGTGGTTTGGAAGGAAGATGAGTGGAAGAGAGCTAGGGGTGTGAGGTGGGGAGTAGGAAATCTTTATTTGAACAGTTAGAGAAGGATACACACACACACACACACACACACACACACACACACACACGGTGATATTCAAGACTAAAAGAAAAGTCAGGAGACTGATGAAAGAGTAGCCTGGGGGAAAACAAGTCCAGGGACTGAGGAAAATGGCAGGGGGTGGAATCAGCTTGGAAAGGGGACCGGACCACATATAGAATTGTGTTCAATTAGAAAATCCCTGGTTTTTTTTTTTTTTTTTTTTTGGTTTTTTGGTTTTTTTCGAGACAGGGTTTCTCTGTGTAGTCCTGGCTGTCCTGGAGCTCACTCTGAAGACCAGGCTGGCCTCGAACTCAGAAATCCGCCTGCCTCTGCCTCCCAAGTGCTGGGATTAAAGGCGTGCGCCACCAATGCCCGGCGAAAATCCCTGGTTTTTTGTTTGTTTGTTTTATTTTTTTTCTTTAAGTAAGAAAGGCTTCCGGGGTGTTGAGTAGAGTAATCATAATGTGATATGTTTTGGAAACTGTGACAGAAGCTTCATTGAAATGATTACATTGGAGCAGGGAAGTAGGTCCTGTTTGGAAGGACCTTGCAGTCTCCTAGGTAAAAGGTACTGGAGGCTCATAAAGGCTCAGAGGACTGCAGGTGGTGAGCTCTACCTTGTTTAATGGAGTTTGTCAAGGTAGGACCAGCAGGATTTCTTTAGGGTGTCTTTCAAAGAAAAATTAAACAGAGCAAAGGCAAAAGAGGGACAGGAGGGAGAAGGAGAACTAGAGATGACCCCCAACATCAAGGAAACCCCTAAGAGCAGAGAAGTTAAGCACGATAAACATCAGAAAGGAAGCTGTCAGCAGAGGGAGGTTTTCCGATAAAGAAGAGCTCAGTATGAGACACCTTGAGTTTGAGATGTCCTTTAGACCCCTAAGGGGATACCTTGGTTGTGACCAGAAGCCTACTCTACGTAATATCTATATTAACATTAGAAATGTCTAACCCCACACGGTACGAATAAGAATATCATTCTCATCCTAAGCTATTGACAACATAGGACATTTGGTAAGTTCTAAATAGATCCTTGCTTCTTACTAGTGAGTGGGAAAGGTGTTTGTGAATGACAATGTCACCCATGAAATGTTGCCCCTTGGTGAAAGGGGACAGCAAGCAGACTTCACCTTTTAGGGTACAGTACCGTTATTCCAAACTCAATAGTCAAACGCTTTGGCCTAAGTTAAAGCAATGTTATCATGTCAGCCTTGTTACGTGACCACAAACTCTCCAGCTTCCAGACTGCTTCCTGAAGTGGTTAGGTGGAAAAGCTTGCAAAGTCTTTCAATGTCACACCATTGTCCACCAACCTCATTCTTGCCAAAGCATCTTATGCCTGTTCTGTTCCATAAAATCTTTGGAAACTAATTTTCTTCCTGGAAGTAAAAGAGCTAATAGACACTGAGTATTGCTTCAACTCATCCTTCATGAAGTTTTCCTCCAGTTAAAATCAAAAGCTGAGATACTCACCATAAAGCATTCCAGATCCCCTCACTTTTGTCCATCCAATGGAAACAATATGATTTTTAAGATTGCTACATTTCAGATGTCAAGTCCCAGTTCTCTCCCCGGTGCTTTGACAACATTCTTTTTTAATTCAGAAATAAACACTGGAATAGCAACAGCATTGTAAAACTACATTGTGGTTTATAAAGGACCCATAGGCATTATTTCATTTGGTTCTTATTATTGCCTGTAAGGTGTTATACGTATTTCTGCTATTGTATAATGATGCTGGCTCTAAGTATCTGTGCTGGTTTGGGTGAGACGCACCCTCCTCACATCCAACTCGAGCATTCAAACACTTGGTCCCCCATTGTTGGCGCCCTTTGGGGGAAATTTAGGATGTGTGGCCCAATTAGAGAAAGTATGTCACTAGAGAAAGGCTTGGAGAGTGTATGTCCTTACCTGACTTCTAGTTTGCTTTTTCTCCTCTTCTGATTCTGATTGTAATATGACCTCTTAGGTTTCTGCCCCTGTTGCTTGCTGTCATATTTTCTCATAATGGATTCATCCCTCAGGGCACTATAGCTGGAGCAAACCCTCCTTCCCACAGGTTGCCTTGGTCATGGTATTTTACTATAGCAACAGAGAAGTAACCCGTCTCCCTGACACACTCCTTTCCTTCCAAATCCCCAATTCTATCATGCTGGGTCCACTTAGAACTCTTTTAAATAAGAACTCGATACTTGCTTATGATAGAGAACCTAAAAATATAAACATCTACCTCTCACCTCTGCCACTTGGCACTTTCCACATCTATGTTCTGGTGGAGGGAAACAATTAGAATGGTTGGGTACCAGAAAGGTATAGGTGTAAAGGCTCTTTGCTCTTGTAAATAAGCTTCATTCTGGAGTCAATAATCAGTATTATCATGGAGGAACGTCTGACAGGAGGTCTTGGGAGTACGGAAGGTTTCCCAAGATATGTTCCAAACACTCTAGAACAGCAGGTATCTTCTAAACATGAGTCACAAGTGGTGTGTGTGTGTGTGTGTGTGTGTGTGTGTGTGTGTGTATCACAAACTCATGTCCAGAATGGATAATGGGAAAAGCAAATTAAAGCATAGGAAATTTAATACACACACCCTTTTAATGTCTGTTTAATGTCTGTTCTATAGTGAGATTCTATAGTGAACTTTCTATTTAAATTTCTCCCACAGAGATATTTATTGGGGGACTACCACACTTATAGTAAATAAAGAACTTTAATAAAATTATCTTAACTAAGAAATTAAAATAATAATGTGTCCATATATAGATGCAGTAGATTTTCTCTCTGATGTTATATTCATTTACAGTTCTTCTCTCTTTATAAGGAAGTAGAACATACCAGTCCTTGACAAAAGAAGAAAATCCATTTCCATGACTGGAAATACCCCTCATTCTTAGTCAGTCTTCAACTAACAAGTGATTTTAGTTGCAGTGATTTTGAGTCATAGAATGAACTCAGATTGTTCTTAGGGCAAGCCTTCAGATTACATGAAGAAATAGTGCAAATCACAGCTAGTTCCAGGAAATGATGTTAAACATGTCTCCAGCCCTTGTAGATTGTTTGTGATAAGGATTGCATCATCTACACTGAACATCCGGTGTATGAAACTCAGGCTGGAGACAGGCTGGCCCGCCGCTGCTGTGCTGAAGGAAGAGACTTTACTCTTAGCCAGAGGGCTGCACGGCAGCTCTACTTAGAGGTCACCTTGCTTTTGAAACTAGGGCACTCATAGGGAACAGTGGAACAAGCTCGAGAAGTAATAAAGAGACTTCATGAGATCATTAAAATAGAAGTCTAGAGTGTAATAAAAATCTAATAAACAAAACTGCTAAAATAGCCAAGTTTGCTTCATTGAAATCTAGTAGACAGTATCTTTTGCCTTACAAAAACTTTGTAATTTTATGAGGTCCCATTTGTCTATTCTTGCTCTTAGAGCATAAGCAATTGGTGTTCTGTTCAGGAATTTTCCCCCTGAGCCAATGTCCTCAAGGGTCTTCCCCAGTTTCTTTTCTATTAGTTTTAGTGTGTCTGATTTTATGTGGAGGTCCTTGATCCACTTGGAGTTGAGCTTAGTGCAAGGAGATAAGAGTGGATCAATTCTCATTTCTCTGCATGTTGACCTCCAAAATCGGCAACCAACAAATTGGGAAAAGATCTTCACCAACCCCACATCCAAGAGAGGGTTTGTATACATTGTATCCAATGTATACAAAGAACTCAAGAAGTTAGACCCCAGAAAAGCAAATAACCCTATCCAAAAATGGGGTACAGAGCTAAACAAAGAGTTTTCACCTGAAAAAATTCGGATGGCTGAGAAACACCTTAAAAAATGTTCAACATCATTAGTCATTAGAGAAATGCAAATCAAAACAACCCTGAGATTTCACCCCACACCAGTCAGAATGGCTAAGATTAAAAACTGAGAAGATATCAGGTGTTGGCAAGGATGTGGAGAAAGAGGAACACTCCTCCACTGCTGATGGGACTGCAAGCTGGTACGACCACTCTGGAAATCAGTCTGGCAGTTCCTCAGAAAACTGGACATGATACTTCTGGAGGACCCAGCCATACCACTCCTGGGAATATACCCAGAAGATTCCCCAGCATGCAGTAAGGATACATGCTCCACTATGTTCATAGCAGCCTTATATATAATAGCCAGAAGCTAGAAAGAACCCAGATGTCCCTCAATGGAGGAATGGATACAAAAAATGTAGTATATATACACAATGGAGTACTATTCAGCCATTAGAAACAATGAATTCATGAAATTCTTAGAGAAATGGATGGAACTGGAGAACATCATACTAAGTGAGGTAACCCAGTCTCAAAAGAATACCCATAGTATGCACTCACTGATAAGTGGATATTAGCCTAGAATCTTGGGACACCAAAGACACAATTCACATACCAAATGATGTCTGACAAGAAGAAAGGAGTGGACACTGGTGCTGGAAAGGATCAAAACATCAGTGTAGGGAAATACCAGAACAGGGAAGTGGGAAGGGGTGGATGAGGGAGCAGGGGGAGGGAAAAGGACATGTGGGACCTTTGGGGGGCGGGGAACCAGAAAAAGGGAAATAAAATGTAAATATAGAATATATTCAATAAAAAAAAGAAATCTAGTAGATCTGGAAGTAAAATATGCCTATATTCTTGGAAACACAGTCCACTCCATACACCTCAAACTGTATGCTGACAGTTTCTGTAACACTGGGCTAGAACCTTGAGTGCATTAGAAGAGCTGAGAGATGGAGTCAGCTATAAAACAGATCATAAAGAAAGTTCAATTAAGTGGAGGGTAAAGGTGGTAAAGCCTGCTTCAGCATAAGCAGGATCCTTTAGCAATGAACTACAAGATGTGTGTGTGTGTGTGTGTGTGTGTGTGTGTGTGTGTGTGTATGTGTGTGTGTGTGTGAGAGAGAGAGAGAGAGAGAGAGAGAGAGAGAGAGAGAGAGAGAAAGAGAGAGAGAGAGAGAGATGTAACTGATTCAAGAACAAATGCTCACAATTTATTGAACAAATTCCTAGCAAAAATTAACTTCATTAGTATCAGAAGGAAAGTTAATCTTTAAACGTTTTTTTCCCACATCTGCTACTTCCATAACGTCTGGGAGATTGTCATAAATTACAAATGGAGAAGGCACAGCGCCAATTGTCAAAACAAACAGGCAATTCTGGAGCCCAGGTCTGGCTTTATTTTTCCTCCTTGGTGTGAAGGCCACCGACTGAAGACTACCTAGCATTGGCTTGCTGTCCCCCTGGGAGAGACTGACAGGGTCAGGCTAATGACATAGGCCATGAGGACATCTTCTATCACTATTGTCCTGGGCCTTGGAAAGGGAAGTTGTTCCCTTACTGTTGAGTTAGTGGAGGTAGAGACAGAAAAGCAACAAGAACACTAGCAATTAAAGGCCTGGCACTGAATTAGCCCTCTCTTATCCATGCATTCCTAATCTGCATGTAAATCTTCCTCCTAGACTGTTCCACACTCCAGGGGGCAGGCCCCATGCTCTAGATTTTCTGCACCCCACATAGACACAATGGCCAGTCCACAGTGGACTAGATAATTTTGCCCATGTATTAGTCTATTCTACTCTTTTCTTGGTAGGATTGAGACAGTGAGAGGATTCAGACAGGCTGGCCAGCCAACTGTCCCCTCTTCCTTTCTGCTTTTTACCTTCCTAGGATCCAGCCCCTTAGACAGACACCAATCCTCCCTTTTCCTCCTGTATGTCTGTGCAGACTGATGGTTTTAGATACTGGTTAAAGGGAAGAAAAGTGTGATCCTTAGCTAAAGGTTCTTAAGGATCCTTACTGAAAAGTTCCACACTGGCATCCAAGTGGCACTAACCTAGTCAATTATAGAGCAGAGCCTTGTTTCCCAATAGCTGTTGTCTCATGCTTACAAGGAATGTTATGGGAAGGCTAAGGAGAGATTTAGATATCTGATATCCCTGGTGTTGAGGTCATCAGATCAGCTCCAGAGTATCAATGTAATCTACTAATACAAATGCCTGTTAACAATGTCTTGAATTCATATATACTGAGAGAATCCACAGGGAGGACTCTCTTTCCCAGGATTCTACCTGTTCTGTCCCTGCCAGCTCTTTGTGATTTTAGTCTTATTCAAGCTCTGACTGCCACATAGCCAGTGGGTGAGTTCTTCTCCAATCAAACAGACTTACCATCCCTAATAACCTCTATGACAGATGGTGGCTTTTTCTCTTAGACTTATTCTGTCCCCAGAAAAGATGATACCAGAAATAAAATGAAACACCCACCTCAAACTCAATGCCAGACTGTTCATTGCTAGGCTGTGCCTTTCTAAGACACTACTAGCATTCATGAGGAGCTCTGTTTGCATTAGCTCATACATCTTGAGATTGTCTCATATAGTTAACGTCACAGGTTATTTGTGATTGATTGCTTGTAAGTAGGCCTTTCATTAAGTCATTCAACAAATGGTTATTCTTTTAAGTCTTTTAAGATGTACTTTAATTATGTGTCTATATTATGTCTATATGGAAATGTGTGTATATGATTGGAGGGGCCAGATACTCCTGGAGATGAATTTATATGCCATTAGTAATCATCCCACATGGGTACTTGAAACAAAACTCTTCTGCAAGAGCACTATTCACTCTTAGCTTTGGAGGCATCTCTCCATTCCAGAAATATACTTATGAATTCCCTTGGGAGGAGACCCAACCTTAGTGTCCATCACCAACATAATGAACTATATCCTAAGATCAAAAACCAGTCTGTGTCACCTTCCTACCTTGCTTTCTTCTCTATGATAATCCAAGAAAAAGTGATGCTGGGGTAGGACTTCAGCTCCCACCTGAACGCCAGACGATCGCAGTAAGTGCCAGGCTTTGTATGTCTCGTCTGACTGTCCTCCTCTCTCAGACTGACAAACTATTTCCAGCAGCAATTGTTTTCCGGATCTCCTCACAGATAAGTCGTCCAGCTCTTCTCCAGCCCTCCTGTCTCCATCATTTTTATCCTAGCTCAGTCTTGTTTCCTCTAAGTGCGCTCTGATATGTGCAGTGATAGCTGCATTGTGTTTCCTCATCAGACAGATAAATAGGAACAACAAGGACTTAACGTAGATTGTTTGTTTTTTTAAATTCAGTGTATTAGAGAATTAAACATATGTTCAGAACATGAAGGTTATACATAGTAGTCCCCATGTGAGAGAGTCACTTGATGGCCATGTCATTGTTTCAAAACATTCAGAAGGTAAGGATCGGGACCTAAAGCTCCAGGGTGAGTAGGTAAGTCTCTGTGTCCCGACAGGAGTATGGTTCCAAGGGTCTATCCACAAATGGATGTCAGATTGGACAGGGGTGGAACTTGTTTTTATCAACATTATTTTCAGATTATTTGATTTTCTCAAGTTTTTTTTTTCTATTACATTTACAGGAAACCTAAATTAGCATTATATAATAAGGAATATATATATAATACAGGAAACCTAAAATAGCATATATATAAGCAGTCTATATCACAATCACATTCACAATCACAATCTATATCTATATCTATATAATCTATATCTATATCATCTATATCATCTATATCTATATCTATTTATAATTCCCAGTTTATTAAAAGTAGTCATTTTTCACCAGAGAATAAAGCTCTGGTTTGTAAATGCAGTCCTTTGTATTAAAAGTCTTCAGTACTGTTCGGGCACAGAACAGTAAAGTACTGTTTTATGTCAACTTGACACAAGCTAGAGTTATCTGAAAGAAGAAAACCTCAATTGAGAAAAATCATTCTGTAAGATCCAGTTGCAGGGCATTTTCTTAATTAGTGATTGATGGGGAAGGAAGGGTCTAGCCTGTTGTGGGTGGTGTCATCCCTGGGCTGAGGTCCTGGGTTCTATAAGAAAGCAGGCTAAGCAAGCCATCACGAGCAAGCCAGTAAGCAGCACCCCTTCATGACCTTTGCTCCAGGTTCCTGCCCTGATTTCCTTTGATGATGAACTGAGATGTGAAAATAGAAGCCGAATAAGCCTTTCCTTCCCAATTTGCTTTTGGTCATGGTGTTTTATCACAGTAATAGTCATCATAACTGAGACAAGAACTTTCTGATAGAACATAGTGATGAACAAAGGCACTTTTGTATGTTTTCTATGGATATATCGAAGGACTCTTGCTACCCGGGACATTGAAAGCTCACTCAGAGTAGAGTGGGCAAAGCCCTGCTGGAGAAGGATAATATTTAGGAAGTTGATCCGTGTTCCAGAAAGAACACCAAAATAATATTGGCTAGATGATTACTTTTAAAACTCAAGGAAGATTAGTTCACAGGTTGAGGAATGAAGACAATATTTGTCTTTTTTTAATCTATCATGCTAATCATTAGCACTGGTACTGTCAGAAATTTTTAGAGAAAATTTTCTATATGGGCTTTCTCCCTACTAAAAACTACCGTTATAGTAGTTATCAGTATACAGTTATTAACTCTCAAAGAAAATGATTTTCAAAAAAGAAGAAAAACAAACAAAAGAACCAAAGAACTAAGTGCTTTAAGTCCATACAACACATCTTGGAGAGAGAGACAAGCATATATCTGTGGGTTCTGGGCCAGCCAGTTACCCAGCGAGACTGCCTAAGAATGATTTTAAAGCATGATCTATTAACAGTATATACAGTCATCTGTTTGGATAAACAGATGAATTCAAATATTCCATTTTATACAATGTTTTAATTGAAATAGTGAAGATGAGGACAGTCTTACCAGTTGCCTTGTGGGTTCATAAGCTGCTGCACTGAATACCCAAACTGTTCACTTGAAGGTCCAGAAAATATTTTCGCTCCTGGGAGGCCAACATTGTATGCCAGACAACTCAAAATACCTATTCAAGAATTGAAAACATAGTCCACATTTACAATTTTAATGTAAATTAAAATTTGATAAAGATGATGTTAAAAAAAAAACAAACCTCGTTTGACCCGATAACTAGTCTCCTTATCAGCGTTGATGAGAAATAATAGGTACTTCATCTAAAGCCCTTATGTGTACCCTTGCACTGGTCTAGATATTCATATGCATAATTCCTTGACTTCACCTTCCTCAAAGCAGACTCTGGAGAAGTCACCAATAGTACCTTCACCTCACAGGGATTTTTGAGGTTCCAGGTGGGTCTCTCTTGTTGAGTTGTAAGGGAAGTCTCAGGATTTGCTCAAGATACTGGGCTCTTAAACTATGTACTATTTTATGGAGCAGTTTAAATTCTATTTGTCTTTCCTCACAGAGATAGACTCTAAGCTACTCATGCCCACAGTTTGAAGGGTGCCCTGTTCTTGACATGATTTCCATGTGAAATGAGTGTTAAAAAAAAACACCATGATAAGAAGGGGTGGGGGAAGTCATAGACCAGGAAATTGGTATCACTTTTCCTTTCAGAAAATGATGCTTTGTAGGGTGAAAGGTTAAGGGGATTGTGCATTACTTATTTTTATTCCAGTAGAAACTGTCAGAAGCACTTTTGTCGTTTGATTTTTTTCTTCTTTAATGATCAACAAATGACAATCGTGAAAAATAGAACAAAGACCAAAGACGACAACAAGAGGTAGGGCTTGCTTGTTTGTTTGCTGTTTCTGTTGTCAACAGGGAGAAGGGTGGGGTTAAGTCTCTCTGCACCGATAGCATTAAAGCTGGAGAAGTCCTTCACTCTATAGAAGTAGGGCTTGGTGGATTCTGTATGGCTTCAGTGTTTATCTTTGCAGAGCCTGGCCTCTTTACCTCACAGCACCTGTACCCTGTGCTTTCACAGAGGAAGGTTTTACTTTGTGGGCACCCTGCAGCAGCACAGTGATTTAGAAGTCTGTTGTTCTAGGCACAGGACTCCTGGATGAAATGGCTTGTTTTTATCATTGTGCTTCTGAACTTATGGGAGGAGACTCTACAGTCTGCTCCCAAGGAAAAGTGAGGTCAGCGATGAAACTTTGGGAACTTGAAGTAGCCAACGTGCCTTTTCAAGTGCCAAAAACACACTACTGGGCGTTTGCTCACAAAAAATAAAAAATAAAGCCCAGCTCATTATTTCTTTAGAAATATAAGCTTGCCAGAATTAAAAAGGGCAAATATTAATTTCAAAATACTCTGTGACATAATCTGCACAGCTCAGCGTTTGCAAATCTGACCCGTAACTTTTGTCTTTTTGTAGACACCACTGTTCCTCTCTACTGAGGAAAGACAATGCAAAAGAAAATAATAGCAAATTAAGCAGAATACCAAACTTGGCATTAGAATGCTGGTGTTTCTAATCCTTACTTCATCTTCACCCCATGGGTGCAGAACTTAGCAAATACTATTGGAATGGTTATTCAGTTTTGAAGTATATTATTCAAAGTTTGAAGAGGTAGTGTCAAACTACTGTCACTTCAACATATCTAACACTGGAGAGAATGTATGTGGATATACAATAATGCAACTCCCTCCCTCTACTAAATTAAACTTTGGAAAATCATGCGTTTAAATTAACATGTATTTCTAAGGGACAATTTTGAATACAAAACCAAAAACAAAACAAAACAAAAAACCAAGGGAGAAATAAGACAATCTAGAGTCCCGTTCCTCACGTGTAAGTGAAACTTTTTTTTAAAAATATTTCCTCCCAACATTTTACCGTCTATAGTGTAAGCCATAGACACTTCCGATTCCCCACTGACACACTGGCCATCAGCAGCTGTAGAAGCCAGCTATGCATCAGTATTCATATCTAGGGAAGGTACAGCAATGACAAAGTCACAGGGACACGCTGAGGTCAGCACACATTTCCATTTCTAGGAGAACAGTGTTCAAGGCCCAGTGGGTTATCCTGTTCTCAGACTGCAAACTCAATGCCTCCGGACCCACTCTCCCTTCTGTTATATGACTGAACCACTTTTGTGGTTCAGTCATATAACATACTTTGTTATAATCTTAAGCATTTTAATGATTTCTAGCCATCTAAAGATTTGTTATTAATAAATATAGTTAAAAGGGCTAAAGAAATGGCATAGACATTATAAGCACTTGTTATTCTTTTAGAGGACCTGGATGGTTTCCAACACTCAAATAGTGTGGCTCGCAACCACCTATAACTCCAGATCCAGGGAGATCTGATTTCTTTTCTGTCCTCTGCAGGGGCACACAGGCACCCACCAGCACCCCCACCCACACACATTCTTAGGCATACACACTATTACAATTTTTTAAAATTATCATCAAAACTAACGTGTCCAAAACGTCCAAAATAAGGAGTTTGAGAAAGTAAACTTTAACACATTAAGTAATAGGTTTTGACACTGCTATTTAAAAACAGTAATCATGAAAATGATAGGATAGAATTGAGATGTTCAACGAAAAATACAGTTTAAAATGTTCAGCGAAAAATGTTTTAAAGGTCTACAAAATATTAGTAAACCAGGTAATAGAACTGTGAATTAAGTTGCCTGTCTTCTAAGTCCCCTGCAGTGCATTCTAATGTTTTTGAAATAAGTAAAGATAAAGTTCAAACAAGACAGTTATTTCCCTTCCTACTCTATACCAGCAAAATGACACACACGAAGTTTTCCTTAACCTTCCCTGCCTCATCTGGTCACCACACCCTTGTACACATCATGGATGAAATGTAAAGGACAATTCATGCATACAATGTAAGGACATCCACTGGATGACATTAATTCTTCGCCCTATGCATGATCTAAGAATTAGATTTCTTCAAATAATTGTCTTCATATTTGAAAGACGATAGTTATAAATGCTTTTCATATAGCTCAATTCTTTGGAGATCTATGCAATCTTGCTCTGTGAACGCTTAGTTACATTTAACTCTAGTCACGGCTTTCCATAACACAAGACTGATGGGTCTGTTTACACACATGCTTATGAAGCAGACTTCATTATCTCATTTGAACCAACATTTTATTTAGTGAACAAACATTTATCAAATGCTGACGACATAGTTCATAGCACTCAGTATAAGATGGTGTCTTAGCTACTTTCTTATTGCAGTGAAGAGAGACATTATGACTAAAACAACTCATAAAAGGAAGCATTTGATTTTGGACTTGCACACACTCTCAAAGGGTGAGACCACGACCATCATATAGGGGAGCATGGTGGCAGACAACAGGCATGGTGCTGTAGCAATAGCTAAGAATTACATCTGATCCAGTAAGTAAGTCCTTAATCTTCTTACATCTTCCTCAAACAGTTCCACCTACCAGGCAGTAAGCATTCAAACTCATGAGCTATTCTCATCTAAACCACCACAGATGAGGACAGTGAAATGCCATTTCTTTTATAAGTTACTCACAGAAGGGCTGTGTCCTGGACATAAATAATATCCCAAGTGATGTTATGCACACGTGACTTCTCTCTGCTCCTGAAAAAACAGCTGCAGCTTTTGCCAACCAGAGCTCTCAGGAGTACAGAGCAGGGTTTCCGCTTCCTAAGACAGTGATATTCTGCACTCATAGATCTGGAGATCAGGCCTTGCAGCCTGCATGTTGTTGATCCTTCTTTGCAGGAATGGACTGGAGAGACTCTGATAGCTCAGTGTTCAGCCAGGCTTGTTGATCTGAGTTATATTCCAAAACTTAGATAATTGTAGATGAGTCATGCAAAGGAAGACAGTACTGGGAATACTGAAATATAGAGGCTTAACATCTGCCGTGCTGTGTAGCAACAAGTTTCTTCCCTTCTTAAAGGCTCATAGTTTTCATCTTTGAACACAGAGACTTAGTCTAAATCTTCTTCCATGTTTAGAAATGCTACTAATTAATATGCTTTCTCATAATACAAAGTAATTGAGGATTATATATATACCTACATATATATATATATATATATATATATATATATATATGAATTTCTCAATTGATGTTTTGTGGCTCTTGGATAATTGTCTCCTTATTTAAATGATGAAATGTATTTCACAGCTGAATTTGTTTAAAGCAAATTTTGAAAGCTTTTACAGAGCACTTCACTGATTTCAGATATCTTCATGGTGAGTGCTAATCATCAGTTTCACAGGCTCAGGAGTCAACTAGGAGCACGGTGAAGGCTTGTTTATTCTCTGGGCATATCTGTGAGGGACCGTCACTATTAAATTAATATGGGGAGTTGATTAGTTAACGTGGGAAGATTCATCTTTATTGTGAGGGTGGGGCCATTCACGGAGCAGGGGGCTCAGACTGTATAAGAAGGAAACAGGGATCTAGGCACAAGCATGTATCAGTTTCTGTTTCCTGAATGTAGATGTGATGTGACCATAGCTTCCAGCTCCTGCTGCCACGATTAACTGTACTCTCAAACAGGTAACTGAAGTAAAGTCTTTCTAGAGTTGTTTCTCCCAGGATGTGTTATTGCAGGAAGAGGGAAAGAAAGGAAGAAGTATATATATATTTTACATAACATATTTATATTTATGTATTTATATCATATATTTTAAACATTACATATGATTCATATATTTATTTATATTATATATAATATAAATAATATATATATATATATATATCCTCAAGAATAGAGTCGATTTTAAATATAGTTTCATGTTTTCTTTTTTTATGGACTTTTTTTTTGAAATCGTGTGCATGTATGTGCATGGAGATTAGAAGAGGTCATTGGATCCCTTGGGGATGGATTGATAGGTGCTCATGAACTACAAGTCATATATATTGGCAATGGAACTCCTTCCATCTGCAAGAGTGGCACAGGCTCTAATAATATATTGTAATATATTATATGTAATATAATTATTATATAAATTATATATCATATTGTTTTATTATTTATTATATATTATGTATTTGTATTGATATCTGAAATAAAGTCTTTGTTTTTTAAGTTGATTCTGCCAAGGTATATTATTACAGTAGTGGGGAAAGAAAATAAGCAGTTAGTCCCTCAAGGATAAAGTCAATTAGAAATATAGTTTAATGGGTTTTTTCTTAAGTATTCTATATGAATTATATATATTTATATCATATATTTTCATTGTATATATTTACATTATATATTTTATTATATATATTTTACATAACATATTTATATTTATGTATTTATATCATATATTTTAAACATTACATATGATTCATATATTTATTTATATTATATACAATATACAAATCATACATATATTACATATAAATTATTATGAATGAAATATGTAAAATTATATAAAATAATTATATATTAAATATATAAATATGAAATAAAATATATTGCATAATATATTATTATAATTATATATTATGATACTATAACAATATAATATACAAATAACATAATAAAAACTCTTTATTGTTTAAGCACTCTAAAAAATTATTCCAATATATTTTCATTGTACTCCACAATTTGCTGGACTCTGTGATGACATTTGGAAATTCTGCTCTTTGACTTTGCATCCAAACTCCTGAGACTGTGTTCTCAGCCTTGGAGACCCTGCCATCTAGATCTGAGTAGGTCTTGTTCCAAGATTCTTCCTTCTTCTGGCTTTCCTGGTCTCAGCTTCCCTTCCTCCATTATACCCGCTCATCTCTCCTTTCTGTGTGCATCATCACCGTTTTCAATCTTAAAGTCATATGTGTTATGTGTTTTTTAAACCTCAGTGCTGGGGATGAAGGGATTTCTCTGTGGTTAAAAATTACTGTTCTTGCAGAAGACCCAAGTTCAGTTCCTGGCATCCATGATAACAACTCACAAACCCCACATCTATATATAGTTCCTGGAAATCCTCAGATTTCTTGTCTCTGAGAATGCCTGTTTGCACATGGTGTACATAAACTCACACAGACAAACACATTGACACAAATAAAAACCACAACATATAAGTGCTACAACTAATTGCTATTTGACGGAGGAACGCTTACATAGCTTATGGAACAACTATCTTTGTTTAGGAGGCTTCCTGATTAGCTGCTGAGGAAACAGAAGTTGTAGAACAAACAGTGGTGACAGGAGCAGAGTGAGTGGGGAGACAGCCGCAGGACTGTGGAGCGAATGAGAGGGAGGAGAAAGAAGGGGAAAGACGGGGCGGCAATGGGGGGAGATGGGGGAAATTGTATAGGAAGATGGATGTCACACACTGGAGCTCAATCTGTACCACTGCCATGGGCCTGCCTTTTACCTTACCTGTCTACACACAAAGGTCTGTGTGAGAGACTGCCTGAGAGGTCAAGGGACTCAAGATTCTAGTCAAGATAAAGCAACTAGCAGAGGATTAGTGTTGGAGGAGACAGTCTCTTTAGGTCTCTTGTCCTTATGTGTATAGCCTATGAATATTTTCATTTCCTGTGGCCACCGCAGAATATTAATACAATGCTAGTGGGTTAAAACAACAGAAGTGTGTTCCATAAAAAGTTGACAGCCAGGGTCTCAGCAGCTTGTTAGCCTTCTTGGGGGCTCTAGAGAAGACTATATTATTTCCTGTCTCAAATGGCACACTTCAGCTGTTGCCTGAATTGCATTATCTGTCATGATGTTGCTTAAACTCCTTATTTCTATCCTATCTGCCTTTGTATCACTCTTATATGAGCACTAACTGTTAGGCTTGGGGCCTTCCAAGTAAGAAAGGATGCTTTGTTTTAAGAGAAGTCACTTAATTGCATGTGCAGAAGCCTTTTGCCAAATAAGGTAGCACTCACTAGTTCTAGTAGTTAAGACAATGACACTTTTTTTTTTTTCAGAAATGACCATTAAGGCTGTTATGCTCTCTTGCCTGTCTTCCTGTCAAGTCACACCCATGCTTCATACAAAACACCTCATATTTCTCGAAAAGTGCTAACCCATTCTACACTAACCATAGGCCCCCAGATCTCACCTATTATCAGTCCACAGTTTCAAATTTACCATCCAAATCAGATCTGAGTGATGTTTCCATATTGTATCCTAGAACAAAATTACTTTTTAATCCCTGGGCTTCTAATCTTACCAAACAAGTTATCTACTCCCAAGATGTAACAGTGGGGCAGACACAGGGAAAGTCGAATCCAGAAGGCAGAAGTTAGAATAAAGGAGTCACTAGTCTCAAGCAAGTTTGACTTTAGAAGGGAAGTTTTCATTAGCTATCAAGTTTGAGAGTAATTCTGTTATTCATGGTCCTGTCACATGAATTATTGGCATTGCAGGCCTCGATACCCACAGCAATACTCTTTGGGTCCTTGCTCATCCCAATGGCAGCATTTCTACTGGCACAGTATCCTTAAAAGCCTTGCAAGCCTGTAATACTCATCACAGGGATCTATGCCAATAGATAAACAATCATTAAGAGTTCTTTCCTGGGTAACATCCTGTATACTGGATAACCTGACTGGAGGGATGGTTGAGGGCTCATGAATTATATCCTAGCCTGTCTTAGCAAAACTAAGTCTAGCCAAACATTGGCATTCTTGCTAGGCATGCTTTTGTAATGGTGAAATTCATAATATTGCTTTGCTTGGACTGCTGTTTCCAAGCCTGGGCGCTCATTTCTCATAGTTCTGAGGCTGGAAGTCTGACATCAGGGTGCTGGCTAGGTTATAGCAAGTGTCTCTTCTAGCTTGCAGATGGCTGAGTTCTTCTTTCTTCTTCACTACAGAAAGAGAACAAGCCAGATGTCTTGTCTATGTGTAAGGACACCAGTTCCTTGATTGAGGCCTCCAGTATTGTTAGGATTCTGTCTAAGCTCTACCCCACAATTACCTGACAACAGCCAGGTATGCCCCTCCCCACAGTTGCCTGGCAACAGCCAGGTAGGCCTGACCTATGAAAGAGGGTGCTGGACCCCCTCCTCTCTCTCTTACCTCTTGGCACTCTTACCTCTTACTACTCTTGCCCCTCTTGGGCTCTCCTCCCCTCCCCCCTCTCACCACGTGGTCATGGTTGGGCTCCAATTCTCTACTCTCTCCTCTTTCTGCCTTTCTCTGCCTCCACTACCCCATTAACTCCCATTCTCTGCCCTGAATAAACTCTATTCTATACCATGTCTGTGTGTGTCTGGTCCCTCTTTCCTCGCTATGGTTAGCAAGGAAAAGACATTCGACATTTTCCTCAAGGTACAGTATAAAGAACCTCTTGTCAATCAAAACAATTGTCTAGGTTTTCTATTGTTGTGACAAAACAATTGTCTTAGGGTTTCTATTGCTGGGATAGTCAAAATCAACTTGGGGAGGAAAGGCTTCATTTTGGTAGTCAGGACAGGAAACTGGAAGCAGAAACTGAGTGGGGACTTATTTTTGAGGAGTTACCATTCAACTTAATAAAATCGGTCCAGTAAGAATATAACACAGTTGGTCTTTTTTTTTTTTTATAGTGAACTCATTGGTAGATAAATGTATTCCCTCAGGACAAAGAGTAGTCTTGCAAACCCTCATAGTGAAAAATCAACTTCACAAGTTCATTGCCTCTTTCCTGTAGACAATGCACTACACACGCAGATGTTCAGCT
The DNA here is from genome assembly GCA_964023405.1 of Apodemus agrarius. Classification (NCBI taxonomy): domain Eukaryota; kingdom Metazoa; phylum Chordata; class Mammalia; order Rodentia; family Muridae; genus Apodemus; species Apodemus agrarius. The sequence continues at coordinate 41,519,204 of OZ030020.1, read as the reverse complement.
AGCCTTTTCCCACAACTGCTATGAGACTAGCAGTAGTGGGTCAAGGGGAGTCAATGTCAGAACAGTCCTGTTACATGCTAACCTCTGAGTGGAAGCATTTTTCCCCTCTGGTCCACAAATATTTGTTTGCAGTGAGTGCATCATGAATTGTGCAATTACTCTATGTTCACATAAGGGAAATAGCATCACTCTCATAATCAGAAATAAACATCTAAATATATTATCCTAGCTCAGGAAATGCTGTGGGCTTCACTCAAAAGTCCTGCAGGGAACATTTAGCTTCCAGTGTGAGTACAATTAGAGACTGACTGGGACTGTCAGGAAGTGACTCAAATTGAAAGGGGCCATGGCTTTACTTGCCTGTCACTGTACCAATACCATGCAGTTTTTAACACTATTGCTCTGTAGTACTGCTTGAGGTCCAGGATACTCATTCCCCCAGAAGTTCTTTTGCTGTTGAGAATAGTTTTAGCTATCCTGGGTTTTTTGTTATTCCAGATGAATTTGAGAATTGCTCTTTCTAAGTCTATGAAGAATTGAGTTGGGATTCTGATGGGGATTGCATTGAATCTGTAGATTACTTTTGGCAAGATGGCCATTTCTACTATATTAATCCTGCCAATCCAAGAGCATGGAAGATTTTTTCATCTTCTGAGGTCTTCTTCGATTTCTTTCTTCAAAGACTTGAAATTCCTGTCATACAGATCTTTCACTTGTTTGGCTAGAGCCGCACCAGGATACTTTATATTGTTTGTGGCTATTGTGAAGGGTGTCATTTCCCTAATTTCTTTCTCAGCCTGTTTATCCTTTGACTATAGGAAGGCTACTGATTTGCTTGAGTTGATTTTATATCCAGTCACTTTGCTGAAGTTGTTTTTCAGTTGTAAGAGTTCTCTGGTGGAGATTTTTTGGGTCACTTAAGTATAATATCATATCATCTGCAAACAGTGATAGTTTGACTTCTTCCTTTCCAATTTGTATCCATTTGACCTCCTTATGTTGTCTAATAGCTCTGGCTATAACTTCAAGTACCATATTGAATAAATGTAGAGAGAGAGGGCAGCACAGAAAATGTGGTATATATACACATTGGAGTACTATTCAGCCCTTAGAAACAATGAATTCATGAAATTCTTAGACAAATAGATGGAACTGGAGAACATCATCCTAAGTGAGGTAATCCAGTCTCAAAAGAACACTCATGGTATGCACTCACTGATAAGCAGATATTAGCCTAGAAGCTTGGAATACCCAAGACACAATTCACATATCAAATGATATCCAAGAAGGAAGGAATGGCCCCTGGTCCTGGAAAGGGTCAGTGCAGCACTGTAGGGAAAGACCAGGACAGGGAAGTGGGAAGGGGTATATTGGGGAACAGGGGGAGGGAAGAGGGCTTATGGACTTTCAGGGAGGGGGGATCCAGGAAAGGGAAAATCACTTGAAATGTAAATAAAGAATATATCAAATAAAAAAAATTTAAGAAAATAATAATAAAAAAAAGGAGCCATAGCAGTGGAACTTTAATCCAACACGACCAGCGTCCTCCCATGATGAGGAGATACCAGAGCTATCTCTCTCAGTGTGCTTATGTGTGCATGTGTGTGCATGTGCACACACAAACACACACACACCACACACGATACACATGCACACAATACACACGCACCATACACATACACACAATACACACACACTATACACATACAAGCAATACATATGCAACAGTCACCACACAGAAGCACGCACCACACACGGGCCACATACCATGCACAAAACACACACATATATACACACACACACCACACCACACATACACACACATGCACACATACACACACACACCATACATACACATCACACATACCATACACACATAAATATGAAGAATGATGTAAATATATCGGAGGTGTTTTACATCGTGTTCATACTTTTTTTTTTTTGTAAAACATTGAAAGTGATGTGTGTGTGTGTGCATGTGCGTGTGTGTGCACGTGTGTGTGTGTGTGTGTGTGTGTGTGTGTGTGTTTAGGAGGTTAGAGGAGTAGCAAGGAAGGAGGAAAAGAGAAGAGACACTGCATCAGTCCCGGAGAACGGCTACATGCACTAAGGACTTTTCAAAGTCTTTTCACATTTCAACAATTCGATTCTGAAGCCAAGGACCATCTCAAAAGTCATCCTGTAACTGTTCTGTGCATCCATTTACTGTGGCTCAGTGCCGTCTAGCAAATTTGATAGATTTTCTTCAATTTCAGAAGGGATGCAGGAGGGCGAGTTGCATTTGGCAGACTCTCTGTCTCCTGACAGTGAGTTGGAGACGGTGAAATAGTCTTACTGGCCTGAGAGCTGCTGGGAGAAATCCTTGAAATTCCTTCATCAGAGCTTGAAGTTCACTTCGACTTCTCCCTAAATGCCTTCTGTGTGGAAGAGAAACCCCTTCCGGTCTGGTCTCTCTACCTCATGCCCTCATGCCGTTGGCCAGACTGGGTCTGTTACTGAACTTGCTTGTTGCAAAGTGCGTTTTCCACATCTGCAGGCAGTACATGGTGAACAGATCATCATTAAAATGAGCCCTATTTGTTAAGCTGCTGTCCATGGGAACTGCTCTAAAGTCTTTTTAAAAATAATTTTTCATACAATATATTCGATCATACTTTCCTCTTCCACACCTCCTTCCAGACCCTCCTCACTTCCCCTCCTACCTAACTCCACACCCTCTTTCTCTACAGTCTTTTTTATTGAATTATGTTAAGCTTATACTTTAATTACGTTTCTTCTTCCCATCTCCTGCAAACCATCCTATATACCCTTCCTGTTCTTTTTCAAGGTCATGGTCTCTAATTTCCACTAATTGTTATTGCATCAGCATATGTGTATATGTGAATATGCAAGTGTATATGTATATGAATATGAATATATGTGCTTATAAGTTTAAATACATATTATACACACATACACAGACATATTCCTAAAAATATCTTCTTCAGTCTGTATAATGTTATACACACTGTGAGTATGAATGTGTGTGTGTGTGTGTGTGTGGTGTGTGTGTGTATAGTGTATGTGTATTGTGTGTGTATAGCTTGTGTGTATGTGGTATGGTATGGTGTATGCATGAGGTATGTGTGTGTGATTGTGTGTGAATGTATGTTTATACGTGAGTGTGTTTATGGTATGTGTGTGTGTGTATGACTTTGTGACTGTGTGTGAGTGTGTGGGCATGTATATATGTGTTTGTGTGTGTGTGTGTGTGTGTGTGTTTGTGTATGAGTATGTGTGTGTGTTTTCCCAGGCTGACTCTTTGGCACTGAACAATCAATCGGTGTGCTCTTCTCTGGGAAACCATCTCTTGCTCTCCCAGCTTTCTTCAGTCGCCCCTGGTTCTTTGTGTAGTTTTGAGGCATGGTGGGCTTCTCTCCATCCACCTTTACCTTCCCATTGGTATCATCCTTGTTGAGATCACATTTTGCATGCAGTCTTTCCTGATGATCTGAGTTTTCCTTCACATACCGTTATAGTAAGTCCTTCATACATCCTCAGTCTTCTCCAATAACATCTCATGAAGCACTTTGTCTCACAGCTGCATGCACCGCCATTCTCTACCTCTTGGAGAGTGGTTCTCAACCTTCCTGATGCTACAACTCTATAAATAGTTGTTCATGTTGTGGCGACCCCAAACCATAAGATTACTTTTATTGATACTTCATAACTGTAGATTTGCTACTGCCAGGAATAGAATAGTAAATATCTGTATTTCCTGATGGTCTTGGGTGACCACTGTGAAAGGGTCATTTAATCTCAAAGGGGTCGCAACCCACAGGCTGAGGACTGCTGCTCTAGGACCTCTCCTCCCACCCACCTCAAGCTCACACAGCTGAGATCCCGGCTCCCTCACACATCTGATCTCAATGTGCTCCCTTGCGTTCCATGAGGTTTTTTCCACAGAGCCTTGTACTCGCTCTCACTGCCTCTCTACTATGCTCACACACCACCTCCCCCCAGAACCTGTGGCAGACAGACTGTAGTGTTCCCGCTAGTGTTCCCCACCTCCTGACAGACATGCCTTTAGGACAATGTTGGACCTTCTCTCTCTCTCTCTCTCTCTCTCTCTCTCTCACTCTCTCTCTCTCTCTCTCTCTCTCTCTCTCTCTCACACACACACACACACAAATGCATGCACACACGCACACGTGCATGTGTCTGTGTGTGTGTGTGCGTGTGTGTGTGTGTGTGTGTGTGTGTGTGTGTGTGTGTGTGAAGATTTATAACAACAATAGAAGCAGATGTCATGGTTAATGCCTGCCATCAATATAAGGAGCAGAAAGATAATTCTTCTTCATGCAATCAAATGAGACCTATCTCTATACAACACTATGATTACAGTGTTCAATGTATGTCTGGAAAGGCCAAGTGAAGCCATGCCCAGACTCTGGTCCCCCAGAATCTCAGTAAAGTGCATAGTATTGCCAGCAATTATCATATCATAAAATAAGTAATACAGAACCTATTCACAACATATTGTCCCATTTCTAGAGAACATTCTCTGTCTTCTTCATTATGCTTTATGTATTTATTCATAATCAAATAAAATTTCTGTGTCATATGCCTTTATTGTCTGCCTAAAGCACTGAAATGCATAGTGGGAAACATGATGTTTTGCAGGGATAGAAGCCCTTAAAATTTGAGAAAGGGAAGTTTTTCAAGAAAACAAAATGGTTTTCCTAGAAAAAATTATAGATAAAATATTTATTTAAAATGAAAAAAGCAACACTAGGGATTTTTTTCACTGACAACAAAATTAAGATTCCTTAACCAGGTCTGCAGTAATCTTTTTCCACAGCTTGTGGCTGCACATTTTTATCATGTCTTCAAATGACAGTTTTATATAATAATTGTTTAAAGGCAACAGCATGATTCATTTCTTTTTCTTTTAAAGCAGAGTGAAATTATACCATTTAAGTATGTCCCTTCCCTCTGTACATTTTTTTAAGTGTCATGTAAACATCTGGAATTGTTTCCTAATGGCATAAGAGACATTTCAAGGCATTTTAAGTTTTTTTATAGGAATTAATACATAATTCTATATCATAAAAGTTAATCATTACCTTGTAGTTGGTGTTTTCGTTGTTGAAATATGTTGGAAGAGACATTGTAATTTAGCTTTTTCATATTTAATAGAAAAAAATCAGGCTCTGTGAATGTGTGGAACAGGGTCTGTACAGATATCTCTAAAACTGAAGCTTCGTTGTCTATAAAGTAGGGACCATGCTTAATTTATTAACTGCCATAAGCCCAATACTTAGAGCAGTCCTCTATCAGTAGTAATTTTAAATGAACAAGAGCTAATTTTTTTTTGCCTTTCCTCTAAACAAAAAATTGCTTACATAATACTGATGGACAACAAAGACTTGTTTATTAAAAAGTGACTCCACTCTCCGGCTGGTTCAAAGCAAGGTCTGGGAATGCAGGATGCTCAGCTGATGTATAGATAGGCAGGCTAGTGGATACATTAATAACTATGTGTCGCATACTACTATTTCTAAATAAAATTTATAAATGCATGCATTGGAAGTATAAACCACATGTCATATGGCCATGCAAATATGCGTAGTTTGTTTTCTGTAGTTCTGTAGAACAGTGGTCCTCAACCTTCCTAAAGCTGGGACCCTTTAATACAGTTGCACATGTTGTGGTGACCCCCCCCACCATGAAATTATTTTGTTGCTACTTCATAACTATAAGTTTGCTATTGTTACAAATTGTAACATAACTATCTGATGTGAAGAATATCTGATTTGCAACTCCCAAAGGGGTAGTGACCCACAGGTTGAGAACCACTGCTATAGAATATTGATTTTTTTTCTTCTTATATAGTTTCGGAAGAACCTTAAAAGGAAGATTGTTCACGTTTGATGGCGGTAGCATGGCAGAATTATGCCAAAGATACAAATTAATTATTTTTAACATGAAAAAAAAAACCTTCCACTAATGGAGCAAAGGCCACAGCAGTACACCTTGGGATCTGAGAGCTTTGCCTGTGGGGTTTCAACAGCCTGTGATCAGGCCTCTCAGCCTGATGGCTGCTGCTTTCTCACTGTAAAATAGGTCAATAAATGAGCCTCCCCTACATTAGATAATGCACGAGAAACTCTCAACTCCGTGCCTACCATGTGATACACACATTGGAAAGAAAGCCAGTCTCTTTCTGTCTTTACTCTCGGTATCAGCGTGCACAACGCCTGCACACACTTCTCGGGAAATTTCACAAACTGTACTACTTGACTAGACACACCCACTTTCACCACAGACAGAAGAGCATTTCCTGAACGAATTTCCATTTCGTTTTCTAAAACTGATGGATCATGAGTAGCTGGATGCCATGTGGCTGCATTTGCTGACACACAGAAAAGGCATACCATAAAACCCAAGAAAACAGTGTCATTCTATGGGCCTTCTCAGGAAGCCACACTGACCGGAAGTGGTCATGCAGACCCTACTATGGAATTAAGCAAACAGATTTCAATTCCAAGTGTAGCTAATCATCCCCCAGAATACACATGGCTATGGGAAATGGTCATAGGTCACATAAGATCTGCGCACACACACAACCACAGGAAGTCTGGTTTTCAGTTGTATTGTCTTCAGGATGAGAAGGATCTCGAGGCGGGTAGATGTTACCTTCTTCTCACAAAAGCAGCCAAGCTGAGTTACAGCCCATTGGACATGAGCGCATGGCATGTTCAGCTAACCTGTGCAATGCTTGTGCAATGCACACAAAAACTATAAAAGTTAGAGGCAGAAAATGATTCCTCCAACTTCTCATGAATGAAGCAGTATAACCTGCCCTTGGCTTTCAGGCAGAAAGAAAAACGCATCGGGAGAGTGTCACATCCAATGATCTTAGCATTTGAGAGGGAGAGTTTGCCTCCTCATTCCCAGTTCTCAGTGTCTGACACTCAAGGGAAATATGCTAAGCCTACCACTCTTTTAATGTTTCCCTAAGTAAATGAATGATAATAAAAATGAATGAATAAGTAAATAAAGAAATTAATTAACACCACCACCACCACCAATAATAATGAATGCCCCGGCTATGGATTTACAATATACAAAGTAATTACAATATTTATAATAATTACACTTGATCCTCCTTGTGAACCAACAAAGTAGAAAACAAATTTGCTTGTGATTTATCTAAAGCCACCTACAGTGGTGGCCTGTAACTTACCCTTCACAGCTCAGTTCTGTGTGGCCATGAGTGGGAAATGCTCTCACCATAGGCTTCTTCGGTGGTTTCCCCTCTGGGGACATTTGGTAATATCCAATATATTTTTGATTGTCACACTGGGACTGCTCTATCTGGTGGGTGGAGGCCAGGCACATTGCACACTCTCCTGTGTCACTCAGTCTACCCCCACCCCCAGTCTAGAAGATTTATCAGGCCCTAAATGTCAGCTATGCTGGTGTCTGAACTGTAGTCTAAACAGCGAGTGAGGTCTCATAAACAACATTAAGTTGTTTAAGTTTCTGCGGTGAAATATTTTGATGCTCATTCGACAGGGGGCAGAGGCTCATTCTCCTTCCCCTGGTGTGAAGTGGGACTTGGGCTCATTGCCTGGATGAATAGAAGCAATGATGTGGTTTCCAAGTCAAAGACAGAGAAGGCTACAGACTGCTGGCAGCATCTCTTTAAAGTCTCTATTACTTTAAATTGTGTGTATGCGTGTGTCTCTGAGTAGGTATCTACACATCAGTGCGGGTGTCCTTGGAGGTCAGAAGTACCGAGCATCCTTGGATTGGGTCTCCAGAGTTGCATGTGGTTGTGAGCCTGTGAACTGAATGGTTGGGAGCTGAATGCAGGCCCTTTCTATGAGCAGAATTATACTCTATTCCACCACCCCATGTCTCTCAACTTCCTTCACAGGATGTTTCTGAGACAAATCCCCACACATGAAGTCAGGTTACTTAGTAGGAGCCTCACTGTAGAGACGAATGGATGCCCCACAGGGAGAGAAAGCTACTTGCCCTCTGAGAGCAGCAAATGGTCAGAATCTCCAGCTAAGACACCCCTCAAAACTCCAAGCCAAGAAACTTTGAGATAAATAATTGTTAAGCTGCTAAGACCCTGGCTTTGGATGACTCTGCACAGTAATGGCAAATCAGTGCAGCCTGTAGACTGTTGATCATGGTGTATCAATGTGCTGAACAGAATGTCTCCCTCCCTGCTCATGAAAATGCTGAATATCCTCTTTGAGTGACAGCTGTTGGGACTGTACACACCAAAATAGAAGTACACAGAGTACACATGTACACAGAGACACAGAGACACAGAGACAGAGAGACACCACCACACATCTCATCCACACACACATACACACTACTCACACACACACACACACACACCACACCATACACACATATACACACACCACACATACCGTACACACACACTACACACCATATACACACACAACAGCACATATAAACACAGAAATATCAACACACCACATACACACAAACCCGCAGATACAGACACACATATATATACACACACACACATACATACACACTCAAACATGTACACATATACACGCACTATACACACTATACACACACACACACACACACACACACACACACACACGCACACGTGTGTGCACTTGGAAATGTAATGCTGCTTTGGGAAATCATCCAAAAGGAAACTGGAGAAAAAAATGAGTATAATGACTTTATAGCTACATTATACACAGCAGGGGTGAAGGAACTCCCACAGGAAGCAACCTAAATATCCAACAAAGGGACAATAGCTATTCAGGAGAAGGCTGGATACATTAATTCATGCCTGAAGAAAGAGTGCTTAATATACAGATCTTTTCCCTTAAGATATAATATTAACTCTTTCACACTTAGCAGCATTCAATAAAACCTGAGCGCTGTATCTGGAGGCAGTTCTAAAACAGCAAAGTCAGCTAAAGGCCAAGATATACATACACAAACACATACACAGGTATGTGTGTATGTATGTATATATGTGTATATATGTATACATAAACACACATATATACATATTACATATGAAAGAATATGTGTACTGTGTATGCGCAGAAAGCTGAACCAGAAAGGCAGCATGCTTCCATGCTGACCTCAGTTGGAAAAGTTGCACGGGGAAACCCAATGTTTTGCTAACGTGTTCCTGGCCTACTACAGAACCTCCTCTACTATTGATTTGGGGGTTCTAAATATAGCAGCTCACCCTCTTCCATAGTCTCTCATTCACAGATCCACATACCCACAGTGAGCCATCATCTAAATAGTAAATGGGAATTTTCAGAAACAGCAAATAATTCTTAACTTGCATGCTCGGCTAAGTAGACCAATGAGATCTCCTCCTCCATGCTCTCAAGCAAGATATCCCTCTCTCAAGCATATCCAAGCTACTGGTCTGCTAGCCACTCAGTTGCCATCTCATATCTTTCATGGCCTTGCAGAGACTGTGTTCAGGCCATCCTGTAGCCGGATGCCATGTCACAGTCTGTTAGTCATCTCACAGTGCCCATCACACAGGCAGTGCATCACTACAAAGGAAAAGGTGGAGAGATGCTATATGTTTTTGTGGGAGATCACGTTCATGAAACTTTATTATAGCACTGTTATAAAAGTTCCTTTTTATTATTAGGTACTGTTCTTAAATTATTAGTATTTTCTGTGCCCATTTCTACTTTGTTTGCAAGAAGACATTATTGTCTCAATACATCATGGAGAGGGTGACTCAGACCTCTCTCTCTCTCCCCAAGTGTTGGGGATTTCAGGTGTATACCACCATAATGATGATTAATTTATTAATAAAACCACCATACATCTATTTATAGAAGAGAAAACAATACACAAAAGGTTTTGAATTATCTTTGGTTTCAGACATTCCTTAGAGGTATTGAAATGTAATCCCTGTGGATGGAAGAGGACACTTTAGACAAATATCTGGCAAAATTGCAAATAAAAGATTGTGAGAAATGGAACATCAATTTTAAGTCTGACCGATATCAAAGAAAAAGAGAAATAAAAGGAAATAGGGATGAAGAAATATTTTAATTTCATGAGGAAAACTAAGGAAAACTATGAAAATAAGACCTCAAGTTACTGAAATGCACATAGACATAACATATAAATAGTAAGTAAAATGGAATATTTCTTTGTTGACATAATTATAAATTTTATAAACTCCTTGTGGGACTGATCAGGAGCAACAGCAGTAATGAGGAGATATGACAGATCTTACATCAATTAAAAGATGAGGTGATGAAAATCATTTCCTGTCCATTTAAAAGTTTATGTGAGCAAGTTTCTAAATAGGAGCAACTTGTAAATATAAGGGAAATAAAATGTTCATCTGGTTGGATTTAGCTATGCAACTCAGCTCTGTGGCCTCCACGGTTCTGTATCTCACTTGATTCAACCCTGTGAACCTGCAGCTTGGTTCTGCAGAAACCTTTTCAGCACTTCTCCAAAAGAGTTCACTACCTAACCTCCCACAAAGATCCTATGTGTTTGTGTGCCAGCTGTTTTGCTTCTGATTTCTGTAAGGCATCTTGAATTCTGATGAAGTCTCTTTAGCCATACTCTGTAACTTATTTTAGCCATACTCTGTGACTATATATACATATATAGATATAATTTCTTGTGTAGTATGAGATACTGTGGTGCTTTAGATAAGATTGGCCCCATAGGTTCATAAAATTGAATGCTTGGTTCTCAGTTGGTGGAACTGTTTGGGAAGGATTTGGAGGTGTGGCCTTGTGGGAGGTGTGTCACTGGTGGTGAGCTTTGAGGATTCAAAAGCTCATCTTATTCTCAGTGATCTCTCTCTCTCTCTCTCTCTCTCTCTCTCTCTCTCTCTCTCTCCCCTCTCCTTTGTATTTGTGGATAAAGATGTAAGCTCTCAGCTATTTGTTCTGCTGCCATTCCTGCCTGCATGTTGCTATGCTCTTTCTTGGGATGGTCACAGACTCACCAGCTGAAACTGTAATCCCCCAACAAACTCTTTCTTCTGTAAGTTGCCTTGGCCATGGAGTTTGGTCACAGCAAAAGAAAAGTAACTAAGACATTTGAGAGTTGAGGTCAATAGTTAAGATTGGAATAATAATAAAGACAACACTCTTTTTTTTCGAATAGCAAACTGGCCAAAGTGCTTGCCAAACAACAGTCAACAAAACTGACATACTTTGTGAGTGTGAATTTATTGTTACTTAAAGTCTGACATAATGGAAAGACAAAAAAATCATATGGCAAAAGGTAGGTAAATATTAAACATTCTAAGACTAGTTCTAATATCTAAGCTGCTATTTAAATTTACACACTAAAAATGTAAAGAGAAACAATTTACCAAGAGGCTTTTCTTTTATCAAGAACATTAAAAGAGAGGTTGTAGCATGGCTCCACATTTAAGAACACTGCTGCTCTTCCAGAGAACCTGAATTCAGTTCCCAGTATATAGGATGGATTACAACCCTAGCTCCAGGGAATACAATACTCTATTCTGGCCTTCAGAGTATACACACACACACACACACACACACACACACACACACATTTTAAAAAATAATATGAGAAAAAATAAGCTAAATTTACACAAACTCTTTATAAAATTGTGGTATATGTGTACTTGCCCATCTGTGTCTGCATGCACACATGACAGAGTAAGAGTGTGGGTGTGTCAGAGGACAACAGTCAGGAGGTGGTTTTCTCCCCCCCCCCAGGAGGCAGGGTCTACCTTGTTGTTTCTGCTGCTCTCTCTACTCCAAACTAGCCAGCCTGAGAGCTTCCAGGACGTTCTTTTTCCCATCTAATTTCTCAATAGGAGTACTTGAAGTTAGAGCTGCAAGCCCCAGCAACTGGTTTTCTATGGGTGCTGGGGATGGAACTCAAGATCCTTGTGTAGCAAGTAAGCCATCTTGTAAGCTCACAGAATTTTTTGTTTTGGAGGGGGGAGAGATTCAAAACAGAGGAAGTGGATTTCAGTGTATGGCAATAGCTCAGTCTTGACATCAAAATTCAAGAGAGGAGTGCATACAAATCTAATAAAAAGCTAATCTCAATCATGAACACGAGTACAAAACTGTAATCCAACAACCCATTCCGAATATTGATCAGGATGGAGACAGTTCACTCACACAAGGCTTTCATCATATCCAAAAAGCAACCGATCCTATTGCCATGTTAATGGATTATAGAAGGAAATTTATATTATCACCAAGATGCTGAAGTATATTTATAAAAAAAATCAAATCATTTGTTAATTTAAATAAATATCTTGGCAAAGTAACAGGAAGGAGAGTCTGGTGATGAAAGTGTGTGTGTGGATAGCTCCCAGTCAACATCACCCTGTGACAAGCTGAAATCCACTCATGGTAAGGAGTCTCCTCTTGCCTTTCCTTTTCAATATTCAACACCATATTTGTTATTTAGTATTTGCTACTGTATTAGAGACCCTGCTTAGCTAAGTATGGCAAGAAAATGAGTATAAAAGGTAAAAAATAAAACAAAAATCTAAACCAATCAACCAAACAACAAAAACATTTGGGAAAGACAAAATGCACATCTAATACTAAACTAACTAAAACTAAAACTAAAACTAAACTAAACTGGCCAACAACTAAAACTAAAGAGGATTAAAGGGTGTTAGAACAAAGGAATAAACAAGCAATAATTTTGGTGTATGTGTGTATGTGTCTGTGTTTGTGTATGTGTCTGTATGAGAGAATGTGTGAGCATGTGTGTGTATGTGTATATATGTGCATGCATGTAGAACAAAGAAGTGTTGCTAAGATTGCTTGTTTGTTTTTTAACTTCTGTTTCATATCATTCACAAAAATCCACTAAAGGAAAATGTAGGTCTATATGAAAACACAGAATAATATTGTTTTATGGAATGTAAGAACGTATCTTTATGACCTTGAATTAGGGAACCTTCCTTGAAGTTGCATTTAAAATAAAAATGGAAGTAACTGAGCACAAAATCTAAGTTCCATGATATCTGTAGCAAGAATATCAGCAGAACACATCACTGAGAATAAAATCTACAGAGTGGAAGACTGCCTTTGGATCACACGTAACTGGCCAAGAGAGAGAGAGAGAGAGAGAGAGAGAGAGAGAGAGAGAGAGAGAGAGAGAGAGAGAGAGAGAGAGAGAGAGAGAGGAGAAGAAGGAGGAGGAAGAGGAGGAGGAGGAGGAGGAGGAGGAGGAGGAGGGAGGGAGGCAGGGAGAGAGGGAGGGAGGGAAGAAAGAAAGACTGAAATCATAGGATTGCATGACAGCTTATGACACTAAGAGTGTCTTAAGTCCTCGACCCTTTCCCAAACAGTAACAATAAATAATATCACAATGACACTATTACAGCCCTATCATTTGGGACCAGATAACCTTGTAGAAATAAAAGAGTTTCTATATTTTAATCACTATGACATTCCCACAGATCCTTTTCAATCCTGTGCTGTATTTTCATCAAGAGTATATATTATATTTTTATTCTAAAAGAAAATAAATCACATAAGTCTTATAATTTCCAGGCTAAGCTTTTCTTTTGTCTCCCCACCCCCACCAGGGAACTACACTAGCAAATACCTAGAAAACCAAACCAACTGATGTAAAATATCTGCCTCATTTGCCGAGCCCTCGCAGTGAGACTTTGAAAGGGTGATACAATCCCAAACAGTCTTTACTCCTCCGAGCATCCAAGACGCTGTGGGTTAAAGGGCCTGAGTGTAACTGGAAAGGATCAGAATAGAGCTGTCTGGAGGCCATGGCGAGACTCCAGCTTGAGTTCAGTCTGCTCCGCTACATGGTATCCATGGAAATGAGCTCAGGCATGCATAAAGACAGACAAAGGCCACCTTTCGGTGAATGACAGCTGCCAGTGTCCAAGGTGGCCACTGGGGCAGTGGCTTTCCTCATGCTTTTAAACAAAGAATGAAATAACCTCAGACGCTGACAATACAGCCTCTACTGTGCTTGTGTTCGCCTCGCCCTGTTTAAACATTAACCTCATTTTTATACAGAGAGCTTCGGTAGTAGAAACTGTCCCCATTCATCTCTAACTGATAGAAGCTAAAGTTGAAGTTGTGGGTTTGGGAGACGGAATGATAAGGCAGGAGTCTGCCTACGGTTCTACAACGTCTTTTAACTATTTGGGCCCTGAAACCAGACCCATCTCCAAGAAGAGCCACAATATATTTAAAATGATTGGCAGCCACAGTATTCTGTGAGCAGAAGAGGCTGGAAAAGTCTGCAGTTTAAGTGTGCACAGCATAGTGGACAAAACGTTTCTGTACAGGAACCAGCAGGCATAGCTTGGATTAAAAAAATGAAAACCTTGAATATATGCAATCTCCAGTAATTATAACTCTAACAATATTAACAATAGGGCAGGGGAAATGGCTCCACGGATAAATTTCCTGCCTCATGAGATGAGCGCTTTACTTTGGGTTCTCAGCACCCATGTAGAGAGCTGGCATGGTGGTCAGCATCTAGAGGCCCATCACTGAGATGACAATGGGAAACAGAGACAGGTGGATCCTGGGGGCGTGGCTGGGTAGCTAGTCTAGTTGAAACAGCGAACTCTAGATCCAGGAGAGACCTTGTTCAAAAGACTTAAGGTAGAAGACAATAGCAAAAGACACACAACATAGACATCTGTCCTCCACACATATATATCCATGGGCAAGAGCACACACACTTGTCATGTAAACACATATACAAATCACACACACACACACACACACACACACACACACACACAATTATAAAGAAATACCACTTTCCCCTATCTACTTCCCTTCTCCCCTTTAAGATCTTTTCTATAGACACTAAAGCTGTTCCCATTAACTCTTTGGTTCTGGGGGTCTGAGACCTACAGACAACACAACATGATCTTGGGAAAATTATACATGTACCACGCAGGATTATGAATATAAAGTTTGAGATCCATTTATCAGAGTTTATATCCAAGTGTTTCCATCTTTGCTTAGATCTCATCCTGTGGGTCGCGACCCCTTTGGCAAACCTCTATATCCAAAAAGTATTTACATTACAGTTCACCACAGTAGCAAAATTACAGTTAGGAAGTAGCAGTGGAAATAATTTTATGGTTGGGGGGGGGGAGTCACCGCAGCATGAGGAGCTGTGCTAAAGGGTCGCAGCGCTAGGAAGGTTGAGAAGCGCTGGTGTAGACACGGAAAGGAACATCGCCTGTCTTCCCTTCTCTCTTTTTTTTCCTCCCTCTTTTTGCCAAGTGTTCCTCACTGTCTACAGGACCTCACTACGCTGGCTCCTCACTTGTCCTTGTCCATTGCAGACACTGGGGACTGCCTTTACCCGGGAAGCTACACGCATGTGACTTCTGCAAAGCTGTCTCCTCCTCCAAGTTCTTCTGTGGTGCTTCACTTCCTACAGATTTCTTGCTGTGTTTCCAAGTGGCATCGTTCTCTCTCTCTCTCTCTCTCTCTCTCTCTCTCTCTCTCTCTCTCTCTCTCTGTATGTGTCTCTCTGTCTCTCTGTCTCTGTCTCTCTCATTGGTTTCCTGTCTAACTCTCCAAGGTAGTTCCCAGGTTGTGGTTCGAGACCTATTCTCCCCTTGCTTATCTCAGCGACATACCATGCTCAGTTGTCTCCAGATGTGAAGCCTCCTATCTCTCTGCACATCTCACTCGCTGGCCTGACCATTAATTAGGTCACTACACAACACTGTGAACTAACTAGAGGGCACCCCTGGATGCACCAACTCAGCCACACCAAACTGACCCTCTCTTTCCTCTCAGCAATTCTTGCCTCAATAAATGGCTGCACATTGCATTTTTTGTCACAGAAATCTAAACATCTACTTTATCTCTGCCCCCCGTCCAAGTGACAAAATTAAGTTCATCACCTAATCCTGTCTCCTCTTCTACCACCATAGCATTTACATTTACATCTCTCTCCTGGTGTGGTAAACTAGCACTAAACCTGATTCTCTCCTAGATGTGCATGGTATCTTCTGCCTGGTCTCTCTCCCGCTGTCCTCCTGCTTGTCCTATGGTGATATGGCAGTGAGCAATTCTGAGCTTATCACTTCCTTGCTCGGGTAGCTTCAGGGCCTTCCCCGCCCTAAAGGTAAGACTCTGAGTCTGCCATAGTTGAAAAGCCTTAAGGCCAGACAATCGTTTACTTCTCACCGTTCATTCTCCATCAACACCGTGAGCTTGGATTTTCTGTGTCAGGGTTCCTCTGGGATCTAGGAATTAGACGTAGGTCCTCCATTGGCAGAAGCTGTGCCGTAACCTCTAGGAACCTTGCTGCCTGTCTTATGTTGCCCTAATACTGTTTCCATCCAGGTAAAGTGTTGGACTGGACCCCATGCACAGTCCTCCATGGAAGATCTAAACTCTAATGACTCCTGTCTTCTCGGGAGGCTTGATTTTCACTGTCCCTATGGTATTTCCTTCTCCAAACTCAACTTTGTTTGGTATCATTCATGAACCATATGCAAACATATGATATTTATCATGCCATAGGAAGACTTTATAATTATCACCTATATAAAACATAACTAAGTTTTAAATAATATAAACATTTTTAGAGAAATTGAGAGGAAATTTAGTATTTCCTTTTGATAATTTAGAAACTCGAAGACAATTCCAGGCTGTAAATTTTCTCTCCATCTTTCTCCAGTGCTACCTATGGTATACCCATTTTTATCTTTCAGTACTGGATGGCATCATGCTTGCAAGACGGCTATAAGACGGTCTTCTCTGAATCTGGCATCCAAATGTGATAAAATCATATTGTCTGAAAAATGAGGATTCTTTTCCCAGAAGCCTCCTTGTAGATCACCCCATGTGCATAATCTCCTCATAGCCTCAATCTCCAACTTATCCAGAGGGTGCTAACTTGATAAATATAAGGAGGAGGATGGGTTGAAGCCAGGTACATATACTTTAGGGCCAATGAAACTTTCTTTCTCCATGTTTGGACTCATATACAAACAGACCTCCCTGTACCATGTGTCATGCTTTCTCTGACTTGATACGTCTGCCACATGCCTTAGGGGAGGAATCTATGGTCACATGTTGGCTTATGGAATTTACTGTATGCTGCTTAATTGGCAGAGCTTCTGTGGGTCATCGAGGGACTAGGGATCATTGTCAGTTGCAAAGTCTATTATCTCTGGACTTATGGCATCCATCAGGATTCTTAACTATTATGAGCCATTTTTTTTCTCTATTTGTATGGAAAGACAAATTTTGGTCACCCTAACAACTGGAAGAAACAGACAGCAACTTTTCACACCTTCGATTTGCAATTAACAGGGGAAACATTTCAAGGTTCCTCCTCCTTTGCGTTGTCCTAAGTCTAAGTATTAAGCTAAGCAGTCTTGGTGGTAAAGGTGAGAGTTTATGACATTGCTGGTTATATTTATATGATGCTAAGATATTTTCCGCTTCAGGTATTTTCCCATCAATCCTGAATGTTTTCAGCTTTTGTATCCTGGCACGTATTAGTCTCTTGCTGAGCGTCTAGCATCCCATCCTGGGAAGCTCATCTGTACATAGCAGGCTTCTCCCTCTTAATCCGACAGGGATGTTAGCACATGAAGGAAGACAGCACTTACCACTTAAAAGGTATGTATTGAAACTGATGTGGTCATTGACTGCCTATCTTGGCATTCATTTCATAAGACAGGCAACACTGAAATTTTAATTTAGAGAATGGGAGGAGACAGTGATAGTGTTTATGCATTCACTTATAAACCTGAATGGACATCAGAAATGCATGAAGATATCTTTAAGTATGGAGTCCTGAGACGGAATCCAGGCATTTCAGACAGTCTCATGAGCCAGCACGGAGCCCTCCTGAGATGGGTCATGTGGTCTAGCTCGGCTATGGAGGAGGATCAAGGGATTCATCAAAGGGTGACCCAAAGACACTGGGAGGCTGAAGGTAAGAGGCATCTGGATTGGTTCACAGAATTTAGATTAGCCCATGCTTTCTTTTTGGGTTACAGAATAAAAACTGTTCTACTTTATATAATTATGTCTGGGCTCATCTCTTCTGGGATTAGAGAACTGGTCCGTCACAAAGAGATGAGAAAAAAAGAAGAAAAGCAATAAAAAGAAGTCCAAGGGATTGTAGTCTGGGAAAAGTTTAATATAAACTTTGTCCCTTGTGCTTAGATATAGAATGGTGCACATAGGCATGTTTATAAGGTTTGAGATGTGTACATTGCATACCCGTATGGAGTGCCTTGTGTACTTAGGCATAGGATTGAATAGTAGGGGGAAATGCTTGGTTGGGAAAGTGCAGCCAGATGGCAGAGGACTTTAATGAATGCCAAGAAATGTGGACTTTCCCCTATATTAGATGTGGCGGGAAACAGCGAGTGTTTGAAGTAAGGGTGTAAATTGATAAAGCAGATATACCTGCTCTAGAAAGGGGGGCAGGGAGAGCAAAAACTGGAAAGACAAGAAACAAAATGGGGAAGCCAGGTTCAAAGTTACAGGTGTCCTGATATGAGAGGATCATGGATGGGCCTGGGTGGCGGCAGAAGGTGCATAGATAGGCAGGAAAAACTGGCAGAACTGTGAGACCGAAAACTCGGGAAATGGTCAGCCTTGCTGCTTGCAAGGCACGCTGGCTTAAAGGCACAGTGGACTGTAAAGGGGAAATCCTGGACGGCAGGTGGTGAACGCACCTTAGGAAATATTGGCTCTGGCATATTAATAGAGCCCACAGGTGTGGAATTGGGGGTCTGAAATCAAGAGGTAAGTGGCTAGGGATCCTGCCCCGGGGAAGAAGCTGGGCCCAGAAGAACCTTTAGATTCTAACATTTAGAACGAAGAGGGGAATGAAGAGAGAGATCCGGGACAGAGCTCTGCAAACACAATAGGTGGATGATGAGCCTCTGAGGTGGAGAGAGAAAGAGAACACAAGCCAGGGGAGAGGGGGTTCCTAGAGGAAGGCAAAAATCAAAAGGAAGACATCCTACTCGTTAGTTTACAGATGAAGGTCGCTAGCATGAGGAAGAGGGCTGGCCCCTCAGAGCACAGTTAAGAAGAAGTGATGATTCAGAATCCACATGGAGAATTCCTTGCCCCCGCGAGCACACTGGAGACTGTGTGACTCCGACCCTGTTAAGGTTACAGTTGGTTTCTTCTCTGGATGTGCACTCAACTTACAGATTTTCTAGGTGTCACGTGATCTCTGTTCTCCACCCTCAGCCTGCCCATGACCAATGGAAAGGGATATGTGTGGAACAAAACTGAGTCCTTGTTCCTCTTATCCACTTGTGGGAAGGATTATGGGAAACAAATCTGAATCTAAGTGCTAAAATAAGCTCCAAGATGAGTTTGCGTCTAATGGCTGCCCGTGTGCTGTGGAGAATGCAAAGTGTAGACACACACATTGGCGCATGCCTTTACATTTTAACTTCTGTATATATCTGCATCACAATTGTGCATGCCTGGGATTTATAAATAATAATAAGTGTGTCTGTTTAGGGCTAAATTCAGAATGTTTGTATAGGGAGGATAAAATAAACGTTTAAAGTACCAGGGACCCAGAACTTTCAGCTGAATGTCAATCTTAGATACCTAAGGCATCTGAAATTATGCTGCCCACTTATGAATCTCCATTGCTCTCTCAAATGGCAAAACTTGATTATATGATTTTATTTCATTAGATGATGAAACATCAAGAGAAAGATGTGTTTCTTGGATATACAAGTAACTGAACCAGAAAGAGAGAAATGAATGCCTGGAATCATGTTTGCAGGTGTCATATAAAACCCCCGTCTGCTTGCCGACATTGAATCATCCCAATTAACTAACTGCGGAAGAAAACCGGGTACCCAACTCCATGCCTTCCGGCAACACATTCCACCCAGGTCCTTCTCGACAACGGCTCCTCCCAGAACAAGCCTCAACATCTCAAAAGATCAGAAACCGGTGCTGTGCTTCAGCGGCTCCTTTTAATAATAACACAATTAAAGAGAGATGAAAAGCCGGGGTTTGGGTTTCTAGAGCCTCTTAGGAGAGTTCCAGAGTCCGAACTTCAGAATCCAATCCAACTGTCTTAAACCCCTAGATTAGACCTGATGGCCCCTCGGATCAACCGTGTTTCCCTAGGACAGAACATGTGTGAGGTATGGGGCACAGGTTAGCATGCCAACAATTAACAGTGCCCCGTGTCCGTTATAGAGTAGGGACAGTGGCACCTTTCTCTCTTCTCTGACAGACAGAAAATTCCACAAGGCTAACCTGGACTAGTTTTTCCTCAACCTTAAAGAAAGATGACCCTCAGAGAAGCACAGTCGAGAGAACTTTTTCCTTCTTTGTAAAAAAAGAATTAACAGCCACTGACCAGTTTGCGTTTTGTTAGCTATTTATAGAGTACAGATACAATCTCCCCCGCCCCCTCCCCGAGAAGACCTCAACTACCTTAAAATCCTGCATCTCGGCCATAACCAGGCTGTGGATAAAGCAGCAACCCAAACCCTCCTTCCTCACTGAGGGCAAAGGAAGTCAGGTCAGGCACCCTGGCTCCAGTCTCAGATAATCCCCTTGCCACAAAGAGAGTGGAGAGAACCCGCCTAAGTTTACTTTCTTTGAAGGACAGATGACATTACAACAATAAGAGGAAGGCAGGAGGGAAGGAAGAGTTCCCCTCTGCCTAGTATTTAAGAGTTGATTGACTTTTCTTCCTCCTATGGAAAGAAACACCAGTGCTCCTTCCTGAAATAAGAATAGGGGGCATTGTGCACGTGGGGTGAAAAATACACATCAGAGTTTCCTGCAAAGCCACCCTTTGAGAGCTGCAAGCTGCAGCGGGAGCTAGATCCCAGGGGTTCCTGGTTCAGAGCTAGCTCAGCACCTGCTGGGGAATCTGCGGGAAGTTGGGAGGCTGGGCGCGCGCGGTCGGCGGACCACCCACAAACGCTCCAAATCTGTGGGTGTGAGAACATCTAAACCCAAAGCTCTTCGAAAGATAACTTTGAAGGATGCTTTGATCGGGTGAAACGCGTCTTAATGCGGACGTGTGTGTGTGTGTGTGTGTGTGTGTGTGTGTGTGTGTGTGTGGTGTTTATTCAAGCGCCTCCAGGAAGCCGGCATCCCGAGTCCCCACGGCATATGGATGAAGAGCAGACATCACCAGCTTCAGAGCAGCACTCGATCCCCCCCTGCTCTCCTAGAACCACGGCGGGTCCCTCCAGCCTCAGGCGCGCAGTGCAGTTCAGACTTACCTTGAGCTAGCACTAGCAGCCGCAGCAGAAGCGCGCCCCCTGCCTGTCCCGGTCCCATTCTGGGTCTGCGCTGGGGAATCTAAAGTCCTCTGGGGGTGCGCACAGTACCCTCGGTCCCGGGCTCCCAGAAGCTAGACTTTCCAGAAACTGTACGGAGGACTCTTCTCTCCAGCCTGAATGAGGAGCAAGGAAAAGTTGCTTGCAGCTCCTGAGCTAGGAACCGCCCCTGCCCGCCCCTCCAGCCTGGGCAAACTCCGGATCTGTCCTGCCACGCCCCACCGAGCCCAGCCCCTCAGCGGCTGTAGCTCCTCCAGGGCTCTGCACAAA
Source organism: Apodemus agrarius (assembly GCA_964023405.1). Classification (NCBI taxonomy): domain Eukaryota; kingdom Metazoa; phylum Chordata; class Mammalia; order Rodentia; family Muridae; genus Apodemus; species Apodemus agrarius. Next base: position 41,497,612 of record OZ030020.1, on the reverse strand, counting down.
CAGCCAAGATCCCTGGACGCCCACACAGCTCCCCCCGCATCTTACAGACAGCACGGATGCGACGCCAGCCTGGTGGCTTTTGCTACCTTGTTAAAAAAAAAAAAAAAAAAAAAAAAAAAAAAACTTCTATCACACCAGACCCAAGAGCCAAGAGCGCAGGATCCACCCCAGCCAACATCAATTTGTCCTCTGTCCACAGGAAACCAACTCCGAGGCAGCCCCCCAGTGCGGTTGTATCAAGCCATAGACCTCGGTAGCTCAGCAGGAGAGCCAGGAGACCTGAAGCGCAGCTCCTAGGCTGCTAAGTGCGGGCCCTTCTCTGCTTTTCCTGAGTGGGTGGAGAAAGGGACAGAAATAAGCTCGGAATGACCAGGTTCGACACCAAGTCATCAGAAAAAGCTGCTCTCAAGCTATGATTATCCCTGAGGTACTATTTTTGCGCCACAGAGGGGAGGGGATTATTCACTTCTGAGGTGATGAGTAGGATCACCCAGTTTACCTGCTTTATTTCAGGCCAGGTGAGAAGAGTCAAGAGTAGACAGGGCCCAAGAGCAGAGCTTTCCAGTGCTGCGACCCTTTAATACAGTCCTCATGTTGTGGTGACCCCCAGCCATAAAATTACCTTCGATGCTACTTCATTGCTTCTGAATTGTTATGTAAACATCTGTGTTTCCCAACGGTCTTAGGCTACACCTCTTGAGGGGGGTCGCGACCCACAGGTTGAAAACCTCTTCTCCAGAGTTTGTGCCTCACCATTTCCCAATCTTACAGATTCTGGAAAGATAACATTCATCTAAGTCGTTCACTTTCGAATCCAAGAAATAGAACATCCCCTTTTAATCGTCTTTAAACCCAATTTTCCTAAAAGCTACGCCGCAGATTCCTGCCCATTGACGAGGCTAGCATTACTCCAGTGACTGCTTTCTGTTTGAAGCACTCAAAAGGTTTCATAAGACAAAGAATTGCTTGTCTAATTGTTATTACTCATTTAAAATCTTTTGGGAGCAGGCCTCTGAGAAGGAAAGGACTCCCCAAATCCGTACAGCAAGCAAGAAACTTCCGAAGGAGACAGAGACAGACGTAACCACTTGGTAAAAGCCAAACGCTTTAAATCTATAAAATGGTAGGTAGAACTGGAACCTCCACTTTGTGTGTGTGTGTGTGTGTGTGTGTGTGTGTGTGTGTGTATACAGGTTTATGTGTTTCGATGTGTGATTGTGTAGATACATATGTATGCAGGTCAGGGAACACACCTAAGTGATGTTCCCCAACAGCCACTCACCTTTTGTGTTGAGACAGTCTCTCACTGGTCTGGATCTTGCCAAATAGGTTAGACTGTATGACTAGCTAGTCTCATGACAATACCAAGTTGGCGCTTACCCACAGGTAGAACGTATGATTAATATCCTATACTCAGCACCCTCGAACCTCATAGCCCCAGGCTGCCTCTCTCACCCACCACTTCTTTCCTTACACAACCTAACAGACACTTGTGACCTTCTGTGTGCTGAGTGCTGCTTAGTAAGACCGGAGATCTCTGGGGTGGCTGCTTACTAACCCTGACACACAGCTGGGCATCTCCGGCTCCTGGTGGGAAGCCTGCCAGGTTTCAGGGAGATGAGTATCTGCCCGTTCCCCTCTGACTCACTGAAATGGGAGTTCTGTTTGGAGCAGACTCTTATTTGGGAAGCAGGGTGGCTCTTCCTAATGTGTTTTGTCTGAGTTGGGGAGAAGAAAGTATATCTTTTGGGTGTGTGGGTGTGGCTCTTAGAACAGGATAAATTAGCACCACACTGCTCTTGGGGGCGGGTCAGATAAGGAGCTGTATATTTTCTTTCAGAGCAGGCAAAAATGTTAGGAAACAAAGAGCAATTTTGTGGATTACAACATTTAGCCAGTATGAAGGGGCTGAGAGAAGGGCCGTCTTACCTAGCACATACATTGCCTGGGTTAGTTAGTTTGGAAACCACATCCCCATCAGAAATAAGGCAAGGGCTGGGCTTTCCCACTGTACCCTCAGGATACTTTCCTGCCATTCAAACTATTAAAGAACTTTTATTACATTTATCATATAAAATATTAAAACAGAGCATTTTCAGATATTTGTATATTATTTTTAATACCAGAAACTATTACATATTTACAGATGGAGACAATTTTACATAACCATCTAAAACTGTATCAAAATTCAATAAACAGTATTTTCTTTATTTCCGCTGGCTCTTAGTTCTTGTCTTTTTATTAACTCACAGGCTATCACTTGTTTCCTGGTTTGTTGGAGCAGTTAAAGAGAGAACACTTGCCACAGTAATGTCTGTCAATGTGGATGGCCATAAACTCCCAGCACCACATCCATCAAAGGATACTCTTGATGAAGGTGACCACGTTTGCCATTTTCATCCATTCTCCAGCATTTCAGGTCAGTCAGTTTACCCCTCTTTATCTTCCACTTACTCTTGGAGCTGGTGTAAGACTTTAAAAATCCCAGCACAGCATGAAGGGTGAATCATCCCTTTTGAGTGTAGGCTGATGTATACCCATTTCCCAGCCAGTTACCAGCAAAGACCATCTTTTGGTGATCAGGTGGGAGTCCTTCCACACCCTTGATCTTGCCCTGTCCATATTCTGTAGTGTTAGAGAGTTCATCCTTGGGAACAATGATCTTCCCAGTCAAAGGTTTTTATGAAATCTTCATCTTGGCAGGGAGGTTCCATTGCAGATGGAAGATTGAAAAAAAAGAGAACCAGTTTCTTTAAAAACTAGTTAAGAAATCTGAACACATATCAAGAACTCCTCCTATTGTACAGCACTAAAGTACACAGGTCTCCTCGCTTCCCTCCACGCTGATTACCATCACTCAACATTTGTCTTATGCAGTTGGAGTAAATAATAACGCAGTGGCAAAAGCAACTGATACATCAGTATTATTTTGCCATCACTGAACACTTGAAAGGATCCTTGGATACTCTGAGACTGATCGTGGATGGAAGAGGCTTTCCTAGATTTTTCTCTTCTCTCAAAGCTAGACCAGAATTTTGCTGGATGAGGGAGGGGAGCTGGAAGAGCTTCCCCCATGTGCCTTTCTGACCTCTTTTCTAAGTCACCTTGCTTATTTCATACTGTACAACCACCATTCTCGAAACCTCTCTCCTCCTTCTCAGGGCTACCACTAGGACACCTCATCACCACAGCAGCTCTGTACACCCTGTGCCATGAGCCCTTCTGTTGCTTGTAAGATGTCTTATCAGATGACAGTTGTGGTGGTTTGAATCAACATGGCCCCCACGGGCTCATATATTTGAATGCTTAGTCAACAGGGAGTGGTGAAACTGTCTGAGGTTAAAAGAATTAGGAGGTGTTGCCTTGTTGGTGTAGGAACTGTGTCACTGAGGTGGGCTTTCAGGTTTCAAAAGTCGAGTGTGTCTCCCTGTGTCTGCTGCCTGGTCAGGATGTAGCTCTCAGCTATTCCTGCAGCACCATGCCTTCCTGTCTACCTGCCATCATGCTCCTGACCATGACAATAATGGACCAAAGTGCTGATCTATAAACAAGCCCCCAGTTAAATGTTTTCTTTTCTAAGTTGCTGTGATCATAGTGTCTCTTCACCCCAATAGAACAATACCTAAGACAACAGTCTCCCTCATAACCTCTCTCTACCTCTTCCTCTCCTGTTTTCTCTCTGCACTTTATACTTACCATTGCAATTATCTTTCTGATATGCGAGCTTTATTGTTATAAATCTTTGGATATGAGTTCAGTAGGCAAACTCAAGGATATGAGGTTGGATCTCCAGCACCCACACACAAATTGAGTGTGACAGCATGAATCTCTAAGTCCAGTGTTCGAAGGTAGAGACAGGCAGATCCCAAGGGCTCAGTGGCCAGCCAGACTAGTAAAAATTGTGAGCTTCTTCTTCTTGGGAGTCATTTGACTTGCTAATTGTGCCTTGAGTATATGGGCCTGTAAAGATTGGATCCAGTATTGTAGACCCAGAACAGAGAAATCGTGGGGGGGCGGGGAATGAGTGGGGAATAGCAGGGGCGGGTGAGAGGAATTATGGGACATATGGTGGGGGGTAACTGGGAAAGAGGAAAGCCTTTGGAATGTAAACATAGAATATAGAAAATAAAAATTAAAAAAAATGTGAGCTTCAAATTCAGTGAGGAATCCTTTCTCGAAAACTATGGTGAAACAGAAATAGACTCGAGTACAGAAACAGCATGATCATCTTATTAGATTCAGAAAAGATCTTAGACAAAAATACGAACTCCTAATGATAAAAATTCAGGAGGATCTAGGGATACAGGGGGCATATCTCAACACAGAAAAGACAATATATAATAACCCCACAGCTAAAATCATACAAAATGAAGAAAAACTCAAGGCATTTGCAACAAATCAGGAATATTTTCTCTACTCCTGTTCAACGCAATGCTTGAATTATTACCTAAAGGAATCATGGGAAAAAGAGATACAGGGATATAAATGAGAAATGAAGAAGTCAAAATACTGTTATTTCTAGACGATATGATGACTCTATTGGAATTCACATGCAGCTGATAAATGTACTCAGCAAAGTATCAGAATACAAAATCAGTAGCTTTCCTGTACACAACGACACACATACCGAGAAATAAATCAGGGAAGCAATTCCATTCAAATAGTCTCAGGGGAGAAAGTCTTGGAATTAATTTAACAGAGAAACTAGAGAGCTTGTACAATGAAAACTTTAGGACACAGAAGAAAGAAACTGAAGAGGATACCAGAAGATGGAAGTCCTACCATACTCATTATTATCATAATTAATATCATAATATTGACCATGTCACGAAAAGCAATGTATTGATTCAATGAAATCCTCATCAGAAATCCAAAGAAATTATTCACAGAAATTGAAAAAAAAACCCTCAAAATTGACGTGTAAATAAAATGGCTGAGAATGGCCAAAATTATCAATAATAATAATAATAATAATAATAATAAAAATAAACAACTTCTTATGGTCTCCCTATCCCTGATTGCAAGTTATACTACAGAGATATTGTAGTAAAAACAACACAAGACTAGCTTAATATAGTCGCATTGATTAATGGAATAGAATTGAGGGCCCCCATGCAAGCCCAGAGTCTTATAGCCACCTGATTTTTGACAAAGTGGCCAAAAGCACACATTGGAAAAAGATATCTTTTCATGTTTTATTTTTTGAGATTATAATTTAATTACATTTCTTTCTCTCCTTTCCTCCTTTCAAACCCCTCATATGCCCATTGCTTTTCTCCTTAAAATTATGGCCTCTTCAATAATTATTATTGCATGCATATGTACATATATACATACACATACACATACATAGGCACACATACACATACACATATACACATATTTCTTTAAGTCTGTATAATGCTACCTGTAGGCTGTAGGTATGTTTCAGGACTGACCATTTGGCACTGGATAAGCAGTTGGTATGCTTTTCTCTGGGGAAAGCTAACTCTCCTATTCCCAGCCTTCCTCGGTTGCCTATAGTTCTTTGTGTGGGGTGGAAGCTTGTGGGCTTTTATCATACATTTTGGGATGTTCATTAGTGTCATGGCTGTTCAGCTCATGTTTCAGCAACCATGTTGGTGAGATTTTATGGCTGTTTCTTTTGTTGTTTCTAGGAGACACAATCTCAGAGCAAACTCCTTGATCTTCTGGCTCTTGCAATCTTTCTTCTCCACCTTCTGGTACCAAGAAGGTTAGTCCTTAGGGAAGGAGCATTCAAGTGAGTTCCAGCCAGCATAACTCCCTAACAACAATCTATAAAAGTTTGCCATCATACCTACAGATAACTATAGTCCTCACCCCTCAGGAAGGAATTACAGAGAAGCACAACCAATCAAAATGTACAGTTGTGGAGTCATGTCTCAATAGTTACATCTATGAAACACTCCCAAACCTACGGCTCAGATAACATGTAACTCAGATCCCTGAAGGGAGCATATAAAAAAGTCATAACACTTAGAGCTGAGTTCTCCCAAGTCTCTCACTCTCTGCGTCTTTTTCAGCCAGGAGTCTTTGTGTTAATTACTAAGTGCTGCAAGAAGAAACAACACTTATACTGCTGGCGGGAGTGGACCTTGGTATAGCCACAAAGAAAATTGGCATAGGAGCACAATAAAAAGTCAGAATTAGATCTATCATGGGATCTATCCAGACCACTTAGACCTATTCCAAAAAGATTCTCTATCCCACTACCGAGATACTCGATCATCAATGTTCATTGATGCTCTATGCAAAATAGCCAGGGAATCCAGATGTCCATAAATGATAAATGAGTAATGAAGATGTGCTTCATTACACAATGGAATATTGTTCAACTGTCAATAAAAAAAATTAAATTACAAAATTTGAAAGTAAATGGAAGGATCTGGGAATTGAATTTTCAGCAAAGTAACCTAGACCCCGAAAGACACATGATTTATGTTCTCTCTCATATGTGTGTGTCTGCTTCGAATCTTTAGATATGTATGCATCCATTGGAGTGCCCACACAAGGCAGGAAACTGTGGGGGAGTGATTTCAGGGAAAAGGAAACAGAATGTAGGTGGTATAAAAAGAAAAGAAGGAATAATGAAACTGGAAATGGCATTTAAGATAGGAGGACAGATAGAGGAGGGAGTACTACATTAAGGATAAATAATGCTAAAGAACTGTGGAAAATGCCACATGAAAAGCTACTGTAGAAGCCCACTAAAATACATACACACATGTTATAAATGAGACTTAACCAGAGGTACCGTATAATGAGGGCACAATGCTTTTCCACACATTGTAAGCTATCCACGGAAACACCTCTACTTATTTGAGTTGTTGTTCAATGGGATGTTGTAGTCACTTCCTAACATTAACAGCTATTGCTGTTTTTCTTGGTTATTTTCTAGAACTTGATGGTAATACTGTAGGGTTGGAAACACCACTTACCCAAGTCACAGGACATGTAGCTACCAAGCTGGTATTGACCTGGAAGCTTTATCCCTGCTGGCTTGCTTTCATAGTGCTGGAAGGTTCTATGTGTATTGCCAGGGGTAGGGGAAGTTCATTAACAGTCTTCTTACCCATCTGTGAATACTGGGAGGTGCAATAGTGACCAACCTGGTGAGATATGACCACCGGTGGCATGGACGTTATGGGGGTGATCAATCATTCTGATTGAATTTAAAGCCTGGCTAACCAGAAAGAACACAAATCTGAAGAAAAGCAGAAAACAAAAATCAATCGAAACCATGGCTGGATAGATCTTACCCAGGGAGACCCTAACAACATTTGTTAATAGACATAGAAATAAACTGCTCTCCAAATTCTTTTTTTTTTATACCTATACATTACTGCATCTTTCAGCCCTCATCACAGAAGCTTTTAAAAAAATGTTTATTTTAAATTCCATATATGTATAGCATATTTATGTCAGACTCCCCCATTTTGTCCAGTACTTCTTTCTTGACCTTTGGATCTTCTAGGTTCTTTTGAAAGAAAGACAGATCAGAGTCTGAGTTCTATGTCTTCTAATTCCTTCTTTCAGCTGTGTGGGAGACCCATGGAGTGTGCCTGTGTTCTCTTGAGCTTTCTCCCTAGGTAGTTTGAACGGGTTTCTCTTCATTATGTTACATCGTCAGTAACACAAATTTCTCTCTCCTATGGAAAATCTCTAAATATAGCGAATGTATGCCATTAACTTCTTTCATTCATAGTCCCTAAAATAGAGTCTGACACTGAATTAATGGCCAATAAATATTTGTTTTATTAATGAACAAATGCTGCTGCTCAACTAATGATTAATGCCTTTGATTAACTAAAAGAAGCTAATGTCTAAAATAATAATAATAATAAAAAGCCCAAGGATAGGGAAGCATTGCTCATAGACACTTTAGATTGTTTGTTTGTTAATTTTTATTTTTATTTTTCAGGATACCTGCTATATGATCAAGGAAGCTTATGTCTATTTGCTATTCTGCTTTTTTTCCCCCCTTGGAAAATTTGATCTCACTGACAGATCAGTTGCCACTCAAGAGGGGAAAAGTTGATTATTCTTAAAATTAGTGTCAGCCAAAGTGTAGCTACTTGAAAGTATGTTAAGAGATTCCAGACACAAAGCTGTCTACAGCAGCCTGATTGAGGTAGAAAAGCATGGACTCAGCGCTTTCTGTGTAACTCATAAGCACCGTGTGAGCTCCCCGCTTTGTGTCACTGGTGCTCCATTCCTGTCTCTGTATGACTTCTTTCTTATTCAATCATTCTCTTTGACTTGAAAAAGCCTTTGGCTTTTCATAACCTTTCTCAGCTTAAAAAAAAAAAAAAAAAAAAAAAAGACCAGTACGATCTACTTTAATTCAGTAAAGTGGTTTTGTTTTTGTTTTTGTTTTGTTTTGTTTTGTTTTGTTTTGTTTTTGGTTTAGCACTCTTCTAAAATGACTTAAGATGATGTTTTCACCCTTTAAGAATTGTATGGAAAATAAATCATCTTTTATCTACTAGGTAGTCTTTTGCCCCAAAGGGAATAAATGATGGTTTATTCTGGAGCCAAATCTGACTGACCAGGGCCAGAGAAACAGAAGTCACAGTCATTTCCTGGTCCATGTTTCAACATGGAAGCAGATTCATGGAGCTTTTCAACATGGAAGCAGATTCATGGAGCTTTTGTAGCAATGGGATGAACAAGGTTGTTAGTCAAGGCAATTTTCAAAAATATTGGTGAGAACATAAGAGAGGTGGTTCCAAGAAGAGGGTCAAGTCTCGCCTACAAGCCTAAGATGCTATATGATGTCATTCTTAGCTTTGGGATTGGTGGAAGCTAGTGGTCTGTTAAAGTTACTATACTATACAAGGTCTTTATTTATTAGTTGTAAGATGTTAGCTCCTATACAGATGTGCTCACGTTTTTGGCTATTTGAGGGGCTAAAGCTATCCCAGATAAAATAATTAGGCTCTAGATCTATAACTGTCCAGCATTTCTATATTGCTAAAGTTCTGATCAGTCAGTCTTGGCAGATACAGCCTTTTTCAAGGTGTTCTCATTCATACTAATATTTCAAAATTATTTTCAATTGGTTTGAATACAAGGTTATTCTTCTTAATTAATTAATTATTTTATTTCTTCCCATCCCAAATGTTGCCCCCTCCCACATTCTTCCCCTCACGTCTTTCCCCTTTGACTCTGAGCAGGTGCCCCCCATCAAGTCTCTACAGAATTAGGTGTAACCTCTCCCACCAAGTTTTAATCAACCACCTCAAGAACCCTTTCTTAGCCATTTTACCACTAAACTTTGAATACATTTCATGAGGGACATTGACTCCTAGTTTGTCTGAAGTAATTGTGATTTTACCTTTTAGATTGGAGCCTGTCCTTTCTGATGGAAACACATTTCAAATGCTTGACATTAAAAAAAAAAACAGAACCTTTCCTCTCCTCCCAGTCCTATCCTTACATATCTTACATATCGCTCCCCCAATGACCCCCTCCCCTTCTCTTCAGAGAAGGAGAAGCCCAAATTTGTCCTGCCTACAAGATGTGCAGGGATAGAGATGGGACAGAGAAGGAGGGAATGGCCAACCAATGACTGGCCCAACCTGAGACCCACCGCATAGGAGAGAGCCAACCCCTGACACTATTAATGATCCTCTGCTATGCTTGCAGACGTGAGCCTAGCCTAACTGTCTCCCGAGAGGCTTCATCCAGCAGCTGATGGAAACAGAGGCAGAGACCTAAATCCACAGTCACCTTGGTCACCTTCTAAATCTTTCCTGCTTCTGGGGCCACACTGTGCCATATGGAAAGCTCGCTGCTCCTCTGCCCAACTTGCACTTTTTCTCCATGTTTCCTTTGTCATTTTCTTGTAGGCGGTCATCTCTCCCACACATTGTTGTTTCCACAGTGAGTCACTTGGATTCAGGTAGGGATTAATGCCATAATTAATTGCTCACGTATGTATTTATTTAGCATCTACCATGTAGGAATTAAAAGGCTAAGTAAGCACTGTAGTCAGAACCAATATTGGTCGCATTCAATCGCTGTTGGCACTGCCCTTGGGATCTCATTACCAAATCCTCCCTTTGGGAACTGTCATAACTGAAATTTATTCTGCACGTGACAAAGGATAAGGAAGCTCCACCCCCTTGAGATATTCAGTGCAATCAAAGAACATCCAGATACAGTTTCTTTAGACTTGTTATGAATCTTTATAAAAAAATAATCGTATGAATGGTGGCTTGTAGTACTGTGTGTGTGTGTGTGTGTGTGTGTGTGTGTGTGTGTGTGTGTGTGAGACAAGTGTGTCCTGTGGAGGTCAGAGAACAATCTTGGGTGTCCCCCACCTTGCTTGAGGCAGGGACTCTGTCACTGCCCCTCTGCTTTATACGCCAGGTTCACTGGCCTGCGAACTCCAGGGATTCTCTTTTTTTGTGTGCGAACTCCAAGGATTCTCTTCTCTTTGCCTCCCATCTTGACTTTTGAGCACCGGGATTACAGATGCACACTTCTGTGTCTCGCTTTATGTGGGCTCTGGGGCCAGATAACTCAGCTCCTCCAGCTTTTGTTGCCAATGATGTACCTGCTGGCTCGACTCCTTAGCTTGGCTTCCATTACAGACCTACTCTAGGTCTGTAGATAAAGAAGGTATACACATCAGGCTAGCTACAAATGTGGCCCAACAAGAGATTGTAAACTTATTTTATGAGGAGACTACCTCCTTCTTCCTTTGTAACTTGGTTATCAAGTATGAACTTTGTAGGTGACTGTGTTATATTCCAAGGTTAAAAAAAAAAAAGGTGAATTGCTTTAATTTAAATCTTATATTGCAGAAAAACTGGCAGTTTTAAGGTCTTTAAAAGTATACATTTTCACATGAAATGATACTATAACATCATATGGTTTATGAAGTATAGATGGGGGTAGTAATTTTCATAATTGATAAACCTGTCTCTGAATGTAAATGGGGCTTGGTTCATAAAATGTCCAAATGTCTTCCTTTGTAATATTTCCATTTTTGTATATAGGGCTTTCCTATGCTGAATTGTTTCTACTTTTGGTCTTTTTTCTTTCCTTTCCTTTTTTATGTATATGTATACATAACCCCGTGAAACTCACCTCTTGTTATAGTTTTCCCCACATTCACACATATGCAGGCGTCTACACACATAACACTTAAAAATTATTAGAAAATTATGAATGGAGGCACAATTTTCTCTTGAAACTTGTCTCTTTTTCCAGCTGAGAATTTTTCTGCCATATTTATTTGCAATTTGGGCCCTGTTCTTTTCCATCCTTAAAATCTCCTTTTGTAACTGCGTCTTTCTACATATTCATGTGACTTAATGCCAGTACTAATGAAGACTCTTGTTTTGAGTTAATAATTTTAATAGAGGTTATTTTTTCCTTAGCATGCATTGAGCTGTAAAGAACACACAATAGGTATTCATGCTTAATTTGCACAGTCTGACTCCTTTTCGTATTACATATTTTGGTGTTACATTATTTGCATAAAATAAATAACATCAAATATTTTTTAAAAGACTCTTACGGAACTATGTAATATTGAGGTGGGAGGCATGTGTGTTCAGGTGCATTGGCATGTGTAACAGTGGAGTCATCCACAGGAAGCAAGGTAGCCAGAGGGTTCAGACAGTCGGCAGGTCTACGGAGACCATGCATCTATCTGAGGTGTGAATCATTCAGGGAAGGGTTAAAATGTGAAACAATAACTCAATGAACAAGAAATCATCAAGGGGCAGGACTAATTTGAGTAAACAAGATATAATCTCTAAATTATGAGAGAGAAAAAGAACTGCCTCACAGAGTAAATATTGCGAGAGGGGGGAAAAAAACCCCAAGCAAACAAAAGGAAACTGGTAACAAGGGTAGAATCATTCAGGGACAGTTACAGTGAAGTGCTGTACTTTGACCAGGATGTGATGTATGAGGTAGGTGCTTTCCTCACGCAGTCTCAGATATTACTAGATGATGATTCAGAGGAGACACTGACTCCAAGTGAGAGATCACAAGCACAGTTCAGGGATCAGTTGAAAGATCAGGGGAAGTAAACTATGCCCATTGGGGGAAGAACACCATGCCACACTGTCTAGCTCGATGATTTGGAGACAAAAATGAGGACATCATTATAGCCAGTTTGGCTATGCGGCACACATCCTAATAGGCAGCAGAGACTCAGAAGGAAGGGTCTGTCTAGCTCTTAGGGAGTAGCTGAACCACAGCAATCTTGTTCTAATGCTACCCTCTACTTCCAGCATGCCTCTAGCTGAGACTCCAAGGCTTACCCAAGCTGTACCCGCTGATTTTGTGTGTCAACTTGACGCAAGCTGGAGCTATCACAGAGAAAGGAGCTTCAGGCGAGGAAATGCCTCCAAGAGATCGAGCCATAAGGCATTTTCTCAATTAGTGAACAAAGTGGGGAGGGCCCCTTGTAAGTAGTGCCATCCCTGGGCTGGTAGTCTTGGGTTCTATAAGAAAGCAAGCTGAGCAAGCCAGGGGAAGCAAGACAGTAAGGAACATTCCTCCATGGCCTCTGCATCAGCTCCTGCTTCCTGACCTGCTTGAGTTCCAGTCCTGACTTCCTTTGGTGATGAACAGCAATGTGGAAGTGTAAGCTGAATAAACCCTTTCCTCCCCAACTTGCTTCTTGGTCCTGATGTTTGTGCAGGAATAGAAACCCTGACTAAGACAGGAGCCTATTGGCTATTACATATGGTTGTCTACCTAAACCTATTGACTATTATATACGGTTGCATACCCAAGCCTACTGGCTGTTATATATTGTTGGATAGTGGATCTTATCAGGTAACTTGGTAAGGTAGAGTGGCTCTGAGTCCCTGGCACCTGGGCATTCACCTTAGGTGGCAGGAGGCCCCCCTGCTCCCTGCCACACTCCGCAAGTTGGTCACATAGTCGAAGACAGAGTTCTCCATGCCCATGAGGTACCCAGAGGCCTTGAAGCATTAGCCAATAGGCTTCCTCTCCCAGACATTCCTTCCCACAAAAGGTATTTAATCTCTGGTCCGCCCTGAGAAATCGGTATGCATTTATTTTCCACAATGAACAACCAATAAACAGTTTGGAACCAAGGACTGTCTCTTTCATTGAGAAGGACCATGGGGAGCATTGAGAAGACCTATGTTATTGTATATGGGATGGATTCCTAGGTGGGGTAGTATCTGGATGGTCTTTCCTTCAGACCCTGCTCCACACTTTGTCTCTGTATCTCCTTCTGTGGGTATTTTGTTCCTCCTTCTAAGAAGGACCAGAGTATCCATACTTTGTTCTTCCTCCTTCTTGGGCATCATTTGATTTGTGAATTGTGTCTTGGGTATTCCACACTTCTAGGTTAATATCCACTTTTCAGTGAGTGCATGCCATGAATGTTCTTTCAAGTGCTCGCTGACAGGAGCCAGATATAGCTGTCACCTGGGAGGTTCTGCTAGTGCATGACAAATACAGAGGGGGAATCTCTCAGCCAGTCATTGAACTGAGCACAGGGTCCCCAATGGATGAGATAGAGAAAGGACCAAAGGAACTGAAGGGGTTTGCAGCGCCATAGGAGGAACAACAATATGAGTCACCAAGTACTCCCAGAGCTCTCAGGGACAAAACCATCAAACAAAGAGTATACTTGGAGTTACCCATGGCCCCAGACGCATCAGTAGCTGAGGATTATCTCGTTGGACACCAAATCGGGAAGAGGCCCTTGGTCTTGGAAAGACTTGATACCGTAGCGTAGAAGAATACCAGGACAGGGAAACGGGGGTGGGGTGGTTGACTGGGGAAGGGGAGATGGCTTATGGGGTTTTGGGGGGAGGGGGAACCAGGAAAGGGGACAAAATTTGAAGTGTTAATAAAGAATATACCTAATTTTAAAAAAACACATAGAATGTATAAGGACCTATGGATATAAATTCATAGCCTATAAAGGTCATATTCTACTGTAAGAAGAGAGAGAGAGAGAGAGAGAGAGAGAGAGAGAGAGAGAACCTATGTTTACAGAGCTTTAACCTAAATCTCCTGTAGAAGGCCTGTCTGCACTTCCAAACAACCATTGCCAAGCTAAGGTTCACTGATGAGCTAAGCTGGGGTTCCTATTTCCCTGGGCTCAGGCTGGTCATGAGGGCCCCTGACTCTGCTCCCAACTCCACCTGACTCAGCGACACCTGGATGTCCAAGAGTTTGGGAGCACCCAGTCCAGGCCTCCTCACAACCCCCACATCTTAGACTGCATCTTCCCACCCACGGAGTGGTGTCTGGAATCTCAGTCCTTCCCTAAAGCCCAGCACCCAACAGCCGCAGTGCAGGGAGACACAGACTAGAGCTCCCTGCTTTTTGCCTCCCCAAAGGCTGTGCCTAGCAGTGGGGCAGACCGCAAAACTACAATATATGGTTGCATGTCGTTTGCCTTTTACTTTTGCTCAGAGTCTATTTTCATGATCATTTTCCAAATCAGGGTTTCCTGATAGGCAACTCCCACCGTTTTTTATCAAAAGCAATGGTACTTCTGTAATATGATGTGTTTGGTTGCGAGTTGCAGACATGAACATGATGACGGAGGTAAAGTAAAGGTGACTTTATGAGCCTGGCAAAGAGGCAGATCAGTTACTTCCATCTATGTGCTAATGTACGATTTAGTTTGAACCTAAATGACAGCTTGTTGTTCCTATGCCGTTACAAATATACATATGTTTACTGTAAATTGGGACCAAAGGAAAATGTGCCTATTTTTGACTAGAGCTAAATATGCTCATTATTTCTTATTGCAGTGATAGCGATAGCAAGCTGGTTACATTTTGTTTCTATGACACAAGTTACTAGGACCCAAAGGAAAAATACTTTTGGGTTGTCTGTAATTATTATAGAATTGAAAGAAAACTTAACATCCTGGGCTATCAAGATGGCTCAAGGGATAGAAATGCCTGCTGCCAGTGCTAATAGTCTGACTTTGATCCCTATCCATATAGTGAAGGAGAGAAGCAAATCCAATAGTTGTCCTGTGATGTTCACATACAGAATGTGCGTGCCCCCACGTACAAAATAAATAAACACACAAAAAAACCCCTATATATACTGAACAGCCCAATCTGAATGGAGTTGAGGGTGGGGTACTGAGAGGCGTACTTGACTTGGAGACTGACATATCTGTCTGTTACTATTTTAAACTCACTTTATTCTGGCTTCTCCTGATGACTTTATGAGCCAAGCATTACAAGCTCCATCGTATGGGTGAGGAAGCACGGTGTAGGAGAGATGGATTCCAGCAACAGGCCCAAGCATGAGAGCAACCTATAAATGGCAGGGCAAGGACTCAGGCCAAGTCTCCAAGTCCCAGTCACTTCCCATTATATGACCGGAGCCAAGTTAGACTATGAGATACAACAATCCCGATTATTCTTTTCAAAACTACTTTATTTGGAAAACAGCCACATAAATGCAGTGTCCTGACTGGTTTTGTGTCAACTTGACACAAGCTGGAGCTATCACAGAGAAAGGAGCTTCAGGTGATGAAGTGCCTCCAGGAGATCCAGCCTTAAGGCATTTCCTCAGTTGGTGATCAAGTGGGGAGGGCCCCTTGTGGGTGGTACCATCCCTGGGCTGGTGGTCCTGGGTTCTATAAGAGAGCAAGCTGAGCAAGCCAGGGGAGCAAGCCAGTAAGAAACATCTCTTCATGGTCTCTGCATCAGCTCCTGCTTCCTGGCCTACTTGAGTTCCAGCCCTGACTTCCTTTGGTGATCAACAGCAATGTGGAAAGTGTAAGCTGAATAAACCCTTTCCTCCCCACCTTGCTTCTTGGTCATGATGCTTGTGCAGGAATAGAAACCCTGACTAAGACATGCAGTAAGCCGTTATGTGGCATATAGCATCTGAGGGAATTCTGCCTGGGAAGTTAAAGGCCTGTGAGTATGTTCGACTCTCTTTAGGACCATATCGTTTCACGGAAAATACAAAATTAAAAAGTCCAAAAATTTTCAAATCTGTAACAAGTCTCTTTTCAACCTTTACACACCCAAGTAGAGAAGAAAGGAAAATAAACAAAATATATCTATGAAATGAAATACTACTTAGCAACAAAAATGAATGAGTAATTGAAAAATATAGGCACAGGATGAATTGCAAAAGCATTATGTTAAATGCAAATGGCAGACACCCCAAAGTTGCAAACTTCACGAACCCCTTAGAACGGCATATTTTAAGGGGCAAAGCTGAAGACATAGAATGCACATGAATCGAGCAGGCTGGAGAGGAGGGGAAACTGCAAACTTTCAAAGGTGATGACTTTATCACAGGGATGAACATTTTCTAAACCCATAGAACTTTGGAAATAAAAATAATATATTTTGGTATATAACCTCAGCTTCCAAATTTGAGAAATTTAAAGGGAAAATATAAATCTACAGAGAAGAAGATACGTCTGGGCTGCGGTAAAGAAATCTATCTGCGTAAGGAGCTGTGGTGGACCTTCGGAGTCAGTTTAAGGAAAGCAAACGCCGATATTTTAATGCCACATTGTCTAGGAAAGGAAAGAAGAGAGACTCATTCTTCATATTTAATCACTTACTTAAAAGGCATTTTCAATCTATCTAAGCATATTTTCCTGCCTTGAGTAGAAACTGATAAAAAGAGAATGAATGTTACTTTTTATCATCAGTGGAAACAATATTGAAACAGAACAAATGCCTGCCTGCCAGGAGAGCTAAGTAACCTCTAGAGGTCTGAAGCCACACCTACTTCCTGCATTATTTCTGTCCAAGGATGCCTGCCCGACAGCACCATCAAAGGCAAGTCAATCAATATTTCCTGGGGCGATCTGGCACTCACTCTCATTTTTGAGAACGCCAGCTTCAGAAAGAGAGAGCAGCAGCGTGGCACAGGTCGCAGGAGGACTCTGTGCAGTGAGACATAGACCTTTTCCTCTCACCTCCTGCTTGTACATAAGGTAGGGTGAGGACGAGGCAGAACTACAATGTATCCTGCCATCAGCTTCAAGCTAAGACACAACCACACAGTAAGAGAGACTCAGTAACTATCACTAATGAGCCCTGCCATTTTTGCCTAGAGATGGTTGAAACCCCTGGCATGGCAATCTTGGCTCTCCTCTACTTTTATCAGTAGGATGGTCAGCTCAGACGCTGTTCTTTATCTGTGAGGTCGAGGCACTTCTGTACAGAATGGATTCTAGGCTATGATATGGAAATGATGGTAATGATCATACATACTCGGTTGAATGATACTACCATTCAAAGAAGAAAAAGCAGCAGATCAAAATGCAAACCTAAGAGCAAACCTTTACCTCTTATAAATTCAAGCCAGTGCTTTTCAAGCAAACACTAGCCCTGTTTTTAAAAAAAATTAATTACTTTTAAATCTGGACTGCAGTTTCTCCTTCCTCCTCTCCTCCTTGTCCTTCCTTCCCTCCCCTAATCCAGTCCTCTGATTTTCTTTAGAAAAGGGGATGTCTCCCATGGATAGAAACCAGCTATCAAGTTGCAGTTAGAGTATTGGATAAATGAGGTTCTCCAGTGGGAGATAAGGGTCCCAAGGGCAGGCAACAGTGTCAGAGACAGTCTCTGCTCCCATAGCTGTACTATGTGTGGACGCCCTAGGCCAGTCCCAATCAGGATCTCTGGTTGATAGTTCAGTCTCCCTGAGTGCCTATGGACCAAGATTGGTTGATTCTGTGTGTTTTCTTGTAGTGTCCTTAACCCCTCTGTCTCCTACAATTCTCTCTCTTGTCTCTGTCTGTGGGTCCCTGCATCTGTTTTTATCAGCTGCTTGGTTAATCCTCTTTGATGACAATTATGCTAAGGCTCCTTGTTTGCAAGGATGGACTATCATTAGCCTATCAGTGGTGGGCTCCCTCTTAGGGTATGGGCCTCAAGCTAGACCAGTCATTGCTTGGCCTCTCCCTCAGTCTCTGCTCCATCTTTACCTCAACCTAGACGTTCCTCAATGGAAGAATGAATAAAAACAAGGTGGGTACATTTGCACAATGGAGTATTACCGAGCTATTAAAAAACAATGACGTGATGAAATTTGCAGGCAAACGGATGTAACTTGAAAAGGTCATCCTGAGGTAACCCAGACCCAGAAAGACAAACATGGTGTGTTGTCACGTATAAGTGGATAGTAGCAATAAAGTACAGGATAACCATGCTACAAACCACAGACCCAAAGAAACTAAGAAACAAGGAGGGGTATGGGGGGAGTTGGGGGCACTGAGAAGGGGAAATAGAATAAACTCAGGTGGTTGAGGTAGGAGAATGGGGAGGGGTGGGGATCTGGGGAGGACAGAGGGAGAGAGTACTAGGAGAAACAACTGAAGTAGGGTGGGGGAAGGGCATCTCTAAGACAAGCTAGAAACCCAGGACAATGGAAATGCCCAGGAATCAATGAGGGTGACACTAGCCAAGACTCCTAGCAATGGGTGATATAAAGCCTGACCCAGCCATCTCCTGTAACCAGGCAAGCCTTCCAATGGATTGGGACACCAACAGGGCCCCAAAACTTTTAACCTACATTTTGTCTTCACAATTTGTGTCGGTTCCACAATGGTCCACAATTGGTTAGGCCCATCGACTGTGCTCTAATCCAAGTTTTATTTTCAAGCACTAGTGGGGCCAGTAAGACATTGATGCGCCCACAAGCAAGTACCTAAGAGTTTAATGAGATTAGGATTTACTTTAGCAGTCTCAGTAGTACTGAACCCATTTTAAAGTTTACCTTATTTGCCGTTAGTAGAGTCACTCCAGTTCTCTTAGAGTTTGCTTTGTCTACCATTTCCATTCAAATTACTTCATCTGAACTCTAGCTTCTTTAGAAAAATGTATTGCTGAGTTACCCGCTCCCCTTTTTAAACAGCCTGAAAATATTTGCCTTTTTATATTGGGTGTTTGGATCGATTATCATTTTAAAATTATTAATATGGTCAGAAGCCCATATGCCCTGTGATTGGCTATTCTCTGTATGTCTCCTGTTTCATATCTTTTTTGTTTCTGTTATTGCCTTCTTCTTGTAGCTTACAGCACAATGGTTCCAATCTTTTCTTTATGGCAACAGTCCTTTCATTATGACTGAGAATACAACCATTGATTTTGCATAAGTGGAATGGTGTTTGCTAGACTCTCAGTGAGATGATCTTTTGCCTTGTACCATTTTCTCTCTTCCTTACTCCACTTCTTGAAGAAGTGGGTGAATAAATAAGTATTCAAGATGTGGTTTATGGAGAACTCTAGAATAGTAGGTGTATATATATGTGTATATGTGTGTGTGTGTGTGTGTGTGTGTGTGTGTAGTTATTGACACACAGAGAAATAATGGAGGTGACATTATTGTTATTTTGTATCTAAGGAAAAGTGTTTGCTTGTTATTTATTTGTACTAAAGAAAGTTTAATTATAATACTTAAACCTTTAAAATAAAGACCTGAAGTATTTAATCCCGATGTTTCCATGTTGTTTGTTTGTTTATGAGCTATTTATTGTGTTTTAAATTTTTCTACCCTAAATGATTTTTCCATTTTTGCTAGGGAGAGTGCCTAGTCAGTAAAGTTCATGGTGTAAACATGAGAAATTGAGCTTGGATCCCCAGTATCCACATATAGATTTGGTAACAGAGGCCTTGAGCCTGTTAGTGTAGAGTTGTAGAGGCAGAAACATGAAAATTCTTGGAGTTACCTGGCCACTTAATCTTGACAAATTGGTGAACTCTATCTAGGTCCACGAAGAGACTCTGTGTCACAAAAAATACATATAGAGTTATAGAAGACATCTGAAGTTAACATCTGGTCTCTCATGAATGTTGTGCATGTACACACACACACATACATGTCAGAGGACAAAAATTAAAAGTTAACAACATAAGCTTGTTCTTAAACAATTCAAACATATCTCTAGAAATTATTTCTATATATCCTCTCTCCAGAGAGTTCATACTTCATAGTGAGAAAGAAGGAATGAATGCTAAACAATCTGGGCAGCCCTTTTGTGTTTCCTAATCTACCCTATCAGTGATCATGCTGTACAGAGAAGTCTCTGTAATTTCCCAAAGGACAAAGTCCAGAAAGCTAGACAAATGGAGGGTTTATGGGATGAAGCGCCCAGAGAGGCTTGGAGGCTGTGTACATCTTCTCCCATGCCTTGCACCCAGTATGCCTTCATCTGTGTCATGTGTCATACCCTGTGCAACAAGCCAGAGACTATGAATGCATCTTATGTTATGTGAACATCTTGGATGCAAGGAGGGGACTGTGGGAACCACAGCTCAAAGGTCCTTGGTTAGACACACTGGTTAAAAACCCCGGTGCTGTGAACTAGCATCTCATCCAGTAACAGTCTTGGGGGAACACACCTGCCATTACCTTCAGGTAGATAAAGAAGGTCCTGCGTTGAACTGGAAGATGTCCAGATGTGGCTGGTGTCTACCCCAGAATTGCTTGCCTCCTTGTGGAGGCAGAGCCCTACATTTCAAGGTCACAGAGATAATATGTGTTTAGATTGTGTTGGAAACACTGTGACTCGTTCTATATCCTCAGTGGTCTGACCTTTTATACAGCAAAAGATTTATTATTAAAACATCCCATTAGGAGAAATCATGCAGTCATATAGATTCTGCGGCTTTTGTCTCAATTTTGCAAGACAATCACATTGCATCGTGCACAGGAAACACTACAGACAAGATTAATTTGCTTTTCGCTTCTTCCTTGAAGAGAACCAAAGTAAAGACTGCTATGGAGCTTAAAAAGCAAGCAAGCAAGCAAACAAACAAACAAACAAAAACAGTTGATACTTTGGAAGAAGTCACATTCATTTAGAAGAAAATCTGTATTTAAAATAACAGTAATCACACTTTTTTCTTTGAGTCATTTTTTTTTTTTTATTTAAGACATAAAACAGGATGCTCAGTTACCTTGACGTAAATCACACAGCGGATGTACAAGATAAGATGGAATTATACAAAAGTATCAAATCTTTGACCTCGGAACAGTGTGCAGGATATGACATCTACAGCGCATTCAAAATACTCTTTCACACACTCAGCTAATTCTAATTATACATCTTAAATGATTGTCACCTGGCAGCCAATCCTGTGAATTTCTATGGGAATGGTTGTGCTTCTTTGTTCTTGAATGTCGACAGAGCATTTTTTTAAACTTAATCATTTTCTCCTAAGTCTATGCACATACCCTTACGTCCTCCCTTTGATGAATTTGAGGTAAGTTAGCAAAATGAGCAATGTGACACCTTCTTTAGGGGGTGCAGAATTGCATGCCGGAAGTGGGACAGAGGCTCCAGGGCAGTAGTTACTAAATTCAATGTACTTAATAAAATGGATATGGAGTGCACACTACCTATTAACAGTCAGGACAGCTTCACAGTAGTAACACACAGTAGACCATCCCTACATGCCAGCATTTCCTAATCCTGCAGCGGGGACCTGCTGCTTCCTGAGTGAGGGCAGCAGGCTTCTCGGATGGAAAGGCTAACCACCAGGATCCTCTTTGGGAACTGGCTCCAGAATGCAGGATCTCCAAACTGTTGTTTCAGACAACGGTTTTCATATAAGGCTGGGGTGTGTCAAGCCCAGACACTTAGCCGGGGGTAGTTTATAAGTAGGAGTATATTTTTGCTCTCACACTGACAAGTACATTGGGGAGTGCTGTGGGTGGGACACATGTAGTCTCAGGAAGCTTTGGCCATTTTCATGGATTAGGTTGTTAGAAATCAGATGGGTAGTTTTGTGTCCTCGTCTACTGCCCCCCCCATGTTTCTTTTCTATTTATCTAAGCTTAAGTTATCATGCTACGTAACATTGAATCTACACTTGGTGGCTTCCCTCACTGTGGTTGCTCTAAAGAGGAAAAGAACAATACTCACTTCTCCTCTCTCCCCTCCCCTCCCCTCTCTCCTCCCCTCCCCTCTCCTCTCTCCTTTCCTCCCTTCTCTCCTCCCTCCTTTCCTCCCTTCTCTCCTCCCCTCCCCTCCCCTCCCCTCCCCTCCCCTCCCCTCCCCTCCCCTCTCCTCTCTCCATCTCTCTCTGCCTCTTAGAATACAGGTGTGGGGCCAGACAGCATTTCTAGGGCTTACGAACACAGTAGGTTTTCACTCTGATGCCTTTGGAAGTTTCAAGAGTTTTGTTCTCAGTTTATATGCATAGATCAAACACAGGAAAGATCATATATTGAGCCTCAAACTGTGGTATAAGAGCCTGTGAACCCCACATTCCTGACACAAATGTCAAATGTAGTCATAGTGCTCTGAGAGCCCTTGGCCCCTGCTTAATTGCCACGATTCCCATGCTGGGATAAGTAAGGGATTTCTGAGTCTGGTCACAAAATATAACCGGGACACTAGCCTAATCCTCATAAGGGGCATATGGCATGGGACAACCCTGCTGAGGGAGCCCCAGATCAAAGCATCTCCTGGCAGAGGGGGGTGGGGTGGGGGAGGGGTGCTGCAAACAGACTCTAGCTCCTGTCCTCTTCTACCACCCAAATCCTGAGGAAAAACAAGGAGCGCCCCTTGTTTCCTGGGCTGGGGGAGAGGGGTTGCAAAATGCAAGCAACAATGTAAACAAACAGCTGCTCTTAAGACCAACAATCATAAGTGAGCCTCAGTCTTGGGCATCTTTGGTGCAGTAAAATTTCACCAAGAAATGCTTAAGTGTAGCTGAGGTGGGGGACCTGAGCCTTGGCTGTGGGTGGCAGTGGACGCTCTGAACTTGAGCTCAGGCCCTTTGTCATGTTAAGAAGATCCATTTCCATAGGTTAGGGACCCTGAACTCCCCAGGCCAGATGTGTTAGGGCCCTAGGGCTGGGACTTGCCTTCACTCCACAAGCTACTCTGTATCCTCTTCCAGGTTTATGATTAAGTCTCTTGCTCTGAACTTCTATATTCAAGTACAGTTTTAACATGAGGATGAAAGATATCCATTAGAGAACAAGATACAACACTGCAAGTTAATGCCATTGCTTTTTCCTCTTAAGATTTCAAAGAAAATGTATGTAATTTTTCATAGTGTTGTGCCAGAGTACTCCCATTTGAGAAATGGTGGTATGATCAGACTCTTTGGCCTTATGTGATGGGTGCTTGAGCTCAAACCTAGGGCTTTGCATGAGTTCTCTGTCCACTCAGCCACTGGGCTACACCCAGTCTTGCATATGGCCTTTTGTAATGGGCTCTGGCTTTCCTTTCAGTACAGAGTGAATGAGTGGTGGTTTCTGGATTCCCGGTAGACGGAAATGTGGGGGACCACTGTCCAATTGGAAGTTGTGGTAACTTGTGAGCCCAGGGTACTTATTTTGAAGTTGTGCCTACATTCAAAGTCTATTATATGCAATTAATTTATATGTCACAATTTTAGATCAGCATCAGCTTGAGGGAAAAGCCCTTCCTTTCGTTTTTAAAGCTTGCCCTTGGGTGAGGCTAGGGATTGTAGAATACTTAAGAAGATTAGCTGAAGGCTTAAATCCCTCCCATTTCTCCCACAGAACTAGAGAACAGTGGCCCAAGTGGATGTACACCTCTTAAGGAAGGATGCTGCATCTCCGAAGTATTATACTGCACATACCCATGGCCATCCAACCCTTTGGAGTGTTGTTATGGGAAGCTGGGTTGGAAAACCTGAATGAATGATCTCTTCAGTGAACCTGGCATTTGCAGCGAAAGGAATACATGTCTTATTAACAGGCTACCAATGTAGTCTTCCTGAAACCTTTGTTTGAGAAGAGTGATAGGGGAAGAGTGCTTGGGAGCTTTGGGGAATGAATGAGGAGTGCCTAAAATGCTTTTTTGAATCTCTCATCTTCCAAAAGCCACTTTATTAGGATGGTAACTTGCTCCTGGTATATGAGACAAGCTCTGGGCCTGGGACATGAGACAGGTTCTGGGCCTGGATCTTCTCCAGTTTGCTCCTCACTGTGCAGAATAGGATAGGAATTTCATATGAAATTGATGGTATATTCAACAAAGAAGTTGCTATGGAAAAACACATTCCATGGCAACTAATGGCTGTCATTTAGTGTGCTAACTGAGGACCTACAATGAGCAAACTCAGGGCTCTCCACACAGCTTCTACTGCAATACAGTCCTACTCCATCACAAGCTATGCTTTTTTGCTTTTGGTACAAATATTTCTGCTTTCCAAAATTGAGTCTAGACCTTGGTTTATTAAAGAAAAAATAAATGATTGTCTATAAAATATATGCACATCATATATGTATATTTGTAGATAAAATTATTCTGGCTGCCTAAGTATCAAATTTATAAAAATCTCTTTCTACAAGCTTTTTTTCAAGTATATTTAAGTCAAAGAAAATGTCTAGGGTCTACGTTGCCCATGACCTAGTGCCCAGGAGGCCAGCCTGTCCCTCTCATATTTGGGTTCACTTCCTTCTCTCCTCCAATTTTCTTCCACAGTGTATAGATCATCATTTTGCCATCATAACAAAAGGGACCTGATTGTTGCTCAGTCAGAGTAGTTTTGCCACTGTCCTGCCCAGACAGGGCACATTCCAGTCCTACAAGTATAGAAGGGCACTTGTGACCTGGCCTGCAGCTGAATGCCACTTGTTCACCAAATATCTTGAACATGAACTTAAATATTAATGGAAGTGAAGATTGTATGAAAAGCAAAGGGAATAAACATTCATCACTGGGGTAAGCTTTGGTGTGCTTTCTTTCTGCGTCCTAAAGGAGGCTATGAAGTAGGCCAACTGTTTTATCCTGGGGGCAATAAAGGTTAAGTTAAAAAGGTAAAGGTAAAACAAAAAAAAAGAAAACTAATTAATTTCATTATTGATGTTTAAATTGGAACACAGATGTTAGAAATATTTGTCAAGGAAGACTTTCCCTCAGGCTGCTTTCAGGCATATGAGTTCAGTGAGGAAGTAGAACTGTGTGTGTGTGTGTGTGTGTGTGTGTGTGTGTGTGTGTTGTGCCTCTTGAGTAGCTCTGGCTCTCAAAGAATGCAACCCTCTGTATTTTATTGCTTTTATTCCTTTCCTCCTTCAAGTCCACATTACTTTATTCATATTAAAGAATGATTAATTTTAGAAATTTAAGCTGGAATATGACTAATCTTCAGTATTATAACTTCTGGGATTGACTTAGCCAGTATATGCAGCACAACTTGAAATTTGACTATAGCGTGTGCTCACGTGTGTTTGCAGACTCTGAACATTGGTCTGCATTTCTATCCATCATTTATTCTGGTATGTAGAATGTAGTTTATGTCAGGGGTATGCTACAGTATCTCAAACTATTTAGTAAGATCTGACACATTTTTCTAGGAATTCTGTAAGCCGAATAGGGCCATGCTAGTTGTCTGAAAGTGGCTTTGAGGAACATAATGAAGCCACAAAAGTTAGATATCAGGGTAATTTTTCCTCTTGAAAAACAAGTTGTTGAGTAATTTATTTGTGTTCCATTGTATGATTCCTCAGGAAAGAGAATGCATGTACAGTTCATTTACTAGTGGAAGCAACAGTGCTTTAAAAAAGTTACACAATATTTGGTGATTTAGTTTAATCAATAAGTTCATAAATAGTCTAAAGTATCATTCAATTTTCTTATTGTCTTAAAATAACATTATAGAATTTAATATATTTCTTAATTATTTATATGTTCTATAATATTCCCATAAAGTTAATCTGGGACATCTGTTATCATTTTTAAGATCAAAGCCTCTGTATTTATGTTTTTAGCTTATGAAAGAACAACTAAACTTAAATATTAATAGAAGTGAATATTGTATGAAAAGCAAAGGAAATAAATGTTCATCAGTGGGGTTGCTTTGGTGTGCTCTCTTTATGTTTTATAAATTCTACCTTTGAAATTCTTCAATTGCTTTGAATTTAAATGGTATGTTTATGTGTGTGCATATAATTACATACACACATACACAGACCCTATTATGACTGTAGGGAAATGATGTATTTGGTTCCTTATTTACTG
This sequence comes from Apodemus agrarius, assembly GCA_964023405.1. Classification (NCBI taxonomy): domain Eukaryota; kingdom Metazoa; phylum Chordata; class Mammalia; order Rodentia; family Muridae; genus Apodemus; species Apodemus agrarius. The sequence continues at coordinate 41,471,637 of OZ030020.1, read as the reverse complement.
CTAATCAGGAATAATCTATGTTAAAACCTGGCAGGCAAGGGGCTTTAACATCTTTTTATCTGGCCAAACAGCTCTTCCTCTCCTTTCTTAAAAGTTCTTAAAAGTTCAAAATGTCTTGATTTTGGCTTCCCCACTTTGGCTCAACAACATATTTAGTTTAAATATGCCCACTCATAGCTCAGTGTGAAAAGTTCAGTGCCTTGTAGTCCCTTGCATCAAAGATGAATCCACATGTATCTGGTGAATTTCATCCCTAAAGGCAAGGAGCTAGGAGCAGGGCTTCTGGGTGTGTATGTACTGGATTTGGGCACCATGGTAACTGAGCAAGAAACATCTGAGTTCTGTTGGGAAAAGAACAGGAGGAAAGTGTGACATCCAAAGCTGGCAAGAGACAGTGAGAATGGAGAACACATCTTTCTTCTAGCTTCCTATCCACCTCTCTTCCAGCCAGGGATGACTGTAGCATCATCTATCCCTTAGCCCTTAGGATCTGACATGTAGGGGTTGGCTGAGTCTGAGCCTTAAGATAATTTCTCAGAAATATATATATATATATATATATATATATATATATATATATATATATATAAAATCAAACCTATAGCACTCAATTTCTCTGTTGGGTTGTTGAGTTTCGAGGAGAGTGGAGTCCAGCTCTTTCTGGATATTGACAGGTCTTATGGTGGGCAATCAGGTGGAGAGGTGGCTTTGGGGCAGGAGGATCAGCACATGTTACAGCAGTAGTTCACACATGACGGTACTGTACATTCACTCATTGCTATTTATCTTGGAAATGGAGCAATCTGGAAAGCTTATGTTACAGCAGAGTCCAAGCGCCTTAGGGATTACTCCAGGAACGCAGTTCATTCATACAAATGAGCTGTAGGTCTCTGGTAGTGTATGTTTTCAAGATATAAATTCTTTAAATGACCTGGTTTTCTATTTAAATACTGATACACCATGTTCAAAAGCAGTGTGTTCTTGGCAAAATATAGCATTAGCCTGGGAGATAGCTTTTTCAATAATAATATAAAATGTATTTAGAAAATTGAAAACGTTTAAAAATAAACACTTATATTTTGGGGTTTTACATGCCCCCCCCATACCAAAGAGTTGAGAAGCCTCCTACTTAAAGAAACATCCCGGAAGGCCTACTACTCAACAAAGGTGACATCAGCTTCATTGTGTCATCTATGTATGCTCATGTTTCATTAAGAAACCCCCTGGGCATCACACACACGGTGTGGCTTTTCACAACTTATCACTGTTATGCTACATAAAACTCTCTTAATATATATATAATATATATATATATATATATTAAGAGAGTTTTGTGTTTTATAGCTCAATATAAATTAAGCAGTTTTACTTTCTGTAAAAGTTTAAATTAATAGATTCAGTGCACTCATTTATAAATAACAACTCCATCTTGACTGTCTGTTCTACATAGAATTTAAGCTCAACTGCACTATTTTCCAACCACGCTGGAAAATGCTCTTTCCAACTACAGAACCCGCAAAGTCACTGAGAGTCAGCCGTGATTTAATCCGATTTTCAGTCCGTATTGTACATGGGCTCCGCTAAGCAAAGTTTTTCTCATTTGCCCTGGGAGAGCTTTAACACCCTGTTCCTTTGTTGCCATTTACAAATGCTGAGTGCCACTCTGAAGGCAAAACTGAGGGGAAATGCTTTATTTATATTGTGCTGAGAGTAACAGCTTCACCGAATACGAAGCTCTTTTTCTGCATCCCTTAAGAAACACTGTGCGGCACATAATAACCACATAAATGTACTTATACTGATGATTCTTCTTTAAAACATTTTTTGTCATTTCACTTACTCAGCAAAAATGAGTAATCATTAAAAATATTTCCCATTGCTTTCTACACGGCATCTTTGGGTAGCCTTTTTGGGTCACACGTGATCTGTCTCTTTCCAAGAGAGCAATCCCAGACGGATCATGGCTTACAGAGAGTTATGTGACCATGTCTTTGGCTATATTTCTGAATTTCTTCTCACATGATTGAGGCAAACCTGAGGATAGATCTTTGAGTAGTTGTTATTGGGTTTTTGTTCCTTCTAGAAAATGTTTCATTTCTCCATTTTCTTCTTTAGTGGCCTTTTGAAGAATCCAATCTGTTGAGACAATACAAATCATAACAGTTAATTATTTTAGTTTAGGCAATAGATGCTAATCTATGTGGGTTTAATCTAATTTAATCATGAATTATGAAATCTGGGCATACGCTTAAGAGAACTGATGTGTATTTTAACTGACCAATAAAGACTGAACGTAACATAGATGACATCTGTCAAACTGATTACTTCATCTTTGGCTATTTCACTGCACTCAGTTAAGTATCTCTCCCAGGAAAAATCCTGCCTGTGTGGAACAAGCAGCCTTCTGAGGCACATTCTGTGAGGCTTTGTCGTCGTCGTCGTCATCATCATCATCATCATCATCATCATCATCATCAAATTTCTTGTTTCTTTTTTTTTTTTTTTTTGGTTTTTCCAGACAGGGTTTCTCTGTGTAGCCCTGGCTGTCCTGGAACTCACTCTGTAGACCAGGCTGGCCTCGAACTCAGAAATCCACCTGCCTCTGCCTCCCAAATGCTGGGATTAAAGGCGTGTGCCACCACCACCTGGCTCCTCGTCAAATTTCTTAAGAGGAAGGAAAATTTCCAACCAATAACCAGTGGCCACAAGTCAAGATTCTTAGAATTCCTAGTGAGCTTGCTAGAAGGCCATGGGTAGGTGTCAGGGAAATGTCTGATTTTCTGTACGACTCTAAGTAGGTCAGCATGCTGCACATAAGCTTGCCAGAAGTTTCTCAAAAGACTCATGTCATTTACTTTTGAAAATAGTTGTAAGCCATTGGTTGTAAGGGGGAAAATCACATAGCGGTTAATGTAAGTCACATTTCATTATTCTTTGTTATTGAGCCATCAGCAAAATTTCTCAGTCTTATATTTACTTCATATTATATAGAAAACAAAAGCAATTGGCACAAGATATACATTTGGAAGTTACCTAATCTTATTTTTAATTTTATTGAATAAATTAAATATCATTTACATAATTTAATCTTCTTTAAACCTTATGTTTAAATTTTTTTCATTATTTGGAGAATATTAGTTTTTGTAATAAAGATTTATTTACTTATTAAGTACACTGTAGCTGTCTTCAGACACTCCAGAAGAGGGCGTCAGATTTCGTTACGGATGGTTGTGAGCCACCATGTGGTTGCTGGGATTTGAACTCAGGACCTTCAGTCTGTGCTCTTTTTTGTTTGTTTGTTTGTTTGTTTTGTTTTTTCGAGACAGGGTTTCTCTGTATACTCCTGGCTGTCCTGGAACTCACTCTGTAGACCAGGCTGGCCTCTAACTCAGAAATCCACCTGCCTCTGCCTCCCAAGTGCTAGGATTACAGGCGTGCACCACCACACCCGGCTCAGTCTGTGCTCTTAACCGCTGAGCCATCTCTCCAGCCCCTTAATGTTTAAATTAAAAATAACAAAAACAAAAACAAAAAAACCTAGTACCAGGAAAGTAGATTTTAAAAATTGTGTACTCTAACTTTAATTTTTTTTAGTGAGTTAATTATTTGCAAATGTCTTGTATCCATATCACGTGGATCTATGGGTAGGTATTGATGTGAACGCGCATGCGCCTGTGGATTTGGGGGGTGGGGTGGGGCAGTAGAATTTGCTGGCAGGCAGAGGCCAGAAGTCAAACTTGGGCATAGTTCCTTTTGCTTTTCGAGATGGCATTTTTTCCTCTTTGCTTATTAGACTAGCCTGAATAGTCAGAGAACCTGGGGGCTGGAGACTGGGATGGAGTGGGGGGTAGCGGTGGGTGGGGACCTTCTGTCTCCACTTTCAGCGCTGGGACTATAAACGCATAATAGCCACATGCCAACATGCACACATTTTAAAAGAGATTTTATTGTTTTGTGTATAAAGGTGTGTCTATGTGTGTGTCTATAGGGGGGACCATACATGAACATATATGGAACATACATGGTACACTCAGAGGCCAGAAGTTTGGCTACTGGAAACTGAACTGGGGATGTAGACTTCAGATGCTGAACCATCTTTCACCATTTCACCAGCTGAACTGGTTTTCGTGTGTTCTGCGCGGGCACTCGGGGTCCTCATGCTTGTAAGCCAAGCACCTTGCTAATACTAACCGAGTCATCTCCGCAGCCAGGGACTTCACACCTAATGACCGAGCCCTGGAGGGCTTAGAGGCGCAGATGATGAGTTAGTCAGGGCTGTGGTCTGCTAGGATATAGTTGCTAGAAGATGAGGTAAGGGTGGTGTGAGCAAGTGAACGTGAAAGCTGCCATGACTGCGTTTTCCTGAGCACCGGTCATTTCCTGGGGGGCAATGACTACAGGAGCTCCGCATCTGCCTTGAGGCTTCACCAAAAGTGGGAGCTAAGTATTTAAGACCCACTTTCTTGCGGTTCTTCCCAGCTGTCTGTCAATAGGCTAGCCTTCCTCTCAAAACCTGACCCTTCCCGGCCTCCTTCTTTTTTTAAATGTTCCTGAAAGTCTATCTTCCAGATGAAATTACCGTGATCTCAACTTTTCCACTCAAATTCTCTAAACATTAATTTTAACTAAGGGAAGCTGGGTACTTAGAGACCAGAAGAATATAATCGGTGAACTAAACCAAGACAATCTTAGCCAAGCATTGAAAAACAAAAAGTAAGTTTGTGACCCCCCCACCCCAGACCTTCTATGGAGTTTTGCTTTTCTGTTTTGATTTCTGTCTTATAGCTTCTCCGTGATAGAATTAACCTAGTCCAATACCCCGTGGCAAGAAGTAGGTGGTCAATGCATAAAGTGACGTAAGGGTTGAATAAACAAATGAATACTGATTAATAAAAGATTACAACGTAATGCTACAACAGTCCTCATCCACAGGCCTGGGTGCCTAAAACATGGTGGAAAAAAGTGTCAGATGCACGGTTTTGTTTCATCCTATTTGTACATTTTGATGATAAAAGTGATATAAATTAGTCGCAGTAAGAAATTAACAATGACTAACAAAATAGGATGCTTATAACATTGTGTTATATAAAAGTAAGGCAAGTGAATTTTTTAAAAATTTCCCAAAGCATCTTATATTATATATACTGCATTATATTTTGATGAGTGGTTGACTGGATCTTGGGGCTATCCAAAGAGAAACTGACTATGGGGAACTACCATACGGCCCTTCAACAAGTGACGCCGGATGAGCGACAGAGCTGTTAAGATAAAGACTCATCAGTGGTAGGACTTGGACATCAGTGTGAATCAAGTAATAAAAGGCGTGTTCTTGCTTCTCATGATATTTCTTCCAACTGTGGTATTCTGTTTTATACGTTACTCTGAATTTTTTTTCTAAACCAAGTATTTTACATGTTTCAAAGAAATTATAACCCTACACCCTGTACTGTTCAGCAAAAGAAATTATTATTATTATTATTATTATTATTATTATTTAAATACAGAGGTTTTGGAGACAATGTTAGTTGTATCTAGTCGTTTGCTAGTTAATAATCTTCGGGGGTGTTCACTAAGGCACCTTACCTTTGTTTTAACATTTACAGGTGTAAAATGCAGTTACAATGCATTGTTATAAAAGTTGTAAGGACCACAGAATGGAATCAGTTAATATCTATTCAAAAATCTTTTTCGGAATATTACTGGCTCTGTGGCCCTGGAAAACATGCAAACCTTGTCTGTAACTTCATTTCCTCGTTTAAAGACTGAGGCATAGAGAGAATATCTTGTGCCTGTATGGATGTGGCACCTGTCAATTAAAAAAACCTGTGGCCTATAGGAAAGGGTAGAATAGAAGGTGGGACATCCGGGAGGCAGAAAGAATTCTGGGATATAGTGCTAGGCTGGAGATTTGCCCCGGGGATGATGTGGGGAGCTGGATGCAGGGTATCTGAGCACCGGTAATCAACCACATGGTAAAGTGTAAGTCAAAATAAATGGGTTATTTTAAATTTTGATCTACTCAGATATTATAAATATATTTTGTGTCTGAGTCTTATTTCTGGGAGCATGGGGCTGGGAGGAAGAACCAGACCCAACTTCTACACTGAGGATAATCCCAAGGATGCTTGAAAGAAGGGTGTTCTAACAGAGTTCCTGGGACACAGTAAGCACCTACTAAGAGCTAGCTCCTTCTGTCTACCATAGATTCAGAGTTGTGATTACTTCGGCTTTCAGGAAGGTATCTGAACTAACTAAACATACTCTTCAAGACAGCCCGAAGTTTGTTAGCTGACCTTTTGTGGGTGGCAAAGACGATCTTAGAAGCGGTAAGTATGTATCAATACAACGCTTTCTGGAAATGTTTTTATTTTTATATTTGGGCTTTTTCAAACTAAGGAATTAAAAACAGGTGAAGAAAAAAATCGCTTTTGTTTGTTTTAAGCAGAAGTATGAAGTCAGCAGAACTCATCCTAACATCAGCCTGGCTGTCCTTGACTCCTAACTTCATGTCATATGAGCTCAGTGAGAGCTCTCACTAACTAGAAGGACACACTAGGCATCATCAGGCACAGGGTGAATCAGAGGTGCTTCTGAGCCTGGAAAGCACAGCCTGTGTGCCAAGCGCAATGTAAAAACCAGGCCTTGGGTACCACAGTGTGGCAAAGCTAGGTACTGCAGAGAGCACCGGCACCAGGAGCTTCAGAGGAAGAAAGAATGCTGAGTATGAACTGTCTGTGGACTTTGCGGGTAAGGATCACAGGCTCTATTTATGGAATTCAAAGCTTCTTTGGCATATTCTCTTTGGAAGTTTACCATCACAGAAAACTCAGAAAGTCTGATAATAGCTGTAGTTCAGCAAGAAAAAAAAACTTGCTAGATAAAAATAATTCTACTGTTCATACAATAGAAAAATGAGTATGTAGTTACATTTTTTATTTTTGCATGTTTTATTTAATGAAGCAGTAGGTAAAACATAAGAATATGTTAATACAAGAAAGAATTCTAATTTCATATTTAACTGAAAAAATATTGAATTCAACTTTTCTCTGTTATTTTGTTTTCTGGTAAATTCATCATAAAAGCTATCATCAGAGCTTGTTTGAAAATAATATGTTCTTACACTTCTCACCTTAAATGGTCTCAGTAAAAACCTAAATTAACTTGAGAGAAAACAGAGTACCACCTGGTGTTCCAAAACTTTGTATTCTTCATTATACCAGTTTACTATTATATTACTTGTTCCTTATACATCCACACAAATATTGAAGAAAATGTGTGTTTTTTTTTTCTGTCTATATACCAAAGAGGCATTTTGTCTTTAAGACACATAGAGTGGCTAAAACAAGGTTCATCTCAACTATGTATCTATTCTTCGGATGTCCTTCATTGACAGAGGCCTCCAGTCTATTTTTGCCATAAAACAAGGGTTTTGTTTTCCTTACTTTAAAAAGTAATAAATACCCATATTACAATTTCAAGTAAATGCTAAATGGCCCTCAATAATCTCTGCCTGTGAAAAGGATGCCCAGGGGTTTTGGATATATGTATCCCCGGTGGATGCAGACGGTTTTTCCTTTGTTAAAATGAGACTTGTAGTACTCAATGTATGAAAAGTCATTTTAAAAAAGATCTCTCTTCTCCCACAAAAGCTTGCACTTCATTATGTACTAAAGCATCCATAACTCATGACGTATTTTCCCATTGTCTCTTGGTGATTGGAATAAACGTTAGCGGTGACTGTGGCGCTTACCTTCCACAGAGCTAATATAAGCAGCATTAACAGCAGTAGTCCCGCAAAGGCGCTCAGGAGGATAACCCACAGCGGTACTCTGCCCGGGAGCCCGTCTTTGGATATCTGAATCGCCAGCTGAAAATTATTAAACACGGTTGTTAACACTGATAAACACCCATCAGAACTCCGGGGACACCGAGTTCTGGTAGGCTTATATTTTTCTACCAAACAGTGTAATTAATCTCATTACTGTATACAGAGAAAAACATTTGGTTTACATTTGAGAATGCCTTTCATTTACTCAAAATGTCCAATAATATCAAATTTATTATGACGAAAAAGTAGAGCACTTTGAAACAGAGTTTTACAACTCTCATGGTACAGCTCACCCAGATGGGATTTCTAAATGTTCCCAGGATATGATGAGAAAACCATGCTTTTGTCTAAAATAAGTCCTTTGGCTTAATTTTCTAAGAAATCAAGGATAAAATACTTGTACTTTTACCAAGGACTCAGCTTGAATGACCTCATCTTTGTTTTGGATTTTCCAATGACTAAGTGAAGGAGTTCTAAAACAAACTCTTTGTGTGTGCGTGTGTGTGTACATATACACATATAGTTCTAAATATATATATATTTAAATATACACACACAGAAAGACACACAGAGGATATATAGACATTTTCTGTAAATAGATTTTATAGTAGTTTCTAAGGAGGAAACAATAAAGTAAAACAAGGCCCGTGGGTTGAAAACATCACAGCTTTTCTAGCTTCTAAGGAATAAGACCAAGCCTGAAAATGACATTAGAAGCCAATGGAGATTAAATCACTATCTGACATGAGCTTCAGTTCAGTTGCTCCTTACAGCCCTGTGTATGATCATAAAACACCATGGACAGGTTGCAGGGAAATGCAGCCGCACTTACCTCTCGTTTCCGGTTGCTGCTACTTAAAGTCAGCGATGAGTTTTCACTCTGAAGTTCTCCCCGTATAGTAAGATTTAAGCTGGAAAAATGTGCCTGAAAACCAGGTAGGGTTTGTTATTAATGTACCATGCTAATCAAGATGACGGGTAGTCATGTCTGAGCAGTACAGTTGTTATACACCTTTGGCAGTCACCCATGTAAGATCAGGCAAGATCAGCCCAGCTAAAAATTCCAGAACGGACTGGGGAGAGGCTACCAGGGGCTCACCTCTAGCTAAGGAACTTTCGACTGCTTAGGGGAGAGGGAAAGTCACTTTTCTTTTTTTCTTTTCTTTCCTTTTCTTTCCTTTCCTTTTCTTTTCTTTTGTTTTCTTTTCTTTCTTTCATTCTTTCTTTCTTAAGTATTTTTTACATAAATATATAGTTCTATCATATCCCCTTCCTCTCCTTCTTCCAGCCCTTCCCATAAGCCCCCATTCCCTTTCAAATTCATTATCTCTTATTGTTTATTATTGTTAGAGATGAGTAAATACAAAACACAGTTTGACAAGTCTATTTAGTGTGGCTGTGTGTGTGGCCACATGGTCCCCATGCCCATGTCTCAGTGAGTGGCCTCACATCATGCATATGGGTGCCACTAATTGGATTTGGTGGATTAATAAATAAAAATAAGTAAAGAGTCATAAAATGAAGACAAGATGTCTGGTGTGTAGCTCTTGTCAGGGCTGGAAGGGGGAATAAAGTGTAGATAGCATCCAGATACATGGTGTACATGTGTGAAATGTTTGAAAAAGAAAATAGAAGAAAACTGAGATTGTTCTGCGAGATCAATATAGTTGTGACTGTGGCCATCTCTTTCTTCATTTGCCCCTGCCCCTATCAAACTGTCCCTTAGACCCTCTTTATAGAATGAGAATAAAAACTTCAAAATAACTTCTACTCAGATTTTTCTCGAGAAAAACAAACTTGGAACTTACGGCTCATACATTTAGGTCTGGGATAGCTACATTCTAATAATGAGCACTATGCATGGGTACTTCTTAAAGATTGTGCATGAAACAATATTAAGCCTTGATGACATATTATCATCTTAATAGGGACGAACCTGAAATTCTTAGTTCCATATGATCAACTCAATCTTTCTTTAAAGAAATGAACAAAAATTACAAACTATGACAAACTATTTGAAAATAGCCTGCATTCAGATGGGTGTGGCTTTGCCGGGGATAGAGGAAATACTTGTATAGACATTCCAACAATAACTCACCACGCTAATGTATTCAAGCTCCCTATTGTGTTAATCACACTGAAGAATGTCATTCTATCACCCTTTGAACCCAAACCAAGTCCCCAACTATTAAGCGAAGCACAAGCCTCAGTCATGTAGAGGTTTTCTTACAGTGTAAAGATTAATGATGAGAGAGCCCAAGAACTTGGCCTTTGACAGGGAACATTGGAGGAAACCTTACGATTGACAGATCAGGAGGACGAGCCCCACACAGCTGGTGAAGGAGAACGGGCCTTAGGTCACCTTCTTGGAGACTCCCAGCCTCATGTTCTTTCCACAGCGGTGCTGGTTTGCCCAGTGACTGCACGGTGCACTGACACGTGCTGATTCGATGCGACAACCACTTACTTTTATGAAAGTTGGCTTCCACAAGGTGAGTGAGACATTCACTTGACTCAGGTCAGAAGGAAGGAGATTACACGTGATGGTGGCGAGTTTACAGGTACTGCAGTCCTGTTGGATAGTCAGAGAGCCTTGTGAAGAGCTTGCGGACCGATCACACGCAACCTATTCTAAAATGCTTCAGATATTTATCTAAGTTGACAGGGCATATGCTGCACTTGGAAAACGTAAAGAAAAAAAATAATGGAACTTAGTTTACCTGGATGGTGCCTCTTTTGAGAACCTCAGACTTTGATATTGTCATTTTCTTCCCGGAGTTGATACCCAAGGGGTCCTCAAGGCTCCGGGGTCTGCAGTTCACATTCTAAGAAAGGGAAAGATTTCCTCATTACACACTGCCAAAGTCAAGAGAACAAGATGAGTTGGTGCAATAATATGAAGAATCTGTGAGTGGCAGACATTGATATATATATATATATATATATATATATATATATATATATATGTGTGTGTGTGTGTGTGTGTGTGTGTGTGTGTGTGTATGTATGTATGTGTATATATATGTATATATATGTATATGTATGTATGTATATATACATATATATATGTGTGTGTATATATATGTATATACACATATACATCTAAGGTCTATGTGTGAGTATGCAGCATAGGAGAGGCTGTAAGGCATCTGTGACGAATTCCCACCCCTGGTAATAATCACTGTCTTCATGGTCCTTGCAATTGCAACAGAGCTCACTATTTCACGAGTAACAACAATTATGAATTTTGTAGTTTTTCAAAGAAAAGCTGATAAATTTTCACAATATACATTAAATTATAGATATTATTAAATTATATTATATGTAGTTTTTTATAATTTATATAGATATAAATATACAAATACACAGGTATGAAAGATAGCCATTTAAACAAGAGGAGAAAGAAAGCATTAGCATATGTTGCTCGGTACAATGCTTGTTTTCTTGGACTAGAGGGAAGTGTCTAGAGGGTTCATTTTTCCTTGACCTTAGCAAAATAATCTAATGATTACACAGCAAATACTCCTGTTGCTGTGTGTTTTTTAATTTTTTTATTGGTTATTTTATTTATTTACATTTAAAATGTTATCCCCCTTCTAGGTTTCCCCTCTGCAAACCTCCTGTCCCCTTCCTCTCCCCCCAATTCCATGAAGGTACTTCCCCACTCGCCCACCCACTCCAGCCTCAGTACCCTAGAATCTCCCTATGGTGTGGCATCTAACTCCCACAGGACCAAGCTCTTGCAGAGGTCCTGAGTTCAAATCCCAGCAACCACATGGTGGCTCACAACCATCTGTAATGAGATCTGATGCCCTCTTCTGGTGTGTCTGAAGACAGCTACAGTGTACTTGCATATAATACATAAATATATCTAGAAAACAATGGAGATTTCTTTTAAAAAAATAAAAGGAATTTTGAAAAGAAAATTCGAATTGAAAACCATACATGACTTACATCGGAAGATGACCATCCAGTTGGGTACAGTACAGGATAACCATCTGACGTCAGATTGGGGAATGAAATTGAGAGCTGAAGTTCTGGCATTGGGAAATGCCCTCTTTTTCTAATCTGTAGGAAAAAATACACATATAATCATTTCTGACTCTTTCAAAAGCATCCTTCCCATTTTCCATAGGACTTAGGTTCTTTTCTTCTTTGCATGATTTTGTGCATGTGGTATATGTGTATTTGTGTACACATACACAAATACACATGCCTGTTTGCATAAGTGTTTACATGGAAATCTTTAACTACATTTTATAAGTCACTAGCTACAACTGACCCCAAATGACACAGATGACAAACAGCAAATACTACCATGTAATATCTGAATGGTGCTTTCAGGATTCATGTTGGACATTCATTTTATAGGCACTTCAGCCTATTTGTCGTTTCTAGCATATGGCTATCATAACACTTGCATAAACCATACATTGCTCTGAGTCAGAGGCATGAAAAATATATAACAACATTATAGCTATATATTAGTTAAGTTGTTTTTATAGAAAACTCAGGGCATGTAAGGTTAGTTATTATATAGTTCTTTTATGGGCAGATTAAACAAGCAGGCTGAGTACCCAGTAGTATAATACACTTCAAAGTATCATCAACTCAGGTTGAGCAGCCCAGTGAAAATATTAGTGGGAAATCAGTGTTGAAAATTAACATGTCTTACAGAAACTTTGTAATTTTATGAGGTCCCATTTGTCAATTCTTGATCTTAGAGCATAAGCTATTGGTGTTCTGTTCAAGAACTTTCCCCCTGTGCCCATGTCCTCCAGGGTCTTCCCCAGTTTCTTTTCTATTAGTTTTAGTGTGTCTGGTTTTATGTGAAGGTCCTTAATCCACTTGGAGTTGATCTTAGTACAAGGAGATAAGAGTGGGTCAATTCGCATTCTTCTGAATGTTGACCTCCAGTTGAACCAGCACCATTTGTTGAAAAGGCTATCTTTTTTTCCACTGTTTGGTTGTAGCTCCTTTATCAAAAATGAAGTGACCATAACTCTGTGGGTTCATTTCTGGGTCTTCAATTCTTTTCCATTGATCTACTTGCCTGTCGCTGTACCAATACCATGCAGTTTTTAACACAATTGCTCTGTAGTACTGCTTGAGGTCAGGGATATTGATTCCCCCAGAAGTCCTTTTATTGTTGAGAATAGTTTTAGCTATCCTGGGTTTTTTTGTTACTCCAGATGAATTTGAGAATTGCTCTTTCTAGATCTATGAAGAATTGATTTGGGATTTTGATGGGGATTGCATTGAATCTGTAGATTGTTTTTGGCAAGATGGCCAAGGCTGCCCTCTTACTGTATTGATCCTGCCAATCCAAGAGCATGAAATATTTTTCCATCTTCTGAGGTCTCCTTCGATTTCTTTCTTCAAGGACTTGACATTCCTGTCATACAGATCTTTCATTTGTTTGGTTAGAGTCACGCCAAGATACTTTATATTGTTTGTGGCTATTGTGAAGGGTGTTATTTCCCTAACTTCTTTCTCAGCCTGCTTGTCCCTTAAGTACAGGAAAGCTACTGATTTGCTTGAGTTGATTTTATAACCAGCCGATTTGCTGAAGTTGTTTATCAGCTGTAGAAGTTCTCTGGTGGAGTTTTTTGGGTCGCTTAAGTATACTATCATATCATCTGCAAATAATGATAGTTTGACTTCTTCCTTTCCAATTTGTATCCCTTTGACCTCCTTATGTTGTCTAATTGCTCTCGCTAGAACTTCAAGTACTATATTGAAAAGATATGGAGAGAGAGGGCAGCCTTGTCTAGTCCCTGATTTTAGTGGGATTGCTTCAAGTTTCTCTCCATTTATTTTGATGTTGGCTACTGGTTTGCTGTAGATTGCTTTTACTATGTTTAGGTATGGGCCTTGAATTCCTGTTCTTTCCAGGACTTTTAGCATGAAAGGATGCTGAATTTTGTCAAATGCTTTTTCAGCATCTAATGAAATGACCATGTGTTTTTTTTTCTTTTAGTTTGTTTATGTAGTAGATTACATTGATGGATTTCCATATATTGAACCATCCCTGCATCCCTGGGATGAAGCCTACTTGATCATGGTGAATGATCATTTTGATGTGCTCTTGGATTCGGTTGGCAAGAATTTTATTTAGTATTTTTGCATCGATATTCAAAGTTTCTGTAAGGCAAAGGAGACTGTCAGAAGGACAAAACAGCAACCAACAAATTGGGAAAAGATCTTCACCAACCCCACATCCGACAGAGGGCTGATCTCCAATATATACAAAGAACTCAAGAAGTTAGACCCCAAAGAACCAAATAACCCTATTAAAAATGGGGTACAGAGCTAAACAAAGAATTTTCACCAGAAGAAATTCAGATGGCTGATAAGCACCTTAAGAGATGTTCAACATCATTAGTCATCAGGGAAATGCAAATCAAAAGAACCCTGAGATTCTACCTCACACCAGTCAGAATGGCTAAGATTAAAAACTCAAGAGAGACAACAGGTGCTGGAGAGGATGTGGAGAAAGAGGAACACTCCTTCACTGTTGGTGGGATTGCAAGATGGTACAACCTCTTTGGAAATCAGTCTGGCGTTTCCTCAGAAAATTGGGCATGACACTTCCAGAGGACTCTGTCATACTACTCCTGGGCATATACCCAAAGGATTCCCATGCATGCAATAAAGACACATGCTCCACTATGTTCATAGCAGCCTTATTTATAATAGCCAGAACCTGGAAGGAGCCCAGATGTCCCTCAAAGGAGGAATGGATACAGAAAATTTGGTATATTTATACAATGGAATACTATGCAGCAATTAAAATTAATGAATTCATGCAATTTGTAGGCAAATGGTTGGATCTGGAAAATATCATCCTAAGTGAGTTAACCCAATCACAAAAGAATACACATGAAATGCAATCACTGATAAGTGGATATTAATGAGCCTAGAAGCTCTGAATACTCAAGGCACAATTAGCAAATCAAAAGATTCCCAAGAAGAAGCAAGGAAAGGACCCTGGTCCTGAAAAGACTGGATCCAGTTTTGTAGGAGAGTACCAGAACAGAGAAATGGTGGTAGTGGTGGGGGTGATTGGGGAATAGGCGGGGGGGGGGGATAGGACTTATGGGACATATGGTGAGGGGGAAACTGGGAAAGGGGAAAGCCTTTGGAATGTAAACAAAGAATATCGTTAATAAATTAAAAAAAAAGAAAAAAAAGAAAATTAACACGTCTATTACTCTCTTGCCACATCTTCTCTCTCTCTCTCTCTCTCTCTCTCTCTCTCTCTGTGTGTGTGTGTGTGTTTGTGTGTGTGTGTGTGTGTGTGTGTGTGTGTGTATGTGTGTGTGTGTACAAATATGTACATAAATATGTATGTCTGTCCTTGTGCATTCATGTGCAGGTCAGGGGAGGTCACATGTCCTCCTCTATCACTCTCTGCTTTATTTCATTTAGACATCATCTCTCTGGTCTAGACTTCCATCCTTCAGGCTAGGCTGGCTAGCCAGAACGCTCTCACTATCCGTATGTTTCTGCTCTCCAGTGCTAGGGTAACAGGCACACACAGCCATATCTAGATTTTTTTTTAACTTAAGTGCTTGAGATTGGAACTCAGGGCTGTGTGATTGCATAGCAAGGGCTCTTGCCCACCAAGGATTCTCCTAAGCTTCTACCCAGAGTTTCTGGAGGTGGAGATCATTTACTTGATTCACACAAGAAAAACTTAGTACATTTTTGGTTGCTCTAACCTAGTTAATTGCGGTGCCCTGAAGCCCTAAGTCATCTCTAGCCGCAGCTACCTGAGACCTGCCGTCACTGTTTAGGTAAGATAGATATCCACTCTCTTCTTTCCATGATTGTATCATGATCTAGTGGTACTGTCTCACTGGTTGTTGATGACCCAGTCTAATGAGCAGATTGACTTCCACCTTAGTTTCTATGCGACTTTTTTATCCACTAACTCAGAATCACCAATTGATGTCCCTGGATTGGGACCACCAGATGCAGGGCACCCTCTAGCTACCATACAAGTACAATCCCCAGGTCCTACACATGCGTGGCTCCTCAGGAATGTTTATTTAGCTGTATGGGAACTTTTTAATCTTCACCAACAGATTCCAGAACTGTCTAGCTAATACAGCCTCTCCTATAAGGAGAGATAGTTAAATCTGCAAAGATCCTCCATGATTACTGAAGGTTACAGCATTCTTCAGCCTCAGAACTATGGAAGTTCCTGGCTATGCCTGGCCTCTTACATATGAACATGGTCCGCAGCCATGGTAGTGTAATGTGCACAGGGCTTGCCCTTCAGTTACATGCTCTCTTCTTCTGACATTCAGTCAGGATCATATACTCTGGTTCATCATGTTTTTCTAGCCTGGTCTACAGAGTGAGTTCCAGGACAGCCAGGACTATACAGAGAAACCCTGTCTCGAAAAACAAAACAAAACAAAACAAAACAAAACAAAACAAAAAGAAATCTTTCTAAAAACACCAGAAAATGCCGAAAACAAGCAGAAAAACAAAGTCTCCTACAATCCATCCACCTTAGTAGCGTTTTACTGCATAACCTACTTATCCTTATTATTTACACATATTATAAGTTATATATTATATAAACAAGACCAAAAGTCCATATGTTCATTAAATCTATTATGCTATTTCCCAGAGACATACTGGTTAGCTGAGAATATGGCCCCCAACAGCTAAATAGCAAATATCTTTCAGCTCTTGTCACCTATGTGCTACTCGCTGTGCTAATAATCTGGCTTCTAGTTTTGCTTTTAACTGTAGGACTTAGATTCTCATCTCTGTTTTATTCATGAGCAGCAATGAATGGGAAAACAATAGAAAACAGAAAAAGTTTGGAAAACTGATAAATAGAAAATGTAGCTAAGATATAATACATTGTTTTCCCATTGAATATATAACTGTCTTCACCAAATGAATGACAGTTTATTTAAGTAATTTCATAGTTACTGTTAAGGGTTAAAAGTTTAAACACTTTATAAGAGTGTTGCCAAATTTTTTAATCATTAATAATTTCTTAGGGAAAATTACTGTTGGTAAGTCACTAGGTCTCACCTAAATATGCTGTTTTATTTTTAGCCAGTTAATTTATTTTAGAGTTAATTTCAACAGTGGAGGTCTATCTTGCCCAAACATTGATGGAAGGTCTTCAGTTAATTTAATACAGCAAAACTACCAGAGATACACTGTTGTTATTCATATGAACATTATTTGTAATACGGAGTTCCCATCTCAAAGCTGGAGCCTAATATGTTACAATAAATTAAGAACTACAACATTCAAGATTGTTTTCCTTTCCGTACTTTTTGTTTGTTATGGTACAGAAGCCAAAGAGTATGAATTACAAAATCATATTTCAGAACTGAGCAGGGAGATTGTGTTCATGCTGACTCCCAGAACAGGGTTCACAGAAATTTCAGTGGAAAACACAGATTCATCTCAAGAGTCTGCATTTGTACCCATTTTGTAAGAGAACTTCATTCTTCATTGCTGACAACTCTCCCACACGTTAAGGCTGCCTTCACTTATAAGGGTGTTGTATCATGTGCCTTCAAGTGAAGGCATAATACATAAATCATCCATTTGAATTGGATGCTCTTTTCTTCTTGAATAATACTGTTTCTAAGAGTTACTCAGACTGAAACTCTGGGACAGCCTGCTCTAGAGCCTAGGTAATATTTGTAATAAAAAACTTAACATGAAAAAAATGTAGTAGAAAATATCACTTAAGGAGGGTGTGATGCTAATGTTGGTAGTTTACCACATAATTCATATGAGAGCAATAGACAGACAAGAGACAGTGATTCACTGAATAAATGAAGACTCCTTAAAGAGTTTTGAAATAATTCATTTCTGAAATTGTCAAGATTCTGTGAAACATGATTTTCTTGGCTATACTAAAACTATATATATATATATATATATATATATATCTTGCACCTTGCATTTGTAATATCTACTTGATACCAGACTAATTTTTTCTAGGAAGTCATTCTAATATGCCTTACTATAAGTAAATTAGAGTTTGGATTTTAAAATTAACTCAAGGTATAAATACCAGCTTGCACTTAATCTTAGCCTAAAGGTCAAGAAGTGATTATCAATTTGACAAAATTTTCTAACAGAGTTAAATTACAAAGGAAAGTATGCTAGGATATAGAGAGCAAATGTTGAAACTCTCTTGTTTTCTTAATACCAATAAGTTATTTATAATATTGACTTAGAGGTGGTTTCTTACCGTATAGAAGACATTAATTTCACTCCCAATGTCCTCAGTGGAATTAATAAGCTCGGGGATGGTCTCATTGGCAGCAACTGAAATGTGGTGTTCACTCGCAGAACTTAGAAGAATTAATTGGAAAAATAAAAAATAAAACACAGTACAGTTAATGTTATTTGACTTCATTTTTCCCCTACATTATACGATTCCATAAAAATATTTGCAGAGTTCAAAACAGAGAGTAGTTCCTTTATCCCCAAACCTCAGTTAAATATTTGAGGATGGTAAGAATCACTTAATTCAACAGTCACTGTTGCTTACTTGATGCCAATATGTTAAATTATATGTAACTTTCAAATATAATTTCATTGTTAACAAGTGAACAGTTTCTATGAATCCGCTAGCATTTAAAATTAGAGGAAAATCACACAAAAATTTGATATATTTAGTATTGATGAACTGAAATGAAACTAAAAAAACCATTTACATTTACACAATTTTAAGGCACTGTTACTGCTAGATGGAAAAGCTCAATCTTCCTACGAAGGTCACAGTCCTTGGATGACCCTGGTAGAGTTAAGACTGTCCCCCAAAGCAGCGCTTCAGCCGAGAGAAGACAAACAAAAGATATTTATAAATGTGTGCCAAAAATCGATTTAAATTAAGTGGAGAATTGTTGGGAGAAGATTTTGTGCTGACAGAAGCGGATGCAGCAAATCAGGCAACAGACAGCAGACTTCAAAGGGAAAGAAACATAAGCGAGTGTAAGTACCTAGCCTATAACCCCTGCTTTCTGATCTGTCATTACCAAAAAACAAGTGCCTGACGAAACAAAACATGATGAAGCTAACCTAGGCTGACCTTGGTGTTGTCTCTCATATTTTTATATGCATTGTACAAATTTATATAGAAAAGTTTGCAATTCTGCTTCAGTAAGGACATTCATAAGCAAGGGACTCTGTGGAGTGGAAGTTTACAAACATGATGGGTATTTGAATGGAAAATAAGGTCTGAACGGGAAGAATGGTTTCCGGATAGTGGAAGAAATTAGCAGGGGGCCAATGAGAAAAGCTTTAGCTTGGGACAGAATGGGAAGTTGAATCCCATCCCACAGGATGAGGAAGAACAGTGACCAGAAATACGCTGCTGACCTGTCAGAAAACGCTGCAGTTTGCCAAGGATTTTGGCTTGCTAAGCTCCTACTAAATAGGAGCTAAGCCCTGTCATTTCGCACATTGAATTCTGATATTGAGAGCACATGGGTACACAGATGTCAGGGCGCATGTGGATTATTCGTGAGATATTTGATATGGATGCTGGGTGCCACACCAGAATTTCACACTTGGCAGGACTGAAGTGGCACTGGAGTTCCTGCCCCTTTAAGCACCCTAGATGTGATGCTCTCAGCCAGGGACCATTTGGTGATCAGAAAGCTGACAATGTCCCTGGGAGCTCTGAGAGTACTGGGTGACTCATATTGTTGTTCCTCCTATGTTGCTGCAAACCCCTTCAGCTCCTTGGGTCCTTTCTCTAGCTCCCCTATTGGGGACCCTGTGCTCAGTTCAATGGCTGGCTGAGAGTGCCCCCCTCTGTATTTGTCATGCACTAGGACAGTCTCCCAGGTGATAGTTATATCTGGCTCCTGTGGACATCCACAATAGTGTCTGGGTCTTGTAACTGTATATAGGATGCATCCCTGGGGTGGTCTCTCGATGGTCTTTCCCTCAGACTCTGCTCAACCTTTTGTCTTTGTGTTTCCTTCTGTGGGTATGAGTCACCCAGTACTCCCAGAGCTCCCAGGGACAAAACCATCAACCAAGAGTACATATAGAGTTACCCATGGCTCCAGACACATTGACAGCAGAGGATGGTCTTGTTAGACACCAAAGGGAGGAGAGGCCCTTGGTCCTGGAAAGACTTGATGTAGAGGAGTACCAGGACAGGGAAGCGGGGGAAGGTTGATTGGGGAAGGGGAGATGGCTTATGGGATTTTCAGGGGAGGGGGGGAACCAGGAAAGGGGACAACATTTGAAATGTAAATAAAGAATATACTTAATTAAAAAAAGCATCTTCAATAAATAGTGCTGGTCTAAAAAAAAAGAAAGAAAGCTGACAATGAATACAGTCTACCTGTAAAACTGCAGTCCAACTTCATATTTCACTGGGATGGAAAGATTTACTTCATTATCATGTAGAGATTCCAGTGGCTCTTCACTGTCGCTGGAAAACAGCACAGTCACAATAACTGTTAAATTTGTTCATTCACACCATCTCTATGCACTTGAAAGAGCTTATATTGGCAACTTAGTAAAATACAAAAGCAGAGAATTCTTGGTTTGTTTGCACCGAGAGGGGAGGGGAGGCTGGAGCTGGGCATAGCTACCATTCCCAAGCTGTTGATTTAGAACTGAAAATCACACTCATTTAGACTACATTTATCTAAGTTGTCTGAAATAATAAGAATCCGCAGGCTTAATCATTACAATGCCGAGACTTATCGAATTCTGTGGCATAGAGATTTGGACACAAATCACCTTAGTTTATTTTTATCATGTATGAAGCCCTTGTACTAGGCTCACATGGCTAATTGTGAACCTAACATCTTATGTTGCCTTTAATAGTCTTTCCTGATTGAGTACTCAGTATGCATATTGTTTATGTTTTTATGTATTCCTTGATTTGGGCATAATTGTCATAACATTTGAAATTTATTTATATTTATACACGCATATACATTAAACACAAATATGCCCCATATAATTTATATGGCCAGATAATGGGGAATGTAGTTGTTCTTGAACTTTACATCGAGTTATTTAATCTCTCTCTACCTTGGTTTTTCCATCTACAAAATGGATATTTATCATGAAAATTTCTCCAGTAGATGCTGAGCTAAACTGAATCGATTCAATTAATTTATCCATTAATTCATTTTATTAATTGTTAATTTATTTTCAATCTCTACAGTAGTGATTATATGCAGGAATCATGGTGGGTACCTCAGACCAAACCACTTGACCTCACAGTATATGTTCTGGTGGAATACTATATTGAGCAGGAAATTAAAACACACTTCAAGTTCTGTATTAATCTTTTGCTACCTTAAAAAATATATGTAGTCATCTTTATTTAACCAGGATGAATTGAACTTAGCTAATAAATAAATACTTTTGTTCAAGGCAACACCTGCTTTTTAAAAATTTATTTTCCCCTTTTATTGAAAATAGGTGCATTGTATGAGAGAAGCATAAGTTTAAAAAAAAACATTTTTTCTCACATAATATGCTGTGATTGTAGCTTCTCCTCCCTCTGCTTCTCTCATTCCCCCCCACCCACCATCCTGTCTGGATCCACTCTATTTCCATCTCTCATTAGAAAAAGAGATAAACAGATAATCATAAAATAACACGTCAGAGTTGGACAAGACAAACAGAAGGAAAAGCCCGAGAGAAGGCACAAGACCAAGAGACCCATGAATTCCCACACTCCAAAATCCCACAAACTAGAAGCCATAATTACACGGAGGGCCTGGTGCAGACCCATGCAGGCCCTGTGCACGCTGCCTTGGTCTCTCTGAGTTCAGATGAACTTTGCTCATAGACTCAAGGCCTGTGCTCTTGTATGTGTTCTGGGATGATGTTGAAAAGTTTTGAATGATTCAAGTAAAAACTATTGAAGTATGAAAGGGTACCATAAAATTTGAAGACCGTGTGATTATTCAGTTGACCTTGATAATGGCAAGGAAATGTTTAAAATTAGAAGATTCTGTTAACCATAAATACAGTTTGGCAGATATGAGTGACATGCAATTACAAGATAGTCTACGACTAATATTATCAATGATTTTATTTGTTTTGAGTAAGGATTCTTCTACTTTTGCTAATTACCCCCATGGTATTGTTTTGTGAAGCAAAGTTGTCCATGGACTGCTAATTTCTGCTGATCTTATAAAGCTTCAAGAAGCTGCCAGTGACTCTACAGTTCTACAAAGTAAAATTACCAAATTTTACATGAAAGACATGAGACGCACAAATACATAAATGTTCACACACACATAAACCAACCTTGTTGCACTTAAATGAATGATTGCATTTTCTGAGAGATGTGATGTATTAAACTGGAATATTATTTTGAAGGTAACCTATGAAATGAAAAATAGAAATCTTAAGTAACAGATGAGGAATACATCAACTTTCAGTAAAATATAGTTTATATAAAAAATCTCTACCTAAACAGAAATTACAAAATTACATAAGAGACATTGTCTTACAAAGTAAAGCTTCATCATAAACACATACAATAAAATACAAGATGCATATGTACTTCTACAGGTAAGTATGTAATATGCTCTGCATACCACTGTGGTATGAATGTTTTATTCATTCAAAGTTTATATGTCCAAGTTTAGTAGTTACTAATGTGACAGTAGGAGAGGGTCAGTCCTTTTGTAGATAGCAGGTCTTGAACATCCACATGAATGGGATTAATGAATGCCCTTGTGCAAGAGGTACCAGAGAGCTGCCTTTGCTGCTCCCAGAGGATGCTGGAAGAAGACATCTTCCAACCAAAAAGTGTGTCCTTTTCAGACACTGGGCCTGACATTGTCTTGATCTTGGATTTCTCAGCTTCCATATCTATGAGAAATAACTTTCTCATCCATGTGCTGTTCCATTCCGGCTCTTCTTATAGCAAGCAGTCTGAATGTACCAAGATGCATGCACCATTGAGTTTAAATGCCTTATTTAAGTCATAGTAACAAAAAGCATTATGCAAACCACAAATCAAGAAGAGCCATCCTGCTTATTTTATTACCACAGCTTTCCACGTAAGAGTAATGAACATAATTGCGGCATGTTAATAATTAGAGTCTCTAGAATTCAGAAAGTCTACCATAATAAAACAAGGAAAACATTTGATTTGTTAATTTGGTAGTATGATTTTTTTCTTTCAGATCACTTCAGGATAATGTAAGAAGATAATACAAAATGGCTTAGCTCTTTTGAATTACGTATTTTGAAAAAACATTTAGCTTTGTTTGTAAGAGTTTGCATATGTAAAACAGTATTTAAGAAGCAACAGAAAGTGTTACAGTACAGGTGTCACACATAGCTCACTCTTTAGAAGCTCTGCCTATACACGGGCTGGATATGAATGCCAACAATTATATTAAAGTGTAATTTTAAAACATCAGAGATAATCTGCATGTTCTTGTCCAATGATCTCATCCTAATGCTTATGAAGTTGTATCGTATTCCTTACTCTCAAAACTAATTTTATTTTGTGCCAATTGAAATATTTAAAATTTGAGTCAGGAAAACTTTCCAGAAATACCTAATAGAAACCACATAAAATAATATCTTTACATTAAATGTTAAATAGAAAAGTTGTGACATTTACAGCTTGTGACCAATTGGTACTGTTCACGGATGGGGTGATGAAGACCTTAAGGGTCATGAGATTAGCATGGCTGTATCATAGCACATATGGAAAACATCGTTTGTTTTCTTCTCTCCTATACACTTGAAGAAGATGTTTTCCCCCTTGCATTGGAGCACTGATCTCTAGTCTACCGCATCAGTGATTCTCAGCCTTCCTGATGATACCCTTTAATATAGGTCCTCACAGAGTGGTGACCCCACCTAAAAATTATTTTTTGCTACTTTATAACTATAATTTTGCTACTGTTTTGAATCACAATGTACATATCTGATAGACAGGATATCTGATATGTGTCTCATATAAAAGGGTTATTTATCCCCCAAAGGGATTGTGGCCTTGAGAACCACTTCAGTAAAGAACTTTTATTGGATGGAGTTTCCCTATCTCTCCTTAACCTCATCTACCCTAGACACTTGAGTCTTTGTATTCTCCAGGTCTCTGTGTCTACAGGAAGGTACTGGTAGAGAAACAGGCGTGAGGAAGATGCTTACTGTATGTTCAAAGTATCTTGAATACTTAAACTGAAATTCTAGATCTTGAACCCCAAAATATTCTACATGTGAAACCCAAGTTGAGATTGCTTACAAATTCTTCCCATCACCCTTTGTATAACTTAAGAGATATTTTGATTTAAACTTTTATCCCAAGCAAAAGGAACTGCTGGAAGAGAAGGAAATAACTAATTCCAGTGCCTTCCTCAAGTGGTGCAGAGCAACTGTGTATTCAGATGCAAGTATAAGTTGGTCTCTGGTCAGTACACATAAGCTAGAAGTTTTTCACATGGACCTAGGTGTCAGAGCAAAAATCATAAAATTCTTGGAAAGAAACTAAAAGTCTTACAGGCTATTTGAAGAACTCCTACTATGTAATAGTACAGATGTCAACCTAACTTAAAAGCAGGTGAGGAGTGGCATGTGGTGGCTCACACCTCCTAACACTTAGGAGGCAGAGGCAGGAGGATTGCTGGGAGTTCTTGACACCACAGGTTATAGCCTAAGTTTAGGACTAGCCTGAGCTCAAAATGAGTCCATGTCTCAATAAAAAAGGACTGTAGCATATATTTCTCCAAAGATTGGGGTTTCATGCATGTGTGCATGTCTGCCTGTGTACATGTGTGCATGTGTACATGTGTGCATGTGTACCTGTGTGCTTATGTGCTTATGTTCATATGTGCATGTGTGCATGTCTGCATATGTGAAAAGTTACTCAAAACATCATCACTTCCTGCTGTTAGGGAAATGCAGATCCAAGTTACCATAAAACATTGCTTCACATCCACTAGAGTGATGATGATGATGATTATGATTATGATGATGATGATGATGATGATGATGATAATAATAATAATAATAATAATAATAATAAATCAGAGCTCTCATTTTCTACTGGCAGGAACATAAAATGGTTGTCTACTATATATTTAGCCTTTTTGTTTGAATGTGACATATGAATTACTTAGCTTTTGATTACATCTTCTCAAGGATATATAACAAAATAACGTAGACTGTTAATTCATGTAATTAAGAAGCAGTGGAGGGTTCTGTCTCACAGCTCTGGAGTCTGGGACGCCAAGATGAAAGCACCAGAAGATTGGAGTGTTATGGTCTCCTACTTTCTGGGAACAGTGTGCATCATGTGATAGATGGGGTAAAGAAACCCTCTCGAGCCTCTTTCGTGAAGCCAGGAGTCCCAAAGTCACCACTTCCTAATGCTATCATATTAGGGATTAACTTTCAATCTACAGATTTTAGAGAAATGCAAAAAATAGCAAATGCAGGTTGCAAGCTTTGCATTTGATGTTTATCATCATAAATTACCCCTTACAGGAACAGTTCTCAACCCTTGGGTTGAGATCCCTTTGTGGGGGTCAAAAGACCCTTTCACTGGGATCACATATAAGATATCCTAACATATCAGATTTTTACATTACAACTCATAACAGTAGCAAAATTATGGTTATGAGGTAGCAACAAAAAGACTTTTACAGTTGGGGGGGGTCACCATAACATGAAGAACTATGTTCAAGTGTCACAATATTAGGAAGGTTGAGAACAGCTGCATTAGGATTTACACATTTTGCTTTCAGCATATCACTTCTCATTGGCAATGGCTATTTAGGTTTTACCCAGCCTTCTCACCGTTTCTCCTGTCTTCAGGAAAGGATATCCAACTCTACAAGTGATATTTTGATTAGACTCACAGCTATCTTTTTGGATTCCCTAAAGTGAAAAAAAAATAAGCAGATTCAGAAAAGAAGTGCAGGTGAAATATTTGAATTCATCTTTTCAGAATTTTCCCAGCTATGCATTAGGAGCTACTTTGCCAAGACTCCTGAGGAGAGTCACAGAACCAGGGATTGCCTATTCCGCAATCCATAGAGATCTGAAATCAACACTTGAGGGCGCTCTTGGGACAAAGCACACTTGTCTGGCAGGACCAGTCAGGGGAAAGGGAGCACTGACTGCACCATGCAAGGGGAGCTGCAGTGGTGGATGCTATTTCTTACATCTGCACAGGCAGAGCATCACACGGGGCCAGGGGTCTGGAGTCCTCAGCAGGATCAAGGCTCTAAGTCGCAACCACTAGGACTCACCTCCTGATTCCCCCCCCCCCCCCAGCACATAATACAAGTAAAGAGAAGCCTCAATACAAGGACAAGGACCTCCTTGAATTCCCAGCTGTGAGCTATGGGTATTCCTGTTCCCTCTGCCATGGTCAGAAAGCCAGCAGGGAGAACACAGGCAATGCCTTTTAACATAGTTTCCTTTCCAGAGACAATCAGGCAATAATTAATAATGTTTCCCCACAGTATACTGACATTTTACATTATTTAAGATTCATAATATCTGCAAACAAAATATGTTACAGTAACAAATGACCCTTCCATGAGCCTATCTTCGTTAACATGTGTCCAAATGATATCCGAACAAATGACTCCATTTGAAATGGATTCATTTGTGAATTAACAGTAACGATTTAAATTTATGGGAACTAGACAACAATGCTGTAATGCTACGTATTAATGTGTGTGTATATGTGTGTATTATTTAACCCAGTGTCTAACACACATAAAGCAGTTTCCCAAAATTTAACTATATTCATAAACCTAAAGGTATTAGTTTTTTAATATAAAATAAAAATATCCGTATTAGAACTACTCATTTTAATGTGATTCAAAATACTTCAAATTTATTTATATAAATATATACAGGACTTTAACTTGGGGCCTACATTTGGGAATCAGAATCAAAAGCTAAGTTCAAATCAAATATTGACAGTTGATTCAGCATCCTATGCAAGGGATTATTGTCAAGTTAATAAAATGTCTGATATACAGATATATTATTGCCAAATATAACCCTTTCAGTATAAATAAATAACATGCGTCATCTAACTGAAATCTTTGGCTAATGTAAGGATTTTTCATAGGAAGAAAAGAAACAGTATCTTGATTTTCTCAGTGGAGACTTTCCTTTCAACACAACACATGAACTCTGTCTCTGCTGATGACTTTAGCTTAGGTTATATATGTTTTTCTTGGCTGAATCTTAACTTCAGAGGCTTGATGACTCTCTGAAATATGGAATTTGGACCTATCAGCTATCTTTCTGAAAATACAAAGTCTGAGAAGAGACGTGCCTTTCCAAAGGACAAAACCCCCGAAAGCTTTAAAAACCAAAGCTTGGTTGGGGTGAGGGCTGGAGAGACAGCCCGGTGGCCACTCTAGATTGTTCTTCCAGAAGAATGGAGCTCAATCCTAAGCACCCATGTGGCTGCTCGCAATGATCTGCAGCTCTAGGCCGTGAGTCCCCTGTCCTCTTTTGGCCTTTAAGTATAATACTGCATAAAATAATGCATAAAATAACATATAATGCATAAAATAATAAAAGTTTTAAATACATTAAAAGTTTGCAACTGTGACCACCAGTGCACTCTAATATTAACAAAACAGCTCTCTACTCTGCTCAAATCAATCTTATGAAAATTAATTAGCTCAGAAGCATGAAAAAATAGGTTCAATCAATAGTCATTAAGAGAAGGAATGATGAATGGTATGTTTACCTCAATTCCTGAAAAAATCAGATTTGGAGAATACTGCACCACTGTCCTGGTGTTGTACGCACTGTCTCTTTTGTTTCGGACTGTGAGGCTGACATTGAACTTGTCATTCTGGGACCTGACAACCAGCAGGCTCTTTTCCGTGGTGGACACATCCAGGGTGAGGTCGGAAATGCATCTCTCCTTGTTCCCACAGTCTTTGGCAAAAGGAATCTGAAACGGTTCACAGGAACATGTTTCACAGCGTAGGCAAAGATCCCTGAAAACTACCTGTTAATTTTTGTAAGAGAAATGGTCTGGGGCCCAAGCAAGAGAGGCAGCTCAATGTGGAAACTGATTGTAGTGCTGAGATTGTAAGGGATGCTCCATTTCCTGCTGGCCTCACTGGGAAAAGAACAAATGTCAACTTGGACTCTTAATTTCCAAGTCCTTTGGCCCGGCAGTGGTGGCACATGTCTTTAATCCCAGCACTTGGGAGGCAGAGGCAGGCGGATTTCTGAGTTCGAGGCCAGCCTGGTCTACAGAGTGAGTTCCAGGACAGCCAGGGTTACACAGAGAAACCCTGTCTCGAAAAACAAAAACAAACAAACAAACAAAACCCCCCAAAAAACAAAAAAAAAAATTCCAAGTCCTTGAACGGAGGTAGTTCATTTCATAGATCATTTACACTAATATTGGCTTCCCAAGCTTCCCAAGGGCAGCTTCCCAAGCTCAAGAGCTCTAAGCTCTAAATTGACCAACTTCATTTCTATGATTCTCTAGTAAAAAGAATGAGGTGTTGAGGTAGGGAAATGATTCAGCCATGTATTGGAAACTTCACTTGATTCTTCTTTTTAAATTCGTGTAGGATGATAGGTGTATTCGGAAGGTTGCGGGACATTGGAAGATGGGGACAAGGAGCTCTCTGCCCCTGCAACTTTTCTCTGTTGTGGCTGTTGTTGTGATGTTCCCCGACACCTCTGTCCACTCACTCACTCTCAGATGCACGTCGGTGAGCTTTGAGTTTGGGAACAGAACAGAGGAACAGCTTATTTCCTTCCTCTCTCTTTTGTTCTTGGGATAACGTTGTGCCCACAGGAGGCACGTGTGCTGCGCTGGTCCTTCATGGTGCGAGCTGTGCTGGTTTGAGTGAGAATGACTTCCATGGGCTCCCATAATTCAGTGTCTGCTCCTCAGCTAGAGGAGCTTTTTTGACAGATCAGGAGGTGTGGCCTTGTGGAAGTAGGTGTGGCCTTGCTGGAGGAGGTGTTGTCAATGGGGATGGGCTTTGAGCTTCTAAAAGCCCAAGCTAAGCTCGCTCTCTGTCTCTCTCTGTCTCTGTCTCTGTCTCTGTCTCTGTCTCTCTCTCTCTCTCTCTCTCTCTCTCTCTCTCTCTCTCTCTCTCTCTCCTCCCTGCTCATCAAGATAGAAAACACTTAGCTACCACTCTAGTGCCAAGCCTGTCTGTTTCCTGCCACGGTCATGGACGAATGCTCTAACACTGTAAGAGAGCCCTCAATTATATGCTTTCTTTGGTAAGAGTCGTCTTGGTCATGATGTCTCTTCACAGCAATAGGACAGTAACTGAGACCCAAGCTCCACACTGGAGGCCTCCTTTATAGCACAGGAACTCCTGACATAGTTCCTGGACATAGTTATGTCCAGGTATGTGGTCCAGTATAAGCACATCCATTATCCCTAAACTATGACTCATAACTGAGTGCTTTTTAGGATAAACACCTTTTCAATTGTTCATTTTGTTTCCTTAAACCCGAGCAAGAGGCAGGTAGAGGGGCCGGAAGAGCTCTAGAGAGGTCCAATTTTCTCTGTCTTTCTGTCTCTCTGTCTCTCTCACACATAATTAGTTTAAATTCTGCACCTGTGTGCTTTTAGTTTCCCTGATACATTGACAAAGAGACACTGTAAATCAACCTTACGTGTTCATGGACCGAGTTTGGCAGAGCGTCATCGAGCACGGGCCCGTTTTCCGGATCGGTGAGATTGAAATCCAAAGTCACTCTCACGGAGTCCTGAAAGTCATGCTTGTCCTACGAGTTGAAACGACACTTGTCACTGCTGTCATAGTCACTGGCTGTTATGACTCTGCTGTGGCATCGTTCTGCCTCTGTGGCATTCTGGAACATTCTTGTCACGAACCTAACATGACATCACACTTCAGCTGGCCCTTGCCTCACTGAAGTGGTATACCATGGCTTTCCTGTCTGACAAGGGTTACAGGGAAATGGAGGCTCTAGACTATGACGGGGAACTCCCCCAGAGCTCTAAAGAGGGAACTGATACCTCACCTGCCTAGATATACCACCTGAGCGACATGTCCCAAACACTGTCTCTTGAGATCTGGTGCCAGTCATCAGTTTCCAGTACTCTGGGAAAGTGGCTCACTTTAAGAAGGGCAAACTCTTCACATGAGTATTTCACTCATGTACATCTAAACCTATGGAATTTCCCAGTGCGTACTAATATGGAAACGATGGGGACGCGATTAACATTTTCCATTTCAGTAAGAACCACTCTCTGCCGTGTCAGAAACAATGATCTTTTATACATACTGCTGTGAACTGTCTCGGTAACCCTAGGAGGATTTTTATTTTATTCTGAGCCTCTGAGACTAAATGAATTCTCTGCCCTCTCCCCAAACTCCAGTCATTCAGAACTCAGGGGATGCTGGGATGCAAACTGTACCCTAATTCAGCTTCAGACAAAAACGTTAAAATAAGCGATATAATGCAAAGAGATTTGTTTAAACATTTGAAACTAGGTGATTCTTTTTGTCATTGGTTCTTGCACAGAGCTGACATGCTGATGTTGTACATATGGCAGTCATCACCATCAGCAGCCTGGAGCCAGATATGACTGATGCTCACCAAATTTTACACAAGCCCTAACTCATTATTTTTCGGTTCTGAGTAACAGAAGAGGAGGGCTGACTTCCCGCGCGTGCACACACACTGGAGAGGAGGGCTGACTACCCGCTCGTGCACACGCACTGGGGCTGTGAAGTACGGCAGCTGTAACACACGATTTACTTGCCAACATGTAGAAGGAGTGCCTGACACATTCAGATTCTCGAACTGTGATGTTTCGTTGAATCTTCCTTTCCTGAGTTCCAGCAAAAAAACTCCGTGATATCTGCCTTAGCGAATCAAGGGTGACACGGTACTGCAGATCTACAAAAAGGAACAAAAACTTGAGACACACCCACCGGATCCAACGCAGGATCCAACGCGGTGAGTTAGCAAGAAAAAAAATTAATCAGTAGGAGATCCTACATCGAGTACCTTTATTGCTACAATACAGAGATAGAAGCCCTCATGGGCATAGCCTTGAGGGAGTCTATAGAATGGCTTTCTGGCTTGACCATGCATTGATCATTTAAGTTATAATTATGTGTAATGGATTTATACACACGCTCACATAATGATCTCTGACTTAATTAACTAAGTCTACATTTACTAAATTTCTGTTTTAAATCATTTTTTATAGTTGAGGAATCCTTGGAAACTGCCTAAAATACTGATTGATTTCAAATGAATTTCAATAGAAATGACAATAAACAATGACCATTTTTTACCATCTTGTAGAAATGTGTTAGCTTAGATTATGCCCAAAACACTAGGAAATTCCATAAAATAAGGAAGCCACAGTAAAGAAAATGGGTGAGTCTTTTTTCTTTATAAGAGGAGAGCAAATCTCCTTTAAGTGCTTTATTAAAAACTATAAAATAGTGTTGCGTGTGAAAGCCTAAGTCTTCAGGGATCTCCCCTGCACTTCATTTGCCTTTGAGTCAAAAGACTTTTAGAGAGGCACAACCGGAGAGAGATTTAAGACAATTTAATCTTAAGGATTAGTGAGTTTTCTTATTGCCCTTGTATTTTGTTTGCGGAGTAAGTCACTCTTCTGTAACCAATGGCCCCAACATATTTCAATATCAGTGAAGACTGCCTTAGAAAGCTCAGAACACCAGGCGGAGGGGACACACAGGTTGACACAACGCATCTGGGCACCCCACACAGAACATGTCTGGCTAAAACTAGAAGCCTCATCTCAGTGGGAAAAGAACATTGGGATCAGGGTTGGGGGTGGGAAGGAGGTGGGGAGGGGGTGTTTGTCATTTGAAATCAGCAGGTTATCTGCAATAGCAGACTTTTCCAGGAGGGGGCAGTGGAAGGGAGACGATTCTTTTTTGAAAAATCTCCTTTATAGAACATTTTAAAATGCTATGTGTGGGAGTGTATAAACATAAGGGGAAGCACAGAAAAACATGGGATTTTGAGGTCATTTGTGTTCAAAGATGTAATTTCTACTGCAGAGTTGACTGCGCTCCAACAGTGCTCCTCCCAGAGCAGGAGTGATTTCGAGGTTGGATACACTCACAGGGCAAGTGTCATGAGCAGTTGATTACGCCTGGGAGAGGCCATCATCCTGGAGTCAATGCATTATCCGCTGCCCGAAAGTGCACGCTACAACCATAATGCTTACCAGCCTCGTAAACTGAGTCTTCCTTAGACTTCAGTTCCACATGAAAACATATTGTAGCGTTTATGCATACTGTTTCTTTGCCCTCCACGCGGCAGTTTTTCTTTTGAATATTCACTTTATTGGGCTCAAAATTCATGGCCACTTTAACTACAGCCACATCTCTGGCCCTGCAAACACATAAACAATGGGGTTACTCACACATTGTTGCGTTTAACTTGCAAGGGTAATGTGAGTGCATCGGAAGACACACTCCTTTGTATATTATATGTGCTTTCACGACTATTGTCCTGTAATGATTGTTTGATAGAGAAAAGATTTTATCTCATGTCCTAGGAGACCCTTGCTGTTTAGAACTGTCTTCGATGTTTAGTTCAAAGACAGAAGACTTGCACCAAGTGACCAGGTGCAAGCTGGGAATTAAAACGGTATTTGGGGATCTGCGAGTTAGTTTCCCATTTGGAAACGGTTCAAAGGCATCTAGAAAACTAGTTGTCCCTCCAACTCCCCGGCTTTCACTAACACTATGACACTTCTCTGTTCTTGATGCTGCAGCCTTGCTTTTGTTTCTTGGGAGAAGAATTACGTTTGAAACACTGAAAGTGTATGCTGTTCCAAGTTAGAAACGCTGTCGTCCCCAGTCCTTATCCTTGGCATTGCCCCCTACAGTTCCCGGTATTCGTGGGTAGCCCGGATGCAAAACTATTAAACAGAAAACTCCAGAAAAGAAAACAATCATGTTTTAAATTATGTACTGTCTCAGGTAGCATGAGAAAACCTTTCTTATTCCTGTTGTCCGCCTGAGTTGTGAACCATCCGCTGTCCAGACCATCCACCTTCACAGTATAATGGCGGCCGACTAAGGCAGCAAATGCACCCATCGTGTTGTATTTATTTGCCTTTCACTACCTTTCTGTTTTTTCCCCCTCGTTCCTTGTGTGTATGCATGTGCATGTGGAGAACAGAAATTGATGTGAGGATCTTCCTTCATCAATCTCAGTTGCTCTTTGTCTGGAAACAGTCTTTCTCTGGACGCAGAGGTCACTGGTTCAGCTAGGCTGCTTGGCCTGTGAACTGAGGGCTTCTTGTTCGCCCACCTCTCCTGCCCCTGGGTACCAGGTGCATGCCGTCAGCCATGCCTTCTTTAATGTGGGAGGTGTGACTGGGAATTCCTGGAAAGAAGCTGTCTGCAGAGATGGTCTGACTGACTGACTGGAGCTGCTGTGGTGAATCGCGGGTGTTCAGGGGCTAAAACCAGGCCAAGATAAGGTCATCAGCCTGTGGACTCAAAGTATTGCCATTCCTTGTTCAATTCCGCCTCACAGCTCACATTCTATAACTAAAAGACAAAACCCTTTTGGACTCTATTAACTGAGAAGACCACTGGTAGCCTCAAGCCAACCTAAAAGCCAGGAATGTCGTTAGATAATATCTGAGGCCTACAGGGGAGATTCTCCATTTTGCTGTAACTGCCAGTCTGAGATGACTTGATTTATGACTTTGTTCCATTACTGGAAAGTTCCACCAAACTGCTTCCACACTGGAAATATTCTATTAGGGGAGAGTCAAATGACTTGAATTCCCAAGACTCATATTTGCTTCAGAATAAACCATGTCTTTAACTCCTCTGAGGTGAGAGCTCTTTCTTTCGATGACAGTGGAAGGAATCCGCACCAGGGCCCTCACGCTGTGTGGCAAGCCTTACCCACTGGGCCATTTCCCTAGCCCTTCTTGTTATATTAGAAAATGGTTATTGCACACAGTGCTCTGGTGGGTCTGAAAAAATCATAGTTTTAAAGGTATATTTATTTCTACGTTACACCTTTAAATTGTTTTAGAAAGCAAAATCCTTTAATAAGCAAGGCTATCCTATGATTTTGAAATGCTTTTTGACACACACTTGGTGAGTTTTAGATCGTTTACTCTGCCCCCCCCCAGCAATGGATGGGGCTACCTAGCTTCCTCTTGGTCAATATGGATTCTCAGGGTAGGAGAGTGGTTTGAACAATGTCTATGCTGCTCATTCTATCTTTCCCAACTGTATCTTTATGAATGCATGGGTGTCTGGTTGACATCGCTGGACTCTTGCTACCTCTGGACTCACTGGTTGCATCTGCTCATCCACCTGCCTTCTGGATCCTGCTGCAATTGCTCCTGCAGCAGTGCCAAAGCCGTGGTCCGTATGACCTGGGCCACGAAAGGGTATATATTCATTTCTGTGATTCAGGTAAACTAATGAAGCAAATTATCTCTAAAAACTTAAGCACAACTCAGAGGAACATTTTCTTATTTATACATATCTTCTAAAGACACCACCCATGCAAAAGTGAACGCCTATTTTAGTTGCAAGTCCATAATTGAGAACCAAAGGAAGACTTCATTCCATCCATTCCTATTCAGCATCTTCATCCTTAAGATTCACTGATGCCTCAATCTATTGAGCTATTTGCATCTTGCCAAGACAGCAAGAAAGGAAATAGATATTTGTATGTCAAGAGTTCTAATCATAGGGTGTGGTCTGGAATTATACGGAAGACAGTGCCAGGTTAACCAGATGTTCTAACATGCATACCAGAAGAGGGCAGCTCCTCCAAGGCCTCCAATGGTCACATCAGTCAGACCATCGCCGTTTAAATCCATCTCTCCGTGGATAGACTGACCAAAAAATTTCAGCGTCTTGCCATCCCCACCTGACGGAATGCGCTGTGAAAATCCCAACAGACAGGTTGAATGTCAGAAGAATCCATTCAAATTAGTTGTGAATAAATCGGAGAATTTGGATTAGTGAATAAAGTTCTGGGGGCTGAGGGGGCCATCAGTGGAAGCAATGGGGAAATGCTGCTCTATTCCCAAAGGGAATAGTCAGGTCACAGTTACTGACTCCAAGAGAGGGAGAATTGATATATAATGCCACACTGCCTAATGCGCAAGAGAAATCTGAATAATAGGCTCTATTTCTGCTTCCTTTTTAATTCTAATAAGCAGATATACGTAAAGTGTTGGAAACTTGGAAAACATCCGATAGATGCAAGGAGAAGGACAGATGACTATGTAGGACAATTCAGTTGTCCTCAAAGATACATCTGCACTTGGTGGAGCGTGACCTCAATGTAAGGAATGCACAGTAAAGAAGGAGTTCATGAAGGCTTCCCTGCATACCTCACCTTACATGGAAAATGGTCTTCTATGTTTTGTAGCTTACTGTTTGTCTGAGCAGATACTAGCTTATAGAACCTGCTGGTAAGGAGACAGGACCAACAGACCCTTCCTAAGCTCTGGGTATTCTTTACCTTCTCAATTCCTTTTAGGTGACACAGAGGAAAAAGTCAAATAACGGAAAGGTGATGTGGAAATATTATACGTCCCCTTGACTAATATTCCCATAATATTTTAGCAGACAAATCAGGAGCTAGGATCCTGGTTAGCCCTGATGGAGCTGCTGCTGCTTGATGCTGGATCATGCTTCATTTCTGGAAATGGCTAATTGCATCTTGATCTGTTCCCTGGAGAAGCATAGTCCACTAAGAAAACAACCTGACGCCAACACTGTCTGGCTCATTTAGTTTAGAGCTGCATCTTGATGTATCACTACTTTTTTTAAAAAAATGTATCGCTTGTGACAATTTATTCCATTAAACAATTAAAAATCTTTCTTTGCTTCAGATGCTATTCATTAAATGTGTAGGAATCATATTGAAAGAACAAAGCAACAAAATATAAGGAAGCTCTTTGTGTGTTCTTTCTGGTTCACTAATGCTCCAATGGTTAATTCTGCTACCATTAGTTAAGTTTATAATCCTACAAAGACTTAATGGAAACAGATCATCTGTCAAATGGACAGGAGTGTTGCGACTTATATAAGCCTTTTATTTTGTTCCCTATTAATGTCATCACAACTTTTTACATGAAGAGGCTTTAAGAGTTCTGTTGACTACGGAAATAAAAGAGACCACTGAAATCTAAAAAGGAAAAGCTAATGTCTACATTCCCTTCATGGTTTAGACACTAGAGAGTGCTGAAGGAAGTGTTGAAATATAAGATATTTATCCATAATAGCTCATTGCTTATGATGATATAAAAACTTCCCTTTGTGACTTCTCTAAACTCTCTTGTGTTTATGGAGTATTAAATATTTACGTGAATGAATAGTTTTCTCATATACTAAGAAATTAAATTTATAGACTAGGTCAAAAAATGTGGAACTGCTATCTGTCAATAAATTTAAAACAAGAACAAAAGAAGTCCTGGGAAGGTCTAATTAACCGTTCACATTTTTCCAAGAAGTATTACTTGAGAAAAAAAAATCATAAACCTCAGAAACCCATAGTCATTTGATGAAAATATATAATATTAACTCATAATTATAAATTTAATGTAATTTTGCTTAATAACAATATGGGCACTGATTACAAAAACCCACAATCTTCTTTACAGACCAAGTCACATTATTATTGCCCTCTAACTCTTTAGGATTAAGAGCATTATAGATGTCAACTCACCCTATCACCGGGCGCTATTTGTTTACTGTTATTTTACCACTACAAGTGATGCAGTCCAAGAAGGCAGACAAATGGCCACAGAAAAGAAGCTCGAGAAGAGTACAAACTGCTAGCTAATTCTTCTAAGAATGGATATAGGAGAAAAAAAATCATAAATAGTTTCCCAAAAGAGTCAGAATGGATTTAAAAAGTAAATTATAAGTTACAGAGTGAGACAGGTGGGCCCACTTGGCATGGAAGGCTGAGATCCCGGAGAAGCCTTGGTGTCTTACTTGTGCATGCTCTTTCCTTATGGTCTTGCCACTGCCGTGATAGATGTACACAGCTCCCGCGTGGTCATCTTCCAGGGGCGCGCCAATCACGACGTCATTAAATCCGTCCACGTTGAGGTCTTTTACAGCAGCAACTGCTGTTCCAAAA
Organism: Apodemus agrarius; assembly: GCA_964023405.1. NCBI lineage: Eukaryota > Metazoa > Chordata > Mammalia > Rodentia > Muridae > Apodemus > Apodemus agrarius. The sequence goes on along the minus strand of OZ030020.1, from coordinate 41,434,691 downwards.
CGGGCCCCACATGGCTCATTCTTGTTTTCTTTTGTGCATGAATTATCCTTCAGGGATGAACAGCAGGTCTGCTTAATCGGTTCCAGGCTCATTTGATATTCAAACTTTGTCTAGAGAGAAGATAAACAGAATCCTTAAAAAGTTTCTCACGCTGCTACCGCGGAGTAGGTTTGTTTTTTTAAGTGCACGCCACGCCAACCTCATGAAGTCACCATTTGCATACCAACGGCAGACCTGTAAGATATATGAAAAAAGTGGGAATGCCAAAGGAGCCTCAGGAAGTAGACATGCTGAGAATTCCAGCGGGCTCTTCTTGATGAAGCTAAGGATATAATTAGTTGCATGTTTTCGACTCACTGAAGAAGCGAAAATTAAATCCTCCATTGTGTGCCCCGGCCCCGTTTCACCACAGTGTGCTTCTTGGCTAAGACTCTTTGTTCATTCTCTACCTAAGAGAAGGACAAAATTTGTTCTGTTTAAAAAGCAAAGGCTGCCTGGAGTGGAGGGAAACAGACACTGCTAAGAGAGAACATACTTTCTTGGAGGAAAAAAAGAGAGAGAGAGAGAGAGAGAGAGAGAGAGAGAGAGAGAGAGAGAGAGAGAAACAACACAGTTTCTTTCCCCAAACAAACACACAGGAGAAAGCCAAGAACAAGATAGGATGAAAGGTATGCAATCTATGATTTAAAATAAATAGTAGGCAAGAAAAATTTAAACCAAAACAAACAAGCAAACAAAAACACAGTAGCACAAATCTAGCCGCTGACCTGTCTGTAAATTACAAATATCCTTTTAATTAATGAGGTAAAAATTACTTCATGCAACAAATGGTGTCTAAAATTAAGGCTGAAATACGAATCTCTCTCCACCTGGCTACGAGTTTCAAAACCCACGGTGTCTCCCAGGAAGGGCTTAGTGTCACTGCTATTAAGTTGTATCTGGCTATTGCCATGGTAACTGTGGATGCCCCTCAATCTATGCAGGCTGGAGCCCATAGATAGGTTATGGCTAGGATATTTACCACGTGAGTATTATTTGCACTTGCATTAGTTATCCTTCATAGTCTGGTAAAATAAAAAGAACAAAACAAAACTCTACAGTAACAACAGAAACAAAAAACATATTTCATATGTTCAAGCAAAACATAATTAAAGTCTGAAAGTAGTTAACTTGGATTCTAAGTGTTTCTTTGAAACTGTGAAACTGAATGGGCCTAGCAAACTTCTTAGATCCTCCCCCTCCCCCAAGTCCTGCAAGTGAAAAATATTCAAGCTTCATTAGTGGAACTGAGGGCAAGGACGTCATTTTCTGGATTCACCGACCTCAGACGTCATTACCTGATTCACAGCGTACACGTACACCTTGCCCTGTTCCTCTTTCTCTGTCCCCATGTACATGGGGGCCCCGACGAGCAGCAGGTCGGTGTAAGAATCTTTGTCAATGTCAATTGTTGTTAAGACGCTACCAAAGTAGGAACCAATCTAGAACACAGAACAAAACAACAAGCAAGGATGAGATGGAGAAGCTCTCCCGGAAGCGGAAGTCTGCGGGTCTAGTAATCGTCCCGGTCAAGAAGAGGATGTGAGGGCTGGTGTCGAAGGCAACGAAATACAAAAAAATTGTGCAAACCGAGTCTTCTCTAGACTGAAGGATGAAGTGGTACTAACTTTGAGAAAGACAAGGGGTGAAGGATTTTAGTCTAGGAGTTAGAGACATGACTACCTTTATTTCTATTGCGACTGTCCTTGCTTTTTCCACACATCAGACCAGTACTACCCCAATCAGTTATATTTTTTAGTGTATGTGTGTCTAGCGGGGGGGGGGAGAAGGGGAGGGACAGGGAGAAGGGGGAGAGGGAGAGGGAGATTGTTAGAGATGTTCTGGTTTCTTCAATGTAAATAAGATAACATGGGAAGGTGCAACAAATGCATGAAAGTAGCCGAGTCCTCCCTCAACAGTGCAGAGAATGCCGCATCCTGGTCTCTAAAGAGTGCTTACTCCGCAGTGGCTGAGTTGTGGTCCAAAAGCTACAAGGGATAGAGACGTCGGAAGAGATTGCAGGGGCTCTCCTCTTGAAGAGCATTTTAAAGAAAAGGACCTCTCTGAGCTAAGAACCGGCATTACGCGATCTAAATGCTTACAGCGCTTTTCATGCATCGCCCTGCATTTAATAAGTCACACCCTTAATGTATCTCTTACGGATATTCCTGTGTAGGCGTATTTTTATCTCTGTGCTTATAATTCTGCATCTGTGCCGTGTATAACTTCTCTTTGGTGGTACGTGAGGGATTGAGACAAGGTCTTTTTCTGTAGCCTGGCTGTTCTTGGACTTGTGGCAAGTCTCCTGTCTCAATCTCGGACCACTAGGATTATACAGTGCTTGCTTTCCATCCCTGCTAGCTCCTCTATCTCCTCTTGCCCCCTAAACGTTGTCCTGTCCTAAAGGGCACACCTATGCTTTCTTTGGATTGATGAAGATGCTTCTGTAAGGCCTTCCCTACTTTGTACTCATTGTCTCAGTCTCTGGGTGCCAGGCTGGACACGAATGTGGGGATGCATTATTTTGAATGTTCTTTCAGTGACCCTTTAAGGTACCATTTCGCAGACATTTGGAAGACTTACAATTTTTTAAAAATTTAAACTAACTATAAATAACAACAACAATAAATGACGGTAAGTTCTCGCTCTGTTGGGATGTTCGTTCCTAGTGTCAGTGGTCTTCTGGAGCTGAGTGTGAGCTCAGGAGCTGGCCAGCCCCCAGTGGCTTTTATCATTAGAATTTGTGTTGTCACAGGGAACATGTCTAAGTATACTAATGTTCTCGAATCACCACAACTTTGTGAATGGTTGACCTTCTAATCACAGAGCAACCTTTTTTTTTTTCTCTTCAGAATCTCAGTCTCAAAACAGAAGTTATTGCTTTTAAAAAATGATCTGACATTCTCTTTAACTTGCATAAAAGTGTTTATTTTCCATTTTTTTACATTCCCCTACACTTTCAGACATCTTCAGAATGCTGACAGACTTGAATTGTCGACAACAAACTATCCTTTCTCCTAGTCTGCTTTTCAGACGCTCATTGACTTCCACCTGTTTTACCTCTTCCCTTTAAATTTCACAATATTAATTAACCATTTCAGGGTCTTTGTGTGTCACCTTTGAGCTACAGTAGTCTATTTTATTGCAGATGAGTTTAGAAGACATAACGAATTTAGTAAATATGAGTTGGTACATATGGCTAAATTAAGAAAAAGGCTTTAGCCTGAGGGTGAAAGACTGCCTCTGAGCACTCTGAGATTCTCCTTGAGTCTGCTGAGAATTGTCTCCCCGTGCTTCTGAGCGATGCTGATGGATGAAAGTTACTTCGATTAGAATATGACATTTAGGCTGGGTGGAGTTGGACATGAACTCTGTGTACTTAGTGGGGCTTCTCGGACTGTGGCAGCTCTTTGCAAAGCCCCTCTAAGTACTGCTATGCTATCATAAAGGACACTGGTCCTCTGGGGCTCAGGGCTGTAGCACCAGGGCTGCTTGTAGACCTACTCAGTGTGACTCTCCTGATACCTGGGCTGCAGGTTACGATGGAAGAGCCCAGGACTCCCACAGAGGAGGAAGGCCTCTCAGTCCTGCCTACCAAAGCTGAGCGAATCCTGCCTCCCACATCCTAGCAAATGGTGGGATGAAGTTAATGAACTCTCACTGTGGAATGCATAAAAAAACCCATGAAACTATGAAAAAAAAAAGAGAAAAATCACTCAAATTACTATTCAAAACTAACCACTGGACAGCATAGTTAGATATATTTTCCAGTCTAACACTGTTCAAGTATTGACATTTGCCTATTGCATGTATAGTTTCCTAAACAACTTTAAATATTTAAGGGTATTTTAAAGAATTTTCCAATTTTACATGTTGCATACAATTTCTCATTCTTTGCAGCATGAGCTGACGTTTTGAGATGGGTATTTAAAATTCGACCCAGTTTAGTTTTTTTTTTTCAAAGACTAAAGAAAAAAGCTCTCATCTATATCCCGTCTCTCCTTTTAAAGTCATCAATGTTCATCTCTTCTGACCTTCCTGTACCAATCATAACCCAAATCTTCCTTTCTATCTTCTGAATGTACCACCAATGCAATTGGCACTTATATGCTTCTTGATGTTTTAGATCTTAATATTTCTTATCTATTGAATATAACTGCATGAAACATCTATTAGCTGAACTGACCTACCTCTGCCTCTTGCCAGAAGAAATGCTTAGGACATCAAAGACACTGCTACTCCACACTCCTCCAAAGGATCAAAAAGAAAGCTTCTTCACAATGGAGTTTGAATAGTTTGGCTTAGAAAACTTTAGTCAGAAGCCACCCAGAGTACACAGAGATGACAGAATGACTTATGTCAAGCTTACCTGCTCTCCACTGAGTGTCTGCAGGATGTTGACGTTCCTATCCTCCATCCTGTAGATGATGACCTGGCCCGTGTGATTGTACCGAGGCTGCCCAGCGATGTAGAGCACATCTCCAGGGACGGTGGCGGAGTTCACCGTGTAACCTAAGCAAAGAGAAATCCAAGATGTGTACCTGGACCCACAATGGCCTGTGTAATAGATTAGAATTACTTCAAGTGGTTGTGCTAATCATTTGTGTGTGTGTGTGTGTGTGTGTGTGTGTGTGTGTGTTTGTATTGTGTTGGTGGAACGCCTTTACTGTGCTCCGCTCCCTGTTTCCACCGCAACAGAACAACTCTGAAATGATAATTCCCCCAAACACAATTTTTCATTATTTAGGGACACAAATGGTAGATCGGACAAAAAGTCTGACAGAATGATGACAGAAAAGGGGGACGAAGGACCCTACATGCAATTAGGTGCAGTTGTGCACACTTAGGCTCACCTGAAAACCTTCCAGTCACCATTGTGGAGCAATTAATTCTATTTAATTTAAATACAAGTGTCTGTCCTATCAACATTAATAGGTTTTTATTTGTCTGTTTGTTTGGCTTTTTGTTGTTTTTTTGTTTGTTTGTTTGTTTGCTTGTTTCAAGACTCTCTGTGGATAGCCTGACTATCCCAGAACTGGCTCTGCAGATTAGGCTGGCCTCAAACTCGCAGAAATCCACCTGCCTCTGCCTCCTTAGCGCTGGGATGAAAGGTGTGCACCACCAGGCCTGGCTAACACTTTTTTTTCCTGGATAACACTTTAATAGTTATCTCTGGATGATAGAAAACTTAATCCCTTACAGCATTGCCACCCAAGGTTTTAAGCTGTATTTTTATCTGGTTGAAGGTTGTCTGAGCTGTACCATAAAGGGGTTGCATATATGGCCTGGCCTCTTATTGATGGAATAATGGAATTTAGGTGGGTTCCATTATTGCTTTGTTTGTTTTAGCATTTTTTTTTTGGTACACTGTTTGAGATGACAAATGCCATTTTGAAGACTTTTTTCCTTCCTTTGAATGTTCTTGACAATAAATGTCAAGCAATAGGTTCCTGGATCAATTTTGTCCTCCTTGTGACATTATCAAGTAAATTGCTGCCAGAATATTCATACAGGGGTTATTCTGTGAACAGCTGTTTGAGAGAGATTTGATTCCATTGAACCTTCAGGATCACAGTATTTGAGAATGATGATTTATATCTGCAGATGTTTTGGTGGTTGCTAAGTTATCTAGCAACAGTGGTTTGCTGTGATTTTGTCTATTTTTTTTAATTAAAGCTGAGATTTTTTTCTTACCTCTATCATCCCATGTTTTATGCTCTGTGAAATCTTGTTTTCTTTTTGCCCACTTCACTTTCATTTACATGTATTTTATGTTGGCTTTTCTCATGAGCTGTAAATTTTTTTTCCTATTTTCCTTTCTCTTCCACGCCAACTCCACTTAAGGTTTAAGAGCGTACTTCATTCTATGTCAGTCAGAATCATGTGGTTGTGACAGGAGATCAGGCATAGGTGAGTCTAGTCATGAATGAGCCCTGTGCTTTGCTTCATTCAGTGGATAAGCACGAACTCACCTCATGGCCTCTTTTGATTTAGCTCACTAACCAGGGAATACGTAGACAACTCCCAAGTCTGGCATTACCTTATATATTTTTGCACATGTGAAGCTAAATTTCTGCACCCTTGTTAGGAATCCACCCTGTTTCCAAGGCTTTGGGTTCACCTATAAGTCCATCACTGGAGAGACAGAAGGATCTATTCCAGAGAGAAGTCACCATTCAGATTCGTGGCAGGTTCTCAGATACTCATAGCCTTGAGGGCCTGGGAGGTTTCTCGGATGCTGTTAAATGTTTTGAGAATCTTGATATTCATGATTTTTGTGGGGGAGTTTTCACTCAAATGCACAGCCAGCCATCTCTAGACGTCAGTTCTGCCAGGTAAGAAAAGATCTTGTATCTGGCTTTAAGTCAGATTAGTATTACTTTTTGAGGGAAAAAAATCTGTATTTTGCATCTGTAGCAAATGGAGCTAAATCAATGGGTAATTCGCACTACACACAAGCTTGGACTCTGCAGAAGGAAGCAATGCTCTAATAGCTAGAAGCAGCTTGTTACTGAAGGAGAAGACAGGGTGGTCCAGGACATCAGAGAACTAAATGGAAGAGATCATATTGCTAACTTAAGCGGTCTTAAGTTAAGGTAATGATTCTACTTTTACACAGATAACATGTTTATATAAGTGCCGAGGGAAGACAATCTGTGAGGCACGTTATCCTTTTATGAATATTTCCAACTATTTTTAGACCGTCATCTTTATAAAGGAAGAGCATTGTCTAGACCATCTTGGAAGAAGCATGCGCTTTGGCGATGGAGCAGAGAATGGATGACTTAGCTTCATTGTGTGGCTTTGGCTCAATTCTTGTTTCTTTCAGTTTGTCAGGCATGATTAGAACCCTGGATGGGGGATGAGGGGACAAGGAGTGTGGCCTCACCTGGATTCTCACCAAACCTGCTAGCTAAGCACATCTTGAGGCAGGTTATGGGTGATAAGGAAGCGGGTGGGTGACTCCCTCCTGAGATGTCTGTGCTTTATTCCACACTCCCTCCTTCTCGTTGATCAGCACAGGCATTTTCATAGACATGGCATAGATGGAGGGGCCGCTCTCTTACTCTGCCCCCTTCGGAAGACTTAACATGGCCGCACTAGCTGCCTTCCGCCCAGATCTCAGAACAGCAAGCTCTGTCCCTTGGTAATTTTGTAATCACCACAATGACATATTTGAAAGTAATATTTGAGTGTGGGTGAGGGGAAGCACATGAAAGACATCTTACATCTACCAGATATCTGTTGACATCTTAACTTTTGACTAAGGTAATTAAATGAACAGAAAATACATTAGTATCCTATAGGGAGCTTATGCAAATTTCTTACTTTCCTAAGCATAGAGGAGCCATAAGTATGCACATCAATTTACATATATTTGTGTATATACATTGTCAACTAGAAATTTTTCCATTTTCATTGAATTGTAAATGGTAAGAGGGGCCATATAAAGAGGAATGGCCACTTTAATGTTTTCACATGTAAAGTGCAGTCTTTACATTTTCAATTATTTAGGTACGCTTTAATCAACTTGAGTTAACTTCGATTAACTCAAACTTTAAGGAATAACCGATTTAGGACTTGGTTTGTTTAAAGGATTTGATCACAGAATCCTAACCCAAAATATCAAAAATACTGCCTTGTTAAATTAATAATTATAGTAAGTGAATACAGAAAGAGTAGTTACCATGACAAACACATCCATGTTCTTCATTCTGTCTATAATTGTCTAAACAGCTAGTAGCAATAGGATTATGTTAGCAACAAAAATAATATTTAACATATAATATAACATCTATTGATGCTATAAAAAAGTATTATAAATTTGATGGTTTATAATATCCACTCCAGCCGGGCGGTGGTGGCGCACGCCTGTAATCCCAGCACTCTGGGAGGCAGAGGCAGGTGGATTTCTGAGTCCGAGGACAGCCTGGTCTACAGAGTGAGTTCCAGGACAGCCAGGGCTATACAGAGAAACCCTGTCTTAAAAAAACCAAATCCAAAAAAAATGAATAATATCCACTCTAAATGCCTTAGTTTGCAATTCTGTAAGCTAGAAGTCCTCCATGGTTCACCCTAGACTATAGTGAGAAGTAGATAGGGTTATCCTCCTGTCTGAGGCTGTGGAGAGATCATATGTCTTTGTCCTTTGTGACAGAGATGACATATGTGTCCACCTTCTCCTTCCCTGGCAGCAGCACTGTATCTCTCTGACCATCCATATGCAGCTCTATCTCCCTCTAAACCCATCTAGGAAAGATTTTTTTCTGATGATATCACTTGATTATATTGGACTTTGGCAATATATCCAAGCATAATCTATTTCAGGATCCTTCCTGTAGTTCCAAAACTCCTTTTTGCCTTATAAGGTAACACATAAATAGGTCCAGGGATTAGGGCATGGACATTAGATTTTTTTTTTTAATTTATTAGGCTAGGGTGACTTTCTGAACACAGTGTGATCCTTTCTGTGGCTCTTTACATACACAATTACGTACCTTTCATAAGAATCTTTTACATATGAAGGTAAATACCTTATACTTGTTCTATTTAGGACAGAAAGAAGGTTTAGATAAAGCTGGTTCTTGATCCCAAGGTATTTTACATATAATGATCTCACAGAATCTTAGGTTAGGAGGAGCTTTCAAAGCTGGGCTAACTTCCCGCACTTCTGGCATTTCTGTCTTAGCCCATAGCCTTCCAAGAGAGATTGCTTATTTCATCATTGTTTCTCATCCAAGACAATGCCCATTGTTCTGCCTCATCTGTCTTGCTGTTTTTGATTTGTTTAATATATTTGGCACAACACAGGCACTGAGCATTCGTGGCTGCTTTCCAAAGTATCCCAGAATCAGGTATTTTGGCTCAGTGAAATGAAGACTAATGTAAGCACCAGGGTTGCACCCAAGTCTTACCTAAATAAGAAGCAAGGGGCTCGTTCATCTTGGTGGGCTCGGTTTGAAAGGTGGTGTTCTGAGGGATGACCATCTGGTTAGCCTTCTGCATGACCACAGTTCCGTTCCAGTCGTAGGCTCCCACTGCTCCAAGCATGACCCAGTCCTAAGGCGGGAGTTCCGAGGGTAATAAAATGGTAGGGGCAAACACTCAGGTAGCATTAGCATTGGGATCATAATTCATATGTATGTGAATATAGTTCAAAGTGCTTTATATAAATCAATTCATTTAGTCCTCACAATAACTCCATAAGAACCCAATATTACAATCCCCACTTTACTGAAAAAAGGAAACTGAGGCACGCTATGTAACTGCCACACTGACATGTTCATTTCCCTGTATAATGATCATGAGTCTTCTCGTCTTGCCTCTCTACACTTTTCTGGGTCTAAAACACAACTAAAATAGTGAGATAACCAAACCAACCAAACAAACAAATGTACGTCTTAGTCTTTTAAGGACTTTTTAGAATAACACAACCTTAACCTTCTACATTTTAAACAAATATCTTAAGTATTTCATTTCATTAGATACACAGGTACATCCAGCAGAGCGCAGACTGTCTTGTTCACATCCATCAACTGGTAAAATATAGGAGTGTGTGGAGAATGCCCCCTAATAAGCAGCTTGTGAGATGCCATTTTTTTCCATTCGGATTAGACATCGGCACACGGCCCGCAGAGCTGCCCCCACCATAAACGTCAAGGGTATCTTATACAGCTAATGCCTGGGAATTGCTTGGGGGAGGAAAACGCGTAGAAAAGTTTCTTTCACGCACATGGTCAACATACCTGTGAATAGTGAGCACTGAAGCCAGTCTGAGACATTTCCATTTCAAACGATGCTGCTGACTGGTCAGCCGTAGCTGTACACAGAGTAAAGATACCACAGTAAGTGACCAACAAGGTCTTTTAGGCTGCTAAAAGCTAGCTGGAACCCGGAGACTTGCCAAGCAGAACTATGGGACACATCCGGGGAACTATCAGCCATGTACTTCTCAAGCAAAACTCCTAGGCAGGGCTGAGTGTGAGACGGGTTGGTGAGGGAGCTCTTTTCTCCCATTCTGACACATTGGCCTCCTGCCCTTGCTAAGGGAATGTTGGTCTACTTGCTTGTGAGGAGTTTATATGGTCTTAAGATTAAGTTTAAAATAACATAATTTTGGCAATCAGCCTATCAGTTCTATGCTCTAGCTGCCTATGATTCCACAGTCCTTTGGAAAACAGAATTAATGCAGTAGAAATTAACTGTCTTGTTTGTCTACTTGACCTAGGAACCCTATCAGACCTAAATTTGATACCTTATAGACTGAAAAACCCTTTACTCATGTATTTAAAGATATTCCCAACTCAATAGACCCACCTACGAACACTCAGGGCCGTGCATTCTTTCAAGGTACCGTGGTGTGAGAGCCTAAAGGATGCCAGCTCACGGTGATTCTAAGGCTGGGTGTGGGGCTCATTCTACTCAGCAGGTGACTTTCTCACACCACTCCAGTTTGAGTCCCATCTGAATGCATATTTTATTTTTAAAGGAACATTATATATATTTTTTAAAATCCCAGTTTTGAAGCTCCTGCCTGAAATGCAGACAAGGAGGAGTATTGATCGGAGCTGCAGTCTTCTCAAAATATTTACAGACCAGAAGCCGCAGCTTCCTGGGGGGAACTGAACGAATGTTGCTTTCAGGGAGTGACTAGTTTATTTGGTCTTAAAAATAAGTTAAAAAAATAACATAATTTTTTTGGCCAAGTCAGCCTGTCTGTCAATTGAAGCATGAGATTCATTAGATTTGTGAAATTAAACAGGTTTACTATTTATTTACTGGCACGGGAGTATAAAGAATGCATCTGTAATTGAGCTTTTATAGGTCTAGATTAAATGCGGCAATCAATCAGGAATCTGAATGTATCATTTCAATCTCATTCAAATTTCCCTTTAAATGGCTAAGATGCATTTGACCTTAAGTTAAAATGTGTTTTTGATACATAATGATTTAAGCTCCTTCCATGTTTGTTTTTACAGGACCGATAGCAAAAAACAGAGGAGTATATATCAGCACCCCTCCCCCTCTGCTGATGCTGTGCTTTCAGTTGAGGACAGAGAAAGGAGCTTTCCACAAGGTCCGTGGTCATACACCAAGTTTCTTACTTTCAACCCTGACAGGCAGGCTCACGGGGAGTAAACCACCCACTCTGACCCTTACCCTGTTTACAGTTAGGAGTGTGAGCCTTTTCCCCAAAGTCTATAAAAAGAGGGACATCCATACCATTCCCTGACCTATTTAGTCCATGCCTGAGTGTGCTTGACTCACTAGGTGGCATTGTGCTTTGCAAGGCAGAGTTTCCTAACGGCAGCTATTTCCCATGTAAAATAAATAGTGACAGGAAATGGAGATTTCCCGAACAACTGGGAGAAAAGCCTTTTCTGATCTCACTATGAAAATAGTAAGGGCCACTGTACTGAACGTGCTGCCGCTGGGTTGGGTGTTTAGTGCCAGCCCCGGGGAGGCTGAAGTGGAGCACCAAAGCCAGCAGATCCTTGCTTTGTAAACAGAAACAGAAGACAACCTACATGGCTTTTAGCCTTGATAATGCAGCAGTAAGATGTAGAAAGGTATTTTAATCTTTGGAGAGTTTTATCAAAATAATATCATATTTAGATACAGAGATTTCTTGAAGCATTTGAACATTTTTAGTAAGGAACTTTAACAGGGGTTTGGTTAGGTTAGAAAAAAATCTTAAAATGTCATTTCAGGCAAAATAAACCATGTCTCCTACAGTGTGAATGCATCCAGCCAATTATAGGTTATATTTGCTTCCTTACTTAGAAAATATTAAAAAATGATACTTATGGTAATAAGTAATAGTGTAATAGTAACTTGTACAGCTCATGTAAGTAACATTATACAGACCAAACAGGTTATATAAAAAATTTATATGATGTATATGCACTCGCACACGCGCGTGTGCGCGCGCACACACACACACACACACACACACACACACTAATTAATGAAAAGGAGCATGAATTTGAAGGATAGCAGGGAGGGTTACATGAAACGACCTTGAGGGCAGAAAGAAAAGGAGGAACACTGTAATTATAGTCTCAAAAATGTCCAAAGGAAATACAGGGACAAAGAGTGGAGCAGAGACTGAAGGAAAGGTCATCCACAGACTGCCCCACCTGGGGATTCATTCTATATACAGTCACCAAACTCAGACTTGCTGACAGGAGAATAATATAGCTGTCTCCTGAGAGACTCTGTAAGAATCTAATATAGATGCGGATACTCACAGCCAACCATCAGACTGAGCACAGGGACCCCAATGGAGGAGTTAGGAGAAGGACTGAAGGAGCAGAAGGGGTTTGCAGCCCATAGGAAGAACAACAATATCAACCAACCAGACCTGCCAGAGCTCCCAGGGACTAAACCACCAACCAAAGAATACACATGGAGGGACCCATGGCTCTAGCTGCATATGTAGCAGAGGATGGCCATGTCAGGTGTCAATGGGAGGAGAGGCCCTTGGCCCTGTGAAGGCTTGATGCCGCAGTGTAGGAGAATGCTAGGGCAGTGAGGTGGGAGCGGGTGGATGTGTGGGAAGAGGAGCACCCTCATAGAAACAGGGGGAAGGGTCGGGATGGTAGTTTGTGGAGGGGAAACTGGGAAAGGGAATTAACATTTGAAATATAAATAAATAAAATGTCCAATAAAAAATAAATTTAAAAAATGACACAACCTTTTATAGATTTTTTTTCTTGGCCTGTATTATTAAAAGTTAGACGGGCACAATGATTTGGAAGACTGTCCATATTAAATCTAGGCAAAGATGGCCTGGCCTATTGCTAAATAGCATCCCAATGGCTATCGAAAGGCCAAAACTGTGTGACAGAGACATGTGCTCAGAATACAGGACAGCTGAGCCATTCAGACCCTGCTATGACTTTAAACTGATAAGGACTCAAAGTGTTCTGTCTCTGGAGGCGGAGCAGAAAAAGGGGGGCAGAGAAATCCCTTCTGCCTGGGCTCTCAGTCCTCATCATCCCCCAAACAAACCAAGCTCTCGAGCACTGACTGATTCAGAGTTGAAAGGGCGAGGGAAGCCAGGATCGCTTTTCACTGAAAGAGAATGGCACAAGCAGGAAGAGATGACAGCTGCCCAGTGAGCTGTATAGACTATCGTGAGTCATACTGATCCCTTTTATATGCATGTGTATGTGTGTGCTCGGCCGCAAAGCACAACGTTAGTTATCATGGGCTACTCAAGAAGTACTGAAAACCATCACTTTCCATCACTTTCTTGAATTGGAGATATGGTGAAGTTATAGAGCAGTTGTCTGGCATATGTAAGACCCTGGGTTCAGTTCCCACCATAACACACACACACACACACACACACACACACACACACGCGCGCACACACACATGCACACACACATACACAAGTACTTTTCTCTATATTTTTCTTGTTCACTAAAACTCAGATGCTCACTCAAAATAGTCTACCCTTTTCAAAGTCATGTCTTATCCCCATATTCTCTTTCATTTGTTATTAACAGGTTCTGCCCGGAAATTGGAGAGCGAGCTTTTAGCAGCTACAGAAGCGACATTTTGATAGTGCCTTCTTGAAGACAAGTCAATGGAACAAAGATATCCCAGAAGGAAAAAGAATTCTATGTGGTTTCTCCAAGTGGGAATCTGGGGTGTGGCTTCTGAGTCTCCAGCTTTCAAAACCATGAAAAAGATGTTACCAGTCAGAGAAGATTAGTCGTTTGTTACTTGACTCTCCCACCTAAGGGACTAGCATTTCTTAGTAGCCTCTACAGCCAGTTAACCACAGAAAAAGTCAAAAGGAAACTCTTCAGAGGCACGGCACGGTTAGACAACCATAGCAGATGAAGTATTGCAGCCAAAGGACTTGAGGCAAAACTCTACGAAGATCTTTAGAAATGCGCAGAGCGCAAATTACAGAGGAAATGAACAAAGAAGCAATTGCATCAGAACACTCCTGTAGCAGCCCCAAGGAACAAAGACAGTGGGAAAATAAAAATTGAGCTAGTGGCTTCACATTCTAAAGCTGTGTCACAGGAAAAGAAGTTGTTCTGGGGCATTTGGGTTCTTGCACACATCCATGATGGTGCTCCCCAGCCCTCCTGTGCACCATCACAGCCTAACAAAGTCAGCTTCTAGTCGACACAGCTTTCTGTAAAGTAGTTCCATTCATATAAAAGAGAATTATTCCCTGATGGCTATTGCACACAGTAATAATGAGTTAGCAATGCTCTGAAAATAATATCCCAAACCTATCACATAAAGTTTGAATCTTACAAAGGATACACAGGAGTAGGAGAGACAATCATACCTTCCAAAGCAAATATCCTCTCTCCCAGAGCTTTAACAATAGTGACCAGGGCCAACTCATCTGAGACATTGAAGAAGTGCTTTTCTGTAGGCTCACTTGCGATTGATTTGATCTCCTCCACAAATTTTTCGGTGCTTAAGTTCCCCCGGTTATAGTGGCCAAGGATCTAGGGCATGGCAAAAATGATGAGAACATATTTTAACTTCTGTATGTTAAATAAGTTATTTCAAGCATATTTTCAGTACACCAGAGTATGCATGACATCTTAGGACAGGGTATTGTTATGTACTTATGGGAATATTTATGGAAGCTTTCTGAGTACATAGTTTTTTTTTTTTTGTTTGTTTGTTTTTTATAATATTGACTCCCGCAATTATTTATCTTATTTTTCATTATCTGTGTTTGTGTCTGGTGGGTGTGTGTACCTGAGTGCAGATTCTCTTGGAGGCCAGAGAGAAGAAATCTATCTGAAGCTGGAGTTCCTGGCAGTCTGTGTACATATATATGTTATACAGGTGTGTATGTACATACGTATACATGTATGTACATGTATACACACGCATTTTTCTTAAAGACTCATGAAAGTTCTATGTGTGCTTGGGCAGGTAGTCTTTTATGTTCATCTATTTTTCTATGAGAAATTTTAAACTTTTATGAAGTCACACTAGTCATGTTTATTCTTTTAGGCATGTACAACTTTGCCTGTGTGAAAATGCCCATGTATACAATGATATGTACATTTTAAGCTGAAAATCCCCAATACAAAGATATGACCTAATTTTATACTTAAAAATTGCATGGCAATGCCAGTATTAGGAAAGAGAATCAAATAAATTAGTTCCACAATTATTACTTTTTATTTCTGCTTATAAGATGGTATATCTCCATTCTTGATTTGCCTGCATATATTTTTCCATTTATTTACTTACTTTATATCTTGATTGCTACCCCCTTCCCTCCAAGTGTCTCCTCACATAGCCCTTCCTTCTCTCCCTTCCCCTTCTCCTTTGAGAAGGAGGAGGACCCTGCTGGGTTCCAATCTACCCTGTCACCTCACATCACTGCAGGACTATTGCCTGCATACATTTAAAGACTTTTTTCTTTCATAATGAAACTATTCCTCTTGCCATAAAACATGTTTAGTTTTCATTTCATTACAAGTGACACTTGAAGCTTATTAGTTCTCACTTTTAAATATTCATGCCTCCCTTATCATGCTGTCACAAACTGAGAACAACTTAAAGGCCTGTAAATAAGGGTGCATAGGTGATAATCGATTCCTATGGATAATATAATAAATATAAGGAGCACCAGCATGAAAAAATAGCATGGCTATTCTTGCATGGCAAGCAAAACACAAAAGAATCCACAATATGTGATAATTTCCATGGGATCCAGAATCAGTAACCTAAGTAAGATATGGAAGTGGTTGCAATAGGAGATTCGTATTAGAAGAAAAGAAAGCACAGTGAACTTTCTGGAAGTGTGAGGAACAGATGTTACCCTTTGCACTGACACGCTTTTCACTGCATGCAAATGTTAGCCCAACTTTAAAAAAGAACTGAACTGTATGAACACACACCATCAACATAAACATCGTAAAAGCTCTAACTACTATATGTGACAAAGCAGCCTTTATATTCTATAAAGTTAAAAAACAATAAATCACTATTGGATTTCATTTCTCAGATATATGGAAACCGATGCCACAAAAATTTTTAAGGAGACCCAGGGATTGTGAGTGTGCAATTTGAGCTGATGGTTATTCACACACATACATGTGATTTTAAAGTGATGTTTGAGATGGTAGGTTACAGAGTGGTGATATTTTGATAAGACATATAGATATATACTTACAAAAATGGGGGTGGAGGAATCCAAGTTACTATTTACATAGTCCTCTGACCTATGACCCACGACAGACTTATCTGCTTCCCGCTATGAGCAGTGGCTGAAAGCCACAGCGGCATCACTCGGATGCCCACGGAGTGCTAATGTGAGAATTATGAGTTGAGTCTGCTCCAGTCGGCAGGAGCTTGAAGGCTGTGCATGATGTGCTTGCCCCTTTCCCTGGGGAACATCAGTGACCATCACAGAGGAAATGTCACATTTCAACACCAGAAGGCTTCAAGCCAACTCCCTTCTCTTCACTTTTAAGATCCCTGCCCATCCTAGCTCTTTCACAGGCTTGCTGTCCTTACAATGAACGACACAGCGATGTCTAGAAAGGAGCGCCCAGTGAGTTGGGAAATCACGTGCCTAAGGGAACCTGGAGCTGGTAATGAGGTACCCTGTAAGGCACTTAGGTTCAGAACAATGTGGGTTCCTCTGAGTTCCCTACTGGTTTACTTGTTCTATAGATTATTTTTTTTAACATCCTAGGATAACAAACCTTCATTGTTCCTGTTCGCTTCTTACCTAGCACGTTCTAGGCTAATTATTGGATCAATATGCCAGCTCTCATTTCATCTAAAATTGATGAAATTCAAAATGTACATAAGACAAATTTAATAGCTGAGTGATGGGAAATGCGTGGTTGAAGTTGCTAATTGTGAAGTGATTTTTTTTTTTTTTTTGGTAAGTATGACAGGAGGGAGGCAAGTGAAATTATCTAAATGTAACAGTACCCACATGGTATATTTAAAGAATACAAGTAAAATAGGTAAGTACAGTGTTGTAGACTATATTCAGATGCAGGGGTTATTATGACCCCATATGACCTTGAACCATCTTATATCACGAATGAGAACAACGACAGAAACCTCTTGGGATCTATCACCCAAGGGTCTGGTAGCTTGTAAAAATGTTTTCTATGAAAACAAATAAAAAAATCTTAAATAATACGGCTAATATTTTTTTTTTACTGCTTCATACAAGTCTGTCTACCCTAAGCATTTTAACTCTGCTAATATCTACCTGAAAGAAGTATTCACAACTGAAATCTCCTTGAGGCCGAGAAGTCAAAGTAAAGTATGCAGTGCATTCACGTGCAGCATCGTGTCTTCTATTTAAAAACATAAATGGAATGCTAAGATCCTTACTGATGTCTCATCTACATTTGAGTTCAATAAGTAATTTACACCTCTCAGCCATTATCACCTAAGAGTAGTCTCTGAATATCTAATGATGCCCGATGGACCAGTCTAACACTCTCCATTGACAGAAATGGATGACTAAAAGCCAACTCATGACCTCTCCGAATATGAAAATTTAACAGGACATTTTTGAATCTTTAAATTAGTGAATTTATATTACCAATATTTAATCCTCTGAGGCAGCCATTTCCTGTCAAAATACATTTCTGTGCTGTTTAGGATCAAATACTGGGAACAGACAGAATAGAAGGACTAGTCCAGACAACTGAGACAGGAATGGTGCACTCGACAATTGAGGCCGAGTTTATATTTGTGTGGATGCATTCAGCATGAATAGGCTGAGATTCCTGAAGACGTCCTGTATTGTTGCACAAACGAGAGAAAGTAACACATGTGTCTTGTTTCCTAGTTTGGTCTCAAATAATATCTTTTAAAATAAATATGGTATACAAGAGAAAAGAATGCAAATTAGAAAAAAGAATAAATAATTATTGTTAGATGAAATTTTCGTATGTTTTTGTTATACATCTTTCAAAAGCAGCGTGATAATAACTCACTCGTTAAGTAAGAAACACATCAATATATGATTCTCCATGAAAAAAGGGGGGGGATTTTGAAATTTCCTTTTTGACTAGATGAGAGGCAA
Organism: Apodemus agrarius; assembly: GCA_964023405.1. Taxonomy (NCBI): domain Eukaryota; kingdom Metazoa; phylum Chordata; class Mammalia; order Rodentia; family Muridae; genus Apodemus; species Apodemus agrarius. Next base: position 41,416,591 of record OZ030020.1, on the reverse strand, counting down.
TGTACGATGATCAAATAAGATTCCGAATAAGCAAAGCAATTTAAGGCAAGGAAAAACTGACCGTGTCGCCAGACATGATGCAAAAGACTGGGTTCACTTAAAAACTTGTGCACTGGCAATGTTATTCTGGGAAGCTAACCCTGATGTTGGTTTTGTGTGCTTGTCCTGAGGAGTAAGCACTCATACGAGGAAGGCGAGTAACCTAGGCTGAACCACATCCTCAACACCAACACTATGAATTCTGATGATGGCTGGTATTGTCTAAGACCTGCATTCATGGTACTTGGAATGCCAACCAGGTCTTCTGGGGAGGCAGAAAAATGAGATCATCTCTGATACTCAGACGTCTGGAATCAGTGAGCAAACTCTGGCTTTGTACACCGAAGAAAGAGACCTGCCATAGACTAAATGTCACCCACTATTTGGACATTTTCCTGAGTAAACGATTTAAAAATCGTTACATGGCTGCAGCAGAAGAGGTGATAAAGAATTTGATAATAATTGGCAACTGAACTTTTATATCACCGATCATCTTGTTTATAAAATGCAGTGCCTTGCCCCTAGGAAGCTGGGAATCATGTCCTGGAACTTTTTTCTGTGTATGACACCCCCCCACCACCACCACCACACACACATACACTTCTCAACATCATTCATGCTTTTGAAAGAAAAAGGTAAATTTATTGGTTGCATTGTGAAAACTAATGTGGACAATATATAATTATTGTTTGTAAAGTGTTCGGGCTGAGTTCTTAGGGGTTTGAATCTTTTCACCTTGCTTAAAAAAAAACCTACACACAATTCATTAAATCAGTTTTAGTGAATGAAAGAACAGTTGATTTCCTATATAAGAGAAGCCTGCCCCTAGACTGAAAGTGCTTGCAGGGCTACAAATTGGTGACTGAAAGGAAGGGCCAGATGTGATCCATGGGGGATTCTCTGAAGGTTTCTGAACAAGGAGGAAACACAGGTCCCTCTTATCTGTTAAACACAAGGCTCTTAAGAGCTCATGGTTGTGAGCGCCTTGCAAGGATGAGAGACAGAGATGATGTCTCTTGTGGCCACTGGTGTCTTCGTGTGGTGAGTGAGACAGACAGACTGACAGAAAATAACACAATCCTCTGACAGAGGAAGATATGGAAGCTCGGAGTATTAAGAACTTGCTCACCAGTCCCAGAGACAATATGCAGCAAAGAATCTGTACAAAGGTGTGTGTGACCGTGCCTCAGTGTCCTCTGCCCCTTCCTAGACCCTCCCTTCCATTCCCTTTTATGTCTCACACCTGGGAAATGTGACAACCTGAGACAGCATAAGCAGACAGACAGAAAGGCTATAGAAATATCGCCATTGGCTTATGGCTTGTTAGTAGATGATTATAAAAGACATCTTCTGAACCTGGCTTCTCAAATTTCAGCAACTATTACTAACTAAGAGGCCATGTTTATTGCTTAGTGTATGATGTCTATCTCACGAGTTCCCGAAGCCTTGCTAACAAGGTACTTACAGCGATGGAAAAGCGCTGAATGTTTTCATCCTCGCAGTCTTGGATGACCTGCTTCAGGCGGTAGTTGTCGTGTGATTCTCCATCAGTCACAATGACCATGACTTTTTTCACTCCCCTTCTGGCACCCCGAGCTTCAGTGAATGCCTCTTTCCTGAAGGGAAAACAGACCAAAGGAAGGCTGATCAAACTCAGCCCAAAGTTAGGCAAAATGAAAGAACCCAACAAGAATCTAGCTGTTCTGCCTGGTTCATCACTTGGGGATGACCATGGACTTCACTGTTAGAGGTGAGAGGCACCGTGGTCTTGTCTGCAATAGTTCCACAGGGTTTGCACATGATGGCCACTCGCCATTTTTTAACACCTATCACATATTCCTATACTTTTAAATCACTCTAGCGTTTCCTTCTTTGGAAACTTTAAAGGAATGTTGTGACTGGTGTCAGTGTTGAGAATACTGTGTCCAGAATCAGAAGTGAAACTTGTACTGTACTGTACTGTACTGTACTGTAGAGACCATACAAAGAGGAATTTTTCCTCCTTCACTTATCTTCAGCAAGAACCAGGTCAAGTTGGTCTAGCATAAATCCCCCAACTTCCAGGATTCCTCTAAATAAGATTTTATTAAATGCCCCCCCCCAACACACACACACACACACACACACACACACACACACACACACTTTAAATCTCTAGTTGTCCTTGTATTAAAAGCTGAGTCATGGGGGGAGTATTGTGGAAGAGTTGGGAGAAGGACTGAGGGACCTGTAAGGGACCTTCCATAGGAAGACCAACAGAGTCAACTAACCTGGATGCTTGGGGGCTCCCAGGGACTGAACCACCAACCAAAGAGCATGCACGGGCTGAACCTAGACCTCCTTACACCCATGTAGCAGATGTGAAGCTTGGTCTTCCAGCAACTGGAGCAGGGCCTGTCCTTAACTCTGTTGCCTGCCTGTGGATCCCTTTCCCTAGCTGGGCTGCCTTGTCCGGCCTCAGCAGGAGAGAATGGGCCTGGTCTTGCAGTGACTTGATGAGCCAGGGTGGGTTATTACCCAGGGGAGAAGGGGAAGAAAGCATGTGGGGTAGAGGCTGTGGGGGGCGGGGCGTGCTGGGAGGTGATGAAGGGTTGTGATTGGGATGTAAAGTGATGAACAATAAATTATTACTGATTTCTTTAAATGTTTAAACAAAGGTAGAGACATGTATCGAAGGCTATTTTTGTTTTTTATTTAAGTTTGTTTTTCTGTTGTTGATGTTGGTAGTGGGGTGTTTGTTTTGTTTTTTTAAGATGGTTTCCCTGTCCTAGAACTCGCTCTGTAGATCAGCAGTCCTGGAACTCACAGAGATCCACCTGTCTCTGCCTCCAGAGTGCTGGGAGTACATGCATGCACCACCACTGCATGGCCCAGTGATGGCTAATTTTTATGCAAGGTTTAGGCTGGAATATTTTATGCTATTTAGACACTTCTACTTCTTTAGCATCACCCAGAATTTCTAACTCTCTGAAAGACCTAAGTTACAGCTGAGCTTAATGAATCTCAGCTGAAGGGGGCAATGAGCACTCCTTATTTAGAGAAAATCTAGTCGCCCTGAAACCAGAGCTGACTTTCGAGAACTGAAGAGCCGTCAGTGGCAGAACATCAGGATGGAACCACCCTTTCCATCCCAGGCGTGTCTTTGAAGGAGTTGTCCAGTCTAAAGCCCCAGCACCCAGTGTCCTTTCTTGGAATGAGGCATCCTCCTCCCCACGGGCCTTTAACATTTTAAGAGTCTCGGGAGGGTAACTTACTTTAGGACAGGAGAATCCAGATTTTATAAGTAATTAAATAATGCAAGCCTAGTTACAGGAATGAAAAGGAAGGGAACATCCAAAACTATAATGACCCGAGGTGACTGGATTCACTGAAAAATGGAGATAACAGATTCCAAAACATTCGAAATATTTTTCTGTAACTGGCTCCTCCTAGAGGGAATAAAACACAATCAAAACTGAACTTACTCGTGAAAAATTAATGTGCGAGACAAACAGTGCTGTGGCATCATTACAGACACTTCTCGCAACCCCAAACTCAGAGAGGCCCTGCGAGAAATGTGGGCAGGCCCCATATAAGGCCATGGTATTTCAAGTGGCATTTGCACAGGAGTGGAAGCGGCTAAGATGATTCTTCCATTAGTTACAAAGACAAATATTCATTCGTAGGCAGCTGCCTTTGGAAAATGCACAACTCTTGATAGGCTTGGGGCTTTCAAAGCACGCTCTGACTTCCTCTGAATATCCGTTCACATCAGTCAGTTATTGAGGGCACTTTCAGAGTACCTACACATGTGCACTCGATGTACATGCAAAATCTGCCATCCTATAAACAGATGAATGCACAATTACTCCAGCTGTTTGTGCTGTGTATGTGGTGTGTGTGTGTGTGTGTGTGTGTGTGTGTGTGTGTGTGTGTGTATAAGAGAGAGAGAGAGAGAGAGAGAGAGAGAGAGAGAGAGAGAGAGAGAGTTTTGCGATAAAATTTGAACCATGTATTTTCCTAGCATTAACGAATGTTGTTAGCTTCCAAATGGAGTTGATTCACAGGAAGGTGGAGTATAAACTTGATAAATTAGCTTTTCAAAATCAGCTGAGAGTCCAGATATTGAAACCACCTAACAAAAGAATTTGTTCTATGAATCAAATCCATTATGAAGCTTCCTGTGACTTAGGGTTTGCTGAAACATTTCCTGGATTTGATAATAATGGCAGAGGAAGAGTCAGAGATAAGAACTAAATGAGACTGGAGAACACAGAGAGTGAGTTCAAGGACAGCCAGGGCTACACAGAGACATCATGTCTTGAAAGATAAAACAAAGCAAAAAAATTTATACGGGGACTAGGGAAATAGCACAGTCACCTCGAATCCACAAGTACACACACACACACACACACACACACACACACCCATGCACATGTACACATGCCTATATGAAAGTTATAAAAATCCTATACCAAGTGCTACAGATACAAGATCATGGTAGAAAATATAAACTGAGCGGTCATGGACTATATTTTAATCCATTCATTGATATGCCTAGAAATTAAAAATAAAAAATCAAATGGATACAAGAATGGCTATTAAGCATCAGTTCATATCAACATAATGAAAGAGATTACTGTTAAGTTCTTAATCGATTCACCATCAGTTAGATCCTTGAAATGAAAGAAGGAAATAAGCAGGGTCATGTTACCATATTACTGTCCAAAGTGCTTGTGTAGTAACAAGTGTTTTTAATGGAATATGAAAAGAAATATGATATGGTATTGTCAAGGTAAACACTGAATCAAACCTCCAAAGACAAAGCTAGAGCTACCTGTTGTACTGTCATAGTCTTTTGTATAATTTACTTTTACCTTTTTTTGAGATTATAATATAAATCCATCATTTCTCCTTTCTCTTTCCAAATCTTCCTATATACCCCTGTTTACCCTCCCTCTTTCAAATTTATGACCTATTTCTTCATTAATTGCTGTCATGTACATGAGTGTGTGGGCATGTGCTCATACACACACACACACACACACACACACTCACTCACTCACACATTCTTAAAAAAAACCCTGCTCAGTTTGCATGTTACTTGTATATATGTTTTTAGGGCTGACCAATGGAAACAGCTACAAAACAACTCCTGTGGTTCAGGAACACTGCAGAAGAGGCGGCAGAAAGGTTACAAGAGCCAAAGGATCAGGAAGTTTCCTGTGCGAGTCTGCCTGCTAGGAATGGCAGAGGCTCCACCTATGAAGCCTTACCAATAGGATTTTTATTCCATACCTGGCTGTGTCTATTCCAAGGGCTGTCATCGTCTGGAGACCACCCCTTCGGCCTATTTTGTTTGCCGCCACAAGGACCTCTTCTGTCGATGAATACTTATTAAGGTTGAACTCATGCGTTACATTCGCTCCATACTGTACGATCCCAACCTGAAACGGCAAGCCACTGCTGAGTCATACATCTAACATTCCGCCTGTTCATTGTTCTTGAGTTTTAACGTGTAGGGCCTGTAGAATACCTTTTAGCTTTTCAGGTTAAGTGACAGAACTGATCACTATGTAAAGCCTTCTACCTTGATAGCAATAACCATGGCCACTCTACGAATATGACCAGTCCAAACAAAAACAATAAAATTGCTGTTAGTTTCTATTTAGCAAAAAACAATTATTACCCAATGATTCCAGTAGGCTCACCAAGCATACTCCGCTGTATTTTAACATTCTCTTGTTTTATTTTCTTCTATGACTGATTCATAGTATGGTAACAAATGATCACATTTAATAAATGAGGAATCAGAGTTTTAAAAACTAATTTAATGGCTGGGGCGGGGGGGGGGAGGAGGTGTAGCTCAATGGCAAAGGACTTGTTCATGTGCATGGGGCCCTGGGTTCAATCTCAGCAGGGAAGGAAATAAAACAAAAGAACAAAACAAAACAAAATCAAGCTTAGGTTCCAATGAAGAGGTAAAAGAGGTCTAGTCTCAGAAATGTCAAAACCACGCCCCTCCAGAAATGCCCCCATTCCTCAGTTACCACACACTGCTAGCTTCTAGTAATTTAAAGGAGGTGCTGAGCTACAGTAGTGTGAATAGACAGACAAAATAGCCAACAATTTTTTTTTAAAAAAAGAATATATTAACTCTCTATTATAGTTGTCCAGCCAGTCATGAGGTTAAAACAAGGAACTGAAGAATCTATGTAATTGTGAGAAGAGGCCTGTATTATAATCTGAATGAACATGAACTCTGCTTATTCTAATCTAGGATAACTCTGTTCCTCCATGGATGAATTTTTCCCCAATTCCTCTGCTATGCATCCAAAGACCATGGGTTTTTACACTGGAATTTTATTCCTTATGGTAATAAAGGATAGGACATAGCCAACTACTAAAATGAAAGATTAAAAACGAATGAGAATAAAACCATGGCTCTGATTCAGGTTATTTTTGACTTATATTCAAATATGATAGATGTTTTAATTCCACTTGTTTAGATTTAAAATTAGTCTCTCTAATAACAGTAGAGATTTAGATAACCAACCCTGAAGGATATTGACCTCAGGAATAGGAACCCATAAACCTTTTTCACTTGCTGCTTTTATAAATATAATGTAAATGAAAACAAAATGCTTTTGTTGATAAGATAGTCATTGTACCTAATCGTAAGTACCAGGTCTCACAACCACATTCATGACATCATTTGTTTGTGAATTTAAGACATCTCACCTCATTTTTATTTTCACATTTTTATTTAATTAATCGGGAGTCTGAAACAGTGAAGACTCCTGTCGCTCTTGTAACAGTGTGGAATATTCTCTTCTCTCTGCCTTTGACCTCATGAGCCATGAGACTCTTTCTCTCAGGCTCATGGTTGACACCTCTCCTCAAGGGCCTGTCTTTGATTCTAACATCTGCAAGAGCAATAGCTCCTCAGTCTCAATCCCAAGGATTCTCCCCTCTGTCCATCAACATCTGCTCATTTGTCTATTCCGTCCAAGTTAGCAGTGACTTGACAAAATCAAGACCTCGCAACTGCCAGTATCTTCAGTAACAATATTTTAAGGTTAGATTCCACAATACAATGACTATAATCATTTACTTGCAAAAGTCTAATCCATTTAAACTCTTTTCCCCTTCACAAACTCACCTGACTAACTTCCAACTCTAGAGAAATCCACGATCTTCTCTGCGTGTGATTCTGCAGTGCCAAATGATGCTACACGAAAGTCACCACACTTGTATACTGGTCTCCCTCTACAGTTATGTCTATGACTCTCAAATGGGGCCTCACAGTTGAGCCCCACCCAACAATCATACAACTTGCTTCTAATGGATGTAATTTGCTCCCATTTATTGATTTCAATCAGATTTTGTGTCAAGAGCTGTTAACTCTCCTGGGGGGAAAGTACTTATTGCAACTGTGCTTATAAAAGAAGTCACAGGAAAGGGACAGAAATCATGCCAACTATTCAAGGCCGCTGGATGCTAGGTAGGTGTTAGTGTTTCACTTTTGCAACACGGCTTACATGTCTTCAAAAACCTGCTGTGAATGTTGGATTATCTAGACAAATTATCTCCACACTAAAAACTAAAAAACCCTCAAAATTTTGGTGTGATGGTTAGGATGAGAATGTCTCTGATAGACTATGATGTTTCAGTACTTAATCCCCAACTGGAGGCATTGGTTGGAGAGATTTAGAAGTTGTGACATTTCTGAAAGTAATGTGTCACTGGAAGTGGGCTTACAGAGCTAAAGACTCATGGCCTTTCCAGTTCACTCTCTGTGTCTCACACTGGTGGTTCAGCTTCTGCTCTAGCTGCCACAGCTGCTGTGTGCTGTCATGTTTGGGTTCTTATTCCCCTGGAATCTTAAGCCAAATACACACTTCCTTCTATAAGCTGCCTTGGTTGTGGTGTTTTATTATAGCAATAGAAAAATTAGTCCTCACAGTAAGTCAGAGATACGTTCTTTATATTTTATTCTTAACTATTTGTCCATCATTTATCTGTCTGTCTACCATTTATTTATCTGTCTGTCTCTGTTTCTATCCTCTCCCACCTACCTAATCTGTCTGTCAACTGTCTCTCTATCCTATATGTATGTAGACATCTATCATCTGTCTATCTATTTGTCTGTCTATGTATCTATCTTATATATGATACATAGATATATAATACATAGATGACTATATATTCACCATCTGCCTATCATCTATCGCTAATCTCATAACACATGTCTCACTTCTGAACACTTGTAAATGTTAAGATACAAGTGAAATTAAGAGAGTAGTCAGTTCCCTCACCTTTTATAGGTGCCTGACTTCTATAACTATCCTACCCGAGGCTATTTTCAGCTGACTATCTTTAGGGTCCTAAACTGTTTTGCTTTAAAAATGTAAAGAACAGGAGCCTCCAGGAACTTTTCATTTTTCCAACCCTCCTCCTTCAGGCCAGCAGACCAGTGCCTGAACTCAAGCTCCACATCCCTTTGAGATGAGGCTGAGGCCTGGACCTCAATACTCTGCTTTGCTCCCCAACATCCTTCCTCGTTTTCCTGCTGGAAGTGCTTCCCTAACAACCAATACCATGGGGATCCTCCTCCCATAATCTACTCTTGGGAACTGGGCCCCAGGCCTTGATTGTACTTCTCCAGTCCTATCTAAGCCCAGGCCAGCTCTCAGGGCCTTGAACCTCAGTCACAGCGGTGGATGTCCTCAGAGTACCCACCAGGGAAGAATGGGACAATAACTGAGACACCTGCAGCCACCATGTAGGTTCCCCATTCAAAATCCCCAGTTGTTCTCCAAAGCTGAAAAACGGTGGTTGGGTATAGTTTTTTTTCACCCTCATTTCGAAAAGAAAAGAGATAAAATGTAGTTACTTGTTGAAATGCCAAGTTCCTTTTTTAAAAAAAGGAAGTAAATGCCAGGCAGTGGTGGCACATGCCTTTAATACCAACACTCAAGAAGCAGGGCAGGCAGATAACTATCTATTTGCTCTCTATCTATGGGTTTGAGGCCAGCATTGTCTGCAGAGGGAGTTCCAAGACAGTCAGGGCTACAGAGAGAAATCTTGTCTCACAACACCAAAACACAAAAATAAATACATAAATTCATAAATAATATAAAACGCAAAATAAAAAATTCTCTCCCATCCATCAATAGTTTGGCTTTCTTTCTGAATGTCATCTTCAGTCATCCTTAGAGTGAATACCACCATATACCTCTTCCTCTCCGTCTCCCTTCTTTGTTTTTCTATTCACTCTATAAGACTCAACACTACCTTCTTTGCAAATCACTTACCACCTAGCTGTGAACATTGTCATTCGACCACTGACCTTCCCCTTCTGAGAACTCAGAGGCAAACTTGTCTACACTTCAGTCTTCTCAATGGTGCTGTGTGCAACTCTTATCTTTACGAGTGTATTGAAGTTTCCAGGGGCCGGCAGGGTATAGAGCACAGATGATGTCACAGCTTGTCACGGACCTTTATCCCTTCCTGCCTTTTGTTTTGCTCATGGTTGCCCCCCATACATTCCTAACAGATGACTTAATCGTGCGCAGAAGCGTGTGGGACTGAGATAGCAAAGAAATGATGACAAGCAGAGCCAAGAGCGATCCACAGAGTGTGGGAAATGAGAAGAGAAGTTAGGAGAGACTCAGATCCAGTGGGAGGTGACCTTCAGTGTTAGCTGATGGCTTATGCTAGATGCATTATTTCCTTAGAATCTAAATAGGATAAAGCCTTCTGTGGGTCTTCGCTGGGAAGGGGACATTTGTTAACTTTTATCACAAGACTCAAGTAATAAAAAACACATGTAATATTGTGCTGAGTGCTGATGAGACCCAATTCAATACAGATGATTTCAGATCAAAACTGGCTTCTAATTTAGGGCAGCTGAGACACGTCCACACTAGTGTGACATATCTGAAAATGTGCACAAGGTAAGTAAATATAAAAATTAAAGATATAAAATAAGCTAAGCGACATAGACAGGTCCTGAGGGTAGAGAGGACACAGAAGACTTACATATTCATTTTTCGTATTCATCACTTTATGGGCATCCTGCCAAATAAAAGCTACAAAGCCGATCAGGAAATGCTATGGAAAGGAATAGAATAGCCCAGATCCTGGGGCACAAGTCAGGGAGCTAATGAAAGGAATCTAAGCTATGTGGGCAACTGAAGATAGGAAGATCAACCAATGCTTATACTTAACCTGAAGCTATCCAGCCTTACTAGGATGTACCGTAGAGTAGAATTTATATACGGAATAGCTCACGTGGGAATAGTCTAGGTATTTTTGCTAAGTTGGGAGGGGGAGTAAGTAAGGATGATTCACAGCCGAAAGAAACAAGTGGGTTCAATGTGACATTCCTTAAAGGAGAAAGGCAAGAGCATATAGTATCAGCACGAACAGATGAATGCAGTAACAACAGGCTCTGGTCCTACAAGGGCTGATAAACAGTCAAGGGGACAGACTTATTCAGACATCTTTGGAAGAGTCATGGGGAACACTGGGGAGATGTGCTTGACCCTCGTGATTAAGTACAACAAAAGAACTGGTGACAACCTTGACAGCAGTGTAATCTCCACATTCAAGAGGTGCTGGAAGCAAAGACTAGGAATTCAAGGTCACTCTCCTCTACGCAGTGAGTTCAAGGCCACACTGGCCTACCTTAACTCCAGTCTCCCAAACCAAACAGGTGCACAACAAGCAAAAAATCTTTGAAAACAACCAAGCCAGTAAAACAAAACAACAATAAAACAGTCTAAAGCCACAGGTGTTTCTTCCACTCGACCTTCGCTGTAGTTTTCTAAGCTATAAGATGTAGAACACTTTCTCAGGTAGATCCCCCTAATTAATATTCTTTTATGTTCCCCCATCCCCAGGAGGTTCTAGCATCCTGGTCTATGTTAATGGGTAACATTAAAAAATAATTTCCATGGTCAAAAATAATCTTGGACAACACAGAGTAAAAAGTAAAATCTGTTTCTTTATAGCAGGGTCCTACCATCTCTACTTTTCCCTTTTATACATATAAAATTCTTAAATTGTAAAAAAAAAAAAAAGGAAAGAAAGAAAAGAAAAAAGAACAAAAGAATGAACGAAAGAAAGAAACAAACAAAAAAAAGAAGCTCATTTGAATTGACACATGATTATGAGAAATTGAGAGTGAGAAAGGGAGAGAAAAGGAGGGATGAGAGAGAGGGGGAGAGGGGGAAAGAATGGAGAGAGAAAATATCCTCTTAACTATTTTCAGTTAAACTTCATATTCACAAGGCTATCATTTTGAAACTATTCTTTCTGTCTTTGATATGAAAATGTGTGTGGTTAATCACAGATTGGAAGAAACATGTCATGATGGATTTTAGTTTGACTTACTGGAATCACTTCATGAGGGATACACCCAATGCTCTGTAAGACAATCTGGGAAAGCACTGCTGTGTAACAAGAGGTTTTTACTTTTTAAGATCAACAGTCTCACCAGATTCTGTTTGCGCGGCAGCTGTATCTGCGTAGCTATACAAACCTATGTTTTCCTGTCTTGCCAGGTTGCTGGTTGGTTTTGCTTGTTTGTCTCAGAGCAGAAACCAAGTTTTAGTGCTTTTCCTTTAGTGCCTATGACAGCTAATGTAATATTTGATCGGCTAGTACTTCTCAAATACCCACTGACTCAGAATGGATGGGTTGCCAACATGGTTTCAGTCCTTTGGAGCTAGAGGGAAAGAGACCAGGGAATGAAAAGGCACCACTAAAGCAATAGAGAGAAGAGTCATTTTGAATACTCTGTAACGAAATAAAGTCTGGGTTTCCAAAATAAGGGAATCAGGGAAAGAAAAATACTTGAAAAATGTTATTAATTATGTCCGGTCAATTAAATTCAATAGGATTTTCTTTTTAAAAAATATCATACATATATGTGTGTCTGTTTGTATGTTTGTTCATGAGAGTGCTGTACTGTTGTAGGACATTGTCATCAGGTCCCCTGGAGCTGGAGCAACAGGTGATTGAGAACCACTGTGGATACTGGGAGTCAAAGCCAGGTCCCCAGAACAGCAATACACGCCCTCACCTACCGAGCCATCTCTCTAGCATGAAGTCGAAAGAGTTCAAGGAACCATGCACTCACTTAGAAGACTACCATTCCCTACTGCTGCTGCGCCATTGGCAACACCAGTGCCGCCATTTTAACACTTCGTGTGAACTATGTTTTCAGGCTGCCATTCAGCAATTAATATCAAATCAGAAGCTTCTTCGGGGAAAAGAATGATAGAGAGAAAAAGCCATGAATTTTTTCCACGCTACCGTGAGCTGCATAACTGCTCGATATCACAAGAGTTCAAGGTTTTGCTGTCTGACCAATATGTGCTTTCTTTTATCAAGTGAGATCACCAATGCGCTGCTGCTCTGGAACACGCTTCTTACACAATTACATGGATAACAGACTACAGTTGGAGCTGGTCATCACCATCAACCTTCTTGGAGCTGCTTACCCAGGCTTAAGCTTTGGTCAGCATGGAATGGGACACAAATAAGACCTATCCAAAAGGCCAGATGTGCTCACATCCTCAGAACATGAGTCCTTAGCAACATTAGGTGACTGATAGAGATGGAGATCCCAGCAAAGGACTGTCTTTAAATAGCTTGTAGCTTGATCAAAGGGCCTGCCATGAAATCAATCCAGGCAGGGAAGTGCAGACCGGAATGATGACAGCAAGTACTGTATTTGTGGTCAAGGGGCAAAGTCTATGGGGCAAATCGTAGCTGGGGCAAAATGGGACCAGATTTAATAAATACCTGCTAGGCAAGACTGAGCCACTGTAAACCCACCAGGGCATCACACACAAGTGTTTTCCAGCTTGGAGTCTAGTCCGACTTCATAAAGCAGAGTAAAGTTACTAGAGTAATGTTTTGATTTTTGTTTTGGTTTGATTTTGGTTTGTTTGTTTTTACTATGGGAGAAACTGCCAGGATTCTCATTTTTTAAAAAATATGAATGACTTGCTTATACATAAAACCCTAAACAGCTCCCCAGAGATAAAAGAACAAAACCACAATCTGTCATGCAAGAATTCTCAGACAGCTAGGAGACACAGGCCCACAAAACAGATCGAAAAGCTATAGTCGAATGGGAACCATGGGTGAGGGAACGCGGACGGCATGGAAACAGGAAAGGGGGAACGTGTGGGTGAGACCATCCCGGGAAATCACACAAAAGAGACAACTGAAGACGTTTAAGAAGTCAGCCTAGCATGCAGGGCTAGGGCGGGGCAGCGTGTTCCAAACAGAGCGAGTGCCGAGAGTCTGGTCCAGCATACACAGGGCAGGGCGGGGCCAAGTGGTCTCCGAAGTACGAATGAAGTGGACATCGCTGGGGAGACAAGATGTATTCAGAATGACTGTGGCCAGGTCATCAGTTGCCTTTAAGTGGAGAGCTTGTATATTATTTAAAGGGCAAAAAAAGTAGACTTTTATGTAAGGAAATTGTTTGATTTTTTACTTTAAAGTGATTGTTTGAGTGCATGTTGGGAGGAGATGGGGAAGGATGGAAACCAGGAGACGAGCCAGGGCAGATACCTCTCTTGCTGTATACCGCAGTCACAGACTCTACTGATCGACAAAGCAATGGCTACAGGACTCACTTGGGCTCCATTTGGGACATAAAACCGATGAATCAGGTGCCACATTTAAGGCTTCTAGGAAAATGGCCGTAAAAATGTGCAATAAAAAGAAAGATAAATAATATTCCTAAAATTTAATTAATCTCTCTCTTTCATTTTTCCTACTTCAGTGCCAAGCTGTGCTCCTGATGGGAACAATCTAGACATTGTTCCATTAGTATATTTCACTTTTATATCAAGCCTCACAATTTACAAGTCTTATTTAGGGTAATGCACTTGCATTTGACATATTTACAACCTTCCCATTTATTATTCAAAACAATGCTATGCTTAGGTATTGAGGATCAATAAGACCTCCATAATGTTTATACTGTCATATCTTTTATGGCAAGCTCCAAGTATTTCAGGTTTGTTTTTATGGGTGGTTTTTGAAAAGGCAATTTTATGGCCTTTACTGTGCCTTAGGTAAATGATTGGTTGGCAAAAATCCCTTGGCGATGTGTGCAGGCTCTTAACCGGGCCACACAGAAGCAAGGAGGAAATTGTAACTAGTTAAAGTGATGTTTCCATCATTTTAATGCATGTGTACAAATTGTTACTTTTTCCACACAAGCATTTTTTCTGCCTTCTTCCTCCCTGCCCTCCTTTCTTTCCCCCAGTTCTTTGTTCCTTTTGGAATACGTTGATTTTGAGGAATGTTTCCAGTCTTGAGACTCTTTCATTGTTTGCAATTACTAAACATTGAATATGGAACTGCAGGAAAAAAAAAGGCATCGCTAGTCTCTTTATTGAACTAGAAGAAATTGCAGTCACCACAGAAAGCAAAACCTCATCATGTAACCCTCCTTTCTGTGGCTTACCACCCCTTGTAAAGCTTACTTGGGGTGAAGTACTTCGATTGTCCCTGAATGAGCAGAGATGTCACAGGACTTTTCTAATACTTCATTTTATTTTTTTATTTATTTATTTGATTCTTTTATTTTTTATTGGATATATACTATATTTACATTTCATTTCCCTTTTTTCTGGTTCCCTGCCCCCCAAAGGTCCCACATTAAAAGGTACTATATATCCATTTAGATCTTGCACGAAGTCACTGTGTTTGCAGGTTCAGGGGGGAAACAAATCGAGTCCCAGCAGCCTTTTACTTGTTTCTATCACAGTCAAATAAGATGAAGACAAAGAACCAAAGTTAACTCGCGCGCAGACCTTGCCCCTGCCTTTGCTAGAGGAAGCAAGAAGCCTGTAGTCCGGGAAGGGGCACGGCGTGCTGTTCCTCAACGGGCTTCCCACTTGTTTTACTTAGGTTGTTTACATCGGTTTTGCTAAACAGACACAGGGTTGAGAAGATAAATTCCCACTCGACTGCGATTATTCTTGGACACGAGCTGGGTTCTCACAGCTGTCTACTACCCTTCTGTGGGCGCCTTGGAGAATTCCCTGTGTACAGATGTCTTGCTACACCTTCACACGGAGGTAACTGCATTCCATGGCCTCCATTCCTAGTGATTACAGGTACCTTGTGCTATCAGCAGATACTCGGCTCACTTCCAGAGGCTTCTTAGAAAGTCCATAACATGAGCTCATGCGGGATCTTGGTGAGTAACCCACATTGATCCATGAGTAACACATTCTCTAACAAACTCATAGAAGAAAGGCAGGTCCCAGTACAGACACCTCTGCTTTGACTTGACTGGCAGTAGAATAAACACAATTATTGTCTCTATAGACACTTCAGGGATTATGTCATTATGTGTGTCAATTCTATGAAAATATCACTATCACCATAGGGCTTTGTGGAACATGTGTTAGGATCACTGTAGGGCTCAGATGAATCTGTACAGAGAAATCTTCACAGATTCCATAAACTCCATTCTTTTCATATTATTTTATTTTGTGTATGTGCATTGCATGTGGCACATACATATTTATGCAGTTGTGTGCACAGGAGATGGAGGGTGCTTATGCATAGATATATGCCCCCTTCTACTCACACACATATGGAGGGCAGATATTAACATCAAGTGTCTTCTAGGATTACTCGCCATGTCATCTTTGGAGACAGGCTCTCTCATTCAATGTGGAACACACCCAAATTGCTCGTCTGGCTAGAGTAATCTCTAGGGAATGTGCCTTTCTTCATCCCTCCAATCCAATGCTTGAGATTACAGACACAGTGTTTATACAGGTGATGTGGACCTGAGTTAGAACAGTGAGGTCTGAGCAACAGGTCCTTTACCCACTGGGAAATCTCCTCAGTTCCTTCAGTCCATTCTTAACCCAGTAACACCTTTGATAAATGTAAGTCGTCTAAGAATTCTTAGTGGCTTGCTCTTAGCTACATAGATTTCCAACTTCTGTAAAGTCTATCACATAACCTATTCTAGTTTTTGTTCTTCTCACGAATGGAGGGATAAAGGATAAGAAAGCACAGGAGAAATTGCAGAAGATAGGTCTGAAAGTCACTAAGAATTGAATGCTTTAATCACAGCAAAAGCAAAGCAACCCCCAAATCATATTACTTTAAATTACATTTGTAATCAGTCAGAAAATAAATGGTTGTCAAAACAGTTCTGTGTTTTAAAAGATTTGCTTGAGACCATGTGAGATATTATCATACTTTTCAGTTCCTATCTTTGAAGAGGAAATATTTTGCAAGTCTTATATGAATGATCTATTTTCTGAATCCATTGAAGCAAAGTCAAATTTTTAAGAGTTTAAACATGCCATACTTAATGTGTTATCAAATGTTTAGCAAATGTAATTGGCTGGATGTGAGCTTCCAAACCCCTTGACTTTAGAAAGGTATTTATGTAACTAGTCATTGATGTATTTTAAATCAGCATTGAAAGACAATATAAACAACCAAGACTAAATTAATATGCTTAGGAGAACATTAAAAAATGCCGCTTGCAAAAGAATCTCATTGAATATCCACCACCAGAGAAAATTACAGCAAAAATTATGGTGTGCACATTTTATAACCATTCACTAAAGTTCATCATTTCAGCTAATTGTGGACTGATGAGGGTAAGATGAACTACCGTTTCCTCTGGGGTTGACTGCAATCCAGGGTAAGTGTCAAGTATGGACACGTGCCTATCAATATAAGCACAGAGCATCTGGGGCTCCCAAACTTTAATATATTTAAGAATCACATAAGATTCGGATTCAGTGTTCCCATAACACCTTCAGAAAGTTTGGTTCTGAAAGTCTCGGATATAGTCCAAGCGCCTCAGGCATTCTGAAGCAGGGATTCCACAAGCTAGGGGTGAAGGATCGCTGCACCAGAGAGCAGTCCACCGCGGCAACAGTCACAGCTTGTTTCCCACCATGAGCCAATTCCTCAGCCTGAGCTGCCACAGAGCACACATTCACCAGTGATTCTGAATAAACACCTGAGCGCATGTGGTTAAGCGGCACCGTGCATGCATAAATGAAATGTGATGTGCAAATTTAGAAATTAGTCCGTTTCTCTATTTTAGTTGTGTAAGTTTGAGACAATGTCTCTCTGTGTAGCACTGATCAGACTGGAACTTGATGTGGGAAGCTCAGGTTCGCTTCAAACCACAGAGAGTTTTCTGTCTTAGCATCCTGAATATTGGGATTATAGGCACACACTACCCTACCCTTCTCAGTTTTTCTTTTTAGGAAACAGGTTGTCCTGGGTAAAGCTAGAAGATACTACAAGTGACACTGGATACAATGCTTTAGAAGGAAATATCTGTGGAATGGATCTACGTGGGTTTGACTCCATTCTTGGATGCACAGGGAGTCCACTTCTCATTAACTTATAGTATCTGGCCCATTCTAATAAATAGTGTCATTGTTCCATCTAAGAAAGACACACAGCTCCATGAAACCCACCCTGGCAAGTTAGATTTCCTCTGAGGTACAAGCAGTTCCCCTGGGAATGCTAAGACAAATTAATTATAGTTCTAACAGGATATTTAATATAAATATCCCACTGAAATCAGTAAAAGAAAACAGGCTTTTATCTACCACAAAATGTACATTTTTCTTTTTTTTTATTTTTTTTATTGTATATATTCTATATTTACAATTCATTTCCCTTTTTTATATGCTTACACATACTTATTATAGATTTGGGACTATATAGCAATTATATGCTTACACATTCAACATAAACTGTTATATTTTTCCATTAAAAATATAACAGTTTATGTTGAATGTGTAAGCATATAATTGCTATATAGTCCCAAATCTAATATATATTATATATATTATTGTATATATTTATAGTATATATAGCATTATATATACTACAGCATATATTACAGTTATATACTATTTTACTGTACATATAATATAGTATATATATACTAGAGAATATAGTGTATATAGTATTAGTATATATGTACTACATATACTATCTAATATATACCCTAGTTATCTAACATATACACATACATAATATATAGCATACATATATAATATTAATAATATAATAGTTATTAATATAATAGCAGCAAAATAATATTAAAATTTGTTCCAGTAATATATATATATATATTACTGGATATATATATATACATATATATATATATATGTATATATATATATATCCTCTCCTAGTGGCAAGACTTGAAAAGATCAATTACATGGCTAAGATTAAAAACTCAGAAGACATCAGGTGTTGGCGAGGATGTGGAGAAAGAGGAACACTCCTCCACTGCTGGTGGGAATGCAAGCTGGTACAACGACTCTGGAAATCAGTATGGCGGTTCCTCAGAAAACTGGGCGTGATACTTCCGGAGGACCCAGCCATACCACTCCTGGGAATATACCCAGAAGATTCACCAGCATGCAATAAGGATACATGCTCCACTATGTTCATAGCAGCCTTATATATAATAGCCAGAAGCTGGAAAGAACCCAGATGTCCCTCAACAGAGGAATGGATACAAAAAATGTGGTATATATACACAATGGAGTACTATTCAGCCATTAGAAACAATGAATTCATGAAATTCTTAGAGAAATGGATGGAGCTGGAGAATGTCATACTAAGTGAGGTGACCCAGTCTCAAAAGAATACCCATGGTATACAGTCACTGATAAGTGGATATTAGCCTAGAAGCTTGGAACACCAAAGACACAAATCACATATCAAGTGATGTCTCACAAGAAGAAAGGAGTGGACACTGGTGCTAGAATGGACCAAAACATCATTGTGGGAGAGTACAAGAACAGTAAAGTGGGAGGGGGTGGATGCGGGAGCAGGGGGAGGGAAAAGGACATGTGGGACCTTTGGGGGTGGGGAACCAGAAAAAGGGAAATGAATTGTAAATATAGAATATATACAATAAAAAAAATAAAAAAAAAAGAAAAATGTACATTTTGTGGTAGATAAAAGCCTGTTTTCTTTTACTGATTTCAGTGGGATATTTATAACCTCACCTCTCTAGTAGGTCTCAATATAGAGTTTTTGGCTTGTTTTATCTCAAATGTGAGCACTTTTGTCTTTTTAAACAAGATCACTTTGACTTTCTCTTTAACTGAGTCTCCTGGTAGGTAGCTCTAGCTCTCCTGGAACTGGCAATGAAGACCCTGTTGGCCTTGAACTCACAGAGATAAACCAGCCTCTGCTTCCCAAGTGCTGTGACTAAAGAAAGGCATATGCCAGCACACCCCGCTAAAAATCATCTTGCCCCAGCACACATCTATTCAAGGGAGCTACCCAAACGCGTGCCCAGTCAAAAAGTTATCTATCCCATAGAAAACAGGAGTGAACACACCGAGTCACACACCTGTGTCTGCTTAGGGCCAATGTCCATCCTCTTAAGAAGGTCATTTAAGAAGGCAGTGACACTTTCCCAGGGGTAGATGCTGTTAGAGCCATCCAGGACGATGACTATGTCCAGCTGTGTGCTACATTCTGTAATAGAAGAAAGCATTGTGCGAGTTAGACGGCTACCTTCTTAGGAGCAGGTGAAGTATTTTCCTGACTGGCAGAATCCCATCTTAACAGATGCACTCACTGAACCGTTGTTATTGTATTATTTTTAGAAAAGCTTAAGTGAAGAATTATTGTATTTGTTTATAATCAGTTTGGAGTTTGTGTCACAGAAACTGTCTGTCTCTGTCTTTGTCTCTGTCTCCTCCGCCTCTCTTTTCCCTTCTTCCCCCTTTCCTCCCTCCATCCTTTGAGACAGGGTTTCTCTGTATAGCCCTGACTGTCCTGGAACTTGCTCTATGGACCAGGCTGGCCTCAAACTCAGTGATTGGCTTACCTCTGCCTCCCAAGTGCTGGGATTAAAGGTGGGCACCACCACTGCCTGGCCGTCTGCTTTAATTACACACACACACACACACACACACACACACACGGGAATTCTCTCATCATGGGTTTGATATACTATTTCTTTTTTTATTTTTTTGGTTTTTTGAGACAGGGTTTCTCTGTGCAGCCCTGGCTGTCCTGGAACTCACTCTGTAGACCAGGCTGGCCTCGAACTCAGAAATCCGCCTGCCTCTGCCTCCCAAGTGCTGGGATTACAGGCGTGCGCCACCACTGCCCGGCTACTATTTCTATTCTGTACATCTCAAAGGAAGTTATTCTCCTCAAAGACATTCACCATTTAAATACAACCAGCATGAGAGCATTAGCTATGAAGTTTAAACACAATCCTCAATGTTATTTCCACTAATATCAATTCCAAAAGTAGGAGCAAAGTTTGGTTATATACTGACAAAACAAATGTTTGCCTAAGTGGGTAATGCTGGTCGATGACAAATCCGGGAAGCCTTTTGGTGTGCTCTTCTCTATACATGTAGCTCACTCATTGCTTACGGTTTCAAACATGCACAAACATTGTACGAAATGTGTACCTTGTACAGGGGCGAATGACTTCACAACTTGAAATGTAGGGCTGACATCAGAACATATGCCAGTCGTATAATGTAAATGTCCACATCTATAGGCATACAACGGCCCACATGCCTTTAAAAAAGAAAAAAAAAATAAAAGCAAATCTTTAAAATTGAACATTATCCAACAGGGTTCAAGACATGAATGACGACATTCCCATTTTTTTTTAATGAGATATATTACTCTTTTCTTTCTCACCAGAAATCCTCCATTCGGGTTGGTGACTAAAGTTGATCCAAATGTCATGTTTTCCTTTATTTCTGTGACATTGGGAATCGATGTGTTAACTACAAAAATAGAACAAGATTTCATGAGTGTGAAACTATGTTTCATAATATGAAATTAAGTGTCTCCTCATTAAAACATTCTCTCTGCTTGGCTCATCTCATAGCACATTCTTGTTCTGGTTCAACTAAATAGAATTCCCGGTACTGGAAATATAATGAACAAGTTAAGGCTAAAGAGCTGGCTGATGTCCCAGAGACTTTGTCTCTATCTCTGGTTCAAATAGTTTGGCTGGACTTTGAAAGAATGCAGAACTAGCAGGGCAAGGAGAATGTGGGATTGGTTTTCACACGTTTTTGCTAATTAAAACAAATGCAATATTCAGTTTCATAAGAGTATAGCGATAATTGATGTTCTTGGTTATAAACAACCGAAGGCAAAATGTAACTTCTGGAAGGAAAACTGGCCGAGCAATAGAGCAGCGAAGTCAAACAAAAAATGTTTTTATCGTGACTTTGAAATTCATAGGGACGTCAGGAGAGCCGCAAAGGAAGCTGGATCAGGATTAGAGACGCGTCCAGGAAGTTTGGATGAAGAGCATACAGGGAAGGGAGAGCGTTAGACAGTCCAAAGAGCAACAGTGCGCCGTAGCATTCTGACCTGACCAAACTGGCAAAGAGCACTGCTTAATCATTCACGTTCAAAAAGAAAGTCTCGACAAGAAAAGGGAAGGCTTTTAAACTCCGCTTGCAGCGGAATGCATGAATATTTGAAAGGGACACAATTCGAGTTCAAGAAAGACTCTTAGCACGGTTCCACTATTCATGTCTGCACGTGTCCTCACCTACAGACTTACAGTCAACGACAAAACAGATTCCTCAATGGTCCATCTCACTTCCTAAGCTGGGAACTGGGTTCTGATCAAAGATTCAGTTGACTTTGCTTTGAAACCATTTTTTTCCTATTTTTGTCTTATTGAAAATAGATTTTTTAAACAGTTTGTTCTGTTTGTGGTTTTGCCTTGCCCAGCCCCTCCCAGCTGCTCCCTGCCTGTTCTTCCCTGCAAATCCACACCTTGTCTTTCCCTCATTAGGAAACAACCAGGCATCTAAAGAATGATAAT
Source organism: Apodemus agrarius (assembly GCA_964023405.1). Taxonomy (NCBI): domain Eukaryota; kingdom Metazoa; phylum Chordata; class Mammalia; order Rodentia; family Muridae; genus Apodemus; species Apodemus agrarius. Next base: position 41,394,693 of record OZ030020.1, on the reverse strand, counting down.
AAAATAAAGTAATGATAATCAAATAAATAAAGATAAGATAAAACAAAAACAATCTAATCAAGCCAAAGAAAAGACACTGGAAACATACATAGGTTCAGAGACACACACATTCACACACAGACAGATCCAGAAAAACATTATATATGCACAAAGGGATTATAATAATTTTTAAAACCATGACAAAGCATTATGAGTAAAGAATCTTGAACTGAGCTACTGTGTACATTGGTATCAAAAGATCTGGATTTGAGATTTTAAAAGAGGGTTGCCCAGAATAAGCATTACTGTAACAATGATAGGATACTGAAAATGTTTCCTAGCAACCTGAAGAGATCAACTCCAGTAGCCAGATAGGACTCCCAGTGGAGCGATGGGGACACCAACCCACCTATAAAACTTTCATCGCAAAATTGGTCCTGACTACAAGAAATGCAGAGGCAAAAACGGAGCAACGATTGGTTTAGCTTGGGATCCATCCCATGGGTGGGCACCAATCACGACACTATTACTGATGCCATGCTGTGTTGTGGATAGATTTTAATGTTGTTTGTGTAAATTCTGCTCCTGAAATCACATGGGAACCCAAGCATCTCCACTGAGGGTCCCTGCCTCCAGTTGGCTATGATTGGGAAATACAGTTGCTAGTGGCAAATGGCTGGGCAGAGAGACAGAGGTGGGACTGCTGGGATTCCTCGGCAAAAAATGCAGGAGACAGGTAATAGAAGATTCTGCCATGACAAGGGCATAGAAAACAGACAACACTGGGACAGGGCAGAAGGGTGAAGTAGAGGAAATGTTGGTGCAGGGGAAATCAGCCCCATGGGGCTGTCCAGCAGGGTCCAGGGCAGCAAAGATAAAATATAGATTTAGTATCAACTCAGGAATATTGGAGGGGAGTGTGTTAGCCACATGGAGATTCAGAAGTGGTCCAGCCATTGAGCTAGTTAAAGAATATTAAAAATAAGCTGGAGTGTGTGTGTGTGTGTGTGTGTGTGTGTGTGTGTGTGTGTGTTTCATTCATGAATCCAAAATACCTGTGCGGGTGTAGAGAAGGTGCTAGCACTTGTCAGAAGCATAGGATTAATCATTGACCGGCACCAATGTTGTGCTTGCAGACAGCAGCCTAGCAGAGTTGTCCTCTGAGAGGCTCTATCAGCACTGGATTGAGACAGATGCAGGTACTATAAGCCAAGCATTGAACTGAGGTTAGGAACCTATGAAAGAGTTAGGGGAACAATTGAAGGAGCTGAAGGAGATAGCAACTCCATAGGAAGACCAACGGCATCGACTCATCTGTACTCCTGGGAGCTCCCAGAGACTGAGCCACCAACCAAAGAGCGTACACAGGCTGGTCCAAGATCCCTGGAACATATATAGCAGAGGGCTGCCTTGTCTGGCCTCAGTGGGAGAGGAGATGCCTAATCCTGGAGAGATTTGATGCCCTAGAGTGGGGGGATATGAGGGAGCACTCTCTAAGAGGTGAAGGCAAAGGTGGGGAAAAGAACTCTGCAAGGGGGGACCAGGAGGAAGAGGAGGAACATTTTGGATATAAATAAACAAATTAATTTTAAAAAGAAAGAAAAAATATGTTCTACTGTTTTTGATGTAGTTACAAACCTCTGGGCTAGTTTGAAAACTATTCTAGCTTCAAGGATAGGGGACTAGTTCCTACCAAAAAAATTTATTTTGTAAATAACAGTATAAATCCTAGAAGAAGGGGAAAATGCACAAAGCAACCATCTGAAGGAGTTGCGAAATGACCTCAAACATGCAGATGCTACACAGAGTCCATACTTAGAAAGAAGAGGCAGGTACTGGGCGAAGTAATTGGTTTGGTGTTTTATTTTGGTTTTCCTTTCCTTTTCTCCTTAAAGAAGTACCCTATTAGGTAATAAAATTCGAACAGGAGTTCTTGGTTTACTACCTTGAAGAAAAAGAAGTTAGAAATTTAGGGCCAATGACAGCATCTTTAAAAAGGGAGCAGGGAGTGCCTTGGAAAAGAAGCCATGTAAGGACAATGACAATATATGTTTATGTATTCTGTCTGTTTTTCTGGATAGCTTGAAGGGGCAATGTGAACAGTAGACTCCACACAGCCTAGTGGAAATAAAAAGAACCAAACCCAACTTTCACAACTTCTAACTGAAAAAAGAAATCAGAATCTGGGAAATGTGCTCTGCCAAATATATTACCCGCTAGTATAAAAAAAGTTAAGAGCATTCAGAGGAACATAATAGATAAGTATTTCTATACTTAAAATTAAAAATCCAGCTTGTGTTTTAAAAATATGAATAACTAAGGAGAAGTTTTGTGTGTGTGTGTGTGTGTGTGTGTGTGTGTGTGTGTGTGTGTGTTCTCACCTCAAGGAAAGGTAGCAGAAAGAAAAGATGTTGAGCATCCTTGGCGCTAGCATGAGTAGGCACATGGGTATTCAAATATCAATGGTAGCTGTGCTCATGAATGTAAAGGAAAAGACTCAGAATGAACAAAGAACTTAGAAAATGAAAGCAGGAGAACTGAAAAATTCACTGTCTGCAGTGAACTTGTAGACATGAATCATTTAATAATTTTTAACAATTTATGGATACTGAAAGTGTTCTAAATCTTCTCTAACTTTAGGAGTAATTTTTCCTTTTTCCTTTTCTTTTCCTTTTTTGTTTTTTGTTTTTTGTTTGTTTGTTTGTTTGTTTTGAGACAGGGTTTCTCTGTGTAACCCTGGCTGTCCTGGAACTCACTTTGTAGACCAGGCTGGCCTCCAACTCAGAAATCCGTCTGCCTCCGCCTCCCAAGTGCTGGGATTAAAGGCGTGTGCCACCACTGCCCAGCCAGGAGTAATTTTTCTAGTCATACCACATACAAATAGTGATATTTTTATCAAAACATATCCATTTGTTATACCTATGTCTTATATTAAAAAACTATTAATATATTTAATTACTGTAATTTCTGTCATTCAGTTTCCTTTACAAACTTGGATACTAAGTTGCATTTTATGGGAAGAACGTGGTAGATATGTCTACTTGGCAAACCACATGTTTTCAGTGGATACTGGACAATGGAAAGAGGTAAAGCTACAAATAGAATAGACTATTCAAATTCAATGGCTGTTTCCTGATGCGTTACTGAAATAAATTAAGGACCAAGGGAGCCACGATGTCATTCTATATAAATTCCAGATGTCAAATGGAGAATGATCTTTTATTACTTTTAGTATTTTCTTGGGTCACTTGAAAGTTGTTTGCAGTCAGGATATGGGCACAAGTCAGGACGGGCTGTTTAATTTTACGCACCTGGTAAATCCAACTTCACGCAAGGCATTGCTGTCTCTCTCCCAACTGGGCACTTATAGACATCTCCAGTTCTTGCTTTGGGTTGGCCAACTAAAGGAGAACCAATAAGAACCCTGGAATTTGAGAAGAAGCAAATTCAAATCTTAAACAGAAGAAATACATTTGTTTTAATTATTTTATGGTAAATTCTAAGACAGTAGACGTTTGTTCCCATAGACATTACTGGCTCATGACCTTGTTGGCAATTTAATTCTATCTAAAATAAGTAGAGTGTCACCCTCAAGTTCCAGATTGCTAATGTTGCTGTAAATCTTAGCAGTCAGTATGGCTATCATTAAGAAAACAAACAAGAACTGCTAAAAAAGATGTAGAGAAAATGAAACCGGCATATATTGCATTGCCTACAGCTACTCCAAATCAGTAAAGGTGCTTTAAGTCAGTGATGAGGCTGGAGAGATAATTCAGTGGTTAAGAGCACTGGATGCTCTTGGAGAAGACCCGGGTTTGGATTCCAGGATGCACATAGTGACTCACAAACATTTTTAATTCCAGTTCCAGGGAACCTGATGCCTGAGTCTAGTTCTGAGACCAGTACTTGCCCATCGCATACAGACAAACACGCAGATAAAAACACGCATACACATAAAATTAAAATAAGTATTTTTAAACATTAAAAAAGAAGTACACATTAAAAAAAATGACGAAAAGTTGCATTACCATGTGATCTGGCTTCTCCACTCTGGGGTATACACTTGAAGGATTTTAAGCCAGCAGGCAACAGAGAGAATTATACTGTTTCTTGCTACACTATTTACAATAGGCATGATATGGAACTGGCCTTGATGTTCATCAGCAGATAGAGTAAATATGTATAGTGCACGCGCGCGCGCGCGCACACACACACACACACACACACACACACAAACTAACGGAGAACACAACTATACCAGTTGCTGAAAAAGAGAACCAGATGTTGTGTGGAGAAAAAAGACAAATTCAAAAAAAAAAAAAACCAAGCATTTTATATTGTCCTTCGTATATAGAAGCTAGATTAAAATTATCTCTATATTTATACAGATTTAGATACATGACATGAAGGTCGAGGGGGATCCATGTGAGGGTGGAGGAGAATTAAAACAAAAAGGAGGGCAATGGAGAGAAAGACAGGTATCATGTATTATCTACCAGGCAGAAGCTAGAGTTAAAAGCTGCGCTCATGACTTATAAATCGCCGGAGCTTGCATGGGAGGCATGCGGTCAGCAGCCTGGGAGAGGAGAAAGAGGGAAGAACTGAATCCATTTGAGCAAAGTTAGATGATACCCATATATAAACATGGCATAAGGAATCACTTTGTACACTAACAGAAGTAATTTAAATAATGAAGAGATGTATGAGATAGCACAGATTTTGCTGTGTTGTCTTCTCTATCACTGCCATACTAGTCACAGCTAAGCCTGCTACTGGATTGCCTTATGAAAACCACAAGCATACATGCATTTTTCCCACGAGAAAGTGCCAATTTCAGAGAAAGCAGGAAACATAAACATGAGCTCATCCTGGGATTTAGTACGAGAAGGTCTTAGCTTATAATCACTTGGGAAGCCAGAAGAGCTGTGAGACCCAGGATCAAAGCACGTGTCTTTGTAGACGACATGATGAAATACTCCATCCGTGATGAAGAAAACGGTCGTGCATCAGTTTCTCCGTGCTGCAGGCTGGGCACAGGTCTGTGCTCTTCACCTAACAGTCTCCTGGAATATCTTCGGGAAAAGGCATTTCAGTATACATGGTTTGTAACGCCCTTCGGTGGATCCCTAACTGGTGATGTGATGATGGATAAAGAAATATGGCTAGCTCTAGGACTCTATTAAAAACTGTAAAACTCTGAACTTAAAGATTGTCTGAGACGATGTTCTTATGAGTTCAGAGAAGACACACACACATACACACACACACACACACACACACACACACAAATTAAAGTATTCTAAACCCATATCTATGTATAGTTGGGAATAGAAATGTGTCTCAATACTCTAAAATAATAAATATAGATTAGCTAAAGTTTAATAGGAACTTATGTAAATAACTTCACCAGACTGCACATTACTGTCTATATTTGTACAGGATGTGGGAAGCCTTACTTAATAGGAGTTCATGTGAAAAAGTCATGGAGGATTTGGTTGACAGCACAAAAGCCTGAGCCAAGGGTTTATTTTGGTGCCAAAAATGCTAATGTGACCTTAGGCTGGATTGCTGGAAATAGATGCTCTGGACAAGGAAAGTGATAGTCCCTCTGTGCTCTGCCCTGGTCATGTCTGGAATCATCACATTAAGTGGGACATAGGCACAATGGAATGCATTTAGTAGACTGTGACTCAGATTGTGCAGAAGCGGGCAATTTTGTCAGGGAAGAGATGCCCAAAGGAAAATTGGGACATTTAGTAAGGAAGAAAGTGTCCAAAGAAGGACTGAGAATTCATATAGGGGTACTAACACATAATCACTTTAACTACTTGAAAATTTGTCATGCTGACAAGCGATGGGGTTTATTTTATATAAACTTTTTGTAAGAGTTTATATTAATATAAATAAACTTATAAAAATTATACATACCAAGGTATTAAACAGAATTCCTTAAACATACAGTATGATATATCAGCTAAACAATTCCTTTTTTCTTTTTCTTTTTATTATTTCCTATATTCTTTGTTTATATTCCAAATGATTTTTCCCTTTCCCAGTTCCCCCCTCCCCATAAGTCCCATAAGCCCTCTTCCCTCTGCCCTTTCCCCAGTCAACCCCTCCCACTTCTCTGTTCTGGTAATCCCCTACATTGCTGCATCAAGCCTTTCCAGGACCAGGGCCCTCTCCTTCCTTCTTCTTGGGAATGATTTGATATGTGAGTTGTGTCTTGGGTATTCAGAGCTTCAGGGCTAATATCCATTTATCAGTGACTGCATTCCATGTGTGTTCATTTGTGAATGTGTTACCTCACTTAGTATGATATTTTCCAGTTCCAACTATTTGCCTAAGAGTTTCATGAATTCATTGTTTTTAATTGCTGAGTAGTATTCCATTGTGTAAATATACCACATTTTTTGTATCCATTCCTCCACTGAGGGACATCTGTTTTTTTTCCAGCTTCTGGCTATTATAAATAGGGCTCCTATGAAGATAGTAGAGCATGTGTCCTTATTGCATGCCTGGGAATCCTCTGAGTATATGCTCAGGAGTGGTATAGCAGGGTCCTCCGGAAGTGTCATGCCCAGTTTTCTGAGAAACCACCAGACTGATTTCCAGAGTGGTTGTACCATCTTGCCATCCCACTAGTAGTGTAGGAGTGTTCCTCATTATCCACATCCTTGCCAATACCTGCTGTCTCCTAAGTTTTTAATCTTAGCCATTCTGAGTGAGGTGAAATCTCAGGGTTGTTTTGATTTGCATTTCCCTAATTCCTAATGATGTTGACCATCTCTTAAGGTGCTTCTCAGCCATCCGAAGTTCTTCAGGTGAAAATTCTTTGTTTAGCTCTGTACCCAATTTTTTGATAGGGTTATTTGGTTTTCTGGGGACTAACTTCTTGAGTTCTTTGTATATATTGGATATTGGCCCTCTATTGGATGTAGGGTTGGTGAAGATCTTTTCCCAATTTTTTGGTTGTCATTTTGTCCTTTTGACAGTGTCCTTTGCCTTACAGAAACTTTGTAAATTTATGAGGTACCATTTTTCAATTCTTGATCCTAGAGCATAAGCTATTAGTGTTCTGTTCAGGAACTTTTCCCCTATGCCCATGTCCTCAAGGGTCTTCCCCAGTTTCTTTTCTATTAGTTTCACTGTATCTGGTTTTATGTGGAGGTCCTTGACCCACTTGGAGTTGAGCTTACTACAAGGAGATAAGAATGGATCAATTCGCATTCTTCTGCATGCTGACCTCCAGTTGAACCTGCACCATTTGTTGAAAAGGCTATCTTTTTTCCACTGGATGTTTTCAACTCCTTTGTTGAAGATCAAGTGACCATAGGTGTGTGGTTCATTTCTGGGTCCTCAATCCTAAACCACTGATCCACCTGCCTGTCACTGTACCAATACCATGCAGTTTTTTAAGCACTATTGCTCTGTAGTATTGCTTGAGGTCCGGATACTGATTCATTCCGCCAGAAGTTCTTTTACTGTTGAGAATAGTTTTAGCTATCTGGGGTTTTTTTGTTATTCCAGATGAATTTGAGAATTGCTCTTTCTAGCTCTTTGAAGAACTGAGTTGGGATTTTAATAGGAATTGCATTGAATCTGTATATTGCTTCTGGCAAGATGGCCATTTTAACTATATTAATTGTGCCAATCCACGAGGATAGAAGGTTTTTCCATTTTCTGAGGTCTTCTTCTATTTCCTTCTTCAGAGACCTCAAGTTCTTGTCATACAGATCTTTCACTTGTTTTGTAAGAGTCACACCATGATACTTTATATTGTTTGTGGCTATTGTGAAGGGTGTCATTTCCCTAATTTTTTTCTCAGCCTGCTTATCCTTTGAGTATAGGAAGGCTACTGATTTGCTTGAGTTGATTTTATATCCAGCCACTTTGCTGAAGTTGTTTATCAGCTGTAGGAGTTCTCTGGTGGAGTTTTTTTGGGTCACTTAAGTTTACTATCATATCATCTGCAAATAGTGATAGTTTGACTTCTTCCTTTCCAATTTGTATCCCTTTGACCTCCTTATGTTATCAAATTGCTCTAGCTAGGACTTCAAGTTCTATATTGAAAAGATATGGAGAGAGGGGGAAGCCTTGTCTAGTCCCTGATTTTAGTGGGATTGCTTCAAGTTTCTCTTCATTTAGTTTGATGTTGGCTACCAGTTTGTTGTATAATTGCTTTTACTATGAGCTAAACAATTTCTGATGTAGACAAAGAACAATAAAAATATTTCAAGATTTTAGGATGTAGTTCTTATTTCTAAGAAGCTATCATTAAAAGTATTCTAAAATAAGAAAGAAAAGTTTGCTACGTAAAGGTAATATCAAGGGAAATTTGAGAAGTAAGGATGACAGCAAGCGTAATTAATTACTGCAAGGACACTGTGTAAAACCTTGTGTTGCACACAAACCAGAAGTTAATAAGTGGATATACCAGAAGGAAAATTTATTTGTGACCTAATTCAAAGAGAGCCTCAGCTATTTAAGTGAAACGCTGGTCTAATTTAAAGGCGATGAAACCAAATTATTAAACTCATTATAGAAGCACTGATAGCATCCACCATTTACTGAGTTTATACCATGTGCCAGACACTGGCCTAAGTGCTTTCCATATATTAAAACATTAAATTCTCTCCTTAAAAGATAGCGGAAATTGGAAAGGAAGAAGTCAAACTGGGGAAGACCCTGGAGGACATGGGCACAGGGGGAAAGTTTCTGAACAGAACACCAATAGCTTATGCTCTAAGATCAAGAATTGACAAATGGGACCTCATAAAATTACAAAGTTTCTGTAAGGCAAAGGACACTGTCAGAAGGACAAAACAGCAGCCAACAATTTGGGAAAAGATCTTCACCAACCCCACATCTGACAGAGGGCTAATATCCAATATATACAGAGAACTCAAGAAGTTAGACCACAAAGAACCAAATAACCCTATCAAAAAATGGAAGTTGACTCCACAGTACATTTCATTTGCTTTAAACGCTTCATATCTTGTTGAAAAGATAAGTCCAAGTTTACTAGCATTGTCTCATTCCCTGGATTTTAGCTGAGCTCCTTGAAATACACTGGCTGCAGACTCAGCTTCCAATCTCACCTGACATTCTGAACCTATTTCCTTCTCTGATATCTGTGACACCGTGGGTTTACTGACACTGTTCACATGACATGACTTATATAAGTTAACCTATCCTGGACCATGTGCTTGAGAAGCCAAAATACTAAAGCCAAATGAATAAACCCAAGGGACAAGAGGAAACTGTAATCCTCAGAATCTTGAGGAATTATAAAAATCAGTGACTCTTTATGTCAGTAAGTATTGAGGTGACTGGTTAGGCAGCGCAGGAGAAGAAAACAGGAAAGGAATTTCCTGTTCCTCTGGCTTTTACAATCTTGCTTTGTCCCCTTGCAGAGTGATCTCTAAGACGTGGGTGCAGGAGGTGTGTTGTAGACACCTCAGTTGGGACTGGGCTTCAGAACTTGGTTCTTTGGGCAGTTATGGTGTTCTGTAACTGCCTCTGTTGCAAAGAGATGTCTCCTTGATAGAACATAAGAACTGACCCCAAAGGAACAGGAAGTTTGATGTGTGATTGGGTCTGGCTACCTAAACATGAGCTGAACAAAGACAACACCAGTAGACATGCTAATGTGAAATAGGGGTTCCCATGAGGCCTCAACTACAGAACAACAGGCAATAAAGGAATGCCGAGGGCGAGAGAAAAATGTCTTCTCCAGGGAAGAACACACCAAATGGTTATCCAATATCAGTTAGGGAGGGGGCAAATCACACACACACACACACACACACACACACACACACACAAGTGACTGAACATGTTGCACTTATATATTTAAGAATATATATGTGAAAATGTATATATTACTCTGTGTGTGTGTGTGTATGTATGTGTGTGTGTGTAATAATAACGGAAGAGTAGCTGAGCATAGAAGTGCATGCCTTTTCCTGCCCTCAGGAAGCAGAAGCAGACAGATCACTGTGAGTCTGAGACCGGACTGATCTACAAAGTGAGTTCTAGGACAACCAGAGCTATATATAGTGAGAATAAGTCTAGAAAAAAAATAAAAAGAAAAGAAGACAAAAAAAGGATATGAATTTGAAAGAAAGCAGTGTTAGGGTTGATATATGGGAAGGATAGGAGGGAGGACAAAGAAGGAGGAAATAATACAACTATTATAATCTCAAAAAATGAAAAATTATATAATAAAAACAGGAAGAAATTGTAAGTTTGGACCTCATATCCCCTGGTCCCTCTGTCTGTCTGTCTGTCTGTTGGTCTGACTGTCTGTCTCTTTCTGTCTCTCCCTACTTTGCAAAATATCTATAGTCATTTAGTAATAATTAGGGGGATAAGTGATAGAGTAGTACATTTGTAGAGTGACTTCAAGTGACAGAATCCACTCCGGAATACTAGGTACAGAGTCAAGAACATTTTTATAATGTTCTATGGCTATGGGATATCCAGCATCTCTTGCATTCCCAAAATTCCATCATGTCAATGGGACAGATATAGTGTGTGGAGGTGAACCCACTAGTTGGAAAATATAGTATTAGCATAGGAAACCTGCACAAGGAATGAAAATGGAGTCCAGAAAAGCATGGCACTAACAAAGCGGTTGTGAATGACAAGACAGAAGGAGATGGAGATTGTGGACAGTGCAGGGAATGCATGGAGGCAGGAGAATGAAGACCAAAAGGACAAATGTTGGGAGAAATGAGTAGTGGAAAACAACCGGATGAAGCTTCCAATACACACGGGGAAGGTGGGCTGAGACGGGGTTTGTCCTCTAGCACAAGGGAGACTAACTAGCAAATATAAGGAACCAGAATCTGAAGTGATACAACAATTACAGACAAGACTTACTATGAACAAGGAGAAAAAAATGAAGACCAAAGTGTAAGGATAGGAAATGGTAGACCCCAGTGGCAGAAGATCCAGACAGGAAGTTTGGGGGTTGCAGCAGTGGTAGAGAATGCACCAGCAGGATATAGCACGGAAAATGGTTGTTTACTTTCTTGGGGGGCCTGTTTCCTCTGGCAGCCAGCGTGCTCTTCTGGACACACACATAGCTTACCACTCTAAGCCCAAGTAAGCCTCATTTCCCCCTGCCTAAATATAGCAAGATCCAAGAAAAGTATCAGCAGAGGGTTTGAGGAATTCCAGCAATCCCAGTCTGGATTGCATTGCTTTTTTGCCTCACAGTACTGACCACCATTCTGTCACAAAGTATAGCTTACCTCTTGTAAAAACCTATCAGGTGTTTGGTGCTCTCTAGCTCCCCAATATCAGCAATTTTTGTTCACTTAGTGTGGGTGATGGTTTTATTTATAAAAAAAAAATGGGAATTCAATAAATATTTTTAGCTGAATAAATGTTACTTAATTTATAATAAAATTAATAAATTAACAAATTAATAACTCATCACATTAATTATTAATAAATCAATACTGGTTTATAATAATTTATTAATTAAAATATTAAGCAATTTATTTAGCTGAGTGAATGGATGACTGTTAAATAAGTGGATCTGATTTTGTGTTTTATGAAAAACTGATATTCTTGGATTGTGAAGTCTTCTTTACTCTGTTTTCTGTTTGAGAGGGTATTTTTGCTTCTAGAATGTTCATCTCGGACTCCGGGTCACAGAGTGCTTGCCATCAACTCAAGGTTCTAGGGATTACGTCTTAGGAGAAACCAGGCTGAATGTCTGAGGTTGTTCCAGCACATCCTGGTCTTGTCACGTGCTGGCTGTATAAACCCTGTGGCCGTTCCCTGTCTCAGTTTCCTGTGGATGAGAAGACTATCATTGCAGCGTCTTTCCTGGGGTCAGCACGAACACCTGAGTCACAGAGCACGCTTGACTCGTTAACTTGCCATACTTTTATTTCTACAAATTCATTTTTTGCTTTGTCTTTCATTTGAGACACATTCTCACTCTGAAATCCTGGCTATACTGAAGCTCACTATGTAGACCAGGCTGGCCTAAATTCACGGAGATCATTAGGCCTCTGCCTCCTGAGTGCAGGAATGAAAAGAATGCATTATCATGCTCCACATAAATCTGGGTTCTATATACAACATTTGAAATGAATTGTTCATAGGAAAAGAGATAAAATGGTTTGGGGGGTATCCTTACTGATCTCTACAGAAACAGCTAATGAAGGCAGGAATCATAAAGGCTATAGAGAAAAGATAGTTCCAGTTATAATAAAAGCGTAGTGGGCTGAGAAAAAAAATGTGCTATTCATATTAGTCATTCTTGTTCTCATAACCATGACCATATTTATTTGAAGAGTGGGTGATCTCTGATGTCATTCTACAGGGAAAATTCATGGATAGGGTTTTTCCGTATTTACATTATTCCATAGAAACTTTTAAAACCTAACTCTTGGTTGGTGTGTCACAGAGCCAACCAAAGTCACTCTCAGACTGTCACAAACTTTTTTTAGCCAGGTTTTGCTTTTCTTTCATGAGTGAAACAATTGTTTTGTGATCTCAAAAAAAAGAAAGAAAGAAAGAAAGAAAGAAAGAAAGAAAGAAAAGAAAAGAAACTTGTACAGTGACCCTATTAATTATACTCATCTTGATTTTTAAAAAGGAAGAAGGTTGGAAATGAATTAAGCAAAAAGAAGTCAGGCAATCTTAGCCGAGAGGAAATGTCAGTTTCAAAATTCATTATAAACAATGCAAAGTAAATATTATGCTAAATTCTATAAGAGAAGAACTTTAGGAAGTCTTTTTCCCTTCCAGTTTGAATAAGTTTTATCTAAAAGATAGACATATTGGATGCAGAATACCAGTCACACAAGCTATGGTACCCTTTGCTAGCATAATCTAGAGTCATCCAGGGAGAAATCAAAGGACGGAAGAGTTTTGATATGCGTTGAGCTGAGGATTGAGTTTGGAGGGATCATTTACTTCCAACCTGACATCTAGTAGGAGAGACCATGCCCAGTAAAGTCACAGAAGTCTCCAAGAGAGGTAGCCTGGACACCAATTAAAAGGTCCAGGGCAGAAGAAAAGGACGAGGAGAGAATAGCAGAAAGCCCCAGACGACATTTTGTACTTTCCCGGAGTGCCTGAGACATTGCTTTTCTGATGGCTGCTACAAAGTCTGGGAATCCGGAAAGCTTATGGAGGGCCATGGATATTTTAATCACTTTTCTTCACAGCGAGACTATTAAACCAGTTTTGCTCTTCTGGGTTCTTCCAGAACCACGTAGCGATCTCTTAGATGCTAAAGCTCATGCTAGCCTTGATGAGTAACACCGATTTTAACCAGAGGTTTGTATGACGAGTTCTGTTACTAAGAAAACACGTGGTTTCTGGGCAGACGTCATAAAGTAAATTGGTCTTGGCTATAAACTCTCGAGAGGTAAAGGGGAAATAAAGCTATGTTCATGTTGTTTTAATTCTCCCAACAGAATTTAAACAATGTCTCAAACATGTGAAATGGCCCCAAAGGAATTCCTTCTTTAGGCATGATGCAGTCAAGAGGTACGATGAGTCAAACTGTTTTTTTGTTTATGTTTTGCTTTTTTTTTTTTTTTACCTAAGTTGGATATGTTTCTAGAATGTGGGCTGTAAATATGACTTATGAAGCTGTTCATCCCTGAAGAAATTAAAACAACGGAATCCACCTTGCCCAAAGTCTGTGAGTTTCTCTATACTGTATTTCCCAGAGTAAGCCTGCATTCTGTCTGTTTATATAAACATTTGCAGACTATCCAAACATGTTTCGCCATCACCAATGTCTGGCGCTCTTTAGAGCCTCTGTTGGCCACCATGCCACCTGTTACAGCTTTGGTATGCTGGCATGGAAGTCTTTTTACTTTTAAATTACTGATACACATTGGGTTGTTGTGGGAAAGGTGATGTTAAAATAGAAACAGGTAGCTGATATCCATATATTTCCCAAATGCTCACAGACTCTCACAAACAAATTGATATGTAAAATCTGGTGCTAGCCATGAAAATGGTGATTTTCCAAATTTACATTTTTTTATCTTTTTTTTTCTTTTTTTTTTTTTTATTGTATATATTCTATATTTACAATTCATTTCCCCTTTTCTGGTTCCCCACCCCCAAAGGTCCCACATGTCCTTTTCCCTCCCCCTGCTCCCGCATCCACCCCCTCCCACTTTACTGTTCTTGTACTCTCCCACAATGATGTTTTGGTCCATTCTAGCACCAGTGTCCACTCCTTTCTTCTTGTGAGACATCACTTGATATGTGATTTGTGTTTTTGGTGTTCCAAGCTTCTAGGCTAATATCCACTTATCAGTGACTGTATACCATGGGTATTCTTTTGAGACTGGGTCATCTCACTTAGTATGACGTTCTCCAGCTCCATCCATTTCTCTAAGAATTTCATGAATTCATTGTTTCTAATGGCTGAATAGTACTCCATTGTGTATATATACCACATTTTTTGTATCCATTCCTCTGTTGAGGGACATCTGGGTTCTTTCCAGCTTCTGGCTATTATATATAAGGCTGCTATGAACATAGTGGAGCATGTATCCTTATTGCATGCTGGTGAATCTTCTGGGTATATTCCCAGGAGTGGTATGGCTGGGTCCTCCGGAAGTATCACGCCCAGTTTTCTGAGGAACCGCCATACTGATTTTTTTAAATGTATTTCTATTAAAGGGAAAAGCCCAGGGAGTCCTGAGATCCATTTCTAGCACTGCTTTAAGTAGTTCCCTTTCTTGAGAAGAACTAATCTTTATTTATTTTTATGTAGTTGTGCTTCATGGAATGGAACAGCATGTTAAACAAGATTTAGCTGTTTAGTGAATCCTTAATGACCATGTGCACATTATGTTTATGTCTGCATGTCAGACACAGGGCAGGGAACTAGGTACAGGCTGGGCACTAAAGCCAGGTACTAAAGTGTCTGTTCTACTGTGTTTGCTTACAGATATGCTTCATGATCTCTCTGTATTCTATTTTAAAGTTTATAACTGTCTAGACACCAAGCTGTTTAAAAATAAAGCCATCAACTTCCTAAGAAGGTTGATTTTTACATTTCTGTAACTATGTATGCAAATATGTCTCTGTCAATGATTCACCATTTTCCAAGAATCCAACACCGAAATTTTAGAATATGTCTCATTACTTTCAATATCTTAAATTTGTCTTTCTAAAGTTCCAACTTAATGATTCATCCAAGTTGATGCTGAATAGACATTTATTTGATTCCAATCACCCCTAAGGCAGCTATGGGCCTTATCTATAGTATTAGTTTATTTTATTTCCATTTGCTTGTTTGTTTGAAACCATATTTCAAGTAGCCTATGTGGGTCTTGATTTCCCCATATGATGGAGAATGACCATGACCCAAATGACCTTCCTATCTTAGTGTCTCGAGTGCTAGGATTTCAGGCTGTCTCACCAAGCCCTACAGTCTTATCTCTTAAGTACTAAATTGGATTCTTGCTTGCAGGTAGATTTCATAATTCATAAGCAATCCACTTGATCTACACTAATTTCCAAAGTGACATTTAACGCAACAGCCTGCAATGGTTTCTCCATGCCCCTTTTTGGTTCCAAGATCTGTTATTTGTCTTTGAAATGCTACCTTTACTCATGAGGCTCCTCAGCTTGGAGTGACATTTCTGTCTCCTCTTATCCACAAATAAGTCACCTTTCAAGACTGAAACATCAAACAAGCAACTGTTTTCTTCTTCCTGAATTCCCAAGGAGCTCACAGTATGTCCCAACTACTGTTGATTCTTAATTGTTTCAAGTATACCTTCTGGATTATAAGCTTCTATTTCTTTAATCTGCATTTCCCACATAGAGCAATGATGAATATGAGGGATATAGTGGTTGCTTAATTGATCCCAACTTAGCAATAGCTAAAGAAAAAGTCTTCATCTTCTAAAAAAATCTAGTTGTAAAGAGAACTTATTAGTCAGGCGGTGGTGGCGCATGCCTGTAATCCCAGCACTCTGGGAGGCAGAGGCAGAAGCAGGTGGATTTCTGGCCAGCCTGGACCAGGACTACACAGAGAAACCCTGGAGAGAGAGAGAGAGAGAGAGAGAGAGAGAGAGAGAGAGAGAGAGAGACTTATTTACATTTAATGCATGAAGCAAGATCTGTAAGGCATGGCCTCAGATCTAAAAGAAGGCTGAGCTCTTATTACTGTCTCACAAATGTCTCTAGAATTCACTGTGTACTTAAAGTCCAGTTCAGTATCAGTTCATTCAGACTCATCAGTTCATTAGCAACATTTGCTTAGCTACTCTGATTTTAATTGTTAATTTCTGCATTCATTTGTTCTGTTTCTTTCTCATCTAGATCGATCTTCACCACCAAGAAGACACGAAGACTCTGAGAATGAGATGTATCACAGTAGCAAGACTGCATTCAAGATTGACTTAGTTTCTTAATCACTGGACTTACAAAGAAAAGGTACATTAAGAAGAAATTTTATAAAACATTTTGTCAATACTTGACTGTCCTTTAGGTTGGTATTTTCAGTCTTCAAAGCCTGATGTTCACTATAGCTTTCTTTAATACATATACGAATGTACCTATCAATGATAGGTAAAAACCAGCTTTTAGATGTGTTCATTATATAGCAAAAAGAAGCCTGGCTCATTGGCCTAGTCACCATTTTCCCCCATAGGTTGAGCTTTTTGAACTGCAGGCACAATTTTTGCAAGAGTGTATTTAAGTGGTGTCTTGTCTCTAAAAGAATGACTTTGTTCAACTTTAAAAAAACAGCATGGGGTAAGGTATGGGGAGTGTAGAAAAGATGGACAGAGGATATAAAACTTCATAGAAATCTTGATAAAATTCTTACAAATGGTAGTATACACATAGAAAATAGCATTCATACTTAGAAAATGTGAGAACACTAATTACTACTTTTGATCATCTCTAGGGAATTATTCTCAAACTTAAAAAGCCTAGAGAAGAAATCAAAACATACATTTTCTATGTGAAATAATAATTTTAAACTGGCACATTACTGTTATCCTAGACAATACAAGTCTCTTTTGCTAGGAAAAAAATGGGCTTTTAAAATTAAGAAGCAGAGACTTAACTAACTCATACTTAGTTCTCTAGTATACAATTTTAGAAATATATATTGACTGCCATTAGATGGGATGAAAAGTAAAAGATCTCTACTGTTTATTTTGTGAAATTGTTAAAAGTTAAATATATTCTAATTTTTCTATAATGAAGTTAACCAAAGATTCACAGTATTAAAAGTATATATTAGAAATTTAGTATGGTTCACTGTCATCCATACATATCACTTGGTATACTATCAAAGCATAAAAAACAACCAACCAATTAAACAAACAAAACCCCCCAAACAAAAAAACCAACAAAACAAAACATAGACTTAAGTCCCCAGCAGCTACAGTAATAGTCACTCCTTCTCGGCATCTGACCTCCCATCTTTTCCTTCGTAATGAATCAGTCAGGTTTTCAAGTAACTGTAGAATAAGAATTAAAGTGTAGAATAAGAATAAGGAAGACTGGCCAAAGCAACCCAGTTACTGAGTACTGGGATAAGAATCTTCCGTGAGGTCATTCTAGGAGTTAACCAGCAGAAATCTCTAACCACTTCCTTTACAATTTTAAGGAATGCTACGTCTTTGACTTCCTGTCAGCTTCCATCACCGGCCCACTAAAACACATTTTCTAGCACAAATGAGTCATTCAGTTAATGTTCCATTCATAAAACACACCGAAAATACTTTCCAATTGTGTGTAAGAGAGCTGGACAACAGCAGAGCCTGTTTGCTTACCATTTGCCTTCTTCATTTTCGTATTGTTGAACAGTGTAGCCAAACATGTCCTCCACTGGGCCACTGAAACTCATTGAGTTCTTCACGTCAACGTTGAAGGAGATGCAGAAACCTAGGATAACTTTGAGAGGGGAAAGAAAAGTCCTGTCACATGAGGTTGGCATTATGTTTTGGATTATGGAAGGCATTCTTAAGGTTAGCAATGAAAACTATGCTCTTACAGAAAAAGAACGTTGAAATCAAGAGTATGAGAACTCTAGGAAGGATCCAATAGGCTGTGGCTCACTGAGCCTCAACAAGATGGCTTTAAAGATGTTTGGAAATTAACATCTGTACCCTTCCCAGAAGTAAAATTCCAGGACTGAGTGGGAGTCACAGAAACTAAAGATGATGAATGAGTTTGCACATACTCTCCCAGAAGTGATTCCTACAGTAAAATGTGACCTCTAGGAATCTTAAAAAGCATCATTTCCCTACTGCAAGCTCTGAAGATGCTGGCAGTTTCATTTTAGCCTCACTTTCTCTGTACTTTTCCTGAAAGGAAATTGCCTTTCCTCTTAATTGTCTTTAGAGAGTTGTCTACCCAGGCCTGAGATAAATTCTGTTTCTCCTATGGAACCAAGTAGAGAATGGAAGTCTGTAGTAATGCAAACATGCCCCCATGCAACAGTGTGGACTATGATAACCTCACAAACTTTTTAATTTTATTAAATTAAATAATATTCTCATTAGCCCATGTCCAGTAAATATTATATATACATTGATAGCTTATCTCTTTAATTTCCCGGTAATCCAGGTGTTATTTTTTTTTTAAGTTTTACAAGAAGTGTGACCATGTACAAAGGCTATGAAATCGCAAGCTCAGATGGAGGGTGTCAGATTCCTCTTTTGGTCCTAGTTTTGAAAATATACTTGCAAGTTTCAATATCCACCTCCTAAATGTAACTAACAATTCTTCTCAATGATTCCCCACCTTATACTATATGTGAGGGTTCATATATGATTGGCCCAGGGAGTGACCCTATTAGGAGATGTGGCCTTGTTGAAGTAGGTGTGTCACTGTGGGTGTGGGCTTAAGACCCTCACCCTAGTTGCCTGGAAGTCAGTCTTCTACTAGCAGCCTTCAGATGAAGATGTAGAACTCTCAGCTCCTCCGGCACCATATCTGCCTGGATGCCGCCATGTTTCTACACTGATGACAATGGACTGAACCTGAGTCTTTAAGCCAGTCCCAATTAAATGTTGTCTTTTGTAAAACTTGCGTTGGTCATGGTGTCTGTTCACAGCAGTGAAACCCTAATTAAGACACTATAACAGCACAGTCTAAGATATTCTCAGAAGTGATTAAACTCAGCTTCTCAAAACTAGATTTAATCACACAGATTCTGGAAACTTCTCTGTTCTGTTCCTATGGATTGAGTAGATTTAAACTTCTCTGTTTTGTTCCTATGGATTGGGTAGATTTAACATATCTAATCTCCTGGCTCTCATTTACTCTAAACTTTTTCATAAATATTTTCTAAACCCAGCTTCTTCTAACTCATAGTCTTCAAATTACAGTAAGGGCAATAACTGTTTATTGAGGCATGGGATTCTAACTTAATTTAGAGAAAATATTTGCAGAAGAAAACAACCATATGTTTCATGTGTAGATTTATCTATATGGCCTTTATTGATCTTTCAGTTCCTAAAACCTCTTCATTGATTTTTTTATTTAATTTTTATTTTCTATATTCTATGTTCTCTTCGTTGATTTTTAAAGAAATTTCTTACCAAGATAACTATTAAATACTATTTATGTTATTGCTATCTATCAGAGATTTTTCCCCCTAGACTATATCCTTTCTAAAACTCTGGCACCATTCCCCACGCACAGATGGGCAGTAGCACTTTTGTAGTTTGAAAGATAGCACACTGTAGAGGGAAGGACGCCAGCTGTGGCTGGCAGCCATTCCTCCCAGTGAAAGGAGACTTGTTAAAGTCCTAAAGCAAGGGAGAGATGGATGGGACTTGGCAGTGGGAGGAAAATTCCTACCCAGGATTTGGGAGGGTCTCCATGAGTAGTAAAACACATGGGACAAATATGGGTGTGAGACATGAAGCCGTCTTCCTGGCTGGCATGAAGGAAGCAGACAAAGAGTGGATGGCCAGGACGCATCCTTTTATGTACACTTCTCCTTCATTCCTCCCGGGCGATGGAGCGCAGCTGGGTACCATCCCTATGTCCTCTTTTAGACAGATATTTTCAACAACGATAATCCTCTGCTCTAAGCCCCTAGTAAAATGAGCTCACCTGTTATATTCAGGTTTTACTGTTTCGAACAGTTTCAACAGATTATTTCTGTCACATAAGAAATACACAAAATATTGCCTCCACAGTGTGGTTTCTTACCCTCGGCACTCCACGTGATTTTGTCACGGGGAGCTGTGCTGAAGTGTGTTCCACCATATCCATAGCCCCAATGCACATTCTGGGAGTTATGACAGTCAAAGTGATCTCTAGACACTGTCAATGTCTCGCAGGGTTGAAATCGTTCAAGAGTATAAGGACCAGAACACTACCTCTGAGAACTATACACCAGCTGCGGCCATCACCCTGGGGACTTGCAAATTTCAGCTTCCACCCAGATTTCAAGAATCAGATCTCCATGGGATCATATTCCTCTGTAAGTGTAAGAAGTAGCTCTCTGGGACCTTGCTTCTTTTTTACCGTGTCTTTGCAGGCAGGAGGATTGAACCATATTCAAAGGAATTAAGATTTAGACAAAATCAGGAAAGCATCTTTTTTTTTTTTTTTTTTTTTTTTTTTTTTTTTTTTTGGTCAGGGTCAATTTGACTCCTTTGATGGATTCCTATATTCGTCACATTATCTTATGTGACGAATTTTTCTTCTTCTTTTTGAAATTCTCTCCTAAAGGCTACTTCGCTACTCCTCAACAGGAGACTACGCGTGTTTGGTTTTCTCTGGTCTGTTTATTCTACGTGTTGCATGGAATGTCTAAGGGTGGGTGTTGCATCCCCCCCCACTTCCTGTCCTTACAATTCTACAGGCAATTTGTTCAAAGTGATTGTAAATCTGTTCTTTTTATGTTTTCTGAGGCACCAAGGAGCCTGTAGCACAGGAGATAACATTAAAAAAAAAAAGAAAGAAAAGAAAAGTAGTTTACAACTTGTCCTTATGATTTAAAGGAGCGGATAAAGAATAAAAGCAGCATCTCCTAACTTAGCTCAATGTCCCTTTTATTATAGTAGATATTCTTGGAACTTTATGTTCTAGAAGTAAGGCCAAATGGCTCTTATTCTCAGCAAAAGGAAAAAAAAAGAAACCTGACAAACAAAAAACATAAAGCAAAACAGGCTGAAAGGCTTGAGAGTTCAGACAGGGAAAATATTGAAAGTAACTGGAAAGGAAGCAGCGCAGTCTAGACTCTGATGTCTAAAGGGAATGCCCGCCTCACTCACATGCACCTCGAGAATTTGCTCTCCAGTAATTATACATGGTGCCACGTCTTATTCTTCTTGCTTCATTTTATTTATGTGCCAGTCTCATCATGTGTACCAGTCTTATCAGTATCCCAAGTGTGAGCGTCAATACCCAAGAGCTTCCCCACCTTTTCACAGGATTCCATAGTCCTGTGGAAAGCATCCATGACTGTTCAATTTTTCTTCCTAAAACTAGAAATAACTTGGTGACAGGTAACCCAGAGATAACTTTAGAAAAAAGTGTCTTCTCCTTAATAAGAATCAGTTCAAGTAGTTCCGTCTCCTCAGAGAGTGGTTGGAGGAGGAAACTCTTCTTTGGTGGCAACTGGCTGTGAAGGAGGCTCAAGAGGCTGGTCTGGGAAAATAGTCATGGCAACGGAGCTCGGACCAAACTTCTTGGAAGGCATCATGGAAATGCATGTTTGTAGAAAAAAGAAATGAAGGAGTCTTCTCCTTTTCAAGTTTGGCCATAGGCCATATGTTATGTATATAGTACTTAAAAGAGGAGGAGGAAGATGAAATTGTTGATAATGAAGGTTATCTTTTGTCAATTAAATCATTTTTCTGTATTTCTTTTATTCTTTTCTTCCTTCTTTCCTTTTTCTTCCCTTCTTTCTTCCTTATTTCCTTCCTTCCTTCCTTTCTCTCTCTCTCTCTCTCTCTCTCTCTCTCTCTCTCTCTCTCTCTTACTTTTTTTGCTTTAGAATGGAATTTACTGTACAAGGTAATAAATGAGAGAAGCAGATACATAGCTTCCAAGTCTGGGTTTATTTTCTCTAAAATATTTTTCCATAGAAATAACATATTAAGTAATTGGTTAGATGGGGCTGCAGTTTTTACTGTCTATTTGTATGTTAGGAAATTGAACCTCGGAAAGGTTGTCTAAGCCAAGTGTATTAACAGCAGACCTAGGATATCAATACGGGACTCCTGAGGTCAAATCATGGACTTTCCGTAACCAGCTATTGAGTTGGTCAGACTAATAAGGATGAAAATATGACCCATCTAAGAAGGATGTTCAGGTGTCCCATAAAAGCTTTTAGCCTCGTAGAGCTTTGGAATATTTGAGGGGTGAACTGGAAGGGAAAAAGAAAAAAAAATCCAAATGAAGGTAGAAGATTATGGGCATCTTCCGGTACTGTGGACTCAGTTGGAAGTCATACTCCATGTTCCCCACCTTTCCAGTTCCAAGAAGAATCACCCTGGCCTGTGTGTTTGTTCCTTAAATAACAAAGTCTGGGCCTGAACATCTGGCCCAGCAATGCCAATGTGGTGTTAAGCAGATGGGAATATATAATAGCTAATGAGATTTTCTTTTTTCTTTTTTTTGTATTGAATATTATCTTCATTTACATTGCCAATTTCCCGATTTTCCCCCTCTCCAAAGATCCCCAACCCCTCCTCCTACCCCCTGCCTCCACATGTATGCCCCTCCACCTGACCCACTCCCACTTCTCCACCCTCCCACCTTGATTCCCTTTGTTGGGGCATCTATTGAACCTTCACCTAACCAAGGACCACTCCTCCCACTGATGCCCAACAAGGCATTCCTCTGCCACATTTTTGGCTGGAACCATGTGTACCCCTTGGTTGATGGTTTAGTCCCTGGGAGTCCTGGGGCATCTGGGTGGCCGAAATCATTGTTCTTCCCAGGGGACTGCAAACCCCTTCCGCTCCTCTGGACCACCCTCCAGCTCCTCCATTGGGGACCTCATGTCCAGACCAATGGCTGACTGCTGGCATCTGTCTCTGTATTTGTAAGGCTCTGGTAGGGCCCCTCCGGAGACAACCATGGCATGCTCCTTTTGGTATACACTTCTTGCTGTCCATAGTAGTGTTGGAGTTTGGTGACTGTTTATAGGATGAATCCCCAGGTAGGGCAGTCTCTGGGTGGCCTTTACTTTAGTCTCTGCTCCACACTTTGTCTCCTTTATTGCTACTGTGAGTATTATGTCCCCTTTCTCAGAGGAACCAAAGCACCCTTACTTAAGTTCTCCTTCTTCTTGAGCTTCTTGTGCTGGGTGAATTGTAACTTGTTAATTTTGAGCTTTTGGGCTAACATCTACTCATTAGTGAGTGCATACCATAGGGGGCTAATATCCAATGTATACAAAGAACTCAAGAAGTTAGTCTCCAGAGAGTCAAATAACCCTATTGAAAAATGGGATACAGAACTAAAATAGGGAATTCTCAACTGAGGAAACTCGAATGGCTCTAAAGCACCTAAAGAAATGTTCAGCATCCTTAGTTATCAGGGAAATGCAGATCAAAACAACACTGAGATTCCACCTCACACCAGTCAGAATGGCTAAGATGAAAAACTCAGGGGACAGCAGTTGCTGGAGAGGATGTGGGAGAGGAAGGAACACTTCTCCATTGTTGGTGAAACCACAAGCTGGTAAAACCACTCTGGAAGTCAGTTTGGTGATTCCTCAGAAAATTAGACATAGTACTACCTGAGGACCCAGCTATACCACTCCTGGGCATATACCCAGAAGATGCTCCTACATGTAATAAGGACACATGTTCCACTATGTTCATAGCGGCCTTATTTATAATAGCCAGAAGCTGGAAAGAACCCAGCTGTCCTTCGACAGAGGAATGGATACAGAAACTATGGTATATATACACAATGGAGTACTATTTAGCTATTAAAAACAATGAGTTCATGAAATTCTTAGGCAAATGGATGGAACTAGAAAGTGTCATCCTGAGCGAGGTAACCCAATCACAAGAGACCTTTTCTACCTTGCAAATTCTGAGCCCAAGGCAAGTGAATGTCAAATCAATGGTGGCAAAGATAATGTATTGTAATGCCATTGCTTCCCTTTAATAACTTCCCATGGATGGTTTTCCAACCTAGCAACAGGGGAACTCATAAGTAACGTTATCTAAAGACTGAAATGGTGACATATAACATGAGAGGTAATAATAGTTAAAAGTTTTCCAGTAAATTGAAGTTCCTTCTTCCTGTCTTGTACACAACAACTTTACAATATCAAAGCTTTGTCTCTGAAATCTTAATTTACCCTTCGTGGATTAAGTAATTGGATCTTAATTTTGAGGTACATGGATTCCATAAAGAATGAAAAAAATGCCCAAAATTGCAACAAGATCTGGCCAAAAAAAAATATAGAATAACGTCTTTGTAGTCAACCTGAAAGTTGAAAAGATTATTTTTATAGTTTTATTTTTGGTTACGAAAACCCTCTGCTAGCAAACATATGGGAAATCAATGATGAAAACAGGACCACTTCAGAGAGAAAAGGGTCTTGATGACATCATCACTTTTTTTTTTTTTTTTGAGACAGGGTTTCTCTGTGTAGCCCTGGCTGTCCTGGAACTCACTCTGTGGACCAGGCTGGCCTCAAACTCAGAAATCCGCCTGCCTCTGCCTCCCGAGTGCTGTGATTACAGGCGTGCACCACCACCGCCCAGCACATCATCACTTTCAAACACAGTAAGTCTATACTTGCCATAAAAAATATGTATGTCTAATTCACGTTCCTTTAAAAAACAAGCAAAAATGTCCCCATATAATGATATCAAGAAAAACGCCAGTCTTTTCACCAGAAATACTGGAATATGTCAGCAAGATCTCTCCTTCCATCACTGAGGCCAGAAAAGCTACCTCAAACACCCTGATAGTCATGTTTTTCAGCTTC
This sequence comes from Apodemus agrarius, assembly GCA_964023405.1. Lineage (NCBI taxonomy): Eukaryota > Metazoa > Chordata > Mammalia > Rodentia > Muridae > Apodemus > Apodemus agrarius. The sequence continues at coordinate 41,369,771 of OZ030020.1, read as the reverse complement.
ACCCTGGGAGGTTGCTTTGTGAATTCTGTTTGCTGCAGTAAGTGAATTGTTTTGTCTTTGCTTCTAAAGTTCATGACCTCTAGTTGCTAGCAAATAGCATTTGATCTTCAAAGTGCTATGTGTACATGTGTGTTGGGGGGGAGGGGGACCGGGACAGGACGCAAGGAAACATAATTCTTAACACATAAGTGATTTTTTTAAGGACAGAATAAATAGAAAAGATTAAGGAATTTAAGTGGAGGGGTCATTCGGACAAGAACTTGTTCCCTTTCAGAAGTGCTAGCGCTACCCAGAATACTCAATTTCACCAGGGTGTTCCCAAACATCACTGTTAAAAAAAAAAAAAATCTCCCTTTAAAGTTTTCCTACGTAAGTCAGCTCTTTGGCGGTGTTTATTTCCCTTTGTAGTATCTACAGACATCTGTTCGTTGCCCATATCCTCCCACCGCAAATAATCGCTTGCTTCGCCGGCTCCCTTCAGACTGTGTCTGCTCTGGAAATTCTTACTCTCAGATCCCGACCCCCACCCCTGTCAGCATCATGTGCTTTACAGGATAAAAAAGCTGCAGGACCTTAGGAGTCCCAGATCCCACTGTGGGAACACAACTCATGTGTTTGCACACACCACATGAGCATAGGGCTGTTGTCCAGCTGCCTGGACGGACATTCTGAGAGTTGGACTCATTATTTCCGGGATGGCTCAGTTAAGCACTGCTTATGGAAAGGCGCAATGATGTTCCCAAGCCAATCGGTGTAGCTAAGTATTATGCAGAACTATAATGTGGACAGTCTTTAGATTTGTAAGAACCTGAATAAAAGCAGTTCTAACGTTGCTGGTGGAATCTTTGCAATCGACTTTGATTAACACCAGCCTCTCTCTCCACTCCTGTGTGTGTGAATACACATGTGTGCATGCGTATAAAGGTGTGTGTGCCATCGCATACCCATGTACTGAACGTTCTCCTGATTCTCTGTCTAACTTTCTCATGAACCTGGAACTCAAAGCCTTTTGGTGAGGCTGGTGGTGGCCCCCAAGTTCCATGCTCCTGTCTGTCACCACTTGCCCCTTCTGTGCTAAGGTTTACAGGTCCTTGCAGACAAAACTGGCTTTTTACCTGAGTGTTGGGATCCTAACTCAGCCATCCCCTGCTCCCTAAAGGTTATTGTTGGTGGTGTGGGCAACAGGAACTTCTGAGAGTCAGAAAGGCAAGGTATGGGAAATAACTTCTCCGACTCACCTAGTAGATTTAATTGGCAATTTAAAATCCCAGACATTAAGAAATTCTATTACTGGGTTTCCTAACCTATTAATTAGCATTTTTGATGTGAGTGGTATAGGGGTTGAGAAATTTCTTTTTGTCTTTAACTTTAATAAACCCAATCGCAGTTTTATACCCGCAAAAGCATCAGTGTATGATCTTCTATGCCTTCCTGACCTATGAAACTACTTGTGTATCTTAATAAAACTTAAGCTTAGGACTGGTCATTTATTTTTGTGTTATATAGCTCATTGAGAAGGAATCCTATGTAAACTAATAAAATCCATTTCAAAGAACCTCTTAGTAAGGGGACTACAGAGTTTTGTTTAAGCTCTTTTATGTAGGGGGTCTGTCAGTTGACAGAATGCACGAGGTTTGTGGCTAAGATTTGACCCAAAATCTAGGTTGGGGTATTATTCTGTCCCCTGTTGTGCAACTAGCAAACAAAGCTTTAAAAGTGGCTTTCTCTTTCTCTAATTTTGAGATTAGAGCTAAAACTGAGCAAAAAAATACTAGATCCTAACAAGAAATGGAAAAAGAACAGTGTGGGTATTTTAAAATATATAGTATATTAAAGCATTTACTTAGATTGTTAAAATTTGAGTAGGAAAGCTGATTTTTTTAAGTGAGGTCCTTCCTGTTGGTATATCATAACACTTTAAAAATATAACACTTTGTTCCTTAGAAAAATTCCAACACGTGGAAACTCTACTCAACTAGCTTGTTATTGTTTAGATTAGAAAATCATTACAGGCATCCTGAGTTAGCTACAACATTTTTTTCCAAATCAGGAATAAGCCTAGACTCCTTTTTTTTTTAATGTTTTATTTAGAAATGGGCGGGGTGGCACACACCTGTAATCTCAGTACTCAAGATGCTGTGCAGGAGGATCACAAGTTCAAGGCCAGTCCGGGCTAGACGGTGAGAGTCAGGCATGCTGGAGCAATAAAGGACAATGATATCGTAAATAAATAAGCCATCAGACGAAAACAAAGTTTTAAGTTGTGTACAGAGTTTTAAAGAAATGATAAAGACATAAAATGAAGGCTACTTGCATCTCAATTTGCCGTGGACACCAAAGGGATGTTAAATTTTGCACATCAAGCTTAGTTTACTTCCCTTATCCGCCTTTCTATTTCATTGTTGTTGTTGTTGTTGTTGTTGTTGATGATGATGATGATGATGATTTGTCGTATTACTTAGAAGCAAGAGGCTGAGAATACAGATTAACTATGTCATTTTTGATAAAATACCCTTTACCTACTTTCTGATTTAACTCACAGGAACACTTATTAAGCTCCATAAGCACTTCCTAAAACTAAAGTTTGAAATATCGTGCAAACTCTGATAGCACAACTCACACCCAAACCAACCAGTGTAGGGAAATATTGCTTGCCCTAAGATTTTTTTGCAGTCATAACCAGCAAGTTTTTGCTCTCCGTGTAACAGCTGCCATGACGGATTCCCCCATACCACACAACAGGCTGCTTCATTTTCTGGATGGCTGGTATTGCTTTTAATAATCCACTGACATTTAAACTAATATGACTGCATATTTTTCCTCCCTTCTTAGCTACTAGTTACAGCACATTTCCATGATATCATTTACTTCCAAACATTCTGTTCATTTAAAAGATGTTTGGTGTCTCCACTCAACTCCAAACAAATCCAGGCTGTCAAAAGGTAATAATGAAAGCCAACTGAATGCAGTCTCTTATCCACCTGAGAACATTTGGAAAATAAATCAGAAACTGTGTTAAAGGACATTGGGGTTTCTGGGAAATGCAGAAGACTCTCAGTAGGCTGGAATTCTGACATATCTCAGAAGACAGGGGTCAACAGTGGAATGCTTGCTTTCTTTTCACAGGAAAGAGATAACTTTTTGATTCTTCCTTTTTTTGGGTGATAGCTCTGAATGTTGTTTCCTTAGCTATAATTGTTGCTAAGGCTACTGAGATGTCTTAGCATTTAAGACATTAGATGAAGAGGGAAAGTCCTTGGATCCAGACTCTATTCCTATCTGATCACATCATCTTTTACATTCTTTCCGTTAGCCTTCTAGAGAGTCTCCAAATGCAAGTAAACGCAGATGTGATAGCCAATATCTCCAAGACCTACAGTTGATATTTCCCTTAAATGGAAGCATTCTGATGTTTGGATCTCTACAGCAGTTACTAAGTACTTGTTATTTACAAGAAGCTTAACTGGAGGTGGGAGCTTTTCTCTGAACTGGGAAAAGAGGATATGAATAGTGTTGAAAGGAAGATTAAAGGCATGGCTTTAAATTTATGTTTCAGGGCTGTGGACATAGGCCATTGGTAATAGTCTTTGTCTAGCATGTGTGAGGTCCTTGGTTCAAATCCCAGTAAAACATACACACACACACACACACACACACACACACACACACACACACACACACACACACACACACACACACACACACACACGGGGGTGGGGGGGAGGAAGGAGGGAGGGAGGAAGTGAGGGAGGGAGAGAGAGATTTTAGGGGAATATGTTTACTCCCGATCCTGATGTGTCTTCCCACATAGACAGTGCTCTATTAGTTGTCCATTGATTTATTTCTACACACAGATTCCTTTTACGGCTGATTGGGAAGTCTGGAGGGAGAACTTGCATGGCTAGGATAGGCTTGTCGTGGTCATTCCCTTTTATTCAGAAGTGAGCCTGGCTATGGAAAGAACATGCTTTGCCATGCTTCTCTGAGTCGTCTTGGCAGCTGGTTCTCCAAGATGAGACAGCCTGGTCTGCACTTGAGTAGAAATTTCACTTTCTGGTCAAGACCCATCTGAATAAATTTTCCAGTTGGTTTTAACCATACATGAGGAAGAGATATTTTCATTATAGGGCTCCTCAAAAATCTTGGTGACATTTCAGTAAAAGAAATTATGAGGAAAGTGCTCATGCTTTGTAAAGCCAACATAGACCCATTGCTCTTTATATGAGGACAGGAAAATGAAATAAGTCAAATGTCTGCTTTCTATTATTTTATGCATAACCTAGTCTCTATAGTCTCAATATGTTTAGCCCATTGAGAGCAAGACAAAGGGCCAACAAAGACATAAGGAAGCATGACCAGGAAAGAGGCATCATGAAGTTACTTCAGAGGCAAAGAAAGAGAAGAGCAACCTAGTAGAAATCTGGCCAAGAGTGAGTATTATGGGATCTGCCACTTCACAGGGTGATCTCTGCATCACTAAGGCCAACAAACAAGGTGAACAAAGTAAGATTTGAGGAATAAGACTGATACTATGACTAGCTTTCATTATTCTTTTAAAGAAATGTACCTTCCCTAAAGGATAATGACTACTAGAATTTTTCCATCAAAACATGTACATAGTTGGTTTTCTTACATCATACCTTAGTTTTGTGCTATTTAGTGTAGATGGAATACTGTTTCTTCAGGTAAGGAGCTGTGAGGTGCATTAGGAAAGAAACTTGGATTTATAGTTTCTTACCCTGGAGGAAGTTTAAAAAATATCAGGAAGTAGGTCAACACTTACTGATGCTTCCTGACCCTGTCTGGACAGCTCTATTCTAGGGATGCTAAACTCGCAGGAACCATGCAAATACATCATCGCTCAACTTAGGACTTTCTGCCATGCTAGAAGTGGGTCGAACATTTATTTCCAAAACATTATGTCGAAAAATAGTGTGAAGGAATACCAAGGAGTTCCTACAATTATAAGCAAGATTCACTGGGTTGCAACAAGATTAATGTAGAAACATGTGAATGTGTTGGGGATTTTCCTTGAACATGTACATTTTTCTAGGTATACTTCTGACTGAACTCAATCATTTTAATGTAGATTTCCAACTGTCAGATGTTAATTCCTTATTTGTATCTTTAATGAAGCAGAAACTGCCACAGCCAAGAAACAAGAACAATCACCCCTTGTCACGTCAGAGGAAACTGATACTTTTCCTTCAAAGGAGTGTTTATGTTAAAACATTCACATGTGCACACACACACACACACACACACACACACACACACACATACACACACACACACATACACACACAGAGTCTATGATCACCAATATTGATCTTTCTGCCACCAGAGGGATATTTTCAGAAACATGTCGTTTGTCTATAACTTATTCTGTAAGTGCTTTCACTCGACCACATGTCTTCTTACTCCTGTAGTGGTACTTTCAATGAGGCCTTATCCCTCCTTGCTAATCCCACTCTCCCTGACATATCAAGTTATGGTATCCTTCAATATTTAAATTTCCCTGAAACACCCTGAGTTCTTGTCTGCAGAAGTTCTCTCCTCTTCCTTAATTTCTTTCTTCCTTCCTTAACCTCATATGCATTCATCCATCTTTTGAAGGTTATTTCAAAATCACCCTCCTCCATTCCCACTGACATACTTTCTCTGTGTTCCCATAAAGCTCTTATACATTTATTCCAAAAGCATTGTTTTAAATTGCAAATAACTAGCTTATGTGCACAATTTAATTGTTCTACTATAAAGTACTTACTGCTGTGCTAAATTCTGGACAAACATAGTCTGCTAAGCTCTGACGTCTATTCCTCCTCTTTGTTAGTAATATAATAATTCTCATGCAGCGGTAAAGCACGTGTCTAGATGGCCCCTGTAGGTATGTATAACTCTACTATATTTGACTCGATAAAAAGCAGAGACACATGAGACATCTTGGGAACTCCTTGCAGAGCTGACTTCACAGAGAAGCTTGCCTTGTTTTTGTCCTCCAGATTGTTCTTTTGTCTGTCTACTCTCCTCCTTCCTCAAGTGTGAGCACCTCTTTTATAATCAGAGTTCTGTTTGGACTCTACTGTACGCCGCCAAAATAGCACTGGAGCCCTAATTTCCAATGTGACTGCATTAGTAAACAACTAATGCAGAGGTAATTACAGTCAAGGCACGTCATAAGGGTGACTCTCTAATCCAATAGGAATGGTGTCGCTTTAAGGGGAGGAGGAAACCCTTGTCTGAGCTCCTGCTCACTCTTTCTTTCTCCATTCCTTCCCTGTCCTCTATACACACAGAGGAAGAGATGATGACAAGAGACACTTAGAATCTACAAGGAGAAACCACCAAAGAGACCAACCTCGGGTCTGTTTGATATTGGACTTGCAGCTTTCAGAAGAGTGAAAAATACATTTGTGCTGTGGCAGCCTGAGCAGGACCATCATCAGGAACAATTACCACATAGGACTAGAGGTGATTCCTACTTGTTGAAGAAATAAAAATAAGAATAACATTTTAAAAACAGTGTTTTTGCCCTGTCACTGCACTCTCTTGAGTAACTCTGCAATTTTATACAACATTATAGAGACGTACTTTCTCACCCTTCCTTCTTTCCTGTCTGTCTTCTCTTTTGTATTCATTGGTACAATTCAACTAATTTAAGTTAAAATACCTTTGTTTCAGAGATTCAACTTATTTTATATTTTATACACATTTTTTGGGACAACTTCATGTTTTACTCCTAAATAGACTTGCAACAAATTAGCCTGCTCTAAACTATAATGTTATGATAACACAAAGGGGGAAAAAAGGCTCATTCTCTACAAATTGGCTCAGGAAACGTGTTGTTAGTTTGGTATCACATAAACTTTCAGAAAACTCTCTAAGAAAATCAGGGTGGTAAAACCAGGCAGGGTAGTTTAAGAGAAGCATAAAGCATCTAAAATGTGAAAGTTTCCTAGGAATGTTTTACACACACACACCCCAAAAATATATTGCTGTATGCTTTATGGGACCCATAATCCATCACGTGGTGTTATGAGGAGACTTTTCTAAACCCATGGAAATATGGAGAAAGTGTCTTGAAAACTGTATTGATAAGTAAGTGGCATTAGATTGGATGTTGGCTTTTATAAAGCAATAGCGGGGATTCTGAGGGTTTTCCATAGCAGCTCACTCTAGTAAAAGCCATTTACCATCCTTTCAAATATAGCATTCTTTTGACATCATATATAAGTAATCATAGTTTATCTAAGTAAGCAAACAATAAAATTACCAAGAAAGAAAGAAAGAAAACTAAATTAAACTCTTAAGAAAGAATATGGGAAGCCAATAAACATGGGCTACGCAGTTTCTGTCAGAACAAATGGCACTGCTCGGGTTGGTGTATTTCTCAGCAGAGGAGTTATGTCCAGGTCGACTGACAGTATTCATTCTTTAACCTAATACAGACACAAGACTGAAAACAAAGGAATATTACGCAGCGGTCACACTTGATTACCATAACTGTGATGACTGCCAAGGCAAGGTTTATGAGTCTCACCATTTCTGACTTTCTCTTTTGTTTTTAACCACTAAAAAGGTTGGTATTACCTAATGCAGAGACAGGAATAAATAAGAATCGCTTCTCGGCCTTTTGGCTAAGATCAAGTGTAGGAATAAATAAGAGCTTATTTATTCCTGGGCATTATTCCCTGATCTATGGGGGGAAAAGTGACCAACTGTAGTTTATTGGCTCTCAGCACTAGTTTAGATTAACATGGAATTCTTCCACTGTGCACATAAGGATAATTTTTTAATTGATGCAAATGAGCAAGAGATGATGTTATCAAAGAATAATCTTGGCTTGGTATGAGGCTTTTCTTATTAAGACACAGCTAAATGAGGCACCCATTAATCCATCCACACAAACTAGCAGCCTGGCTTGGTTTTTAGAAAGAGAAGTACAAGAATGAGTGTTTCAGCTGTATTTTGGTTATTTCATAGAGAAGCCATGTTGCACATTACCCTCATATCTTGAATGTCACTACTCTTCCCTGTTCAATCAAAGATCAGCAACATAACTCAGACAGACCCTTCATAAATACTTAGTTCTCTGATAATTTAATGGTATAAAGGGGCTTTGTGAAAACTGAAAAAAAATTGAACTCTCTTAACTTTTCACCGTTAACCAACAAGTAATGACTTTGTAGATAAATCCTGATTAGTTTAGAAAAAAATATGTTATTTTTTAAAACCACCTGTCAAGTAGTTTCAAAGCAAGGGCTTTAAAGAAAAATGAAAGAAAGAAAGAAAGAAAGAAAGAAAGAAAGAAAGAAAGAAAGAAAGACAGAAAGAAAGAAGGGAAGGAGGGAGGGAGGGAGGGAAGGAGGGAGGGAGGAAAGAAAGAAAAAAGGAAAAAAGAAAGAAAGAAAGAAAGAAAGAAAGAAAGAAAGAAAGAAAGAAAATAATGTCTCTGGTAAAATAAATTTAGACTTTCTCTCCATACACTGACCTTTATGAAAAACCATTTCTCTTTGAAATCCTTTGCTATGGAGTCACAGTTTGAGAATGCAGTAAGACAAATCCTGTCATCTATGTCTTAACAGGGCTTTCCAAGGAAAAAAAAAGGTTCCATACTAGCTCTAGGGTTCAGCAGGCACTTCCACGATTCCCATCTTTCAAGTAAGCCGTTGGACATGTTCTTGGATTTCTATGTTTGCATATCAAACTGATTTTCAGAGCTTCCACATCCTACCTGTGATTTCATATCTTACTAACTTGATTCTTTTTTTCCTCTCATTTTTTTAAAAATTTTCTGCATTCTTTGTTTACATTCCAAAGCCTTTCCCCTTTCCCAGTTCCCCCCTCACCATATGTCCCATAAGTCCTCTTACCCCCCCCTGCCCATTCCCCAATCACCCCACCACCACCATTTCTCTGTTCTGGTACTCTCCTACAAAATTGGATCAAGTGTTTTCGGGACCAGGGTCCTCTCCTTCCTTCCTTCTTGGGAATCTTTTGATTTGCTAATTGTGCCTTGAGTATTCAGAGCTTTGGGGCTCATTAATATCCACTTATCAGTGATTGCATTTCATGCGTATTCTTTTATGATTGGGTTAACTCATTTAGGATGATATTTTCCAGATCCAACCATTTGCCTACAAATTGCATGAATTCATTATTTTTAATTGCTGAGTAGTATTCCATTGTATAAATATACCACATTTTTTGTATCCGTTCTTCCTTTGAGGGACATCTGGGCTCCTTCCAACTTATGGCTATTATAAATAAGGCTGCTATGAACGTAGTGGAGTATGTGTCTTTATTGTATGCAGGGGAATCCTCTGGGTATATGCCCAGGAGTGGTATGACAGGGTCCTCTGGAAGTGCCCAATTTTCTGGGGAACTGCCAGACTGATTTCCAGAGCGATTGTACCATCTTGCAATCCCACCAACATTGGAGGAGTGTTCCTCTTTCTCCACATCCTCGCCAACACCTGCTGTTTCCTGAGTTTTTAATCCTAGCTATTTTGACTGGTGTGAGGTGAAATCTCAGGGTTGTTTTGATTTGCATTTCCCTAATGACTAATGATATTGAACATTTCTTAAGGTGCTTCTCAGCCATCCGAAGTTCTTCAGCTGAAAAGTCTTTCCTTAGCTCTGTACCCCATTTTTTGATAGCGTTCTTTGGTTTTCTGGGGTCTAACTTCTTGAGTTCTTTGTATACATTGGCTATTAGCCCTCTGTCAGATGTAGGCTTGGTGAAGATCTTTTCCCAATTTGTTGGTTGCTGATTTGTCCTTTTTGACACTGTCTTTTGCCTTACAGAAAATCTTCCATGCTCGTGGGTTGACAGGATTAATATAGTTAAAATGGCAATCTTGCCAAAAGCAATATACAGATTCAACGCAATCCCCATCAAAATTCCAAATCAGTTCTTCATAGAGTTAGAAAGAGCAATTCTTAGATTCATCTGGAATAACAAAAAACCCAGGATAGCTAAAACTATTATCAACAGTAAAAGAACTTCTGAGGGAATCAGTATCCCAGACCTCAAGCAATACTATAGAGCAGTAGTGTTAAAAACTGCATGGTATTGGTACAGTGACAGGCAGGTAGATCGATAAAATAGGATTGAAGACCCAGAAATGAACCCATACACCTATGGTCACTTGATCTTTGACAAAGGAGCTGAAACCATCCAATGGAACAAAGATAGCCTTTTCAACAAATGGTGCTGGTTCAACTGCAGGTCAGCATGCAGAAGAATGCAAATTGATCCATTCTTATCTCCTTGTACTAAGCTCAACTCCAAATGGATCAAGGACCTCCACATAAAACCAGATACACTGAAACCAATAGAAAAGAAACTGGGGAAGACCCTGGAGGACATGGGCACAGGGGGAAAGTTCCTGAACAGAACAACAATAGCTTATGCTCTAAGATCAAAAATTGACAAATGGGACCTCATAAAATTATAAAGTTTCTGTAAGGCAAAGGACACTGTCAGAAGGACAAAACGGCAACCAACAAATTGGGAAAAGATCTTCATCAACCCCACATCCAACAGAGGGCTAATATCCAATATATAAAAAGAACTCAAGAAGTTAGACCCCCAAAGAATCAAATAACCCTATTAAAAATGGGGTACAGAGCTAAACAAAGAATTTTCACTTGAAGAAATTTGGATGGCTGAGAAGCACCTTAAGAGATATTCAACATCATTAGTCATCAGAGAAATGCAAATCAAAACAACCCTGAGATTCCACCTCACACCAGTCAGAATGGCTAAGATTAAAAACTCAAAACAGTCTGTATTTTTCCCCATTGTGAGTATGGGAAGTCTAAGTTACCAAATACCCATTTAAACACTTTTGTTTTGTTTTTGTTTGTTTGTTTTTACTAGATATTTTCTTTATTTGCATTTCAAATTGTATCCCCTTTCCTGGTTTCCCCTCTGAAAACCCCCTAGCCCATCCCCCCTTCCCCTGCTCACCAACCCACACACTCCTGCTTCCCTGTCCTGGCATTCCCCTATACTGGGACATTGAGCCTTCTCTGGACCAAAGGCTTCTCCTCCCTTTGATGTTCAACAAGGCCATCCTCTGCTACATATGTAGCTGGATCCATGGGTCCCTCCATGTGAACTCTGGTTGATGGTTTAGTCCCTGAGAGCTCTGGGGGTACCAGTTGGTTAATATTGTTGTTCCTCCTATGGGGATGCAGACCTCTTCAGCTCCTTGGGTTCTTTCTCTAGCTGCTCCCCATTTACACAGTCTTATATTAGCCACCAAAGAGAAAGAATTCTACAGTTTTTCTACATTAGGGGAAAGAGTATAAAAAATTCTTGAAAAGAGAACATAGAGGACATTAAGACCAAGGTATTATTTGTCACAAATGCATATGTATTTATATTACCTCAAAATAAGTTTAATTTTTTTTTTTGGTTTTTCGAGACAGGGTTTCTCTGTGTAGCCCTGGCTGTCCTGGAACTCACTCTGTAGACCAGGCTTGCCTTGAACTCAAAATCCCTCCCAAGTGCTGGGATTACAGGCATGCGCCACCACACCCGGCCAATAAGTTTAATTTTAAAGAAAACACATTTTACATACTTTAGGAGGTTAATTGAACATGTGTTTTCTATAGTATAATATTTGTAAAAAGTGTAAATTTAACAGTAGCAACTCAGTAGCAGTGTGACGTTTTGTGCTCTGCCAGTGACTACTTCATTACCCCTAACAGACACCTCATAATCTTTATGGAATCACCCCATCCCCTCTTCTCTTTATCACATGGTACCCACAAATCTGCTTCCTATTCTGATGAATATACCAACTCTGGGTATCTTGTATAAGTAGAATTGCATGTACTGTATCGATTTTTGCTTCTAGACTCTTACTGTAGTATTTTCAAGGTTTATACATTTTATAGTATGCATCAAGACTTCATTCTTTTATATATGCGAATGCTATTCTGATCTCTCCCTTTAAGACAGAGATAGATATAGATCATTTTATTATCCATTTGTACTGGCTGGTTTTGTGTGTCAACTTGACACAGGCTGGAGTTATAACAGAGAAAGGAGCTTCAGTTGGGGAAGTGCCTCCATGAGATCCAGCTGTGGGGCATTTTCTCAATTTATGATCAAAGGGGGAAGGGCCCTTTGTGGATGGTATCATCTCTGGGCTGGTATTCTTGGGTTCTATTAGAGAGCAGGCTGAGCAAGCCAGGGGAAGCAAGCCAGTAAGAAACATCCCTCCATGGTCTCTGCATCAGCTCCTTCTTCCTGACCTCCTTGAGTTCCAGTCCTGACTTCCTTTGATGATCAACAGCAATGTAGAAGGTGTAAGCTGAATAAACCCTTCCCTCCCCAACTTGCTTCTTGGTCTTGATGTTTGTGCAGGAATAGAAACCCTAAGACACCATTCATTAGCTGATATGTGTTTGGGTTTCTCCAGTTCTTGGCTATTGTGAAAAGTGCTATTACTAACAATTAGTTAACAGTTTTTCTGTGAGCGTGGTTTCATTTCTTTGGAGTAATACGCCTAGAATTAGAACTGTTTCATCTTATTTTCTTCTATGCTTTTTGAGGGAATGCCAGCCTGGTTTCCATGATGAGGAAGCCATTTTCTATTCCCACCCGCCGCGGATCAGGTTTCTAATTACTTCCCATCTTTTCAAAATTTATATTCTAACACACTGTGTGTATGTGTGTGTGTGTGTGTGTGTGTGTGTGTGTGTCTGTCTGTCTGTCTGTGTGTGTGTATGTCTGTGTGTGTCTGTATGTGTGTGTTCCTTTGATTGTGGGTAAAGTGGCATCTCATTTTGGTTCTGATGCACTTCATTCTGATGATTAGAAACAGGAGGCATTTTTTTCCCAAGAGCTTTTGGCCACTTGAGTTAACTTACTGGGGAAATGCCTCTTCAAATCCCATCTCTGCTTTCAAATTAAGTTGTTGAACTCCTGATTGTTGAATGACTCTGCTAAAAGAAAATGAACCTAAGAGGCTTTCAAGTGTTGTGTTGTTGCTGTTATTGTTGTCTTGTAGGTGCCAGGGCAAGGATATGTTTATGATATTTGTATCCTTATGTATATTTCTGAATGTATTCATTGCCTGGAGTTAACTGTATTAAATCACCCAAACCACAATGACTTAAAAAAAGAAATTTATTCTGTCACTATGCTGAGAACCAGAAATCCCAAATCAAGTTGCTGCAAGAGCTGGTTAGTTTGAAAGCTCTAAAGGATAAGTCATTGCCTTGGTATGTTGTGCTAGGTTCTGGGATTCCCTGATGCTCTGAGAATTGTAGATACAACACACTAATCTTGACCCCAGTTTCACTGTGTTCCTGCATCTAGATGCCTCAAATATTCTTCTTCTTTCTCCTACGAAGAGGCCACTCATTGAATTTGTGGCTTAGTATAATCTTTCCTGAGAAACCAAGGCCTGACTTAATTACAGTCTGTTTCCAAATAAAGCCAAATTTACAGATATTGGGGGGGGGGTGAATGGTTGGACATATTAGGGGGATATCAAAATCCAACCCACTGTACTGTGTATGAGTTATGACTTTTATAAATGAAAGGTATTTAAAAAATAATGGGGAAACAATTTAAGAAAAAAAGTAACATATCTGCTGGGATTCAGATCCAGGATGAGAGGCTAAGGTGTGTATTTACCATACCAGAGTGGTACTGGCTTCCAGGTTCTCCCAGCATCCCTCAGTCTCTACCTGTTACCCATCAACCAGAGTTCACATGGAGGGACCCATGGCTCCAGCTACATATGTAGCAGAGGATGGCCTTGTTGAACATCAAAGGGAGGAGAAGCCCTTGGTCCTGAGAAGGATCAATGCTCCAGTATAGGGGAATGCCAAGACAGGGAAGCAGGAGTGTGTGGGTTGGTGAGCAGGGGAAGAGGGAATGGGCTAGGGGGTTTTCAGAGGGGAAACCAGGAAACGGGATACCATTTGAAATGTAAATAAAGAAAATATCTAGTAAAAACAAACAAACAAACAAACAAAAACAAAACAAAAATGTGTAAATCGGTATTTGGTAACTTAGACTTCCTGTACTCACAATGGGGAAAAATACAGACTGTTTTACTTGGTTCCTTGTCAGCCCACTAAGAGGGAGCCACCTTCTTAGTTATTTTACCATTAATGGGAGACAATGGGAGGAAACACAGATAAGGATGGAAATTCAAATTTGAAAGACTTGAGTACATATTAAAATGCACTTTCCACATTTAATTTATTTGTTATATGCTGAACAATCACTTGGCTTAATGATTACCATAACCATGTTTACTTACTATTTCTTTTTAACCAATGAAACTAAACACAGTTACAGCTCAAAGCAATTAGTTCACAGACCATTAAGTATGAGAACATAAAACACAGACTTCTTAAGTCAGTGTGCACTTTGGTCAAGCTAAAGTTCTACACATGGCTGAGAGACCAACCATCTCTGGACAGAACATGCTAATGATACTTTTTGTGCTCACAGAATAAGTCAGCAACTGCGATAATATGTGTAATATACATCTTTGTATTACCACCTTGTCTACTTGATAGGTAGGCAGGAAAAATTAAAAGGGAATTCTAAAAGTGTCCTTTTGTTTTTTCCTCAGAGTTCTCAGTGACCTCTCTTTTGCTCTTATTTCACCATTTGTTCTGTCTCCACTGGGATAGCTGAAATCCCAACCACAGGCTAAACCCTGACCAACTAAAGAAACATTTTTTTGTTTATGAGATTTGCCTTTTTCAAGACTATGGGAATCAAAACCCAGACTACCAGAGATCTCAGGGTCAGTAGCCTCCATTTTCTAAGGTGGCAAAAGGCTGGTATGTCAGAAAGAAGTGTTGTGCACTGTGTAGGTGTGTGCTTTTAAATGACAGTGATTTAAGTATCTGTACCCAAGTCATTATGTAAGATGAGGATTATGTAGACTTTCATGAGACATTTGAAGGTGCTGGTCTTCTCACATATAAGTGAAATTTTGAATCAATTCTAAACACAGTTATCTTCTTTATTACCAGCTCTACATCTTAAATGTCTGTGTGGTTTCAGTAATAGGTTTTCTAATTAATCACCCTCTTGTAGAATGCCTAAATACTCCACCTCAGACCCCATCTTGGGCATTCTCTATCTACCTCTTAAACTTCTCTAGGATTTGGAAAAAACTTCATGATAATCAGGCTTCACTGAGAGATCTCATTAACCACTGAACTTGGTGACCCTGGTTCTTTGGAATCCTTTTATAAGCACATGTTAAACAAACTCAAGTGTGTCCCAAGAAGGAACTCTGAGACAGCTTTACTAAGCTACATAATTAGTCAGTACCCCCAAATGGAGGGATACACTAAAGGTCCAAGCCATTGGGCTAATGTATGTAACATGGCATGGCGAGTTTACGGACCATCCAAGAACAGAACAGTGTTTCTTTGCTCTTATTCTTTGTCCACTCTCCTACACTATGAATCTTGGGGAACGGTGATGAGTCATCTTGACAATACATCTTGGGGTGGAAATGCAGCTCATACAAGACAGAAAGATTGGTAGTGCTCGGTCTACTACTGTTCTTTCAACCATGGTTCCACCGGGCATGACAGTATTAGAGGTAGAAACCAAAGTGAGGAGGAGAGAAAGTAGAGACAAGTGACAGACTTCAGTCAACCTCAGGCTAGACGACTTGGCCAGGAGCCAGTTAAAAGCTCAATGCTCCTGTGAGAAGCTGTGAGGACACTCCAGTTCTGCTTGTTCTAGGAGGGTACCAAAGCTGGAGCTCTCCGGGTTTGAGAGATTTGACTCAACCTGAAGCCAGGCTGAAAAGAAGCCCTCTTTTCAATTCCAGGAAGAAGAGAGGGGCCTGGCTGGAGGAGATTTCCATTTCATTTCAGTTATCTGTATATTCCAGTAGCTTAAATAAAAAGGCTGTTCAAACTGTGCTTTTGAACAAAGAATAGTTATAGTTATTTGCCACCATATACCTTAGGAAACACTTATCCACTGAGCCTTGATTTCCAAAGCCTGTCGAGTAGAAACACTAATAATGATTCCCATACTGTTGGACCTCAGTGAGATGCTTCATGGCAACAGCACTTGAGGACCTTGACTCTCAAGGGTGCTTTGTCTAACATATAAGGGATGAAAAGAGAACTCTTCCCAAATGGCAACTGCTCAAGCAGGCCTACCATCAGTCCTATGGATACATTCTTCTAGTCTCCAAAGTTCATGGAGCTTAAGTGATGAGTACCCAGGCATTCCTAAGACTGTGTGACAAACTCATCCCTAGTAGCACTCTTACCTTTTCTAGAAAGTCACATGTAAAGCAAAACAAAACAAAACAAAACAAAACAAAA
Source organism: Apodemus agrarius (assembly GCA_964023405.1). NCBI lineage: Eukaryota > Metazoa > Chordata > Mammalia > Rodentia > Muridae > Apodemus > Apodemus agrarius. The sequence continues at coordinate 41,353,427 of OZ030020.1, read as the reverse complement.
CAAAACAAAACAAAACAGAGTTCATGATTAAAGTAGATCCAAGGCAATACAACTTTTTAGCTGAGGCACAAATAAAGCCACCAACAGTCCAACCAAAAAACTAGTCTTGTGCCTTTTCAAGGCTGTTAAGTCTTGATCAAATAAACTCTACACTAAACAAAGGACTTCAGTGGAGAAGAACAAGAACAGATTGAGATTACAGAGTTATGGGGACAGCAGCAAGATTAACTCCTTGTAGAGCCAACCATGTAATGAGCTCTTCCAATAAATCACATACATGATAACAAAATGCAAGCTTAAACACAAGGAAAATGGGCGTTGTGCACAGCACCATGCTAGTCCATGCTTCTGCCCATCAATCACTGTCCTTGGCACTCAAGTGATAGTCCTTAGTAATATAACATTGAGATGTGGGACTTGTGCATCATAGTAACATATGTATTACAGGGACACCACTCCTCCACTTATCAGTTATGATTCAAATGATAATTCACCTCTAGCTACATGAACTAGAAGGGAAGAGAGTCTGTTTCAGTAGGGACATTTTTTTAAAATGTGGAATGGTGCATGGGGACTGATATCATAACATTTGATGAATATATGTCTGTAGAATCAAAGCAGAGTTCCAAGTTTAGCCCAATGAACATGCTATGTAAAGCACTGATCCAACCTGAAATCCCTAGGCAACATAAATATGCAAACTACAGGCAACCAAACCTCCTTTTCATGCAATTGAATATCACTCCGGTTTACTGACTCCAGGCCTGGATATTTGCTATTGCTTATAAACTTACCATTATCTATTAACCATATGTGTTAAATGTATAAACCAGGGTTGGCTACCTGTTGAAAGTATGCATAATTATTTCCATTGAGTGGAAATGGAAAAAAAGAAGACACACTATATAAACACAGCTGCATATCAATGCAAAGGAATGTATGACACATGTCAATTTTCTGACATAAATGCTAAGAATTATCTACTTCAATGAGTATCTCATCTATTTACTAAGGATCGGAGAGTTTTAAACACAGCAGACAACATTAAAATGGGAAAGAGGAATGCATCAGTCATTCGACCATTGTACCGTCTCACAAAACCAGGTCAATGAAAAGGAGGATAGTATTATTTCATTTTATTCTTCATTTGATTGATACTTAGATCCATCATCAATATAATAGGTTAATGCTTCTAATATTTTCTGGCCTTTCAGTGCTGAGCAAATATGCCTCAAACGCTATGTGTTCTCTCATATTTCCCTGTCTTCTTTGCACTTTGGTAGGGCTAAGCTGCTTTGCCTCAAAGGAATAATGGTTAGACCTTAGACTGCATCTTCTCAGCCACTTGGGAGAAGTCTTTCCACCTCCCCCTTCCCTTGACCTTGAGCTGTGTGTTTGCAATAGCATAACAAACAGAGACTGAAGTCATCCAACCTACAGTTGGGAAAGATGAGGTAAATAAACTACTGCTGTGTTAAGCCAAATTCTAGGGTCTTTGTGGGTAGCTAATAGCTTTGAGTCTGTTGTTAACCTTGGGACAGGTGTCTGACTTTTATTTTTGTTTTTTGTTTTTTGTTTTTTTTTGGTTTTTCGAGACAGGGTTTCTCTGTGTAGCCCAGGCTGTCCTGGAACTCACTCTGTAGACCAGGCTGGCCTCGAACTCAGAAATCCTCCGGCCTCTGCCTCCCAAGTGCTGGGATTACAGGCGTGCGCCACCACGCCCGGCTTAGGTGTCTGACTTTTAGATACTCTCAAAATAGAATCATATGAAAATGTCAAACATTAAAATCTTGAGATTGGAAACCTTCCAATGTACGCGTTTGTACTGAATTTGTCATAAGGTGGTAAAGACTGAATTGGCTTATTAGGATATTAATGACCCAAAAGGGCATGCTGTGCTCCAGTCTCTTGTTCTCATAATCCTCTCAGGAGTGAGGCATTTCACTGTTTTCTATCTCCCCCCCCCCACACACACACAGAAACCAAGCAACATGCTTTTAAAGAGCATTGTGTGCAGTAAGTGAGGGACGTAGTAATAAGAGCAAAGCTCATGCCATAGTCTTTTGGCTCTTGCAGGAAGTCCTTTACAGCACAGTGGCTTAGGTGCTCCGGGCTAAACTTGGCCTAAGTACACTTCCCAGGAAACTTGCAAAATATTCTTGGACAGGCAAAGGAAATCCTGTTCTGGATCTTATTGTAATGAATCTGAGTCAATTTTGAAATACTTTTATCGTGCGCGTGCGCGTGCACACACACACACACACACACACACACACACAGAGTAAACAACAATTAAATTAAAATCTACTGGTGCAAATGAGCATGGATCTAATTAGTAAAATTCATAGTGAGGCGCAATCTATTTTACCATTTGAGTTCTATGCTCGAAACCTCAATGGAATATATATACAGAGCTATACATTTTATTTTCAACTCAGTAAGCCACTATATAAATACTCTTTTCCACATTAGACATTGTTGTTCATCTTTGGCACAGACAAAACATAATAATTATATGCCTCTAAATTTATACCATTTTGACATTTTAAAAACATTTCTGTTTCTTTGGGAGAAGGATAATCCCTCTATTGCCAGGATGCAAACTTTTACAAATAATACTCAAGTAACCCCTCCTTAGACAAGGAGTGCCCACAAAACTGTAAGTGCTGTTTCTATAACAATGCATTTAGCCTTTACTGAACATATATTATGTAACCTTCCCCATATTTCCAGGTGATGCTATTCTTTATATAAGAGGCTTACGTAATGGTTTCGTGAGGGCAAAGGTAGTAGTGAAATCCAGATTTGGCCCTGGCTTTCCCAAAACCAAGCCCAGGGCACGTTCTCCCTCACTCCTTGTTTGTATTCAGTCATCCTGGTCCATTAAACTCCAAGCGACTCTTTAATTTTATGAAAACTAAAGAGACCAAAAATGGGAACACAAGTCTTAGGAAGATTAACATCTCAGTAGGTTTAGACGAGACTAAATGTTTAACAGAATAAAATTCCTCAGATATGATTTCTTAGTGAGTAGCATTAAAGCTTTATAATCTATCAACAATGAGATGTTTTAAATAGCTCTAAACGGAGTCCAAATTGATGCAAGTTTATCACCCCGAGTGCTTCTTTCTCCCTTTCTATTAGGGTGCCAATTCGGTCAAAGCCAAGAGATCCAGCTGTTCAGTGACACCACTTGGAAATGTCGCTGCAAAGAAAACCCCCACCTGCTGTAACCTGTCATAACACAAACTTTTATGTGATATTTTTTCCCACTTGATTTTGAGCAGAAGTGAAATGACATGTTGTGAATAGGTGCACTGCTTCCCAGAAACTCACTGGAAACGATCGTTCTCATGTGCCCTGGGCGAGACAACTGACTCTGGGGAAAACCTGAAATACGCTGAGCTTAGAGCAGTTGGTTGCTTCTCAGCCTTCCTGAGCCTGCAGCCCTTTGATACAGGTCCTCACGTTGTGCTGACCTCCAACCATAAAATTAGGTTGTTCCTTCTTCAGAGTTGTAATTTCTGCTACTGTTACGAATTGCCATGTAAGAAGGCAGCACGAGATCCATATGCCACGGCCTGGAGTGGCTGCTCTGGGCTCACGAAATAAACACAAACTTCCTGGATGGAGCGCCTAACTCCAAGTGTTCGTTTAACTCTAGGATATCTTTACCGCTCATTCTTTCAAAGGAAAATTGTCTGTATTTTAAAACATAGGTACGAACTTTATTTCTGCAGGCATAATAGTTTCCTTTGAGAGTTGACAAATCAATATTAAATGACACTTATTGAGACCTGGGGAGATTTTAAATATAACAGGTATTTTGAGCATTTATTCTGGGCCAGGCATTCTTTTAATGGAAAATGATTTTTTTATACAGTACATTCTGATCACAGTTTCCCTTTCCCAGGTCCTACCAGATCCTCCCTATCACCAACCCAAAGCTGCCATTTCTTCTCTCTTTAGAAAACAAACAGTAATCAAACAAATAATAATATAATAATTAATAAAATAATAATATAATAATTAATAATAATAATACAAGAAACACAAACACACGTACAAAACAAAAACAAAATAAATAAAACCCCAAACTATAAAATACAATATTAAAAACCACAATATATAAGCAAAAGACCAGTAAGTAAAAAAGGCCCAGACAACATTTCTCTCGCTTTGGGTGTTGTCTCTGAGGCCCCAGGTTACAGCAGCAGCACAGTTGTTCGTTTAAGACCAGGTCTCACTTTGTAACTCAAGTGGGCTGGAATTCACAATACAGTCCAGTCTAACCCCAGACTAACCCCAGCCCTCCTGCCTCAGATTCCCAAGTGCGATGCTTACAGTCACGACTCACTGTGCCTAACTCATTTTAAAAATCAAAGAGTACACACAATGTATTTTATAACCAATACCTCTGAGAAGCTGGAATGTTCCGTTTCACTGATGAAGAATACCAGTGTAAGAGGGGAAGCTGGTGCTGGCCATGAATTCTGACCCGGAAGCTGTTTCCACCTTAGTGCTGTCTTCTTCCTTACTCTCCTCAGTCGCCCAGCAGCTTCTAGTAAGCACCCTGTGAGCTTTCTTTGGAATACATTTGTGGGGACTGACAAAGGTGTCAACGGATAGGAGCATTTCCTTGATCCTTCCTGTAGATGCAAGGCTCATGATCTGGCAGTGTCGCCAAGACTTCAAGGAGTCAGAGCCCACCAGAAACCCAACCCTTCACAGGCAGTCCCGGGAGGGGAGGGAAAAAAAATCACAACTGCCTTGGATAGGCGGTCAAGCCTAGGGTGACAGGTCCATTTCTGCTCAGCATCCTCATCCTCTGTAGTATGGAAGGTTAAGGTGGATCCCAAGGGGCCTTTGGGTCTTTGCAGGGTGTGGCATGCACAGCTCACTGCAGGCCCTCCCCTGGAGCACAGCAAGCCCTGGGGCTGAGCTGAAAGAAGCTCAGAGACTGTGCTGCTCTCCCATTACCCTCTCTACCCTCGCTCTCTAAGACTTTTCCTCAAACACCAACCTCACCTCCTCAGGCTAACCCTGAGCAACCTACATTCCTCCTGTAGGACCTCTGCCCATACTCTCATGACTCCCACCCTCCTCCTCCACCTCCTCCACCTCCTCAACCTCCTTCTCCTCCTCCTCCTCCTCCTCCTCCTCCTCCTCCTCCTCCTCCTCCTCCTCCTCCTCCTCCTCCTCCTTCTCCTCGGCCATCTGGCCCTACTGGCAGCACGGGCACTAGGCCACCACATACCCACTGCTCACCTGGTTCTCACTGCAGCTGCTTTCCTTCTACTGTCCCCTCCCCTTCTCCTCAGCAGGCATCCTTCCCATAAAATCTCTTCAGTTCTATATGATGCTCAACCACCATGTTAGCTCTGAGGAGATTCTCGATGTGCCTGCTTGGTCTTGTTAAGGAGCTGGATCCTGTCTGTCTCCCTTAAGATAGAAGCAGCTCACAGTAGACCCCAGGGCCCGGGGAGCTCACTTAGGGAGTTTTCCCTTCCAAAGGAGCTCACTGAGATCTCCCTTTCTCCTCCTCTTCTTTCCTATTCCTTCCCATTGAGCCTGGCTTGAGAGAGCAGGAATTTGTTCCAGCCTCTGTCTCCCAGATGCCCTAAGAAATGTATAGCACTGCCCTCCAGAAGATGAGCAGGTAGATGAGATAAATCACCAAACTGTGACATGGATCTTACTGGGCCAGGTTTTAACTAGTGTCACCAACCTTGAAACTAACAAGAGTGGTCACAGCGTTAACACATAGAGATCAGTGGTGCTAATATCTGGACAGAGAAACTGAGGTTGGTCACCAAAGAGTAATAGCGGCATGGAGCCCAGATATTGTCATTTCATAGACTTCTTTCATCCTTAGCTACCATCTTCTTAGGTGTTGTCTCCCTGCTTAGGAAGTTTGGGGGTTTTAGTTTTTGTTACTGATACATTTTCAACTAAGCACAGCCAAATTTGTTGAGATCATGATCCAGTTGGAGTTGGTAATTTTATTATGTAAATAAAGCTTCATATTATTTATTAGTATCATAAACACAACAAGTAATTCTAGAAGAGAAGGGTAGGACTTAGGTTCCTCCTTCGAGTACCTTTTTGGTTTTGGTTTTGTTTCATAAAGTCAGGGTCTCATGGTATATCACTATGTAGGTCTGTCTGGCCTAGAACTTACTATGTAGATTACGCTATGCTCAAACTCACAGAGATCTGCCCACCTCTGCCTCCTGAGAGCTGTGACGTCCTTTGAGTAACATTATTTTAAGAACCAGTGATTGCTAAATAGGAGGTCATTTATAGTCAATGGCATTACTGAAGGCTTTCTACGCATGGGGGAAGTGTGTCCCTATTCTTTGCGTTAAAGAAAGGCCCTGAAACTAGAGACACGTGTAACCCGGGAATATACCCACTAGTGCAGCGATCCTCTGAACAGTGTCCTAGGCAAAGGTTTTCCTGTGTATGCCAAGTGTGGCCAACTGAGTCAGGAGATGGACAAGTAAATGGAAGGATGCTGCCCAGGGAAAAATCTATCCAGGACGATTTTAATGTCAGATAAACAAATGATTTTCTAGAATTATATGTCTTATTCACTGATTCTCCAATGCTGGCTCAAAATCTGGCAATTATAGGAAGGCGGAAGGCAATATTCTTGCTACAGGCTTTGTTAAGCTCGGTTGATTTCTAATGATTTTACATTTATTTATTGATGGATTGATGTGCTCTCTCTCTCTCTCTCTCTCTCTCTCTCTCTCTCTCTCTGTGTGTGTGTGTGTGTGTGTGTGTGTGTGTGTGTGTGTGTATACCCTAATTCTATATTTTATTTTAGGGGAGTAAAAATTTCAGTAGACCTTGTTCTTTTGGGATAAATATTTGTGTACTACCCTGATTAACATGTGATATCCAACAGGAAATGTGGACACGTTCGCTGGCTGATTCTTCTCCAAATTGTACTTAAATTTAGATAGCTGGATTGGAGGACAATATTTAGGTTCAGAACATATTTCGTGTTGGGGGTCGGGAGGTTCAAAATCATCTTGTTCTCTGGCTTCTGTTTCCTTTGGGTTCCAAAGGAGACAGAAGCAGAGCTGAGAGACGCAAAGTGGCCTTGGCTGACCCCAAGACAAGCTGAGACTGTGGAGCGAGGCATTTCCTGTGCTTTCTGCACTTCCTTCCTGGTGCTTCAGACTAACATCAAATTCCTTACCCTGCTGTCCTCATGCTGAAAATATAAGACAGAAACTGACTCTGAGTATTTAAAATGAGCCACCATTTACAATCCACTGACAGGACAGGTATTGCTGGCGAATCAGGCAAATGTTCTAACAAGAGCATCCCGTGGTCAGATGAGGCAGATTTAATGCAAGTATGCAGAAAAATCATATAAGAGGAGAAGTGATGCTGTATTGACGATTTGATTAATTCACGTGGTTGGATAATTTCTATTTTCTATGCAGGTATAAAACCTACATTTAGACTGACCTCAACTTAGGAGTAACCGATGACTTAGCACCAGTACCACGTTCTCTAGCAGGAGCCTGAGCGGGACCCTTGTGTGGCCACAGGGTTCTGGCATCAGTACAGTGTATGACGAATGCCCCAACACAGGACCATGCCTGGCTTTGGCACGGCACCTCGAGAGTGGTAGTTCTGTAGGTTTCCTGTTTTAAAGAGGTAAGTGGCTGTTTTCTTTGGGTTTGTGTTCTCAGCATCCACACCCTTCCCTGTGAGGGATGGAGACTAAATACAGGCTATGGAGTGGAAAGAGATACAGGCTCTGAGTATGCAGCCAGCTTTCTTCTTCTCTCCCAGACCATAGACTAACCTCTGGAAGGCCGGTCTGATCCTTGCAATCATCAGAGATTGCACTCAGAGGCTCTGGTTTAGGCTCAAGCCCAGAAGACAGGGGAAGGGTCAGTCAACGAAGGTGGTGATTCCTATATAGATGATCTCAGTAGCAGAATTCTGACTATGTTTTTCCTTCTTCCCAAGTGAAGCTTCTTCTTCTAAATATTCCTTTAATATTTACATTACCAGAATAGATTTCTACACATGACTAAAAAAAAAATGGGGGTGGGGGTATTGTGATTTATCTCTGACTTATGAATGCCTAAAGTATTCAGGGAAAAATACTAAGCAGTAGAACAATATCTAAATAGTGAACATAAGAATTGATTTGTTTGGAGAGAAAAATGATGTATCTTCTAATGTAAGAATTAACATTAATGTCACTTGACTGAACTTAATAATGGGTCAAGGCTGATAAAGAATGTGCCTCTATGCCATGGCTTCACTGACTTCTATTATTCATTTCTGTCGTTACTGGGGTCTAAAGAAGGTGGTGCTCACACTCTGTGCTCTCACTGGCATCTACCAGCTATTATTAGATGACACACCTAATCTGAATATCATAACGTGACTCATCATAGGGTCTGCTATGTCCCTCCATATCAGTCACCAAAGCGAGCAGCCTCCTTTCGTTATCACACTGTGAGGTGGTGAGAAGTGCTTCTGTACCCAGCTATAAAGATATGAAAATGACAACTATGTTGGGAGCCCATCCCCATCTCCATGCAAGTCTCATGGAGGCCTCTAACTCTTCTGCTCAGAATACCACTTTTGATGGAGACTTTGGTAAGATTTCCCGGCAGAAGAGACACGAGGCACTTTTTTGTCACAGTCCCGTGGCTACGGTGTTATCTCGAATGTATATGTAGTTTAAAAAACAGAAAACAAAGCTGGGCGGTGGTGGCGCACGCCTGTAATCCCAGCACTTGGGAGGCAGAGGCAGGTGGATTTCTGAGTTCGAGGCCAGCCTGGTCTACAGAGTGAGTTCTAGGAGAGCCAGGGCTACACAGAGAAACCCTGTCTCAAACAAAAACAAAAACAAAAACAAAAACAAAAACCCAAAAAAACCAAAAACAAAACAAAACAAACAAACAAACAAACAAAACCAGAAAACAATAGAAGGAACAAAACTCTGTTAATTGAGCTCCTATCAGTTCCCGAGTACTTTTTTTTAATAAATATTTTTACAAATTCTTCGCAAATCTGAGGAAAGTTTTGTTGTTACCGCCCCTTATATACTAAAGCTCACGACACCGGACTTGAGGACTTGCCCAGCTTACTAGAGCCCTCAGCCTGTGCTCTCACCACACCAACTTAGCGGAGAAATATTCAAAAGCTGGACTGGTGCCCACCACCATCTTTTCACATGGGTCCAAACGGTTCTGACATCTTCCTGTTCCCAACAAGCCTGGCCTGCTGGTATACTTCTATGCAGCAGAAGAGTATTATAGTCTTGTTCGACCCTATAAAATTCTTGCATCTTCAAAATATTATAAGTTCTCCCTTCTGAGGAATGGAAACTTGTTTCTCTGGTTTGGTAAACCCCCTATTGTAACTCACATATACAGTGAAAATCACCATGACTTACAAACTTATCAGTATTACGCTTGTGAAGATCCATCAGCAAATTAAAAACTACACAGAAGCAGCCAATTTAATCCATGAGGGATTAAAGTATGTTCCTCTTGCCAAGTGCTTGATGCTGCCTTTTCTGCAATGTTTATGTCCCCTGACCTTCTCTAGCCAGAAAGCTAACTCACAGTGAGGCCACAGAGAACACACTAAAGCCAACTGACTTGTTGGGGATGACACTTCCCAGGCGCGACTTGGACACAGATGAGAAGCGACGGCAGAGCTTTCGAAATGTGTAGGTGCCTGGGCTCCTTTCCCCAAATACTCCGCTTCATTTGAGGCTAAGATTTAGGCATCAGAGTGTTTGGAACACTCCGTAGGTACCCGGTACTGTCCACTTTGAGAACTCACAGGCCAACTGCAAAGAACGTCGCGATCAAAACAAAGCCGAGCGCTTCCTGGTTGCCTGCTTCTCTGGGAGAGCATGCAGAGGTGATAGGGAGGAAAAGAATGAGAAGGGCAGTGGCAGGACCCTGCAGCTTGGCGAGTCATTGGAATGTGGCAAACTATTGAAAAAAAAATAGCTGCAAACCTCAAGACTCTTGAGCGCCAATTGACAATTGCTTTAAACAACTTTCCCCATCATATTCAAGTTCAGATGCCCCCCAACAGCCTTGGAAATATGGGAGTGCTTGGCAAAACATTCCAAGTCAGTGACCCCCCCCCCCCAGCCCTGGAATTTGCTCCTAACAGGCTGTTCCTTTGCAGCCAGCCAAACCCAAAGTTTGGCAGCTTTTGAAATATGGTACAAAACAGATTGTTTTTTGAAGCCTAAGTCAGTAAAATTTTATTTTACTCGGCTTATAAAAATAACCAGTAGTTACTGTTACTGCTCCAAGCAGAGCCAGCGAGGCCTACAAGACTATGAAACCAAGAGCCACTCTTCTGTATGCATACCCCTCCCCTCCTTGGGGGGTGGCATCCCTTATTCATAAGGATGGGTACCAGTCATAGCACCCCACACCAGCACACCCAAGGTGATGTTCAGGACGTGTCAGAGGACTGAGCATAGCCTACACTACTGATGGTACTGCTTGACCCGAGGCCACAGTAGTCAAATATCCCCACCTTTGCTTCTTTGTCTAAGCTTATATACAATCTTGGGGTGGCCCAGGGGACTATCCCCTCTTTCACAGGTTGGAATCCAATGGGTCAGCTTACTCACGGGCCGCTCTGCTATTAAACGAGTGGCAAAGGTCTCATTCAGTTCTTTCTGGCAGCCTACAATCCAAATCTTCCCATCGTCCTTGGCACCATAGACCTGGCTGGTGTATATGACCTTCTCCCTGCTCTGTGACATTTGAACCTTGAACTCCTGTTCGTCTCTGGAGAAGAGCCACCAACCAACAGGAGGTCACCACAGCTGCCACACTGACAGTCCCTATTCATTTTTTAAAGGTGTATGTTGTGTGTGTGTGTGTGTGTGTGTGTGTGTGTGTATACATTTGCACGCAATTATCCGCAGACACTAGCAGAGGGAGTCAGGTCCCCTGAAGCTGGAGTTACAGGTAGTTAGTTGTAAGCTGTCTGATGTGGATACTGGGAAACCTTTAGTCCTCTGAAAGTGAACAAAGCTGCTGAGTATCTTAAGCCTTGTCAGAAGAGTCATCTCTTCTTTGCGGTGCTACAGGGATGTAAGCCAAATGCACTCTTCTGGCTTAGGGGATTTTTGTGAGCCACAAAAGGGTAATGGCGATATAACATCATGTATGTCACAAACGGTTCCAGCACAGGTCCTCTCAGCAACGAGCGCTGGTGCCCACTTCATACCCGACTTTAACCATTTCCTCCATCTTTGAGGGCGGTGGGATTTGATGTGATACTTGTTTTTCCCATGCCTCCTCTTCTCAGTTCGTTGGTTACACTGTAAAAGTTTAATATCCAGAGAAACTAAAGACTAAATGAACCACAACGTAAACAAATCACCAAAGAAACATCCACAGGCTTTAAAAGGAGAGCCCTCCCAAGCCTCCTTTGCCTCATCACTAGAGACACTATGGAATGGTTGTGGAAACTTGTAGTTTCTGGTCTGGCCTCGGGTCCTCATGAAGGCAGACCTAGTTGGGAACCCCTCTCTCTGGGTTTCCTGACTGCTCTGGAAGAGACTGCGGTCTCTCTTCTCTTTAGAATCCTGGGAGCTCACAGCGGTGCTGACACACAGTTGACACTTGGTAAGTGGCTTAGAATGTAGGCAGGCAGGGTGTGGCAATGGAAGACCTGCCTTTGACCATCACTGGTGATGCTCAGGAAGAAGTTATCCTCCCATAGGAAGAAGAGTAGTTGTCAAATAGGAGGAGAGTTAAAGGCACACCAAAGTCCTGACTCATGTTCCATTCCCTTACCCCATCCAGTAAACTCCCAATATATGCCGGTGACAGAAAAATATGTTTAAAGTTGAAATGGGATAAATCAAACAGGAATGCGGCGTCTCTGAAAACCTGTTTGTGGGACTTTAAAGCTGATGGCCTTCAGATAATACTTGCACTATAGAGTTCCTTTCCAATTCAACCTGTTGTGATGCTAAAAGGCTGAACACCTTCTACTGAAGTACACGCTAATCTTTCTCTCCTTGACCTCAGTAAAAAACATTCCCGCACATACTTGTAGAGGAAAAATAAGCTATAAATTATGATGACCAGAGCCAATGAGCTGAAACCCAAGATTAAAATGTTTTATGTCCACAGGAGCAATCTTTCACAACGGTGTCAGGCCGAAAGTTCTGGTCAGTGTTTACTCAGAGCCCTGATGAAAAATTCCAGACATACAACGTCTGCAACCAAGACTTGAACTCAGAAGGACCTCCCACCTCTGAACACATTTCACAACTAGAATCCAATGGCAACTGCTTCCCTTAATGGAGGTCCAGGTTCCAAAATGCATTTGAGTTTTCTTAGTGAGACTTATTGAAAGAATAAAAAAACCAAATACATAAACAACAAACCACACACTAATTATCTAAGACTTATCTTAATCATGATAAGAAGTTAAGGATTTACAAGTATTATTTAATTATTTTAGATAGAATTTTAGAGAAATTGGGGTGGGGCTTGTAGCTTAGCAACAGAGTACTTGCCTAACAAGGAGGCTCTGGGTGTACTCTCTGGCCCTTCAATCATCATCACCATCATCATCACTACCCTCACCATCATTTGGTAGACAAATTATTTTGAAAGACACAATACTCCTCAACTGTCTTCTTTAACAGAATGTTAATGCATCTCAGTCTTCACATTGCAAACACTATCTGTTATTTTATAGCAGTGTCTGTAGGCTCCAGAGAAAGACTAGTTAACCCTAAGCATTTCTCTTTTGATGGTGTCTCAGGATTGACCCAGGCTGTAGTAGTCCCTTCCCACAGCTATTATAACTTCCCTATAAGCCTGACCATCTGCTGTTTTTGTTCTCCAGTATCTAATTTTCTTATTCCTACATGTGTGAACATGTAGCTACAAAATATGCTTAGTAAATAATGATATGTTGAAGTAATGGCAGTTTATCATGAAAGGTTTAGGTGCTGGAAAGCTCAGTAGGTGGGGGGGGAGGTTGTTTGACAGCAGGAGAAACTGAGTTTGCCCAGAGATTTCAAGTCATCAAAGCTTAGTATGGTGACACCTTGTGTCTAAGAACTGGGGACAGGGAGACAGATACATTCCTGGGATTCCTTGGCCAGCCAAGCCTTGTCTCTTTGGCAAGTTCCAGGTGGAGAGAGACCTTCTCTAATAGTTAGAACAAAAGGGGACAGGGGTGATGGTGCCTGAGAATCTACAGGACAGGTTGTTGTCTGGCACTCACAGGCACATAAGCCGCCTACATGTATGTGCACCTCCATGTACACACAGGTATGCAGAGAGAGAGAGAGTAGGTTTAACCACTGAAACAAGCTTGCTAAAGCCAAGGGTGAAATTCCAAACTTACTGTTGGAGGGGAAGGGATTGCTTCCCTACACAGTTGCCTCCTTTTTCCTAATGCTCAGGTATGTTACAAGCAGAAAATCATAGGATTAAGCCACTGATTTTGCAGTTGATTAAATAGTGGAAAATAAAAAAAAATGTAAAATGATTAAGCTTAAGCTCATTATGTCCTATAAGTATTAACTTAGTTTTATTCTAGACACAGACGTGACCAATACCAACTAGAGACAACTAGGAAATAGAATTGATATTTTTGGACACTTTCTATGTAGGGCACTTGACTACGCTCACTAGCTGTGATTTAGGTCAAGTTGGTTATCTTCTTGCAATTTAGTGTTTTTCATATGAAGATGATAAAATCCTCTATAGGCTTTTGGAAGAACTAATGCATTTAAAAACCTTCATCACAGGACGTGCCATTTGAAGACGGAGTTACTTCCTTTCTGGAACAGAGGCCGTGATAGCAATCTGTGCCCAGCCAGTTTGCCTCACGTTCCTGTTGTATCTGCCACCTGCTAGGTGTTGCCCTTGCCATTGTACTAGCCGTTCTAAAACCAAGTATATCACCCAAATCAAAGTATGCCCCAAAGTCCTCTAATCCACGGATTACAGAAAACAGGTAGTTTCATTAAATTAGCATTCTAAAACTAGAGTTTGAAGGTGGTCAGTGGATAATGAAAGAATGAGTAGACAACTCACAAAATTTTAAGCTAAATATTCTAAAGATCACGATCTAAAGATATGATAATTTGATATTTCCATGCTTATGAATGATATTATGGTTATATTTTTGCTTCATAACTAAGTCACTGTTTCTCTAAGAGCAGAAAACAGCAATTCTTAATATACAAGTATTGAATATTGGGGAAGGTATCTCAGGTAGGATTCACTCAAGTTGGCATGGCAAGGCAGCATATTTGGTGTTAAGTAAAATGGATTTTGACAGATTCTAGGACCAGAATTTCCAAGAACTTATGAAATATTCCTAAACCTCCCTCTGCCATTTCTACCATGTATTCATGATAAGCGGTAGCTTCAGCCACAAGTATGTAACAAACAAACTGATCAACACCAGAGTATTGAAGATGGACACTTTGTGGTATCAACTCTTCAGCAAAGATTTAATCCCTGTACTGGCTGGTTTTGTATGTCAACTTGACACAGGCTGGAGTTATCACAGAGAAAGGAGTTTCAGTTGGGGAAGTGCCTCCATGAGATCCAGCTGTGGGGCATTTTCTCAATTAGTGATCAAGTGGAGAGGGCCCCTTGTGGATTGTACCATCTCTGGGCTGGTATTCTTGGGTTCTATAAGAGTGCAGGCTGAGCAAGCCAGGGGAAGCAAACCAGTAAGAAACATCCCTCCATGGCCTCTGCATCAGCTCCTGCTTCCTGACCTGCTTGAGTTCCAGTCCTGACTTTCTTTAGTGATGAACAGCAGCATGGAAGTGTAAGCTCAATAAACCCTTTCCTCTCCAACTTGCTTCTTGGTCATGATGTTTGTGCAGGAATAGAAACCCTAAGACAATCCCCTTTGTAAACTTAAACACATAAACTTCATAAGTAAATTTGCTTTCATGTTTAAGTAATATAGCAAAAATTCTTTAGAAATAAAATTAGTTAATGTTTGACTTACATCCTAATTTCTGTATGTATAAAAACGTGTCTAGGAAGCAGTTTGGGAATCTGTTTTAGAGCATATAAAACAAACCATAGAACAAGGATTAAAGAAGTGAGTCAATACCAAGTAAATATTTTATTGAAGATTTGTTTTAACCTAATCTGAAATACAGCTTATTTTTGAGACAAGCCCTTGCTATGTTGCCTAGGCTAGCCTAGATCTCATCCTCCTCCTGCCTTAGTCTTCCGAGTGCTAGGTTATAGGCAGGAATGTGTTACCCTGTATTAGTGACTCTTCTTAGTCATTTTTTTTTTAAGCTCTTCACTTTAGGTGCTTTACATGGTTGAAGAACTCATTTAGTGACAAATATGTCAACAAAACTGTAGGTCTACTCAAATAAAATGTCAAAACAAGTATTTTTCTATTCTTACGATAAAAATAAAACTTAGCAAAAAATTCCCCAAAGAGGTGACAATTATGAGAGAAATCTAGATGCCTATCGTTATCAGGCAGCATGAAGGCCTTCGGCAGCAAAATAATCTGTCGGCCTACACTATAGCTTATAGCAGTGGTTCTCAACCTTTCTAATGCTGCAACCCTTTAATACAGCTCCTCATGCTGTGATGAGCCCCTCCTTCTCAACCATAGACTTTTGCCACTTCATACTACAATTTTGCTGTTCCGAATTGTAATGTAAATATCTGATATGCAGGCTATCTCATATGCCACCCCTATGAAAGGGTCATTCGACTCCCAAGCAGGTCTTAACCTATAAATTGAGAACCACTGGCTTACAGCTTGTTAACGCTTGCTTGCGATGAAGAATAATGAAACCAAATTTTAGTAAATTAGATCAGAACACCCCAGTGCATTTTTTTTTTTAAAGTTATGGCTTTCCGAGGCTGATGTGGGACAGTTTCACCGAGAGGCTCCAACCTCAACAGAATAGGAAAGCATTCCAGGTGTCCCAGGCACTTCAAACTGACAAACTGTTTCTGCTTCCAAGTCAGCGTCTTTGACTTCCTACTTAAATTATTGCTTTATCCTAACACTCAAAAAAAAAAAAAAAACAAAACAAAAAAAAAAAACAACAAAAAAAAAAAACCCAAAAAAACAAAAACCAAACCAAACCAAACAAAAAAACAAACCTTGACATTTGTCCTCAGATTCTACTTCTGTAACTCTGAAAAATGCACAGCCAAGCCATGTTGACCCTCCCCTAACATTTCCTAATGGCGTCCTCCGACACGGACTAGAGGGTGTATTGCCTCTTTACTGCTGCTGTTTCAGTTGCTTCCAATGCACCCTTTTAATCGTTCTTCCTGTTTACACTCTTGTCTCTTCCTGTCCATCGCAGATGTGGCTGAAGAGAGATTATTTATAAAACAGTTGCGCTCCGTCCATCCGCTTGATTCCTATTATGGTAAATCCAAACTCTTCCTATGACACGTTCACACTGAGCACACCTGCTCCCCATTGAGCCCACGTCTCAAACCGAAGGGTAAGACGCTGCTGCTGTCCTTCCTAAGGAACAGCCGAGGAACTCACCGAGCTCCTGACGCTGACCGAGAAGAATGACTAGTTTTAAATGGAATTTTCTTCTATCATTACTTTTGTATTTGTCCCTATGACATAGTATGAATTATTCTTTGAATAGCAATGTAAAATATGACTTAAAAAAAAAAAGAATTAAGATTTCCCACGTACTTTATATTCATAAAAACTTGCATTTCCTTAGAGGTGATACTATAGCTACATTAGTATAGTCAGTTGATCTGAAATGTTGACATCCAGCGCGATGTCCTAACTCTGTTTGGAAAGGCTATCACCTACATTTCTATGGGATTTTACTCCACACACCAGTCACCTGAAGACTCTGGAACAAGCAGTTTCTCACTCAGAGCAAAGCATTGGATTCAAGGTGCTAATACATCTGCCCAGGGGCTACTGTTCTCACCGGCCCATCTGCAGACAGCAAGCTCTGAACCCAATTCTCTGCTGTTTACTATAACCTGCCGCAGGAATTTATTGATCTTTAAGACTGGATCTCATTACGAAGCCCCAGTTCTCCATGAACTCAGAGACCCACCTGCCTCTGCCACCCCAGTGCTGAGAACAGAAGGCTCAAGCTGTCACGCCAAGCACGTCCAGAGCAGAAAGGCTGGTTGATTAGTCCGGGCTGTAGCTTAGCCACTAAGAGTTCCCGATGAGAAGCCCCCTTGCTCTAAAATGTATTCACCAGTTATGAGACTTGAGTCCTGAGATTAGGAGTCATTACCAACCAGGTCATAATTTAAGAACAATAATGGCTTCCTCTCTATATTCCTATTAAGTTATTTAAGAAAATACTTTGAATATTGCTTTAAAGCTAAACATTAAAATGAAAAGGACAGCCTGACTTATTTTTAGGAGGTAGATATAGATATATCATAAATGTATCCATTCCCAGCATCACAGGAAAAAATCTAAATAAGAAGCTTAACAAAAAATAACTTCCAAAATGTGTTAATGTATCACAAGAAAGCCAGCAGACTAACAAAACCTTCTGTTTACATGATACAGGCACCTCTGATCCAGACTTCAGAGTTCCTAATCACGTGCTAAACTGAGGCTTGTACAAGATCAAGCTGCAGTTCTGTACTTCCCTCTAAGAAATGCACATCCAATAGTTAAGATTCTAAAGGGTAATTTGTAGAAATTCCGTATCTACAACCAGGAGTACTAGACTACACTTTCATGAATTACTCAACTCCCTGAACATGCTTTCTGCAAACATAGCATAGTCCAGTAAGAACGTGAGAGCACAGGCGAACACCAGACACCCTGTGAACGTGCAGCACTGACCAGCCACGGTAAAGGAAACACAGCAAGCCAAAGATAATGGCACCATTTCCATGGCAAGAAACATCCAGCTTTGACACTCATCAGCCCCATAGTGAGCAAACCGTACATTTTGACCTCATCTGCAAAGGCCTGATGAGACTATGCTGAGAGTTCCTAGTAGATCAAACCTCTTACTGTCTGAAAAGAATTTCCCTACAGAAAATACATTAGAACAACAAAGAGCAACAAGCATACCGTTAAAATGATGTTTAACAAATCTCTGAAAGAAAATAACATTTATATTGGCTTTATAAATGTCTGTCTGGCTACCACTTCAAGTAGTGGCTGTAATAAACTCTTGGGGGGAAAAAAACCTTAGAAAGAGGTGGGAAAATGGATCATGAAATGAAACGCAGAAACACGATGTAAACTGGAAATAATGGCATGAGAGAGTAAAGCATTTTAGGAGGAAAACCAAGAAAGGTAGGTATGTGGGGTTTCATAATCAAACCCCCAAACAGCCTTTTTCCCCCCTTATATACACCCATTGTTGCTTCCAGGTATTTCGAAAACAGTAACTGGAACTAGAAAACATAATGCTTGGACATCGCTGTGGTTTATTTCATTTGAATACATGTCCTGCCAACCAAACCATAAAACACTGAATGTGAACCCAACACACAAGAAACCCCAGCAGGATCAACAAGTGCGGCTCTGGCACCTGTCAAGGATGCCGAGAAAAACCAGAGAAGAAACTGTTAACTGTCGGTCTTAATCCTCTTCAGAACTTGAATCATCCTCCTGGTCAGAAAGTTCTGGCACCGGGAAGCGGAGAATGGCGGCTACTCCTGTCAGCTGGCCCAGCTGTTCCCCAGACACATGGAGACTAGAGAATATCCTTACGGTGCCAGCGTTCTCTTTGACGCTGTCCACCAGCCTGACATACCGGCTCCGGGTGGCCACGTCCTGATGCCGGAAGAGCTCATCACTGATGAGCAAGGTATCGATGGCCAAGGCTTCGTTGGCCCTCTCCACCTGCTTGAGTCCATAGAAAGCTCGGTCAGGTTCGTGCTGTAACATTTTGTAGAAATCATCCAAGGCTTTCACTTCCCCGGCAGCCTTCGTGTCTGACAGACGGCTCGCTACAGTAGGGTCGCACAGGGCCTCTTTCAGGGAGTACTTGTGTCCAGAGGAGGCATGGACCTAGAATCACAATTACAAAAGTCAAAGAATCTCTGAAAGTATCCATTAATCAGCCCACAAGGACATAAGCCAAAAGCATGAATAAGACCTAGCCTGCTTAAGGACTTAGGCAAAGGTCTTATGAAAGTGCTAGATACTGCACAGTTCAGTTCTCTTTACAATCTCACTTCCAGTCCCAGCTAAGCCTTCCATTTCTCCCCATTCTAAAACATTAGAACCTGAACCGTGCGAGGTAAGTAATCCCCCTGCTCACTCTTAACTCTCTCTGGATAAGTTGTTTGTTTTTTTTTTTTTTTTTTTTTTTTTTTTTACCTGAAGGAATTTGGAGCGGTTTTCCAGAAGCACCTTATTGTCCGTCTTCACAGCCTGCTGAAACATGTAATCGCAGAACTGCTCTCGCACAAATCCAGGGCTGGCCACCAGAATGCACTTTACAACCTCAAAGTTTATGTGACGCAGGATGGCCTGGACCACCTGTTCGTAGAACCGCTCCAGGGCCCGGTCATGCTGCGAGCAGTTGCCTTTCCGTTTCCTGGGGATGTTCACCTCCACCTTGGCACGGGTAAGGGTCATGCTGGGCGTGACTAAGCAGACGTGGGCGAGGCCCTCCTGCATGACCACGGCTGCCACATCAGCACTCCACGCAGGGTCACAAGCCTGCTCGATGCGTTCCAGAACCACACTGTCCCACTGTTTCTTGGCCAGGGTGAACTGGCGGTTGGGCTCCAGTTCGATGGTGTGGTAAGCCCCCATCTTGACATACTCATTCTCTTGGATATTGGTCCCCTTAACCCGCAGCTGGCAGGCCTGGGAGTCGAAGTCGATGGCCTCCACGCAAAGAGTGAGGGTGGTGCGGACACGGTTGCTCCCCACGCTGCCCGTGGAGGACTCGGTCTGGACCTTGCGGATGGTGGAGGCGCGCAGGCTGTCGCCCACCTGCACTAGATTGTAGGTGTGCCACATGTCCTCGGGCTCCTCGGGGACGAGGGTGACCTGGCCCGCATTGTCCTTCTCAATGTCCTTCCTCACGAGCTTCATGATCTCAGCAGGGGCTCACTTGAGAACTAGAGGAGCTTAGGGAGGTCCCCAGGAAGGGGGAAGGGCGGGGCAGGGAAGGGGCGGTGGGTTCGGGCCGGGAAGGTAACACTACCTCTGATTCTTGCAGCTCGGGACAGCACTTTTCCCCCACGCTTTTTCTCAGTCTCCGCGCGCGGACCCACGCGGCGCGGCAGACCTCACGCTCAGCACAGACAACTCTCGGGACTTCCAGTCGCCGGCCCCGCGCAAGCGGCTGACGCGGCGATCGCGCAGGCGCAGCCCGCCTCCCGGCGCAAGTCTGTTGTCGTCCCTACCGGAGAGGCGGGGCCTGTCGGCTGCGCGCGCACGCAGGCGCAGTAAAAGGAAGGCTCACCCCGGGTAAACGTCTTAGGAGGCGGTAAGCGCTCTTAAAAGCAGAGCCTTTCCCGCACATCCATGTGTGCGAGCACATGCCGAGTACGTGAGTGCAAACATATGCATTTAAACTGAGTTTGTTATTCTGCACCTTGGCGTGAAGCCAGTTTCAAAACTTATATAAAAGTGAAAAGCGCCCTCAAAAGTTCAGACTTGCCCCCGAAGTCCGAACTCTGCCTGGCCTTGCTTGCTCTCTTCCTACCCGCACACAGACTGACGCGCTTGTTGGCTCAGAGATATCCAGAAGCAGTTTCTAAGAACTTGTCACGTTCAGCCTGGGCTCAGCAACACGCCCAGCTGTTTTCTGCGCCTAGTTACCCTGTTTGCACGATCCAGTTAACCCAGATGTTAAAGGACAGACTCCAGAGAGAGCAGAAACTATGCGTGGAATGTACCCCTGGTGGACCTCTGTGTAGCTTGACCTGATTGATGTCCTGGGAATCCCAGAATCCAAAGTCGGCAGACCCAGTGCACCAGTCTCTGAGGCGCTTAGTGTGGGAGCTGGACTGCAATAGATTTGCGCTCCATCTTCCCTGCCACTGACTGGCAAAAAGCTGAGGATATGGGAAGTAAAGATAAGCTGATCTAATATGACCACCCCCAAAGAAGAGCCACAGAATTGGTTGTAAAGGAAAAAAGCAAAAAGAAAAGAAAAAGAAACGAACAAAAATCCATTCCATTTCTCCCCTTTTGTACAGTGGCAGTTGAAATACGGAGAAACCTCTTTCTGAAGACAGTGGGAGAGAAGTCCTGCACACGTATGATCGCTCACTGCGTTTTGTGTAAGGGTCTTAAAGCAGAGGATGTGGAGAAAGAGGAACACTCCTCCACTTCTGGTGGGATTGCAAGCTGGTACAACACTCTGGAAATCAGTTTGGCGGTTCCTCGGAAAATTGGGCATAATGCTACTGGAGTCCCTTGCTATACGACTCCTGGGCACATACCCAGATGATTCTCCAGCATGTAATAAGGACACATGCTCCACTATGTTCATAACATCCCTACTTATAATAGCCAGAAGCTGGAAAGAACCCAGATGTCCCTCAATGGAGGAATGGATACAGAAAATGTGATATATTTACACAACAGAATACTACTCAGCTATTAAAACAACGAATTCATGAAATTCTTAGGCAAATGGGTGGAACTGGAAAATATCATTCTGTGTGAGGTAACCCAATCACAAAAGAACACACATGGTATGCATTCACTGATAAGTGGATATTAGCCCAGAAGCTTGGAATACCCAAGACACAATTCACATATCAAATAATGCCCAAGAAGAAGGAAGAGCAAACTGTGGATACTCTGGTCCTTCTTAGAAGGGGGAACAAAATACCCACAGAAGGAGATACAGAGACAAAGTGTGGAGCAGAGACTGAGGGAAAGACCATCCAGAGACTGCCCCACATAGGGATCCATCCCATATACAGTTACAAAACCCAGACACTATCAGTGCTTGCTGACCAGAGCCGGATATAGCTGTCACCTGGGAGCCTCTGCTAGTGCATGACAAATACAGAGGGGGACACTTTCACCCAGCCATTGAACTGAGCACAGGGACCCCAATGGGGAAGCTAGAGAAAGGACCCAAGCAGCTGAAGGGGTTTGCAGCGTCATAGGAGGAACAATATGTGCCACCGGGTACCCCCAGAGCTCCCAGGGACCAAAAACCAAAAGCATCAACCAAAGAGTACACATGGAGTTACCCATGGCTCCAGATGCATAGGCAGCAGAAGATGGCCTTGTTGGATATCAAAGGGAGGAGAGGCCCTTGGTCCTAGGAAGGCTAGATGCTGCAGTGTAGGGGAATACCAGGACAGAGAGGCAGGAGAGGGTTGCTTGGGGAACAGGGGAAGGGGAGATGGGTTATGGGATTTTTTTCGGGGGTTGGGGGTAAACCAAGAAAGTCATCAACATTTGAAATATAAATAAAAATATATCTAATATATATATACACATACATACATATATATATATATACATATATATATATATATATATATATATATATATATAACTGAAACAGAAGAAACACTACCTAATTCATTCATTCAAAAAAACCCAAAAAACCCAGCAGAGCTCTCTAGCCTTAATTGATGAGAGGTTTAATTAAGACGAATTAATTATGTTAGCTGATGTCAGCCATCTTTCTTAGAGGTTGGTGTGTGTGTTGGGGGGGGGGAGGTGTCCAAGACTCCGGTAATAAATTTGCACCCTTACTTGCTTTGTATCCTCTCCCCCCCCCCGCCCTCCTCCCCCCACCCCCACTTAATTCACCATCTTCCTATCACAGAGACCCTAACTCACATTGCTTTGTTCCTCCAAAGCCTTTCACCAAAGCAGGCACAGGCCTCACTAAAACAAGAAGGTAACTTCATGAGCTCCTAACGAATGAAAGCCTTTCACTGAAGTACTATTAACTTCTGAAGAAACTCTCAAGCACTTTCTCACTCTTATAAGGAAAACGCTACCCTAACTTGTAAAAAAAAAAAATAAATAAATAAGATGAAGTCAGGAGGAAGTTAACCAATGTGTTCAAAATCATGTAACTGGCATTCAGAACCAGGCCGGATTGACCACACCCACTACCACCCAGGAACAATCAGTCCTATGTACATAACCATCTCTGCCAATGCAAGCTCTGGGCCGTTATCCCCGGCTGCTTCCTTTGACTGGCAGCTTTGATAGTTGACTGGAACCAACCTAGAAGGCACGGAATGAATGCATCGACCCCCTCCCCCACCCTGGTCACACCTTAAAGTAGTTACATTCTTTCTCACACAGTTTTGTTTCTACCAAACCTAGATAATCATGGAAAAGATTTTACTTTAAAAAAAAAAATGAGTGCATTTATTTCTACATTTGTTTTGTAGAAAAGTCATAATGACTCTTATTTCCTATCTCATGACTTTTTTAAGTTGTAAGGCAAATATCTTTGAACTGAACTTTTTTTAATTTTTTTAATATGCCCCTCCCCCACCAGTGTAGCCCAAAATGGCTGCTAACTGGATATATAGCAAGGATGATCTTGAACTTCTGATCCTCTTGCCTTCATCCGCTGAATAAAGGGATTAGAGGCGGGTACCTATTCACCCTGAGGCTTTTAAGAGGCTCAAACCAGGGGCTTTGTAAACACTGTTCCTACTGAGCTACAGCCCCTGCCCTAGGCTACTTTTTAAACCAACATTGTCCTCAGTGATTGAACGTACTACAATATTATTCAGAGTTAGACACATTTCCAGCTAGGAACATTTTGTTTGTTTGTTTGTTTGTTTGTTTGTTTGTTAGTTTTTTGTCTTTTGCTTTTTTTGGTTTTATTTGTTTTTTTTTGTTGTTGTTGTTTTTGTAACTTGAGCTTAGTGTTGATCAGTGAGCAGATATTCACCTTTTTATGATACCTTTAGTATATTTCTAAATCAATAGCGACTCTTTTAAGTTATTTGGGATTATAGTTCCTAATTTAACCCCCAAGTCCCTGCATTCAAGCTGAAGCATTGTGTTTTCAAAGCCTACACTCTCGTTTGGGGGGCATGTTTTATCTCACCAGAATAGCCATTGTTCTGAATACATCCTAGGAATTTTCATATGGTACCTCAGGACTTAATAGTTATCAGGACTTAATAGTTGGCTTTGCCTTGTGTGTCTGTCTGGAAGGACCATCAAGCCATCTTGGCTGAAAACCATACCTCAACTTGAATGCCTTCTCTGGTCTTTTTTGAACTATGGGTGTCTTGTTCCTTGTATCTTCTGATAGTCCCTGCAAGATCCTTTGCTTGTAGAATCATATGTAATCCTAAGCTAGTCAGGATAAAGTGACAGCCATATTAACATTTTTACAGAAGCTTACTAACACTCTGACTTTGTTATCATACTATAGTTCATTTTACTTAATGATGACCATTAAAAGCCATTGTCTTAGACAGTTGTATTTTTATTCTTTTCTCAAATAGTTAAAAAAAAATTACCAAAAAACTAAATATGGACAAAAAAAACCCTAATAATAAAAAGATCATTATTTACTAAATCTATTGCCTGAGATTGTCCTTTGTACTTATTGGCGTTTGGAAATAGAAACCTTCACAGGAATATTTCTAGTGGTATCTTGTTTGCCTATCATACTTATGTTAATCTTTCCAAAAGTAGAAAAAACATCAGTGCTGAGTCTGTTGTCTTGGGGATACTTCCGAGTGGAGAATTGGGCTAGAAGCCAAGAGAACCGTGGCTCTTGCCCTCCATGTGTTCTCACTGTGACTTTTGGCACACTCAGTCCATGCGAAACCCACTTTCCTGTTCTTGGCAGTTGAGGGAATTGAAGTCCATCTCACAGATTACAGTTGTAAAACCATGCTGTGTCACCTTAAAAAAACTAACACCTATGGTATTTGTTTTCAGTTTTGTGTGAGTTTAAATCTGACTCTTTCTAAAACTCATTCTAGTGATTTGGGATTGAATGTTTGTGCATCAAAAAAAAAATGGTATAAATTGAGCCCACAAGAGAGAGCTAAGAGGGAGGTATAAAGGTCCCTGATACCAAACCTGAGTTCAGTCCCCAGGTAGAAGGAGAGAAATGACTATAGGGAATTGTCTTCTCTCCTATACACCCACTCTGTGGCACACTTGAACCCTTAGTCATACACACACAAAATAAATAGATGTTAAAGATGTTAAAATGTTTAAAAAACAAAACAGAATTGGTAGTCTTGAGTGGCCTTTCTTAGCTGGAGTCTGTCAGCGCTAGGTCCTGGGTTGTTGTTGTTGTTGTTTTCTCTCTGTTTGTTACAAATAGGTTGTTCTTTCTCTTCTCACATGGACAGTCTTTATGGCATTGTAACAGGAGCATGCTCTGTGGTAGATCTGTAGAGTCCTGTAAACAAGGCACTCTGGGAAATCTCTGAAGAATGCCTGGCTTGAAGCCAGCAATTGGGATACCACACACTAAGTGCACACATTAATTTGAACAGGATCCTATTGGAAATAACCGGCTTGGGAGAGTATTCTGGAAGAAAGCAGGTGGTTTGCAATTATTTCCCGCAGTGGGTTTCTTCCTAGCCATAAGAGGGAATGAAATGGTTCGTGTTTGTGTGACAGCAACGAGGGTGATGGGCTCTTGGAATATGAATCATGTTTGAGTACTTGGTACTGAGCACTCCATCTTGTTCTTGTTGTTCATCTAGATTTGGGGGAGGGGCGTTGTTTGTGGTTCTGTTTGATTTCCTGGCAAGACATACTTGACTTCGGTCACAATCTGAGTTTGTCATCTCTTCCTAAAGCCTGCCTGGGAGTGTATCCCAACATTACCTCTCTGTGTGTTATTGTGACTTCGAGACCATAAGCCCTTGAAGGGCTCAGCCTACCTGCTTTATTCCCCAGCACAAGTGACATGCACTGTGGTGGCACGTATGTGTGGACAGTCGAGCAGCAATTCTCCTTTAACTTATAGTTTTAAAGTTGACTATCGTGGACATCTTAAACACAAGAAATAAGGCTGCATTTAATACCGTTGCCAAAAAAATATTCAAGACTGCACCTAAGGTAAACATCCATAAACCCATTCAGTTTTAAAGATATCCAGAGGTAGACAGGAGAATAGGGATTTTTTAAAGCATATATTCCTAACAGAAAGTGTTAAAATCTTTTCAAATAATAAATGTCAGTTTACATTTATTGTACACGATTCAAAATGTGATCATTACAACACACATAGGCAGTGAGTGCTCTTATTATGAACATCTGGGGACAGATACTATTTATAAAAAGAACATATGCCAACCTTAGGCTGTACAAAGGCTCCTGGGTGACCTCTGCAAGCAAAGTGAAGTGTGTACAGGGAAGGGCCGTTTAGCTAATTATAGGTGAAAGGGGCAGGGGAGGCAAAACGGGGGCGGGGGGAAGGTTTTTCAAAGACATTTCTTGTACTCATTCTCTGAATTTCTTTTTGACTACAAATGCTAATGTGGCAAAATCAACAGTCTATCCCCCACCAACCCCAGCCCACCACTGCCCTATGTGTGCTAGTGTGTGCAAGTGCCAAACACATGTAAGTATGTGTCTGTCCGTATTTATCTATGTAGTATAGGGATATGTTGTCAAGAAGTAGTATGCTGGGCCGTGGTGGCACACGCCTTTAATTCCAGCACTTGGTAGGCAGACAAAGGTGGATTTCTGAGTTGAAGGCCAGCCTGGTCTACAAAGTGAGTTCCAGGACAGCCAGGGCTACACAGAGAAACCCTGTCTCAAAAAAAAAAAAAAAAATCAAACAAACCAAACAAAAAAAGAAGTAGTATAATGAAATGTTTAACAAATACTTTTAGGAGCTAAATGTCTAGTTGGTCAAAGCACATTTAATTTGCATTGAGTCAATGTGAATACTTGAGAGGTAGAGACAAGAGAGCCAGGAGTTCACTCATCCTCAGCTATGTAGCAAGTTTGAGACTGAGACTAATCTGGTCTACATGAGATCTTGTACACACATAGTGTAACTTGTAGCAAAATATAAAAACCACCTCAGCCATTTGACCTATCAATCGAAACAAAATGTCCAAAACCACAAAGAAAAAAAAAAAGAAAAAAGGCAAAGAAAAATTGAACCTGAACTCTCTATCCTAGAGTGCGATTTAAATGCTCTATTAAAAATTAAGAATTGACATGTATTTCAGCAGATCCCCAATAAGGCCCACCGGTATGTGTGGTTTTATTCCTAGTATTTAAATTACCATGACTTTTCTATTAATCCAGTCTGCTCTAGAAGGCAGACTTTTGGAGAAAGCAGACTTTGAACTCAATGTACACATTTCTATTTCTCTCAAAATGTAACTGACAGAAGAATTGAATAAAACAGATAACTAACTTTTTAAAGTTTCCTTTTAAGTCATGGGAAAGATCAGATTACAAATAGGTCTGTCATACACACCAAGCACTGACACTCAGGAGCATGCCAGAAAGTTCAGTGTGCCACCACTGGAGACACACACACACACACACACACACACACACACACCCTACAGGTTGGTTTTTACATCATTTCATCCTTTTTCGCTTCCTCCCAGATGTAGCTGTTCCCAGGAAGCTCTGACTGAGGGAAATGGTGGGGCTGGCGATGGCAGAGAGACAATTATTCTTTTAGTCAGATACAGTCTTGACTTAGAAAACAGCTGAGAAGAAGGGCAAAGCCCACATCTGCATCTAGACAGGAGGGCTGCTGTATCAGCCTCTTGGAAATTCTAGGATACAGAGTTCAGGTTTAATTTTTCTTTGCCTTTTTCTTTTCTTTTTCTTTTTGCTTTTGGACATTTTGTTTTGTTTGAGAGAGGGACTCACTGTGTAGCCATGTCTGGCTTGGAGCTAACTCATTACATAGACCAGCCTGGCCTCAAATTTGTAGCACTCAACCTGCCTCTGTCTTCAACGTGATAGAATCAAAGGCACAAGTCACATGTTCAACAAGATGCAATGCAAATGTACAAAGATGTATGCCCTGTGAATAGCTATCTGGTGCTGACTGCAATATTCAGACATGTTTCTGCTCCACTTTAATATTTCCCTAATAGGATGCTGCTAAAAACCTAGTAAACTACAAACTGGTTGTCTGCGGTGCCCATATTGTCTAGTGCTACATAAAATGGTGCAGTTTTCAACTGGTGGGTGAATGAAAATATGAATAGAAAAGGAAGGACCTGACTGCTCCTATGTATGGCGGAGGAGAAAGTTTACTGTAGATAAAAGGGACAGCATAGCCAGACACAGAGAAATCTAGGAAGAGTCCAGAGTGAACATGACCCTGAGCCAGGCCATGTGAGGAGAGCGGGAGAGGCGAGAGGAAAGCCAGGAGATCAGAAGACTGAAGAGGCCAGGAGGGTAAAGGATAGATAAAAGGACCAGGGAACCACAATGACTAGATTATATAAGGGAAGGCAGGTGGGGGAGGGGCAGCCCAGTTCCTGGGTTTAGAGTAAGGAGTGAGGTATGCTAGCCAAGTCCTGTGACAGGTAGGAACATGCTGGGAGAACCTAGGGCCCAGGTACACTTTAATATGTTAAATAGTCACTTCAGTTAGCCATTTGTCCCCAATTTTGAGACCTAACAGTGGAGTCATCTACTCAATCAGATAAAAATATAGGCAAGAATATATTTAAAGGACAGGCTAATCTTTTAAGTAGTTTATGTTTGCTATTAGTCCATTATTCCATAGTTTATTCAATAAAAAGTGTCAATTATTCTTAAGTACAAAGGATAATTAAAGAAATACACAGTCTTCACAAGGCACACAGCATGCTGGAAGGCAGACCTACATATTTCATCATTGCCTCATATGGTGTGCTGTTTTATAGAAACAGGGGTACTAGGGACATTCTGGTGTCTGAGGAAGGACAACTAACCCAACTCATTGACTCCCTTGGGATTCACATTTGTGTGGGAGTTAAGGATCTATAGTGCCGGGGAGTAACTGCTTACGTCAAGGCCCAGAGGCAACTTCAGAAGGATTGACCCAGTAGAGCAGTCTGAAGGAAGTTCAGAAATCTCGAGGAAAGAAATCTATTCATCTCATTTGCATCTCTTGACACTTTTCTCTACACAAATGGATACAATTCTCCAGTCACCAAGAGCCCTGAATAGGCAATGTATTCTGACTTTAGTGCTATGGCAAGGATTCCACAATAGCTTTCATCCAAGTTGCTTAACATGAATGTAAACACACTCTTTTGTGCCTCCTATATCAGAAGAGCAGATGTAGAGAATAGAGCTTGGATCCTAACTCTCTGAATGCATCAAACAACATATTCATTCTATTAAAATATTTTAAGGGGCATGTGAAAATTCAGCCAGTTAGGAAACTCAGTGGGAAGTTTGAGGGGTTGGGGGCAGAGAAAGAAAGGCAGAACACCACCCATATCTGCATAGGTCAAGAAGTCAGCAGCCTAACAGAGAGAATTTAAAGAATGGATTGTTGATTTTGGCTCAGAGTTACAGAGGTATCAGTCCACAGCCAGTAGGTTATGGTGGAACAGCATGTCACACCATGGTGGACATAAAGCAGAGGGGGTAGGCAGGAGACAATTCCCAAGGACACCTCTCTAGGTATCCTTTATCCACACAGCAAATTCCACCACCTCTCAATAATCTGTTCAAACTTTACATTCATCAGTAGATTAAACCACTACATCAGAGCCCACACAAAATGTAGCCCTTAGGGACATAGAGAGGGTTTTTTTTTTTTTTAATAATCATCAGTATTAGCTTCAAGACTATATAGAACAAAACAGCATATATATATATATATATGTGTATATATGTTACTTTTGTTACCTTCTAACTAAGCAAACAAACAAATCTCAATGGTTTCATCACTGTATTTACAGACATCATAAGGAGTAAGGCAACCCCCGATCATAACTCCTAACTCATGGCTGCCATTGGAGTTCATTTATTCAATTGGACCAATGACCGCCTCCCCATGCTTAGCCATCTCCTCCCTGGAGTTCACTTTGTATAGGAAATACCGGCTCTGGAAAAGGTTTGAAAGATGACTCATGCGTCTAGGCAGGATTCTACAGAAGAACAGCTCAATGGGGCCATATGTAGATCCTGTTACTAATTAACTGAGATGATAGAGTGCGCTATCGTCTAATTTCGCTATGTACCTAACAGTCATGGAAATAATAGTGGCTTTATTAACGATATATGTATCCTTATCGAAGTAATTAGCCATTTGTGCTTGTATTTTACCCACAAGGTTGAGCAATAGAGGAAAAGGAGCTTGTACAGATTAGGCTTGTTTCATAGCAGGAAACGTGAGGTCAGAGGTGCGAATCGAAGTAATTTGTCATTTACTAGCTGTGAGACTGGACAAATGGAAAAACGTCCTCGTACCTTTTGCTTCTCAGTTTTTTTTCTTCTTTAAATTATGGATGAAGGATGTATAAGCTTTCACTTTGTTTGATTGTTTGTTTGTTTTGGACACAGGGTTTCTCTGTGTAGCCCTGGCTGTCCTGGAACTCACTCTGTAGATTAGGCTGGCCTCAAACTCAGAAATCTGACTGCCTCTGCCTCCCAAGTGCTGGGATTAAAGGCATGCGCCACCACCACCCGGCTAGCTTTCACTTTTTTTAAAATTACAGATAACAACATTACAAAGTTCTTGGCCCAGATCCCATCATACAATAAGCTCCAGTATTAATCTGTGCTACTTATAATAATCATCTTTGTAGAAGGCTGAATCTAACCATTGGATGTTTCCAATGAGAGCAATGGGCACAGTATTCCAGGGGATAGGGAGAAGGTGTATATCCCCTCTGTTCCTTCTTGGCTAAGCATCAGTACTGACTCGGCTGCAGTCTACCTGTCCCCATAGGTAGATACAGCTTCCTTCTTCCGGTAGTCAGGTTCCTCAAGGTCTATGAGCAACCATGACCTCTTCTCCCACTGAGGCTTCATGTGATTTCTATCTCCCATTTCTTATCCCATGTGCTCGACCGTTACCGGCTCCCCTCAGGCCTCCTCCAGGCTGTCTGCTTACGAAACTACTTCCAGGTGAGTCCTCTGTATGCGTCATATCTCGCACAAGGACGTTGACCTGCCTAAAACAGTGAC
Organism: Apodemus agrarius; assembly: GCA_964023405.1. Lineage (NCBI taxonomy): Eukaryota > Metazoa > Chordata > Mammalia > Rodentia > Muridae > Apodemus > Apodemus agrarius. The sequence goes on along the minus strand of OZ030020.1, from coordinate 41,322,347 downwards.
AAAGACTGTATTGGAATTGTTAGTCGGGGAGGAACCTTTTTCTTGGCCAATTATTTAAATCTGTGTTGGGAGAAACGAACACAAGAAGTTGTAAATCCCCCTCGGGAAGTGTGCTGGAATGCTGATGGTTTGTGTTGATATGTAGGCGGCATTGAAAGCTGGGCCTGGGCGGAGTTTGTTTAGAAGACATGGGGTAGCGGAAGGAAGGGTGGGGCTCTTTTGTAGAGGCACCAGACAAGGTCATGTCCACAGAGTCAAGAAGAGCAAGAGGATTACGAGGAACGTAAGGGAATGAATGATACTGGACGTGATGGGTGCTCTGTTTAAGGGTTGTGGTAGGCAGAATAACAGTCTGGAACCACCGGAGGTGCCCTTGCCCTAATCCATGAACGCTGGGTATATTACCTTAGATGAGAAAGCAGACTTGACAGAGAGGACTGAACGGACATTCCGACACAGAGGTACCAGATAAATGCTGGGACCCAGGAGGAGGGAGGGGGGCGGGGAGGGGGAGGGACAGGTAGACTTGACGAAGATGTGACCCTGAGGCAGAGCCAGAGAAGGAAGACTGAAAAACTGCACGTCAAAATTTGAAACTGGCCACAGGAAGTGGAAGGAAACGCCCTGGGGGGGGGTGGGCTCATGAATTACATCACTGTGTGACTTAAAACCTATAGAACTATAAAACATTAAACACTTTGTTTTAAGTCAATAAATCAATGGCAACCTATTGCAGCAGCAAGAAGAAAGGGATGCAGGGTCCTGGATTTGGGTGATCTGTTTGAGAACTTTGGATTTTTATCTGAGAGGCAAACACGAACTACAACGACGACAGATGATCTACTTCAAATAGATACAAGAAAAATGTCATATTCGGTAGGTGGGTCAGAGGTACAATTTAAGCTCTGTAGCACCATTTCTAAATGGATATGTCTGTAAGACTCCAGACTCATGCTGAGTCCATGAATCTGGTAAGAGGTTTCCAAGTATGAGCAACTGATAAGGAAAAAGTCAGATCCAGGATCCTTAATGTCTTGTGTCTTGTGGAATAGACACAAATACACTAAATATAAAGAATCTCTCCTTCCCAGGTCAATAATGCTCTAAATATTATACACTAAAAATGGAGCATACTTTAGAAATACCTGCCGATCTGCCTCTTTTAACTCTCATCTTGGATTCAGCACAGCATGTCATACCAATGTATACCTTAAACTGTAACTTTCTCCTCCCCCACCCTCCTCTTAGAGAAAACGGAAGCTTCGTTTCCACACTGACTGAATGTTTGGTAAAATGGGGAGGAAAAAACATAAATACAGCTTGAGTAACTAGTAAACAATTCAGATTTTGCAAAACATAAAGATACAATCTCTGAAAAGTTTGGGTTGGAAGGGAATCACAAGCCAAACTTTCATCAAGGGTCAATGCAAGAGCTGGTAGGTTAAAGCCACTCCCCGGCCTATAATGCAGCTCAGAAGTCGCCGCTGTTTGGATGCGTGGGCATTTCCTGAGGAGTGGGAAATGCTTGGCTAAAAAGCCCGTTAACCGCCCACACCCCTTCACTATGAAAGAGGACGGGCTTGTTAAACACCCCTTTGTAAGTGAAGGAAGAGAAGAGTTCTCAGTGCTTAGCCATCCACCGATGGGTTAACTGGCCCTATGTAGCAGTCAAATGTGAAATTAACTAGTTAGGCATGCCAACAGCGAAAACATCAGGCAATCGAATATCATGTCCTGGTAAAGATAACCACTAATTGGAGGACTAATGAAGTGAGAACCTGCCTGAACCTTCTCACTTGGACACCGGCTCAGTTTCCCTCCCCAGCTGGTAACTACAATAAAGGCTGTGACCCTAGCTACTGTTAGGAAAATCCGAAATGCCCCCACATTTCTCTCAGTTGAATAGAATTTCTAGGGTACTGCGCCTTCTTAAAAAATGCACTTGTATTTGAAAGACCGCACTGTGATCTTTGGGCGCTAAACATTCTGTTTCAAAATGTTCCGCCTCTTAGGGGCGATCGTAGAAACGTCATATTGGGACAAGAAGTAGATTTGTCTCGCATGCCTGTCTTTCCGTGCTCTTTGGCAGAAAAGGTCCTAAATACTGAACAGAAAGAAAATGCTATCAAGTCCACTTCTGAGCAACCCTAGGGCAGGAACTTTGTACACTAATCAGACGCCCTCCGGTGACTCTCCCTTGCAATAATTCAAATGCCTAAAACACAACGTACAACTTAAAAACAACTTTAATTTGAAATGTCACTTGCGCTTGGAAAGTTCTCAGCATTGCCTCCCGCACCCGCACGCGGGCGCTTCCTTCAGTCCTTTGAACTGGCCGGTCTACTTGCCGCTGGTCTGCCCCTCGTTTTGTGAGCCCCCCCCCCTCACCCGAGCCCCAAGCCCCACCAGAGATGCTCAGGAAAGCAGGGTGGCTTACCCGTGAGAAACCAGATGCAGGCTACAGTGACCTCTAGGCTGGCGGGGCGCCTGGGGACCATTGCTGGAGCAGCTGCTGGAACCAGCGACGTGCTGGTTCGTGGGCAGGAGCTGGCAGGAACAGGCAGAACCCGGGCGCCGGCGACTTGTGCTCTGGGTCACTCCGCGCGGTCTCCGCGGGTGTCCGGCAGTGGCCCCAGCGGCTGCAGAGCCCAGGAGCGGTGGAGAAGTGATTTCCTGTGTTTTGGTCAAATGCTGCTAAGCCTGCTCCACGCTTCTCACATCCCAGATGGATTGCCACATCCCCCGCCCCTTTGCGCTCTCCAGTCTCTGAAATCTCACTGGCAGCCACCCAGGCTCTATCCGAGACATGGACAAATAAAGCCAACTTCGCGGGACCGTGTTTAGGCTAAAGTCCACGGGGCAGCAGCAAAGCAAACCTTAAAGGGACATCTGCCTTTCACTGAGAGGGCGATCGAGCTTCTCGAACCAAATCCCAAAGGTGGTGGGAAGGCGGGGCTGGACGTTCAGGAGGGTGTCGCCAAGTCTAGTGGCCCCGCCTTCGCACCCCAGGACTTCTCCCGGATCTGGGTAGAAAGGGCACTTTCAAAGTGCCCGGGCTTTTACTCCTTGGAGAGAGGTTGCTTTCCTGCGTCCAGTTTTGCAGAAGAGATCCGACCCGCAAGGAAGTTAGCCCTTTTATGCCAGCGGACTCAGGAACTTGGCCTTGGAGCCTTCTCGTCTCCAGGGCGTCCTTGCCACAGGCGAGCTTCTCTGAGGGCTTTAAGTTGCAGAGAGCTTGCCTCCTTTAGAAGACTCCCTATTAAAGGATGTAGTGGATGAGGGTTTTTGATGGGGGATCGCGGTAAGACTGCCTGGAAAAAGGGAGAAATTAGACTCGGGGGTGGACAAGGAAGAGTTAGTGAAACAGGGTGGGGGGTGGGGAGGAAGGCAGCCTCCTTAGAAATGGAATGTGGGCTATTTTGTCTAAGCTAAATTAGGATGTTTGAACATTGAGGACTGGCTCTAATAGAAGCCAAGGCTCTGGTTAACTTTTTTGTTTTGTTTTCCTTCTTGTATTAAGTCAGTTCGCGTAACTTCTGTCTAAGAGAGGTGGGCAGGAGTTGGCCGGCTTCCGGTGCCTGGCCACTCATGATCCATATTAGCATCAATAAATACGTGCCATGTTTTCAGTGGCCTAAGCACTTTTGAGAATTTCAAGGAAGAGGAAGGAACGGATGAGTGGGTATGTGACTGGAGTCCTTTGCAGACATCAGGCCGAGTGAGCCAATACTGCAAACAACGCTGTCCAGAGTAGGACAAAGTAGGAGAAGGATGCCACCCAAAGGAGGATCCACTGTCTAGACCACAAGGCAGGGAGCATAGGGGCGGGGAGTGGGGAGGGCTGGAGAAGCCCATGGGCATCACTAGGTAAACTGCCAAATAGAGAAATACAGAAGCCACAAGGGGAACGGACAAATGTTAAAGAAGTCCGAATGTCAAGAGTGGGGTGAGCTAGTCAGGCAGAGTGGTGATTGACTGCTATCCCGCCACTGGACAGCCTGAGGCAGGAGGGTTTCAGATTCAAGAGGCAGCTTGGGGCCCAGAGTGAGACCCTATCTCAAAACCAGACCACACACACACACACACACACACACACACACACACACACACGCTAAGCAAGACTCTCCAAGGTCGCAGGGAATTCCCTTTCTGTGGCGGTTTGAATACGCTTGGCCTATGGAAATTGCCACTATTAGGAGGTGTGGCCTATTTGGAACAGGTGTGGCCTTGTTGGGGGAAAGTATGTCACTATGTCACTGTGTATGTCACTGGTAGTAGCCTTTGAGGTTTCAAAAGCCTGTTCCCACTTAGCTCCCTCTGCCTAGTATTTGGGGCCCTTGAAAGTTCTCAGCCACTCCTTCAACATCATTCCTGCCTGCCACCATGAGCCCTGCCATTATGGTCAAGAACGCTAACCCGCTGAAACTGGAAGGCCCAGTAAACCCATTCTTCTGTAAATCACATTGGTCCAGGTGTCTTATCACAACAATAGAAATAGAACTAAGACAGTTGGTATTACTGGTGGCCTTAGAAACAAACACACGTATTTTACACTGAAGCTTATGGTGGGCCTCGTGGAGTACACGGTAAAATTCCTAAGTTCTGGAGTTAGGTCGCGTGGATTCCAGCTCTGGCACCACAGCACCATAGCTGTATGACATGGAAAAGTAGCCTGGGTTTTCTAATGTAAATAGCTCTGCTCCCTGAAGACTCGTGAGAGGACTAAATGAGAGACCTCTGAGCGTTGAGCACAATGGTTGGATTGAATTACATGCTCATGAGCTACTAAATCTTCCTCTTCCTCCTCTGCACTGTAGAAGAACTGCCATTAGGTCAATAGCAGAAACGTAGGCCTTCCCTATGTGGTGGACCCTATAGAAAGCAATCACACTGTGATGGCCATCAGGAGGGGAACGTGAGGACGTTTGCCCCAAACTCTCCATCGACTCCCATTATTTCTTAAATGACCTTTGGCATATTTACTAGAAAGCATGGGATTATCCATTAGATATGCTTACAAAATGGGTATGCATTAAGATACCGAACCGTTATAACACTGACATGGTTTGCTTTTCAAATTAGCTAGCTATCAAAAGGATTAAAAAAAACAAACTAAAATAGGAAGTGTCAAGAAGAGTTGGCGAGTAGGGGGGCTCCTTGGCAAAGGACAAAGCCTAACACCACAGGGTGCAGAAGGTGCTCTCAGTAGTAAATTACTTAAAGTTTGTTCCACATTGAAAAAAAAAAAACTAAGAAGAAAATTAAAAGTAAGTGTGTGTGTGTGTGTGTGTGTGTGTGTGTGTGTTTTAAAGAAAAGTTCATGCTGAGTCTTCAAATACTTCTTTTGGTTTCATGACATTTTTTTTCTTTAAAATAATGCTCTGAAAAGTCTGTACCTGTAAGTAATGGGTTCTGATCGCCTTTCACCCCCTATTATTCTCTCATCCTTTCCAGATCTGTCTAAATCTCGAACGCATGTAGTCCCCCCCCCCCCGCAGCCCTGCCCATATGTGACATGCTGAGTTTAATTATGGGTGGGGTCAGCTTTTGCTGGAAAAAGGGCAACTCATCAACAGCTATACCACCCAGGAAAAACTTGTACCCACTTCCGCCAGTACTATTAACTGCCACATTTATAAGGCATCATCAAACTCTACCCACTCCTTGATCACTCTGAAGATTTAGTTGTAGATAGAATGTCTAGATCTGCTTTGCTTTCTACAATAAGTCCATATAATTTAATTTTATTTGTTTAATTTAATATATATATACATATACATACACATACTCTCTATGTGTGTGTATATATACACACACTATATATGTATATATACATATATATACATACATATATACACACATACATACAAATGTATTTGAGTCAGGGTTTCTCTGTATAGCCCTGGCTGTGCTGGAACTCACTCTGTAGACCAGGCTGGCCTTGAACTCAGAGATCTGCCTGCCTCTGTCCCCCAAGTGCTGGGATTAAAGAGATGTGCTGACCACCTGACTAATAACTTGTAAACTTTGTTAGTTTTGGTGCAGTGCTAGGGCCCGAACTCAGGGCCTTACCTTTGCTAGGCTGGTGCTCTAGCACTGAGCTACATTTCCTAGCCCCAGAGTTGGGAACACTTTAGATTTTATCATTCCCATCGGTAAGCAATCAGGGTTGTGTGCAGGCAATGGTGCTTACTAATAGAGAGAACCCACACAGGTAAAGGGCGTGGCTGACTCATTCTTTAGGTTCTGCTGTGGACTGTGCTCCAGCACTTTTTTCTTCTGAGGTGAAACCACCAAGCAGCAAGGTTGTTCTTCTGCTGCAAATCTGCTGTCCATTAACGTCTTTCACTTATAACTGGAAACAGAAAATAACTGGTCTGCCCTCAATTCTAACATTAGCATGCTTTGTTCTAAGCCTATTAAGTTATGCGGTCTAGATTCATTGATGTGTTTACACCTTGAGAATTCACGATTGTTCCCACTACGACCAAACCAAGTCCCAGCGACGGAGAGCTCGGACTTCACCTCTAGCCAACCATTTGTTTTCTGTTATTGCGCAACGTTCTTGCGTGAGTGTTTTTTCACTTAAATAGGTGTTCCTCCCTCCCCATTTCCTGAACGTATCTGTGCCAGAAACCATGTCCAAAGGCATTTGAGCCACTGGTACAAAAGAAGAAAAAAAATTCTTTGGCTTTAGAATCCTGATGAGGGTAGTTTAGCTCTTGACACTGGATAAAGCTTCCCTTGACTGCTTGGCCGGTTTCACCATGAGTGACACATTACGCCGCTGAAGAGAGAGAGGCTGTGCCAGGGTGGTACCCTGGCAGGAATACTCCACTCGTGGCACGCTATGACTCAGAATGAAAAGCAATGATGGCCAGAAGTGGTTGAGCTGCACTGTTGGGTCCCTTAATTTGAAATACAAGTTTCTGTTATTTTTATTACACTATGCGTTTAGGCAGTTCTAGGATGGTTTGACCAGGTTGGCTTAGCTATTTCAAACCCTTTTACTGACTTCTAAGAAGTTAAGTGAACTAAGTACATTTAAAAAGATAATACGATGATATCAAGAAAACAAAGCACCAGTATTCCTTATGGCAAGACTGGGTCATTAAATACATCTGCAGGGAAATACCTTTTGTCTCTAATTTTTATGAAAGTAGTTCAAGGGAAGGGAAGTTTATTGTTCGATCCTGAAATGACGGTCAAATAGTTTGTTTTTACAAGTCACGATCCAATGTACTCTTCTAAAATATCTATATCAAGACAGTCAACCACAGACCACAGACGTTTGCCCTCCAGCATTTGACCGCATATAACCCATTCCAACATTCAAGTTACTTTACTACATCCGGAGGCCTCTTCTGACTTAAGGATTCAGAGATGTGGAAGTGTTGGGTGCTAGCAAGTAAATTCAGAAGCTGCCCAGAAATACATGTGTGGGATAAATGTTCTAATTATACCAGGTCCTCAAGAACATAGAATAAGTAAAAATCAATAGGTAATGATAATAAACACAAAAGTCTAGAATTGGGTGAAGTGGGTGGAGTTGTATAGGTCAAAAAGAGCATAGAGCACTTTAGAGAAGGACTCCATGACACCCCTCACGCCTCCATCTTTCATGCTGTCAAGCCAGTACCACATGGATGATGGTGCCAGATTCTCCGGCAAGCTCACCCTGGGGACCCAGCTGGGTTGGTCTCTGTGTGCTCTCTAGGATGAGCCTGGTGACATGCTTCCCAGGGTAGCTGTTCCTGACCAGGGACTCCCTGCAGCAGCAGCGTTCTCCATCTGTGTTTTCTCTCTCTCCACTCAGATGACTGGATTTTCACAGGATGGAGACATCGGTTGAGGAGGTCTTGCCCTCAAGGCGTCTTTCCTCTTATTGTCTCAGTGTACAGTGACTCATTCTCTCCTTCATACTAATCTGCGATCCCAGGTACTTTACTCACGTCAAAAACTCTTGTGTCCTTTCCGTGACAAACGTCACAGTGTTCCAGTCCTCTCTTCTCCCCTCTGCCCTCTCCCACTGAAGACCCAGGGAATAGCAATGAGCAGTAACTGTGACAGGACCTGGATGACATCTCCTCTTGACATTTCCGCTGCTAAACTAATCCATTTAAATTCATTCTCACTCAAGTTTTCAGAGCAGTGGCAGAATGCGTTCTTTGTCAGAAAAATCATCAGAATCGCCCCCAGCGCAGTTCTTTTGAGTCTTCATTTCCCTCTCTACGGACCAGGTTCCTATCGCCCTCAACATTCTTGTCGTTCAAACTTGTACCAAAATGGCCCACTAAGCTCTGCTCACAGCATTCTTGGCCGTTTCCAGCTTAAAGTTTTAAGCTCTCCCACAGTCCCCACACAATCCAATTCCAAAGCTTTAAGAACCATGTGATCTTGTTTATACAATGAATGGCCCCATTTCTCAAGACTGATTTTCTTTCTTTCTTTTTCTTTCCTTTTTTTCCCTCTGAGACAGGGTTTCTCTGTGTAGCCCTGGCTGTCCTGGAACTCACTCTGTAGACCAGGCTGGCCTTGAACTCAAAAAACCACCTGCCTCTGCCTGCCAAGTGCTGGGATTAAAGGTGTGCGCCACCACCGTCCGGCAAAAATATTTATTTATTTATTTATTTATTTATTTATTTATTTAATGTTTTATGAGTACACAATTGCTTTCTTCAGACACACCAGAAGAGGGCATCAGATTCCATTACAGATGGTTGTGAGCTATCGTGTGGTTGCTGGGAATTGAACTCCAGACCTCTGGAAGAGCAATCAGTGCTCTTAACCGCAGAGACATCTCTCCAGCCCCAAGATCGATTTTCTGTATTCCTTTCCCCCCCCCAATGTTATGACAAAATTCTTGGCAACTTAAAGGAGCAAAGATCTGGTTGTAGTTGGAGGGACAATGTGGTGGCGGGAGTTGGAGGACAGTTGGTCATACCGTAGCCCCAATGGAAGAGGAGAGAGCTGTGAATGTCAGTGCTCAGCTTACTTTCCCATTTTCGTGGTCTCAGGGAGCCCTGCCCATGGAATGGTGCCACTCACAATCAATCTACTTTATGAAATCTGTCCAGATTTGTACACGGAACTCCAAGAAGATAATGTCAAGTTGCCAATCAATATAAGCCATCACAGGTTCCAGTCTTAAAATGCAATTTAGTGTTGTCCTCTCCCGATCTCTGCTTTGACTTTTTCTTTCATGCAAGCTCTATTGCGATGTGAAAGGACGCCATAAAAATAAACAAAGGAAGAGTACATGACTAAAATAGTAAGTTATTGTAATAAAAGATACTTGAAGTTGTCGAAACCTGTCAATCAAAACAAAGAAAAAAGAAAGCCCAAACATAAGCACCATTGGATTTTTCCCTCCTCCTTTAGTGTTGAGTCCCTCTCCTCCTCCTCAGTTAAAACCCCCTCTTGATTAGTGTGTTTCCCACATCATCATTTCTTGCTATATTCTAAATTGTATCCTTGTACGCAGGTGTATGTATACAGACCTTGATCAAAGAAGCCTCTCTTTACAGAAAACTAAGACCATCAGAAGAAACCACAACTGCCACATTACAGAGAACCACAAATTATTGGGAGACCAGCCCCAAAGGTTATATCTGTATCACAGCTCCTCCATATACAGCTCAGGGAACATTTCAGAAAGAGGAGAAAAAATTGTAAGAGCTGGAATACCAGAAAGTCTGCTGTGAATGAATTTCTCCTAGAGATGGCTATATAAACAAGACCAGAACGATGGCAATATCAAAGAATCTTCTTCAACCTGCTATTCATGATTCTACCCTTTGGTATGTGGATAAACAGAAAACATCCTTTATAGCAGGACTCATATAGCTAGCTTTCATGTTTGCCTATCTATGACCTCAGTTATTGCATAGTAATACCAATGATTACAGCACAAGGTTAAATTATGTAGGCTACCTGAAGCAACCTAAAAATCTGCATATATTTATAAGTCAAAAGGAAATCACTTATTTTCTTCTGCCCATTTCATTTTTTATATGGCTAACAAGCCCTATTGAGGTCTTCACCTGAGTCACAACTGAGCAAAAGCAGCCATAATATATTTATTAAAAGCCAAATTATATTTAACTAGCCTGGAAATGATTATCTGGCATCTCACAAGAATGTCAATCAACGAGATGAGCAGTGGTGAAGCACAGAGGGAGGTTTTAATCTGTATGGCCATAGCAGAAAGAGATGAAAAGACTCAGTTCCCCAGACCTGATGTGATTACTTTCAGGGTCTGTGGAGCAAACAGACAAAAAGGGTGAGTTGGAGATCTCTATTAACTGTTCACAGCTGACACTGAAGGTGAGCTTGGTCAAGCTTGACCTGGTTGATCATTATCTCAAGACTGGTTCTGCAAAATTCCAGAAAAGAGAGATCCTCCACTGTTGGAGGGTCCCTTTGCTTCTTCTCCTGGGGTAATTGATCTGTTCTCCCTGATCTCATCCCTGGCCTTTTTTTTCCCCCAGTTAGGACTGTGTTTAGTCCCTTGGCATAAACATGCTTGTCAACCAAGCCTACTATGTATAAGCTTGAGCACGTGACCCAGGTATTGTTTACAGGAAGGTCTTTTATTACACATATGTGGGAGAGTACAGCCAGAGGCATCTGAAAGAGTCCAGAGCAGGAAGAGAGAGTAGTAAATTGAACATGGCTAGCAGACTGGACCGGTGTGTGTGTGTGTGTGTGTGTGTGTGTGTGTGTGTGTATGTGTGTGTGTGTGAGAGAGAGAGAGAGAGAGAGAGAGAGAGAGAGAGAGAGAAGGAAGGAAGGAAGGAAGGAAGGAAGGAAGGAAGGAAGGAAGGAAAATATGGCGGAAATGTCAGGTTTATATGGGAAAAAGAGAAGCTGAAGGGAATCCTAGGAGGTGGAGAAGTCTGATGTTAGAAGAGCTGAGAAGGGTTGAGAAGAGACAGGAAGGACCGGAGGCTGGAGGTCAGCATGCACTTCCGGTGTGCCACTGGGAATCAAAGCCTGACATCTAGAATTCAAGTTACTCACAAATAAAAAGAGGTGACTCAGAGTAGAGGGGAAAGCCAGAGGAACAATGGAGTTAGTTGGGCCAGTGTGGGAACTGGATATTTATGTGACTCTTTCATAAAATCTTCCAACTTGGTTTTATTATCCTTTCCTCAGCCTAGTTGTGAGGGTAACCACATCTCCTGCTGGCTTCACCTTGCTGGAGGGATCCCTGGTTCTTGTGATAATTTTTGACGTAATTCAGGTGAGATCTACAGAGTGTAGTGTAGACCATGGGTAAGACTCATTACAAGGTAACAAGAAACACCCCAAAGTGCAGATCTGTCTGTTTAGATAGACTTCTAACTGGCAGTCATACTTTCATGTTGGCATTGGATTTCCAATACTCCTGCTCTCTGTCCTATTTGCTGGGGCCTGCAGTTGCTTACTACCATTCCCAGAGGCCTTATAGTGTTTTCTAGAAAATATCTGGAACAGATAGCTTCCTGAAGGGTGCTTTCCAGTCCAGGTAAAAGACAGGCCCATTTGGATTATCTCTTAAGGGAAGGAAATAATGGTATGTCTGATTTTTTTTTTTATCTGAAAGACTCCTGCTATATAGTAATCTTACAATCTTCCTGGCTATTCAGAAAGTTACATCTCCACCCGAGGCCGAGATACAGCTCAGACTCCATTCTTTTGACCAATAATCAGGAAATCTTGGACTTAATAGAAAAAAATTGTAAAACAGGTTTCATGAATAATTGAAACTTTTTACAACAAATTTTTCTTTGTTTGTTTGTTTGTTTGTTTGTTTGTTTGTTTTGAGACAAGTCTCTCAATGTAGCCCTGGCTTGCCTGGACCTTTCTACATAAACTAAGCTGGACTCCAACTCAAGGAGATTCACCTGCCTCTATCTCCTTACTGCTGGTATTAGAGGTATCTGCCACCACACACAACAAAGAAATTTTTTTTAAAAGTTTTAAAATTCTAACAAAAATGCAATGAATAAACATAGGCAAATGAATTCTCACTAAATATAGAATATCAAGAAAAGAAATATAATAATAGGAAGCAAGAAGTCAGAAGGCTGGGGCTTGAGAGTTGGCTTGGTTAAGAGTATTTGTGGCTCCTCCCAAGAATAAATTCTATGCTCAGTACACATATCAGACAGTCCACTGTCATCTGTAACTCCCAGCTCTATGGAATCTGACACCTCTGGCTCAGAGAGCACCTGGATGTGTGTGTGTGTGTGTGTGTGTGTGTGTGTGTGTGTGTGTGTGTGTGTGTTTGTGTAGGTACACATACCTACACATAATTGAAAGTAATGAAGATAAATCTTCAAAAACTAGAAGTAGAAAGGTGTAGCATCTAAAAACAAAAACATTACAAGGAAAACTGAACAACATTTAAATTTTCAGAAGAAAAGAATTAGTTGCAAATAGATCAAAGAAGATTCTTCAGTGTGTGGAAGAGACAAGAGAGAAGAAGCAAGCAAGAAATAAAGAAATCAAGGAAGAAAGAAAAGAAAGTGTTAGTATATATGGGATGAGAATCACAGAAGAGAGGAGAGAAAATTAGAACAGGAAAGTATGCTTGAAAAAATACAATCTGACAACCTTACTAAAGAGGATGAAAAGTATTGAAATTCTTATTCTATGTAAAAACCAGAGAGATCCACATCTTGACTCACAGTCAACTGTCAAAGGAAAAGAAGGGGCATACTAAGGTAGCAATCACACTCCTATTACATAAGGAGCTCCTAAAATTATGAAAAGATTTCTCATGAGACAGCGTGATGAACAGAGTAAAACCTTCTAAAAAAGAGCCTTCTAATCAAGTGCAACAAGATAGTCCAGAAGTGGGGCTGAGAAATTCAGATGTTCTTAGGTCTTAGTAAATTCTGAAAGAAACTATTGCTAGCATCCCTGTTCTATAAAGAATGCTAAAGAAACCCTCCATTCTTAAAAGACACTTGGCAGTAACAAACATATATTAAAGAAAGAACAGCAATAAAGAGATCCACATTCATAAGTGTAAAAGATAATAAAACCTGTTTTTATTTGCAAGTCTTAAAAGATTCAAGAGACAGCAGATAACATAGGCACAATGAACACATCTGTAATGCCAGAATTTATGAAACAGAAGAATAATTACATAATGGAGACTGGGATGCTCTACAGCGTAAGTTCCTGAGATATTTACTGAGGCCGTGTTGAGAAACAAGCAAAGCAAAGACCAAAGGGATAAACAGCGATTATACAGCATGATAATTACAAACCTATCAATGCACATAAATTAATACAATTTATATGTCAGTAATGGTATGAAAGATGGAATGGAAATAGTGATATGGAAGGCTGATTCGCTTACATTTGAGCAAAGGTGTTATATAATACTAAAATTTGACCAGGTTTCAAGGCCAATATGAAGAGAATAGATTTAAAAGCATGTAAAAGTAGGCACAAAGCAAGTTCTACAGTACATTATAAACTGTCATAAACTATCTACTCAACAGAACGTGAGGCAATAATGCAGGAGGAGAGGAACTTTTCTTAAACTATCCACAAATATTAACTCAAATAAATCATAAATATAAATATAAAAACAACACTAGCAGATCCTTACTAGAAACATAGTAGTAAATCCTCAGTGCTCTCTTACATACAATGGCAATAACCCAAGTGTTAAAGAAAATGCAAAATGCTCTTTAGTACAATTTGTAAGATATACTTCAAAATCTGTCATCAAAAATGTTAGGCAAACAACAAAACAAATAAATGCTACACTTGGTGGAGAAACTGTTTGCAAATCACTAATCTATAGTCTAATAATAACATGTAATTCTTAGGTCAATAATTTTTAAAATATTACTTAAATGAGAGGACAATAACAATTATCAAGAAGCATATGAAAATATGTTAACATCATTCTCTAATGTGAATAACAACCACCATCAAACATGCTTATGAGAGAGTAACAAAATTAGGCAAGGGTGTAGAAAAATGAACACACATACATACTTTTTTATATTTTTTATTTATGTATTTTATGTGTATTGAAACTTTACATGGACATCTGCAAATTTATGTCAGAGGACAGCATCAGACAGTAGTGACCTACCATGTGGATGCTGGGTATTAAACTTATGAGCAATGATTGCTCTTAACCACTGAGACATCCCTATGGCCCCATAGATTCCAAATAGTACAACCAGTTTTCAAACGTCTCCTAGTTACTCCAAGTTATACATAAAGCTCACATAGCATTTTCAGAGAACCAGCTAATTCCACTCTTAGTAGATACTCAGGTCAGAAGATATTTTGCCATACAAAGTCATATATACAAATATCAGCATTATTCACAAGGATGGAGTACTGCAAACAATGCCAATATTTATCAGTAGATGAATGGGAATACATGGTTTATTGATATAATCTAGTGATATTCAACCATGAAAAGAAATACCATTCTGACATATGTTTCAGCATGGAGGAACCCTAGAAACACTAAGAGTGAAAGGGCTGTGTATACAGAACAGACCATGTATATAATTCCATGTATATAATTAGGGAACTCTACAAAGAAAGAAAATGGGGCTGGGGACATAGCTCAGATGGTGAAGTGCTTGCTGCCCAAGCATAAGGGTCTGAATTTGGATCCCAAGCTTCGCCGTGAAAAGCCAAGCACAGCAGTACATACTTAAAATCCCAGCACTGAGAAGTAGAAACAGGAAGGTCCTTGTCTAGGCAAATCAGCGAGCTGTAGGTTCAGTGGGAGAAAATATCAGTAAGTGACTAAATACCCAGAAATGGAAAGGGACAACAGAAAATGAGGAAATTCAAAGAATCATTAGGTCTCACTTCAGCAGCACATACTCCACAAAACTGGAAAATCTTAATGAAATGGAGGATTTTCTAGAAAGATAACACTCAAGATCAGCAAAATATGTAAACTGCCCTATAACTCATAAAGAACATTGATGGAAAAATACTCAAATAAAATACTCACAAACTGAATTCAGGGACACATCAAAGGCATCATCCATCATGATCAAGTAGGCTTCATCCTAAAGATGCAGGAATGGTTCAATATACAAAAATCCATCAACATAATCCACCATATAAATAAAAGAAATAAAACACATGATCATTTTGTTAGATGCTGAAAAAGCTTTTGGCAGTGTCTAACATACCTTCATGTTAATAGTGTTAGAAAGATCAGGGATACTATCCACATGCATAAACATAATCAAAGCAATATACAGCAAGCTAGTAGCCAACATCAAGCTAAATGGAGAAAACCTTAAAGCAATTCCAATAAAATCAGGAATTAAACAATGCTGCCCTCTTTCTCTATATATATTCAATATAGTACTTGAAGTTCTAACCAGAGCAATAAGACAACTAAAGATCAAAGGGATATACATCAGAAAAGAAGAAGTCAAACTATCACTGTTTGTGGATGATATGATAGTACACATGAGTGACCCAAAAAATTCTACCAGAGAACTCCTATTGCTGATGAACATCTTCAGCAAAGTGCCTGGATACAAAATTAACTCAAAGAAATCAGTAGCTCTCCTTTATACAAATGATAAGCTGGCAGAGAAAGAAATTAGGGAATCAACATCCTTTATCATAGTCATGATAATATAAAGTATTGTGTTGTAAATCTAACTTAAGCAAGTGAAAGATCTATATGACAAGAACTTAAAAACCCTGCCCAAAGGAAGAAATTGAAGAAGATTTCAGAAGATGGAAAGCTCCTCCAAGCTCATTGATAGGCAGGAGGATTAGCATAGTATAAATGACCATCTTACCCAAAGCAATCTCCAGGTTTAATGCCATCCACATCAAAATTCCAACACAATTATTTGTAGACCTTGAAAGAGCAGTTTTCAACTTCATATGGAAAAATAAAACAACCCAAGATAGCCAAAACAAGTCTGAGCAATAAAAGAACTTCAGGAAGAATCACCATCCCTGACTTCAAACTGTACTATAGAGCAATAGTGATAAAAACTGCATGATATTGGTACAGAAAGAGAAATGTTGATCAATGAAATTGAATCAAAGACCCAGAAATAAACCAAAACACCTATAGCACTTGATCTTTGATAAAGCCAAAACAATACAATGGATAAAAGAAAGCATCTTCAACAAAATGGTGCTGAGCTAACTAGATGTCTACATGTACTAGAATGAAATAGATCCATATTTGTCACCCTGTTCGCAATGCAAATCCAAGTGGATCAAGGATCTCAAAATAAAACCAAATACAATAAATCTCTTAGAAAAGAATATGGGAAATAGCCTTCAACACATTGGTCCCAGAGAGATTTTCCTGAACAGAACACCAATGGCCCAGGCTCTAAGAACAACAATTAATAATTGGGACCTCATGAAATTGCAAAGCTTCTGTAAGGCAAAGAACATTGTCAATAGGACAAAATGGAAGCCTACAGATTGGGAGAGGATCTTCACCAACCCCACATCTGACAGAGGGCTAATATCCAAACTTTATAAAGAACTCAAGAAGTTAGACATCAACAATCCAAATAACCCAATTTAGAAATGGAGCACAGAGCTAAACAGATAATTCCTCAACAGGGGAATCTCAAATGGTCAAGAAGCACTTGAAGAAATGTTCAAAGTTTTTAGTCATCAGAGAAATGGAAATCAAAACAACTCTGAGATTCCATCTTACACCTATCGTAGTGGCTAAGATCAAAAACTGAAGTGAGTGCTCACTTTGGTAGCACATACATTACAACTGGAATGGTACAGGGAAAATTAGCATGGCCCCTGTGCAAAGATGACATGCAAATTTATGAAGTGTTAAAAAAAAAACTCAAGTCACAGCACATGCTGGGGAGGATGTGGAAAAAGAGGAGCAGTCATCCATTGCTGGTGGGATTGCAAACTTGTACAACCACTTTGGAAATCAATTTGATGATTTTTCAGAAAACTTGGAATAGTTCTACCTCAAGACCCAGCTGTATCTCTCCTAGACACATACTTAGAAGATGTTCCAACATCCTTCAAAGACCCTTGCTCAACTATGTTCGTAGTAGCATTATTTGTAATTGCCAGAAACTGGAAACAATCCAGATGTCCCTCAACTGAAGAATGGATAAAGATAATAAGCTAATCAATTCAATGGATACTATTCAGCTATTAAAAACAAAGACAGCATGAATTTTGCAGGGAAATAGATGGAGCATGAGAACACCATCCTGAGTAAGATAACCCAGACCCAAAAGAACATACATGGTATGTACTCACTTATAAGTGAATAATAGCCATAAAATACTGGACACCCACACAGACCCAAAAAATACAGGAATGCAGCCATAAAATACAGGAACTCCACAGACCAAAAGAAGCTAAACTAGATGGAAGTCACAAGTGAGGATGCTTGAATCTCAGTTAGAAGGGGGAATAAAATAGCCATAGGAAGCAGATGGAAGAAGGAAAGTGGTAGGAGAAGGGATGGGGAAGGGAATGGGGGGGGGATGGGGCACTCAGGACCAGATGTAGGGTGGGACAGGAGGGATGGCCAGATGGCCACAAGAATGAATGGAAATTTGCAACTAACAAGGGTGGGAAGGTAAAGCGCATCTCCAGGAATAGACAGAGACCTGGTATGATGGTTTATATATGCTTGGCTCAAGGAATGGCACTGTTAGGAGGTGTGGCCTTGTTGGAAAAGGTGTGGCCTTTTTGGAAGAATAATGTCATTGTGGGTATGGGCTTTTGGCCCCTCCCCCTAGCTGCATGGATGCTAGTCTTCTCCTCGCTGCCTTCAGAACAAGAGTGGAACTCTCAGCTCCTCCAACCACATGACTGCCTAGATGGTGCCATGCTCCTACCCTGATAATGGACTGAATCTCCGAACCTGTAAGCAAGTTCCAGTTAAATGTTGTCCTTATAAGCATTGCCTTGGTCATAGTGTCTGTACACAGCAGTAAAACTCTAACTAAGACAGTTGGGATAAGGTGCAGGGGGTATGCAAGAATCAATGGGTGTGTCCTTAGCTGTGACACACAGCATTAGGGATATGGAATCTGAGGAGGACACCTTCTAGAGCCAGGCAGAAACCTCAATGGAGTGATAGGGACACCTCGTCCGCAAAACTTTCAACCCCAAATTTATCCTGTTACAAGAAATTCAGGGACAGGGGATGGAGCAGAGAATGAAAGAACAGCCAATCAATAACCTGCCCAACTTGACACCCCAACAGTGGATGGAGCTTGGGGGACTCTTATGGAAGAATAGGAGGAAGGGGATAGGAACTCCATAGGAAGTCTAGCAGTCAACTAACCTGGACCCTTGGGGATCTCAGAGACTGAACCACCAACCAAAGATAAAACATAGGCTGCACATATGTAACAGATGTGCAGCTAGGTCTTCTTATGGGTTCTGGACAATTGCAGAGGTTTCTATCCTAAAATCTGGTGTCTATATGTGGAATATATTCTTCTTGTTGGGATGCCTTGTATGGCCTCAGTGGGAGAAGATGCACCTAGTCTTGCAGAGACTTGAAGTGCCAGGGTTGGGGGATATTCAAGGGGGGGGCCCACTTGCTCAGAGAAGATGGAGGAAGGAAGAGGGGGGAGAGGGAAAGGATTGTGGCAGGGTGTGACCAGGAGGGGGCCAGTGAACTGGATGTAAAGTGAATATGTTAAAACAGAAACAAAAACAAAAAGTCCACCACCACCACCACCAAAACCAACCAACCAACCAAACAAACAAACCCAGACTAAAATGAAAAACAAAGGGGCTGGAGAGTAAGTGAAGAAGATACTGGATGTTGGTATCTGGTCTACATCTACCATAGCCAGAGACATCACATTACACACACACACACACACACACACACACACACACACACACACACACACCTAATCTACCTTAGCACACAATCCATAGTAAAACAGTGGTCCATGGGGAAGCACAGCTGTGGTCATTTGAGAATACCCACTTAATCGGTTATGTGACACTTTGCAGTATTTTAGCTCTTTCTTCTTACTGTCACCTGGTCATGGACTTTTAAATGAATTTGTCTTTTGCCATTCTGCAAAGATCTAAGATTACTTCCAAACTAAAGAGCAATTATGAAATTTCATAAGATCTCACAGGAACAAAAAAAAAAGCTGTAATATAAGTACGTGATATTCCATAATTTCATAAACTCTGAATTTACGTTATCAGATTTTAAGTCTTTATTTCCCAGGTTCGTCATTAGAAATAAACATTTCTGACTTACTATAGCTTTAAGAAACCATGTGACACAAAAACAATCAATGGAATCTCGACTAGAACTTGGCTTTGGAGATTTTCTGTTTTGCCTTTCAGCCTGTGAACCCACAAGGTGGGAACATTTTTAATGAGAATTTCTTGTACAGAATTTGCATTCTGTGGGGCTGGTATTTTCATTCTCTGTCTGGGGTAAATACACATAAAATATTTAAATAAATCACTAGGACGCATCTGTTTCCTGCTCATTGTGTACAACCTGTTGGAAGCTTTTGGAATGAAAAGTGGCATTTGGAAACCTCAAGAAATGACAATAGCAGTTGTGGCAATGTTTTACATCACTCAGGGCTGATGCAGGAACAGATGATCTCAAAAGCCCTTAAGAAATCAAGCCAGCTTTGGGATATCTTTGTTTAGAAAGTAAACTTTGAAACAAAATGCCTTCTAATAGTACTGACTGGAACTTCAGGAAGAAACTTTGTTGATTATTCTGTTTTCATTATAGCACGGTTGTGGTAACACATATTCTTCTTCCTTTTAGGGAGCACGGCTGAAGCACTTAATGCAACTCTAAGCAGGTGAACCAGTGTTGAAATTGTAGCATGTTATAGGCAGGTCACTAATTTTCAATCTGGAAGAAAGTTTATTAAAATCTGTCTTTTGGTATAAAGTCATCAAAATAAGGGTTTTCCCTTCTTTTTGGTATTTTCATTTGTATGTTTTCTTTTCTTGAGCAGGCATCATTTTATGTATCTCTGTCTGAGCTGGATCTAAGTTAGAATCCTACCTGATATAAAATTTTTATATATTATTCATTCATTCATTCATTCATTCATTTAATGTGTATGATTGTTTGCCTGAGTGTATGTATGCGCACCATGTATGTGTCTCTGGTACCTAGAGAAGTCAGAAGATAGCACAGATCAACTGTAATTGCAGTTACAGACAGATGTGAGAAGCTCTAGACAATGGAGAGTTGGCTTATTCTTCAATACAGATGTTGATGGAAAGCAATTGGATAGGAATGTTGGGCCAAGAACTGTGCCCATTCCTAAGCTTCAGGAACTCTGACACCTGTCCGTTTGTAGGCTCTTAGTTTCATATATAAAATAACTCACAAAACATGGGTTTACAAGGGACCTCAAGGACAATCTTAGTAGAGAAAACACAACAGGACAGAAGAGCTGCAGCTCTGGATGGCCGCTGGGAAGAGTTGAAAGAAGAACAAGGAGCAGCAGTTATCCTTACTGGGTTTGGGGTTGAAAGGCAGACAGGCTTAGTAATGGAAGTTTGTAAGCAGCTGCCTGGGGTGGGATGGAGGGAGGGTTGCTTTAGAGATAGAGAGGAAGGGAAGCCAAGCTGTCAGAGACAAGTAGGCTGAAGCTTTTGCATCTGGAAAAGGCAGATGGAAAGAGTAGGAACAGCAGATTCCACAGCTAGGGCCTGCAAGTAACAGCTGTGAGGAATTCATATTTCTCTCATCTTAACATTTCTTCAGGGGCACCGGGCTTCTTTCCCTCCTCTGGCTTCAGACTATCCTGGTGAGCTTATAAAACAGGACTTTTACCACAGGAGGCTTTTGTTTTTGTCTAGGCAAAAGAAGTTACCCTTTTTCTACATCAAAAGTTATATCAACTACCGACGAAGCCATTAGTCATTCTTGTTGTGGTACTCAAATGTCACATGGAGGTCTCCACACATGGGTGGCATCTGCTGTCTGCATCGGAAAGGGCCAGAAATGAATCATGCTATTCTTCCGGGAGTAAGCAGACATGAGAGTCATGTCTCAAATGGTGCTTGGGAAGAAGGCAGCTGAGAAAAGTCTTTTATTTCTGACTAGCACCCTGAGGTATATGGGTCCTTATTGTCATATAGGGATGAGTGACACTTCTTTCTGTATCAACGAGTTGCCCATTAGTGGTATCAGCCTTACCCATGAAACCCATTCTTCCTTGTTCACTGAGGACAGTGGACACTGAAACAAGGGAGAAATTTGCTGTCAGTATTAGATCCAGACAGCTTGGCATCTGTTGTGCTGATAGGAGGCACTGGAACCCCTGGTGTATAATCCCTTGAGAGTAGATTACTTAGATTCTGAGACTTGGCATTGAGGGCCAACACTGAAGAGAGATACTAAGCTCTCAGCTGCTTCTTAGCTCCAAATGGGGACCCCTTACACTTACCTTCAGTGTTGTGGAAAACAAAGTCTTAACTTGGGCAGGTGAAGCCAGGTGGTGAATTCCTCAAACTTGACAACCAGGGAAAAACTTAGCATGACTCAGTGAGGTTCCCTTTAAATATATCTGGGGAAAGCTAGTAGGATGTGGGCTGTAGAATTCTTGAGGCTAATCGGTTAAGCCTGTTAATGTGCATTACTTTTTTATTTTTAATGTTCAACCTACTGGTGTCCATTTGAGTACATTATGCAATAGGTGGCATGGCATTCCTGTCACAGTCTCATCTAGCTCTAATTTGTTTGTTTTGTATTATCAGTCACTTAACTCTTTTCATATACTTTCCTGCTGAGTGCTTATGACTACATAGCTGGCTACAAATTCTCCTTTGCTTTTTCAATGTTAAAGTCCGTTTAACACAGTGAGACTCCGTGTGAGTTACTTTTGGGGACTTCTTCTTAAGGAGCCTCTATACTTGTTTAGACTTTTTTCTTAGTAGTGTTGTCTGCTAGGATGAGTCAGAGTCTCTTTGATCATGTGTCTTCCCTTGGAATGAGATCCTCTCCGGAGTCTCACATCTCCCTTTGACCCCTTCCATCCCTTGTTACTTCTGCTGGAAGATTTTAACTGAAGCATAGTCTAGTATAGAACACAGGAAGAGTTTGTCACAGAATAAAGCATGACACCCTAAAAGGGTGAGAGAGACAAGGACCAGACAGACCTTTGGGCCAGTTCCCATTTCAGACAAGCCTTCACTAAACTCCATAGAACAGACACTTTTCCTAAAGAGAATTTGCCTGTCTAGGTGAGTGGCAGACTCATTTGAAATGGCTGTTAATAAGAGGCCACTGGTTTGTAACGATAGATAAGTATAAGATTAAGGGTGCTATCAATGAATGAGCTTCTGAGAAGTTCAGGATGTTATGTTTCTTACTGTGACCAGAGAGGACTCATGTCTCATTCCTGTAACCAGTAATGCGCGTTTTATAGTTTTAATCACTGGGTTTATAATCTACACAGGAGAGGCTCTTCCCTAACACCCTTTGGGTCTGCTGGTACCTAACTTGTTACCTCGTAGCATCAGTGAGAATCAAAGCCTTGGATGAACATTTCTGTTCAGCTGAAGATGTCTTTACAGTTCCAGGCAGCCTCTGGCATTAGAATGGGATAACCACCTACAAGGAGAGACTCAGTTAAAGGCACAAGAAGTGCTTGTCTCCTTCCCGTGCTAGTCTCCAATATTCCACCAGTGGCTCTTATTGTCTTAACTTTGGAGTCAAAGGAACCTTAATGATACCATTCAGAGGACTCAGTTTCCACCGTAGCACACAGCAGGGTAAAAAGGGGAAAGAATGAATAGACAGGACAGGGCAGCACGTGGAGGATAAGCAGCTCTTCTCATGGTGGTTAATATTTCTGTGATGGTTTTGATATTTGTTAACATATGTAAGGATTTCTTCCTGCAAGGCTGGGACAACTTCCCATGGGGTCCTAAGACTGAACTGAACTGGCCTAGGCTTCCTATTGGCCCTGTTTGTTTTGTTTTGTTTTGTTTTGTTTTGTTTGTTTGTTTGTTTGTCTACTACACCACGGGATATTGGGAATGGTGCTTGTAATAGTTCCCTCTAAACTTCAGATCTTTATAACCCTAGTTCATTGAGTAGGATAAGTCAAATTCAGGACAGAAGTCAGAGGAAAGATTTCCTAAAGGTGCCTATAAAAACCTAGCGATGGATTTACATCCCTGGAAACACCTAGTCCCCCAACATGACCCTTGACTCCGGTGAGCCACAGCCCTCTCAGTGAAGTTCAGTGAGGTCAAGATTTGTTCGCCATGTTGGCCCACATCCTGAGATAGATAGCAGCAGAGGGTTGGCTGCACATCATGTTGACCAGCTAGACAAGAATTGATTGGAGTAAAAGCTCACGTGTCCAGAACTCTGACAGTGTTTCAATAAAAATGATTCTATAAATTGAACATGTTATATAAAATCAAATTCAGTTTCAGATCTTGATGAGTACTTGATGAATCCACCACATCTCCAATATGCCCTTAAAAATAAGCTGTTCTAAGTTACATTTGTGTGGAGTTCTTAGTCTCATGTTAAGAAAGAAACCATCCTGTCAAAAGGCACTGACAGTGTCCTCAAAAGCACATTTGTTTGGCAGGGATAAACATGGGATGACATGAAAATAGTTTACTATTATTAAGCCCATGTGATTTTGATTTTCCTGTGTTTTAAAGTTGTATAATTTCACCTTCCTTGAAGGTAAAGAGACATATTGCAGCCCACCTAGGGAATTAGCTACTATCTTCCACCTAGTGACACTGTTGATTAAATGTTACTTCACTGAACAGTTTTCAGAATTCGTTCAGAAGATAGAGAAAATTTAGAACCGGTGAATAATTATTATTACTATACTATGTCCCTCTGTAACTACTTTTACTTCTTTTGTGGAAATATCAAGAAAATTGAAGAAGAAAAGATCACAAAAATCACACTTTAAAGGATTTGAAACTTACAAGCAGAAAATATAGGCATCAGAGCATTCTGCTGTAGAAAGAACAGTCAGTGGCCAAGGTTGCGCTACCTCATGGTACAGTTGCTGTATTTCTCAAAAACCACGTAGGATCACAGATTCTCAGCTGGAATCTCTTTGTCTTTAGGGACTCTCATGGCTCTTGAATTATCATATACTCTGAAGCCCCCTTTCAATTGCCGGGGTAGCCATAGAAAGTTGCACAAATACCAAGAGTATGCTAGCATGTGAACGGAGCTCTGATGTTTTTGTGAGACAAGTCATTGAGCCAGGTAATGATCTGCTCTACTTAGAGGGATCAAATCCTGCCAAGACAATGCAGGGAAAAGAATATTTGGGAGTTTTCAGTGTAGCTGAACCAGAAGGGCTCTGAAATGCTCACACCCAATAGTAGGATCTGGAACTCTTCGGTTTTTGTTTCAGTTTTCTGAAACAAAACTTGGGTCAAGGGGAATATCAATCAGTACTTTCATTTCATTTGGGTGAGCTGATAAAAGGACTACAAGGGCAGGGCCAAGTGACAGCAGGGCAAATGGCCAGGGACAGGCCTTGTCACGATAGAGGATGTAAGGGAAAGAATGCCCTTGTCTTACTATTGTTTTTGACTTGAAACAACCAAACATGATCTGTTGATATTAATATTCAGTAAACCCCTTAAATCGGGTTATCTTTAGGATCTGCTTCTTCTGCTATTTAGGGACTTCAAAACTCTTCAGAAAAGAGACATTAAAAAATTTTTGCATTTCAATTTTTTCCCACTGGAATAATACATACATAACACACACACACACACACACACACACACACACACACACACACACACTATTTTATAATAATAATACTTACAGAGTAGTGACTATATGCTCTTACTACGTATAGATTCATAAATATTTATCACTCATTATCAAGCATCTTCTTTTATTTAATATTCTTTCATGCTGCTAAGACTCCCAGCTTCTTGATTACATATTTTTAAAAGGAAAGAACTTTAATGTGTTCTATGAAGATAACATTCCTAGAAAAAAAAATCCATGACCTGCTCAAAAAATTTTTGGATGCTCACACTATGACACAGAAACTCAGCCTTACAAACAAGGGTTTCTGGAAGTTCGATACACAAGGTCCTCCACCCATTTTCCTGTCACACAGGATGTATTGGCTTTTGTTGAAATACAGCGTGACACTAAATAGCTGGCGACCACTGAATGCGTTGCTTATTATTGGGATCACTCCATAGAGCTGCATTTACAGGAAATCAAATGACCTTTCAGATAAAATTTCTGATGCCAAATAAAAAAACAATTTAAGACTTTGTTGTGACATTTTTCAGGCACAGAGCGTGAGTTTTATAGGTGCCCAGAAAAGCTTTGTTCTTAAACAATCATACTCTCAGTTTATTTAGATGCATAAACAAAGTTTATGAACTTCCTTCTTCTACTTCTTGCCTTCTAACATAATATCTGCTAAGTTTGAACCATAAAGGAGCAATGTAACTTCATGGGCATGAAATTAAAGTTAAACTCAGTAATTTATGAAGTTAAATTGATTGCCTTTTTTTCAGAATATTTGTTTAAAATTAGTTTTCAACATCCTGTTCATGAGTTTGTCTACTGATGTACATAGTGTAACAGAGTTACGGATTTCGTTCTGTTGGTTAATGAAACCAGTCCATCATATCTAGTTTCCTGTTGACATCGACTACGTCTACAACGGTGGTTTTCAACTGGAGGCTTGAAACCCCACATGGGGATGCATATCACTCATTTACATTATGATTCGTAACAGTAGCCAAAATTGTTATGAGGTAGCAACAAAATAATTTTAAGGTTGTAGGTTACCATAGCATGAGGAACTGTATTAAAGGGGTACAACATTAGGAAGATTGAGAACCACTGGTTTAGAAAGAAAAGGCAGGACTGGGTAGAAAGAAAGATTATTCACATTGATGTCTGAAGTCTATCCAGATAGTCTAGTGACTCTTGCTTTCAGATAGGAGAGTTGCCACATGTATTTATTCTTCAGCACTTACTGTGCAACCCAAATTATTTTCAGCAATGTAAGTGAACTAAAGGAGGTCCCTGTTCTCATGACACTTTTTTCCCCCGTTTAGTGGATGTAGTTGGGAGAGCATAAGCAATACATGTTAAGTGAATAAGAAAGCATGTCACACATGAATAAATGTAACTGACATTACTACAACAGTGCCAGTGGCTGCCACTCGGATACTGAAAGAAGACCCTCCTTGACAAATGACGTATAATGTGCTGAATGACTGTCAAGCTTTGTGCCCATCGTAAGGATTATCCCAGTAATGTGAGATGATGGTGCTAACTCCTCTTTCAAGCTGTGGTTTCTCTATCTTTTGAATAAATCTAAATGTGGAGCCTTCATAACCTCAAGACCTGTTAGGAGACATTCTTTTTTTTAGGAGTCATGAAAAGTATATAAGAAAGCATGTGACAATCTGCTTGGGTCACATATTTCCCTATTATTCATCCAGTGAGACTGTGTACAGTTCGCTCAAGAAGTCTGGTGGACATATGCAGATAACAAATAAACGTGTCGGGAGAAAAAAAAATAACCAATTGAAATTGGAGAGATGTCTAAGTGGGTAAGTGCACTAGATAGCTGCTCTTACAGGGGGATCCAGGTTTGGTTCCCAGCATCTCTGTGGAGCAGCTGGAAACCACCTCTAACTCCATCTCAAAGGGAGTCTGATACTTTTTTTCCTGGCCTTTACAGCTATCTACACACATGTCTCTCTCTCTCTCTCTCTCTCTCTCACACACACACACACACACACACACACACACACACCTTAAAAAAGACATAAATCACTCACTGAAGGGCAGCTATTTGTAGAGGTAAATATAAAGTAAAACCAATCCTGAAACCCTGGAATCCTGGATGTGAGTGTGTAGAAGCTGTATGAGAAAGGGAATGAACAGTAAGAACGTGAACAGTAAGCTGCCATCCCTTCTACTTGTTAGGTTTCTGTTTACTGGACTGGGAAAGCAAAGTGCTATCAAAGGCAGAACTCAAAGCAACAGCAACACAATTTGTGCTGGAAATGCAAGGAATTGATAAGACATCAGATCCTTTTGTCCATGATAAGTAGACTTAGTACTCTACCCTAAAGAAAAGATGAGATTGTTTGTTTGTAAGGTTAATTATTTGTCAACTGTCAAGAGCAGGTTAGTAATAGTCCAGTTATATGCATGACTCTTCTTCACGACAGCTTCCATCCCCCTCTCCTTTCCTTCCTTTTCTTACTTTCTCCCTCCTGTCTTTATTTCCTAATTAGTGGACTGGTATGATGATGCTAGCTCCTCTTTCAAGCTGTGGTTTCTCTATCTTTCGACTCAATCTAAATGTGGAGCCTTCATAACATCCAGACCTGTTAGCAGACATTCTCCATTTTGGAGTCATTAGTAAATAGCTCTTCCTAATTGGAGAAAAAAAAATGTTCAGCAACAAATCTGATCTAATTAACTCAAGCAAGGAAAGGTATGAGCCAACTGTTTTCCAGTTCATAACTTGTGCTGTACAAACCAAAGTAACTAAACAAGCAACCAGGTGAGTCTGGTGTGCATTCAGAGGTAGGCACCGTGCCAGAAGATCCAGATAGCTTATACTTGGCATTTAGGAATGGCATGTAGAATTCATTAGTATTTTGAGAACCACTTGGTTTCATTTTAAGTTCCATTTTTTTATACGAATCTTTTACCTTCTGTAACTAGGTAAGACTTCCAATGGAAAGATGGGCATACCAACCCAGTCACAAAACCTTCAACCCATAATTTTTCCTGCCTATGAGAGGTGCAGGGATAAAGAAGAAACGGAAATGGGGGAATGGCTAACCAATCATCGGTCCAATTTGAGTCCCATGCCATGACAGACTCCACCTTTAATGCTACCAATGATACTCTGCCTTACTTGCAGACAGAGGAGGCTAGCATAATAGTTACCTGAGTGGGTCACCCAGCAGCTGATGAAAAAAGATGCAGAGACCCACAGGCAAACGATAGTCAGAGCTTGGGGAATCTTGTGCAAGAGGGGGAGGAAGGCTTGAAAGAGCCAGAGAGCTCAAGAACACCTCACGTGAAGCTACAGAATCAACTAACTTGGACCCATAGAGGAACTCATAGAGACTGAACCACCAACCAGAGAGCATGCACAAGGCAGACCTAGTCCCCCTACACATACGTAACAGATGCACAGCTTGGTCCTCATGTGGGACCTCTAGCAGCAGGAACAGGGGCTGTCTCTGACTCCGCTGAGTGCCTTTGGATTCCTTTCCCCTAACTGGATGGCCTTGTCCTGCCTCAATAGAAGAAGATGCGCCTCGTCCTACTGCAAGTTCATAAGCCAAGGCCGGTTGATATCCCTGGGAGGTGTGCCCTTCTCTGAGGACAAAAGCAGGGAGCATAGAGGGAGGAGAGGAACGAGGGGGAAGTTTTGCTTGGGATGTAAAGTTCAGTCATTAATTAATAAGAATCATTTTCAAACTAGTTTTTCCCACAAGAAAAATGAAAAGAAAGGCATTATTAACCGAAGCAGAAAGGTATATATCTTGAGATAGTTAACTTTATAATAATGTGGATAGTCTAAAGATAGTGGAATAATTTTGAGTCATGTTATTGAATGAATGAGAATGTTAATCCACCAATTATCTAAGAAAATGTTTGCTTCAATAACCTTTGCTCTTTCTCTTCTGAGACAAGAAATTTATGTTCAATATAAATATAAAAATCATCTAATGAAGCTAAAGTATAGTCTTAACCTTACATGATAACATGTATTAGTAACAATTATAATCCTTAATTCTTATTTAGTGCAGTGTATATATTTATAAAAATGTGATCATACTATACTTAATATATTTTTGAATCTATTTTTTCATTATAAAAGTTTACTACTATATATATTTTTTTAAAAACACAGGTTTTCACTTATCCTAGGCTGGCCTAGAACTTATGATTTAGCTGAGAATGACCTTGGATTTCCGATTCAACTGCCTTCACTTACCAGGTGCTGGGAGCACAGACATGAATCACAATTCCTGGTCATTCATATATTATCTACATTCACACTGTAACTTTTGATAACTATATTTCCCTGCAGGTGTTTCTCATGTCATCTTCTGCTCATCACTTCAGACCTTTCAATCTTTGTTATACTGAATGACATGTTTATGAGCCTAGCCAGGGATAATCAGAGTATAATAAAAGCATATGATATGGACAGTTAGTCCGCTCTGAGTAATCAGAAGCTGAAAACTCAAACTTGAAGTATGGGAAACCCATCTGCAAATGATGAGTGTAGTGGCTATTCCTGGTTGTCAACTTGACTGTATCTGGAATGAACTACAATCTAGAATTGGAGGGCTCACCTAATCTGGAGGCTCAGAGATATAAGTTTCTGACCTGGATCTTGGCATGGAGATCTTGAAGCATAGTGGCTATGAATTCCAGAAGATTAAGACAAGGAGATCTCCGAGTTCAAGATCATCTGGGATTAAAGGCATGGAGACACACACACCTTTAATCTGGGCCACACCCTCTGCTGGAGACATATACAAGGACATGGGAAGAAGGAAGACTCACTCTTCCTTGCCTGCTTGCCTCGTGAGTCATGAATCAAATGGGGGATTATAGGTAAAGTTACAGTAATATTTATTATGTATTTATTTAGGTTTCTCTTTTCTATTTAAATTTTATTTATTTATTATTATATTATTATTATTAATTATTTATTACTCCTTGTATTAGTATATAAGTGTATAAATGTATAAGTGCATTAGCACATGCCAGCTCCATATGGGAAGGTTAGAGGATGGCTTTCAGGAATCCATTCTCTCCTTCCACCATGAATGAAGTTAAATAGTCAGGGCTGTACAACAAGCACTTTGACCCGCTGAGCCTACTTGCTCCTCTAGTTGATGAGAATTTCAAGAGCTGGTCTTAGGGAACTAGTGACACACACATTACTACACTTGAGTGTTGCTTCTATTTTGAGTGAGGTGGTTGGCTGTCATTGTCTTGTGGCAAGCATGAACTACAGAATGCAGTCTCCTGAGCCACCGAAAGTCAAGGGAGGGAGGAATCAGTAAACAGAAGCTAGAAGTTGAAAGAAAATAACTTCTGGACATATGACTTAAAATGTAATTACTTTTTAAGCTAGGGTCATACCCTCTAACTCTGGCTTGGAACTCACAGAGATCTAGCTGCCTCTGCCCTCTGAGTGCTGACCCAGAAGACCTGCACCACCACACGCAGCTCAGTTTAGCAATATTTTTAAGAACAGTAGAGGGTTATAAAATTTCCACAAGAAGGCTGGGGAATACAATAAATTATTGGTATACATTAAAGTGAAAATTCAGGAAATAAAACTAGACAAAGACAGTTCTACTTCCTTTAAGGAACTAAGATTCTCAGACTTACATAGGACTTGTGTACTGAGTCTGTATATTCAATTCCCATTTGGGACCAAGATTGCAGAAGATACATGCACTACCTAGATCGCTGTAGGGTAAGGTCCAGTTGTATATGCTCCCAAGCATCAAGAAGCGTGAAATCCATTTTACGTTTTTGTAGAAAATAAATTTCAGGATCTTTCTAGATTAAACAGAAGAATGTGGCACAGCTGGAATGTAGTTATACTAGAATGTTGGCGCTCTGGATCATTCTGCAATGAATGAAATACCCCTGCATCAAAGGCCTAGAAAGAGCTAACACAATAAAACCAAATGTCATATCTGCTTTTGTTAACTAAGATTTAGAATTGGGAGAAGTTGAAATGCATCTGCAGTCTTCATTTGAATACGAGCACTGCCTTCTCCTTACTAATCAAAATATGTCTCTTAAAATACCCTTAAGAGACAGGAGGCTCCAGGGAGTGGGGAGGTCTGGTGGGATGGGGCTGGGAGGGTGGGGACATCCTTTTGGGACAGGGAGGGTGTGGGGGGGAGGTTATGGGATGTGGAACAGTCAGAGGGTGAACCAGGATGGGAATAAAGTCTGGACTGTAAAAGAAAGGTTAAATATAAAAAGAAAAAAAAAGAAAAAATATAAGGCCAGCTTAAATACTTTTATATTTAAGAGATTGAATATACATGGGCTGGATCTGGGCCCTCCCACATATGTAGTAGATGTTCAGTAGGATCTTCATTCGGACCCCCAACAACTAGAGCAGGCCAGCTGTTCCTAAATCTGTTGTCTCGCTGTGGATCCCGCTCCCCTAACTGGGCTGCCTTGCCTGGGCTCAGTGGGAGAGGATGTGCTTAGGCCTGCAGAGACTTGATATACCAGGGCCAGGGTTGTATGTAGGGGGAGTCTCCACTCCCTCAGTGGACAAGAAGGGATGGGGGAAAGGACTGTGGGAGGAGAGGACAGAGATCAGGATGGAAGTGAGGTGAATAAATTAAATAGATAAAGTCTGAGTAAATAGCGCCACTTTAATTTGACATGTTTCGTACCTTTATTGGGTCCGATTTTCTGAACTTTATAAATGAATACTCATGGTGACTACCTATGCGGATATCTGGTCACATAACTATTGTTGGAAAATATATGGAGAGAAAAATCTGGTTGTTTTAAAAGGAAAATCGAGCCACTCCCTGCCTTACAGTCCCCGAGCTTCAGTACCTGTGAGTTAAGTTATCAGCTAGGAAGAGCTGGTTCTCTAAACACGTGGGTTCTGGGGTTTCTGTAGGCTCCGATGTATGCATGCTGTGCGGTAGGAACTTAGTGGCACATACCTTTCCGGTGATAGAAGGTACAGGAAGCGCCAGTGGCTTTCCGTTGCTATCTGTGAAGTGTGCTAGTCATTGTGCCCAGATTAGATAAACTCAAGCTGAGACCCCGTCTGCATCATCTCCACCCAGACGCGCTTAGCCTGCAAGATCAAACTCACACGGACATTTTTCAGTTTAAAGATATAAACTTTCTCATTTTGTTTCAACTCAGTTCTGTCTTTACATTTGTCTCCCTCTCATCCCCAGCACTTTTGATAGTAACATTGGGATGGAAAAAAAATGTTTTTAGCGTAGTAGCATATAAATACATATAAAATTGGATGTTAGTTAAAACCTAACATTAGTGCACGAGGAGGAGGAAGAGAATCCACAGGACAGGAGAGTAGGCCTCCTAAGGTGAACGGCTGAGCCTGAGCTCAGATGCTTGATGCTTTTCGGGCTATGGGGCGAGGGTTAGAAAAATCTACGGGTGTTTTACAAATA
The DNA here is from genome assembly GCA_964023405.1 of Apodemus agrarius. Classification (NCBI taxonomy): domain Eukaryota; kingdom Metazoa; phylum Chordata; class Mammalia; order Rodentia; family Muridae; genus Apodemus; species Apodemus agrarius. Next base: position 41,290,151 of record OZ030020.1, on the reverse strand, counting down.
ATTCAGAACTTTGTAATATTTGGAAACTATCTACTTCATGGTTGTTCTCTCCTAACCAAAAAGATTCAGAGGAAATTCCCCGAAGAATCTCTACAGGGTTTAGAGCAGCTCATAGGTCTACAGTACTCACATCTGGAAGATAGCAGAGAAATCATCTGCTTAATATTTTTAGTGGCTTATAAATGTTTTCTCTTTTTGTAATGTGTGTCCATGTATGTGTGTGTGTGTGTGTGTGTGTGTGTGTGTGTGTGTGTTAGACAGAAAGAGAGAGAGAGACAGAGAGGGACAGAGAGACAGAGACAGAGAGAGGAGAGAGAGGAATGATTAAGTCAAGTGTTTGTCAAACAGACCTCTCTCCCTCTCTCCCTCTCCCCCTCTCTCCCTCTTTCCCTCTCCCCCTCTTTCCCTCCCCCCTCTCTCCCTCTCTCCCTCTCTCCCCCTCTCCCCCTCTCTCCCTCTCTCCCTCTCTCCCTCTCCCCCTCTTTCCCTCTCTCTCTCTTTCCCTCTCTCTCTCCCTCTCTCCTCTCTCCCTCTCCCCCTCTTTCCCTCTCTCTCTCTTTCCCTCTCTCTCTCTTTCCCTCTCTCTCTCTTTCCCTCTCTCTCCCTCTCTCTCTCTCTCTCTCTCTCTCTCTCTCTCTCTCTCTCTTTCCCTTTCTCCCCCTCTCTTCCTCTCTCCCCCTCTCTCTCTTCCTTCACATTCCCCACTTTCCCTCTCCGTCTTTCTTTTCTTTCTCATTTTTTAATGTCTGAGAAGGCAAGCCTTTGCTCTGGATCAAGAGGGTGTATTCAGGAGAGTGACCAGAGACAGAAGTCTGATTGGATTTTATTCTCGGTTGTTGATGGTGTCTTTTCCCTGTTGCCTGGAGTCTGATCTCACAGCCTCATTCAACTGGCTTCTCTTGAATAGCAGCAGCACCGGAAATGAAGGCTGAAGGGCAAAGGAGTCACTGTTCCAGAGGGGAAATGTCACTGCTCCAGGCCATCGAGTTACTGGAATGCAAATAAAGGCCTTACACTGTGTGCATGCTCCTCTGTGTGTGTGTGTGTGTGTGTGTGTGTGTGTGTGTGTGTGTGTTAAAATATTTACATAAAAGTCTTACAAGGTGGGGAGATGAAAAGTTTGGCGTTTCTTGTTCTAAATACAAGTTTTATGATATCTGATAGAAAAGACACATTTGGTATTTTTGTTGTCTATTGTTTGTTTGTTTTTTCCAAATTCATTAAGATGTTGACTCCGTTTCTGCCCTAACTTGGAATCAGAAGCTGCAATAGGGAAGGGGGTAACTGTTTAAGAATTTTTAACAAGGATTTCTCTATAGAGTTATTTCCTGGACATTACAAACATCAATTTGGTTAATTTGCTATGTGCTCATTCTTTCTCTGTGTGTGCTACACACATTCATTTAAAGGCAACAGCATGGTAGCCACTCCATGTACTGTATAAGGCCATCTTGTATTTTCTGTAAGGTTTTCCAGGGAATTTTTAAAGCTCCATAGTTTAACAGCATGTGCCCAGGTGATATTAAAGTATTATCTTGTGTATGTGGCTCTTATTCATTGCAAGTGCCACCTTCATAAGATCATCTGTGACTATTTACAAAAGATGATCACCTCAGTTTTTTATTTTGTTTTTGAGAATATAATTAAATTTCTCACTTCCTGTTCTTCTCTTCAAACCCTTCCACCAAACAACCCTTCTTGCTCTCTTTCAAATTATGGGTTTCTTTTTCACTATTTGTTATTGCATGCAAAATGTATGTATGTATACACACACGCGCACACACACACACATGCACACACACACACACACACACACACACACACACACGCATGCACACACAGATACACACACATATAGTGTTACTTGTATGTATGTTTTCAGGGCTGACCACTGAGTATTGGTTAGCCAATCGGTGTTAAGAGTCCCTGGACCTGGACCTCATCGACTGGTTAGATTGACTTGGCAGTAAGCTTCAGGGTCTGCTCTGCAATGCTGGTATGATAGGCACGCTACCCCCACTAGCCTTCTCATGTGTACTGAGGATTCAAACTCATGCCCTCACCCTAGCAAGGCAAGTACTTTAATGACAGAGTTACCTCCATAGCATCCCATAAAGACAAAATGTCTATTTTTTTAATAGTAATACTTCTTTTTTTATTTATTTATTTTTCTATATTTTTTGTTTGCATTCCGAAGGCTTTCTCCTTTCTCAGTTTCCCCTTCACCCTATGTCCCATAAATCCTCTTCCCCCCCCAACCCCCACCCCCGCTGCCTCCCACCTATTCTCCCATCATCCCCCCCCACGCCTTTTTTCTGTTCTGGTACTCACCTAAAAAACTGGATCCAGTCTTTTCAGGACCAGGGTCCTCTCCTTCCTTCTTCTTGGGAATCTTTTCATTTGCTAATTATGCCTTGAGTAGTCAGAGCTTCTGGACTCATTAATATCCATTTATCAGTGATTGCATTTCATGTGTATTCTTTTGTGATTGGATTAACTCACTTAGGATGATATTTTCCAGATCCAACCATTTGCCTACAAATTGCATGAATTCATTATTTTTAATTGCTGAGTAGTACTCCATTGTATAAATATACCACATTTTCTGTATCCATTTCTCCTTTGAGGGACATCTGGGCTCCTTCCAACTTCTGGCTATTATAAATAAGGCTGCTATGAACATAGTGGAGCATGTGTCTTTATTGTATGCAGGGGAATAAAAATGTCTATTTTTATCAGGTATTAAGATAATGACATGACACCAGCTTGAGTCTGGTCCCATTTGCTTACAACACATTTTTTCCATTATTTCCACACTGAAGTGGCACCCGTCCTCGAAAGGAGGATGAGTAGGTTTTTGTTTTTTGTTTTTATTGTCAGGAGCACACAGATGGATTGTGTTTCTTAATATATTTGTCTAACCTAATTCTTCGTGGATTTGAGGTCATTGATATTTATTTAAAATTATCAATGAAAGATATTTATTGATTTCTGTTGATTACTGGCATCTTTATTGTTTGAGTTCTTTGGTCTGTTTCATGTTTCAATAACTATAGTTTCATTTTCTTCCTGTGGTCTTGGCAATGCTTACTCCTCTTTCCAGTCTGAAATATTGCTGCCTGTATTCTCTGAAGGGTTGGTTTGGTTACATAAATTACTTTAGTCTGTTTGTATCAGTTTTTCTTTGTCCTTAGAGCATAGCAGATAGTTTGTGTAAAACAGTAGTGTAGGTTGGCATCTGTGGTCTTTTAGAACCACAAGCTCCTCTGGCTTTCAAAGCTTTCATGGAGAAGTCAGCTGTTCTTCTGGTGGGTTTTCCTTTTCTGTGACTTGTGGGTACCCCATCCACTTTTTGCAGCTTCATACTCTGTGTCCTGTGTATTTAGTGCTTTGGCTACAATATGCTGTGGGGAGTTCCTTTTCTGGTCTTATCTATTTAATATTGTGTGTGCATCCTATATCTGTATGCGTATGTCTTTCCTTAGTTGGAAAACAATGTTCTCCTAGGATCCTGTTGTAGGTATGGTCTATGCCACTGAGCTGATTCTTTTTTTTTTAAGATTTATTTATTTTATTTATTTGAATGCACAGTTGCTGCCTTCAGACACACAAGAAGAGGGCGTCAGATCTCATTATAGATGGTTGTGAGCCACCATGTGGTTGCTGGGATTTAAACTCAAGACCTCTGGAAGATCAGTCAGTACTCAACCTCTGAGCCATCTCTCCAGCCCCCTGACCTGAGATTCTTCTCCTTCAATGCCTACAAGCCAAAGATTCAGTCTTTTAATGGTTTCCTAATGTTTCTGCATATTCCTTTTGTGTGTTAAAAACATTTTTTTCCAGTGTTGGAGAGATGGCTCAGTATGGCTCAGTGGTTAAGAGTGTTTTTTGTTTGTTTGTTTGTTTTTTTTTTTTACTCTTCAAGAGGATCCAGGTTTGCTCTCCAGAACCCACATGACAGCTCACAACAAGTCTCTAGGGTTTCAGGAGATCTCATGCCCTCTTCTGGCCTCTGGGCTCTATAAATGCACAGAGACAAAGATACATGTGCAGTGCACAGTAAAACAAAACAAAACAAAACTAATTATTTTTAAAAAATATTCTTTGCTTGACTGGTGCCGGTTCTCTACTTTACCCAGGTTCTGATATTGGGTCTTCTGATTGGTCCACCCTCCTGGTAGGCTTTCTCTTGAGTTATCTAATCGGGTTACTGAGGTTTTCAATACCAACTTCCTTTCGGCTGAATGTTTGTCACTATTTCTATCTCTACCAGTTTCAGTTTTCAAATTCTGTATTGAGCTCCTCATTAAATTTAGCTGTATATTTGTTCTTTATTAGAAAGCATGTGAGAGTTTTTTCCTGTCTTTTTAAAGTTTATTAAGGTTTGGTTCATGTCTTTGAAATCCCTGAATTCTCAGATCACAGTGTGTATGAATGTGTGTTTCTATCATCTTCCATATACCCATTCTAATCTAACCTAATGTCATTTATCTCCTTTTGGCTCTATTTCTCTAAATCAGTGGTTCTCAACCTTCCTAACAGTGAGACCCTTTAGTACATTTTCTCATATTGTGGTGACTCCAATCATCAAATTATTTCATTGTTACTTCATAACTATAATTTTGCTACTGTTATGGATTATAATGTAAATGTCTGATATACAGGATATTTGATATGCAACCCCTGTGAATGGATCCTTCAACCGCCAAAGCTGTCACAGCATGTAAGTTGAGAACATACTGCTCTAAATAATACTGGGAAGTTTACATAGAGAACTGAAAAATGAACCTGTTTGGGGTACTAGAAAAATTGGGTACCTGGTACTCTTCAACAAATTGATTTTCAGAAAGTATTTCTTACATACTAAAACATATAACTAGAACTTGAAACTAAAGTGTCTTAGTCAGGGTTTCTGTTCCTGCACAAACATCATGACCAAGAAGCAAGTTGGGAAGGAAAGGGTTTATTGAGCTTACACTTCCACATTGCTGTTCATCACTAAAGGAAGTCAGAACTGGAACTCAAGCAGGTCAGGAAGCAGGAGCTGATGCAGAGGCCAAGGAGAGGTGTTACTTACTGGCTTGTTTCCCCTGACTTGCTCAGTCTGCTCTCTTATAGAACCCAAGACTACCAGCCCAGGGATGGCACCACCCACAATGGGTCCTCCCCTCTTGATCACTAATTGAGAAAATGCCCCACAGGTGGATCTCATAGAGGCATTTCCTCACCTGCAGCTCCTTTCTCTGTGGTATTTCCAGCCTATGTCAAGTTGACACACAAAACCAGTCAGTACATAAAGTAATCTGAAACCTGGATATTTGAAATAAAGAAGTAGGTGAGAAAAAAAAAAAAAGACACTTTCGACTGACCCATATTTACAATCAGAAATGTGACTTTGGAAAGTGTGTTTCTCATGCAGCACAGGGATGGAGCAGAAAGTGAGGGAATGGCTAACAAACAACAAGCCCAACTTGAGACCCTTCCCATTGGCAAGCGCCAGTCCCTGACACTACTAATGATACTCTGTTATACTTGCAGACAGGAGTTTAGCACGGTTGTCCTCTCTGAGGCTCCACCCAGCAGCTGACTCAGACAGATGGAGACACATCTGAACAGTGGCTGGAGCTTGGGGACTCTTATGGAAGAATAGAAGGAAGGATTGTGGGCACCAAAGGGGATAGGAGCACCACTAGAAGGACAACAGTCAACTAACCTGGACCCTTTATTCCAAAAGCTGTTGACTGTACACGGGATATGTTTGTCTAGCTGAGCTGCCTTGACTGGCCTCAGTGGGAGAGGAGGTGCCTAGCCTCACAGAGACTTGATGTGCTGGGGAGGGGGATACTCAGGGGAGGGGGCAAGCTACTCCATGGGAGGAGAGGCAGAGGAAGGGCTGGAAGATGGATTATGGGAAGGGGTGAACTTAAGGGGGCAATGAGTGGGATGTAAAGTGAATAAGTACAAACAAACTAAATTAAATTAAATGAAAAAAATGTGTATTTCTCTTGGGTATAAGTTGTTGAGTATATGTTGCCCTGTCTGGGGTGTAAAAAGGGATCAGAGAAGGAGCAAATAGAATTTTATTCTCCAGATATCATACCTTAAAGACAATGTCTGCATAGAATAACATGTAGACATTATCGTTAGTCCATCAAATAAAGTAAAAAAAAAACTATATTAGTAGAAGATAAACTTACATGTCGACAAAATGTAATCATAACCCTTCTCATATGTCTACAATTAATTAATTCAGCATCACAATAAAGGTTTCTGGGTTTCTCTGTTTTCATCTCTTTGTTTTTGGCTTGGATATTCCTTAGTGCTTATGAATTGAAATCTGGTTATAATGCCAAAAGTGTAGGAGAAATATTTAGAGGAAAAACTTTAACTGATAAAACTTGTTTTCTACTGGCTTTATGTGTTCAGAGAGTTGTAAAAACAAAACAAAACAAAAACCCAGATCCATACAACTCAGTTTTATGGTGGGGGAAAACTGACCCTACAACGGAACACATCATGAGCTAGTTGTGTTCCTCCATTGACAATATCAGAAGGGTCTGCAGGTTGCTTCCTAAAGCTGTTTCCCAGATGTGACATTCTATGCATCTCCATTTTGAAAGTGTGTTAACTTGTTTTTCTTCCAGGGCTTTAAGGTGTGCCGTTAAGCTCCTAGTGTATGCTCTCTCCAGTTTCTTTTTGGATGCACTTAGAGCTATGAGTTTTCCTCTTAGCTCTGCTTTCATTGTGTCCCATAGATTTGGGTAGGTTGTACCTTCATTTTCATTGAATTCTAAAAAGTCTTTGATTTCTTTTTTTATTTCTTCCTTGACCAAGGTGTCATTGAGTAGAGTATTGTTCAGTTTCCAGGTGTATGTGGGCTTTCTGTTGTTTTTGTTGCTATTGAAGACCACTCTTACTCCATGGTGATCTGATAGGAGGCATGGGATTAGCTCGATCTTCTTGTATTTGTTGACATCTGTCTTGTGACCGATTATATGGTCTATTTTGGAGAAGGTACCATGCGGTGCTGAGAAACGAGATATTTTATTTCTAGATGGAAAGAAATTCTGTTAAATCCAAAACCAAAACCAAAAACTGCCCTGGACCACTTTCTCTTCATTCAAATCAAGGGAAACAAACATCGGAGGGGAAATGAAACAGCTTAAATGTAAGGAAGCTTTCTTCCCACAACAGAGCTTTGAAGGCTTATCTCGCTTCCTATTAACCATTAAAGAATGCTTTCCGCTCTGTCATTTGAATTTATGTCAGTCTCTCTTAAATATTAGTGCATGTGTCCCAGGGATATAGTAAGGAACAAGGAAAAGAAAATTCATTTTTTAAATGAAGCTCTTATTTTGGTGGTGAGAAATAGGAAATTGATAAAATGTGGAAAATAACATGTAAGCTCTGTCTCTGCCAGCCTAGGTTGCTGGGATGAATGTTATTTCAAAAACAATGTGTTGTAGAGTTTATTTAATCCCAATCTGGAGTTTTTACCCTGCCTTTGACCAATCAGTTCCTGGATAAAAGACACACAACTTTTATTATTTATAATAAGACTTAAACAGCACAAGAAGTGGGCAGATATCTACCCTCTATGCTATTAGAATCTACTTTCCTATTGATAACCCAAAGTTATTGCTTACTATGTTTCATCTGGGCGGCTCTAAACTCCAATTGGACAACCATTAGGGCCGTGTCTCTCTCCTCTTTCATCTTCTTCTACCCCTCATGGTTCTCGTCTGGTCCCCAAGCCTGGGAAACCAGCATCTTTATTCACCAATCGTAAATAATTTTGGGACAAGGTCACATAGTGTCACTTGGGTCTACTTGAAGACTCTCTTATCTCTGGGGCATCCAGGTCCCGCTGAACTAGTATTAGCATTAGAATCCAAGCATCAGGCCAAGCCATTACCCAATGTTTCTTGTAGTTTTGGCAACTGAGAATGCCAAGAACATGGGGCCAGCAGATCCAGCTTCTGACGGATCTTCTTTTTTCCAGTTTGCAAATAACTGTCTTGGTTCTATTCTCATTTATCACAGTGCTAGGGAGAAAGGGTCCTGTTTCTCCACCTCTTTTCATATGGCTGCTTATCATGCTATGAGAAACCCATCCTTGTGAGTGATTAAAATACTAGCCATACCCCTTCCCAACCTAACTTCCAATTGCCACAATATTAGAAGTTGTGCATTCAACTTCTAATATTCCCTGGGGAGGCGTGGTCTGTGACATCACTGTGTTCTAGGGAGCAAGAGTAAGATGTTTATAGCAGATGAACAGAGCATCTTAGGCATAGTTAGAAAACTGGCCTGTGTGAAGTGAAGAGACAGTAGCAGAGACTGGCAGGAGATGTGGTCACATTTTTGTAGAAGCTTATCATTCATATACAGGACTTGTATTTCATTCTGAGATGAAAGCCAGTGGAGGATTTTTAGCAAAGGCATGGAACCATCTGACTGAGCACTAAGGAATCATTTTGTGGCGTTTCTTTCTTTCTTTCTTTCTTTCTTTCTTTCTTTCTTTCTTTCTTCCTTCCTTCCTTCCTTCCTTCCTTCCTTTCTTTCTTTCTTTCTTTCTTTCTTTCTTTCTTTCCTTCTTTTTCTCTCTCTTTCTTTTTACACATTTTTATTAGATATATTCTTTATTTATATTTCAAATGTTGTCCTCTTTCCTGCCACCCCCCCCCCAATCCACTAACCCATCCTCCCTCCCCTGTTCACCAATCAACCCACTCCTGCTTCCCTGTCCTGGTATTCCCCTATACTGCTGCATTGAGCCTTCTCAGGACCAAGAGCCTCTCCTCCCTTTGATGTTCAACAAGACCATCCTCTGCTGTCTATGCATCTGGAGCCATGGGGCCCTCCATGTGAACTCTTTGGTTGATGGTTTAGTCCCTGGGAGTTCTGGGAGTACTAGGTGGCTCATATTGTTGTTCCTCCTATGGCACTGCAAACCCCTTCAGCTCCTCAGGTCCTTTGTCTAGCTCCTCCATTGGGGACCCTGTGCTCAGTTCAATGGCTGGCTGAGAGTGTCCCCCCTGAGGAGATACAGAGACAAAGTGTGGAGCAGAGTCTGGGAGAAAGACCATCCAGAGACTATCCCACCTAGGGATCCATCCCATATACAGTTACAAAACCCAGATACTATTGTGGATGCCCACAAGTGCTTGATGACTGGAGCCTGATATAGGTATCACCTGGGAGGCTCTGTAGTCTTTCAAAGCAGACTACAACACAGCAAGGACAGAAACAAAAACCGGTAATGAGACAACAACTGTGAGACTTTCAGTGTGGCTTGACAGTAGTTTGGATTGATGTGAAAGTGATGGAGGGTTGTTAGGTTTTGGTTGTACCTTTCGGGTAGAGATGAGCACTTTTGGTTTTGAGAGAGTAGAAATAGAATTGTGTGACTTCAAACACTTCTCACATAGCACACAGCTATTCCACTTGCATTCTGCGTTCCACTTTGGAAGACTCTTCAAGCTCATGAGTCATGCTTGAAAGTCCATCAAGGTCACCTACAACCTGAAGTTGTGCAAAAGCCTTCTGATCCTTGGGATCCCATTGTCCTCACCAGAGCCATAAGGTAGTTTGCTACATGCTACTTGCACATGGGTACCCATCTGAGGCATCAAGCATGTTCACCCAAGAAGTTATAGGGAACCAGGGGCTCCTGGATTCCACACTGCGGATTAGAGAAAACCTTGGTGACAGCATCAGTTCTGCTGAAGAGTTCTGGTTCTGACTGCAGAGGGAGGAGCTAAGGCCCAATTGTTATATACTGATTTCTCACCTTAGGGGAGCTGTCCTACCTATGTTACTCATAGATATTGGAGGATTTTAAAACTACTAGTCACTATACCCTAAGCCTCTCTCAAGGCTTCCAGGTTCTTTGGTTTCTTAATAGATCACTTGTAGGAAATGAGGCACATTCACAATATTATGTGTATATTTGCACATGGGAAACCAGAACCTCATATCACAATCCCACGAGATACACATTTTTGGCTTCATATCACTCTTAGCCTCTTTCAAAAGACCCTTGCCTGAACTTAAAAGGAGTTAATGTACATTTTCAAGGAAATGAAAAGCAGATGTTTTGATATATTTATTCTGATTCTTCCAGCTTTTCATTTGAAGAAGATGGGTGGTGTCTGAACAAAAATCTTTGGGGATTTTCAAATGAGGGTTAGTATTAGTTTTACCCTCCTGAAGAGGAAGATAAGTTTGCTTATGGGTAAGTGATCACAAATATACAAACGTTTTTATCTTGCCATCAAAGCTTGGATTTATTTAGAGTGGGTGTCAAGTTTGGCAAGAGATAGTCTTTGATTCATGAGGCTCAACTACTAAGTTTTTATTTTATTTTATTTTATTTTATTTTATTTTATTTTATTTTATTTTATTTTATTTTAATGGACAAAGGATGGAACTGACTGATTTATAAAAATACTAAATGTTTAATTATAAATTATTATATTTATAAAAATTTTAGCTTTCAAGTTTAGATCACATGCAAATTATAGAGTTTCTTTCAAAAAGTATAACTGGAGCTTGGCAAATCTATCACCATTTTTTTTATAGTTATGCAGTCAACGGGTGGTACAGTTGTATAGGAGGTACAAGTTAACTTTGGGGAAACATCTAAAAACACATAGAAGGGCTGGAGAGAAGGTTCAGCTGTTAAGAGCACTGGATGCTCTTCCGGAGGCTCCAGATTCAATTTCCAACACCCACATAGCCTCCCACAGTTATCTCTTTTTTTTTTTTTAGTTATTTTTATTTTCTATATTCTATGTTTACATTTCAAAGGCTTTCCCCTTTCCCAGTTCCCACCCACCATAGTTCCCATAGTTCTTCTCCCCCCCAACTATTCCCCAATCATTCCCCCTCCCCCCTCGGTTTCTTTACTAAACTGGATGCAATCTTTACATGCCCAGGGTCCTTTCCTTTCTTCTTCTTGGGAATCATTTGACTTGCTATTTGTGTCTTGAGTATTTAGTGCTCTGGGCTCATTAATATCCACTTATCAGTGATTGCATTTCATGTGCATTCTTTTGTGATTGGGTTAGCTCACTCAGGATGATATTTTCCAGGTCTAACCATTTATCTACAAATTGCATGAATTCATTATTTTTAATTGCTGAGTAGTACTCCATTGTATAAATATACCACATTTTCTGTATCCATTCCTCCTTTGAGGGATATTTGGGCTCCTTCCAATTTCTGGCTATTATAAACAAGGCTGCTATAAACATAGTGGAGCATGTGTCTTTATTGCATGCAGGGGAATCCTCTGGGTATATGCCCAGGAGTGGTATGCCAGGGTCCTCTGGAAGTGCCATGCCCAATTTTCTGAGGATCTGCCAAACTGATTTCCAGAGTGGTTTTACCATTTTGCAATCCCACCAACAGTGGAGGAGTGTTCCTCTTTCTCCACATCCTTGCCAGCACTTGTTGTCTCTTGAGTTTTTAATCTTAGCCATTCTGACTGGTGTGAGGTGGAATCTCAGGGTTGTTTTGATTTGCATTTCCCTGATGACTAATGATGTTGAACATCTCTTAAGGTGTTTCTCGGCCATCCGAATTTCTTCTGGTGAAAATTCTTTGTTTAGCTCTGTGCCCCATTTTTTGATAGGGTTATTTGGTTCTTTGCGGTCTAACTTCTTGAGTTCTTTGTATATATTGGATATTAGCCCTCTGTCGGATGTGGGGTTGGTGAAGATCTTTTCCCACTTTGTTGGTTGCCGTTTTGTCCTTCGGACAGTGTCCTTTGCTTTGCAGAAACTTTGTAATTTTATGAGGTCCCATTTGTCAATTCTTGATCTTAGTGCGTACGCTATTGGTGTTCTGTTCAGGAACTTTTCCCCTGTGCCCAAGTCCTCCAGGGTTTTCCCAAGTTTTTTTTCTAATAGTTTCAGTGTGTCTGGTTTTATGTGGAGGTCCTTGATCCACTTGGAGTTGATCTTAGAGCAAAGAGATAAGAGTGGGTCAATTCGCATTCTTCTGCATGTTGACCTCCAGTTGAACCAGCACCATTTGTTGAAAAGGCTATCTTTATTCCATCGGATGGTTGTGGCTCCTTTATCAAAGATCAAGTGACCATAAGTCTGTGGGTTAATTTCTGGGTCTTCAATCCTGTTCCATTGATCTGCTTGCCTGTTGCTATACCAATACCATGCAGTTTTTAACACAATTGCTCTGTAGTACTGCTTGAGGTCAGGGATATTGATTCCCCCAGAAGTCCTTTTATTGTTGAGAATAGTTTTAGCTATCCTGGGTTTTTTGTTGCTCCAGATGAATTTGAGAATTGCTCTTTCTAGATCTATGAAGAATTGAGTTGGGATTTTGATGGGGATTGCATTGAATCTGTATATTGCTTTTGGCAAGATGGCCATTTTTACTATATTGATCCTGCCAATCCAGGAGCAAGAAATATTTTTCCATCTTCTGAGGTCTTCTTCGATTTCTTTCTTCAAGGACTTGAAGTTCCTGTTGTACAGATCTTTCGCTTGTTTGGTTAGAGTTACGCCAAGATACTTTATGTTGTTTGTGGCTATTGTGAAGGGTGTTATTTCCCTAATTTCTTTCTCAGCCTGCTTGTCCTTTGAGTACAAGAAGGCCACTGACTTGCTTGAGTTAATTTTATAACCAGCCACTTTGCTGAAGTTGTTTATCAGCTGTAGAAGTTCTCTGGTGGAGTTTTTTGGGTCGCTTAGGTAAACTATCATATCGTCTGCAAATAATGATAGTTTCACTTCTTCCTTTCCAATTTGTATCCCTTTGACTTCCTTATGTTGTCTAATTGCTCTTGCTAGAACTTCAAGTACTATATTGAAAAGATATGGAGAGAGAGGGCAGCCTTGTCTAGTCCCTGATTTTAGTGGGAATGCTTCAAGTTTCTCTCCATTTATTTTGATGTTGGCTACTGGTTTGCTGTAGATTGCTTTTACTATGTTTAGGTATGGGCCTTGAATTCCTGCTCTTTCCAAGACTTTTAGCATGAAAGGATGCTGAATTTTGTCGAATGCTTTTTCAGCATCTAATGAGATGACCATGTGGTTTTTTTCTTTCAGTTTGTTTATGTAGTGGATTACATTGATGGATTTCCGTATATTGAACCATCCCTGCATCCCTGGGATGAAGCCTACTTGATCATGGTGGATGATCGTTTTGATGTGCTCTTGGATTCAGTTAGCAAGAATTTTATTTAGTATTTTTGCATCTATATTCATCAGAGAAATTGGCCTGAAGTTCTCTTTCTTTGTTGGATCTTTTTGTGGTTTAGGTATTAGCGTAATTGTGGCTTCGAAGAATGAGTTGGGCAGTGTCCCTTCTGTCTCTATTTTGTGGAATAGTTTGAAGAGTATTGGTGTTAAGTCTTCTTTGAAGGTCTGGTAGAATTCTGCACTAAAACCATCTGGTCCCGTACTTTTTTTGGTTGGGAGGCTTTCTATAACCCCTTCTATTTCTTTAGGGGTTATGGGACTATTTAGCTGGTCTACTTGATGCTGATTTAATTTTGGTATTTGATATCTGTCTAGGAAATCATCCATTTCCTCCAGATTCTCCAGTTGTTTTGAGTATAGACCTTTGTAGTAGGATCTGATGATCTTTTGAATTTCCTCAGTTTCTGTTGTTATGTCTCCCTTTTCATTTCTAATTTTGTTAATTTGTATACTGTCTCTGTGTCCTTTGGTTAGTCTGGCTAAGGGTTTATCTATCTTGTTGATTTTCTCAAAGAACCAGCTCCTGGTCTTGTTGATTCTTTGTATGGTTCTCTTTGTTTCTATTTGATTGATTTCAGCCCTGAGTTTGATGATTTCTTGTTTTCTACTCCTCCTGGGTGAGTTAAGTTGTTTTTCTTCTAGCACTTTAAGGTATGCTGTTAAGCTGCTAGTGTATGCTCTCTCCAGTTTCTTTTTGGATGCACTTAGAGCTATGAGTTTTCCTCTTAGCACTGCTTTCATTGTGTCCCATAGATTTGGGTAGGTTGTACCTTCATTTTCATTGAATTCTAAAAAGTCTTTGATTTCTTTTTTTATTTCTTCCTTGACCAAGGTGTCATTGAGTAGAGTATTGTTCAGTTTCCATGTGTATGTGGGCTTTCTGTTGTTTTTGTTGCTATTGAAGACCACTCTTACTCCATGGTGATCTGATAGGAGGCATGGGATTAGCTCGATCTTCTTGTATTTGTTGACATCTGTCTTGTGACCGATTATATGGTCTATTTTGGAGAAGGTACCATGCGGTGCTGAGAAAAAGGTATATTCTTTAGCTTTAGGATGAAATGTTCTATATATATCTGTTAAATCCAATTGGTCCAGAGTTTCAATTAGTTTCACTGTGTCCCTGTTTAGTTTCTGCTTTCCTGATCGGTCCATTGAGGAGAGTGGGGTGTTGAAGTCACCCACAATTATTGTGTTAGGTGTAATGTGTGCTTTAAGCTTTAGTAAGGTTTCTTTTACGAAGGAGGGTGCCCTTGCATTTGGAGCATAGATGTTCAGTATTGAGAGCTCTTCCTGGTGGATTTTCCCTTTGGCCAGCAAGAAGTGACCTTCTGTGAGTCTCTTTGGATGATTTTAGGTTGAAAGTCAATTTTATTTGATATTAGAATGGCTACTCCAGCTTGTTTCCTGAGACCATTTGCTTGTAAAATTGTCCTCCAGCCTTTTATTCTAAGGCAGTGTTTGTCTTTAACACTGAGATGTGTTTCCTGTATGCAGCAAAATGTAGGGTCCTGTTTCCGTATCCAGTCTGTTAATCTATGTCTTTTTATTGGGGAATTGATTCCATTGATGTTAAGAGATATTAAGGAATAGTAATTATTACCTCCAGACATTTTTGAAATTATAGTTATTTATCTTATTTATTTTTTATATTTGAGAGGTTATCTTCTTTTGGGTTTGATGAGAGGAGGTTTCTATCTTGCTTCTTCCCGGGTGTAGTTTCCGTCCTTGTCTTGGTGTTTTCCCCCTATTATCCTTTGTAGGGCTGGATTTGTGGAGAGATATCTTGCAAATTTGGTTTTGTCATGGAATACCTTGATGTCTCCATCAATGGCAATTGAGAGTTTTGCTGGGTAAAGTCGTTTTGGCTGAAGTTTGTGTTCTCTTAGAGTTTGCATGATATCTGCCCAGGATCTTCTAGCTTTCATGGTCTCAGGTGAGAAGTCTGGTGTTATTCTGATAGGTTTTCCTTTATATGTTACTTGGCCTTTTTCTCTTGCTGCCTTTAGTATTCTTTCTTTGTTTATTACATTTGGAATTTTGATTATTATGTGACGGGATGTATTTCTGTTCTGGTCCAGTCTGTTTGGGGTTCTATAGGCTTCTTGTATATTCATGGGCATCTCTCTCCTTAGGTTGGGGAAGTTTTCTTCCATAATTTTATAGAAGATATTAGCTGGCCCTTTAACTTGTAAATCTTCACTCTCGTCTATACCTATAATCCTTAGGTTTGGTCTTCTCATAGTGTCTTGGATTTCCTGGATGTTTTGGGTTACCACCTTTTTGCATTTAGTATTTTCTTTGACTGTTGAATCAATGGTTCCTATGGTATCTTCGGCTTCTGAGATTCTGTCTTCTATCTCTTGTATTCTATTGTTGATACTTGCGTCTATGGCCCCTGATTTCTTCCCCAGGTTTTCTATCTCCAATGTTGTCTCCCTCTGTGATTTCTTAGTTGTTTCTACTTCTGTTTTTAGTATCTGGATGGATGTGCTCAGATCTTTCGCTTGCTTGATTGTGTTTTCATGTATTTCTTTAATAGATTTTTGTGCTTCCTCTTTCATAGCTTCTACTTGTTGGCCCACGTTCTTCTGTAGTTCTTTAAGTGACTTTTGTCTTTCTTCCTTATTGTCTTCTTCTCTTTGATCCATCTTCTCCTGAATTTCTTGAAGTGATTTTTGTATTTGCCTCGTAAAGGCTTCTAACTTTTGATCCATTTTCTCCTCGATTTCTTTACGAGATTTTTCTATGTGTTCAGCTACCAGCATCCTGACCAGTGATTTTATATCCAAGTCTTGTTTTTCTGGTGTTTTAGGGTATCCAGTGATTCCTGTTGTTGGAGAACTGGGTTCAGATGCTGTCATGTTGCCTTGATTTTTGTTAGTAACGTTCCTTCGTTTTCCTTTTGCCATCTGGTTATTTCTGGTTTTAGTTGGCCTTGTTGTCAGTGGCTGGTGTTTGAATCTCCTGTGAGGCTGGGCTCACCTGTTGTTTCTCTACTGGTGAATATGTGTGACTGCTCCTTTAAGGGATCATAAGCTGGCTGCCACCCATGCGATTGTAGCCCCTGTTGGAGTCTGTCTACCTGGGCTTCTCCAGCTGTGTCCTGGTTGCAAGGAACTCCAAGAGCCTAGCAGATCCCCCGTGAGGGTAGCCCTGGAAGGGGTGTTTACCTGGGCCTTTCCAGCTATGTCCTGGTTGCAATATGGAGGCCCGTTGCTACCGCTGGTCCAGGGGCCGGCGAGCTGGTTGCAGAATGCAGCCTTGGTGCTCGCCAGAGGGCATGGGAATGTCCCACAGAGCCTGGGCCTTTCCAGCTGTGTCCTGGTTGCGATATGGAGGCCCGCTGCTACATCGCTGGTCTAGGGGCCGGCGAGCTGGTTGCAGAACGCAGCCTAGGTGCTCACCAGAGGGCGGGGATGTCCCACAGAGCCTGGGCCTTTCCAGCTGTGTCCTGGTTGCAATATGGAGGCCCGCCGCTACTGCTGGTCCAGGGGCCGGCGAGCTGGTTGCAGAACACAGCCTTGGTGCTCGCCAGAGGGCTCGGGGATATCCCACAGAGCCTAGGCGGGACTCCGCCTGCTTGGCTCTGAGACCCTAGCAGATACCCCTGTGAGTGTAGCCCTGGAAGGGGTGTTTACCTGGGCCTTTCCAGCTGTGTCCTGGTTGCAATATGGAGGCCCGCCGCTACACCGCTGGTCTAGGGGCCGGCGAGCTGGTTCCACAGTTATCTCTTTTACTGGTCCTCTGATCTCTACGGGAATCAGCAAGCCCACCCATGCACATAACATAAATAAATATACAAAGTAAAAAGGAATGAAAACCACTTAGCATGCTTAGGTAACACAATGGATAGCCATTTCTAGAATTGTGTATCCCATGGTCTGCATAGTCTGGTAATCTCTGATGGGCCTATGTTGTCCATAATTGATGGCATTCAAAACCTTAGCACCCACCCCATATGTCAAGATGTTTGGCCATGAGTATCAGATAAAAAATTGTAATATAGAACTGTAGAAGAGAGTAAAGTTTATTATGTTTAATCTTCAGATGTTTAAGAATAAAAGTCAGGTATGGTGACTCACATGTGCAATCTCAGCTCTGGGGAAGGAAAGATAGTCTTACGACTTCCATAGGCATATGGACACACATCTAAACACACATATACATACAAGGGTACCTGCACAGACAAAAACAGAATGCACGGAAAACTTGTACAAAAAATAGTTGCTAGTATACATTGTGAACTCACCTTATGCCAATTATTATGTAAACACTTTAAAATGTTAATCCTAGACTGCGCATTTGGGGCTGTATTTGGAATTGGACCACGCCTGCTCACTATGCGGGTCTATCGGGCTGTTACAAGTGCATGCTGTTTTGTATTACTATAAACCCGATTAGGAAACTCTCAGGCACTGGGAAAATTGTTTCAAAGCCCTTAAGCCTGAAATCTGTCAATTTAGCAACTCTTCTTAATTGGGCTCTTCTGATTCCTAACTTCCATGCTAAAGTAAACTCATCTAATATACACTATAAGCTTTCAAAAATGTTAGTTTTCTTTACTTCTTTTTTTTCCTTTTGGGTATTCATTTCAACTCAAAACTAAGTTGAAATTTTGTGATTTCCATTCTAGTGTAGTACACAGTACTAGACTCTTCCTTTAATTAAAATTCCATTCCTTGACAATTGCAAATTCCAGGGAGTGATTTCAGGAAAGTTATTTCAGTTCATTTGAGGACAAAACCATTGGCATTTCAACTTGGGATGCCATTTGTAGCCTGGCACAGCTTTGTAGAAAAACGCGGCCTTGACAAACCTGCTTTCTTAGTCAGGGTTATCTGTAAATTTTTTTTGTAAGCACACTGACTAAATAAAAACATTGATATGATAAAAACTACTAGATACTATCTGTAATCAGCAGATTATTGGATAAGTGTACAGAAATATTCAGCATCACGTGTAATATAGAATGAGAACGGTGCATTATATAACACATTGAGTGTGAGATCCCCATGTTCTTTTAATCTTTTTCCTTCAAGAACTTTGAAATGTTGGAGCCTCTGTTTCATTTTCTACCCATCTTTCCACATAACTCTCTGAAATAACTCTATTGAGCTTCTGATCCTTGCAAACTAAAAATCCCAGGGAAAGCAACAATACATTAAAAAGCACGTGAAGCTTTGAAGATTTAAAGGCAACTTTCTTTATGCTGGAATTCTCCAGCTCTATACTTCAAGATGTTACTTTGTTCTCACATTATGTTTTTGTTTATAAAAAAATTGCATCTTTTGTGTTTCTAATTTGGGAATTTTAAAATAAATTTCCACATTTTTATTATGCCTATATGTCTGGATATGCCTATATGTCTGGATTACTTATCTATAGCTCATTTACCTACCTATCATCATGATATTGGCATGTTGGTGTTTGTTTTTACTCAACCTACTTTCCATTGTTTTTCAACAAAAATACCTCCCCATGTCTAGGGAATTCAGTATTGACTTTGCACACAATTTGGCTTCCAAGACATGCCTAGGTTTTGTCATCATGATTTGAAGTTATTATGGAATGACTGTATCTTAGTCAGGGTTTCTATTCCTGCACAAACATCATGACCAAGAAGCAAGTTGGGAAGGAAAGGGTTTATTGAGCTTACACTTCCAAACAGCTGTTCATTACCAAAGGAAGTCAGGACTGGAACTCAAGCAGGTCAGGAAGCAGGAGCTGATGCAGAGGCCATGGAGGGATGTTACTTACTGGCTTGCCTCCCCTGGCTTGCTCAGCCTGCTCTCTTATAGAACCCAAGAATACCAGCCCAAAGATGGTACCACCCACAAGGGGCCCTCCCCCTTCATCACTAATTGAGAAAAATGCCCCACAGTTGGATCTCATGGAGGCACTTCCCCAACTGAAGCTCCTTTTCCTATAACTCCAGCCTGTGTTAAGTTGACACACAAAACCAGCCAGTACAGACTGCAAACATGTGCAATCCTGGTTAAAGACAGA
Source organism: Apodemus agrarius (assembly GCA_964023405.1). NCBI lineage: Eukaryota > Metazoa > Chordata > Mammalia > Rodentia > Muridae > Apodemus > Apodemus agrarius. The sequence continues at coordinate 41,270,913 of OZ030020.1, read as the reverse complement.
ACGTGATTTGATAGAACTTGAGAGCTATGTCTCCTTAGCACTATGCAGCAAGTCAATGACTCTGCTTTCCATGTTCCTTTTATGTGAAAGAGGCTCCTCAAATCCATAGTTCCATACAGTAAGTGAATGTAGCTCCTCACTGCAGCAGGATTGCTTTTACTGGCTTCTCTTTCACAATGACTAAATGCTTTGCCACAGATGCAAAGCTGTGAAAACCAAGCTGTCCTTCCCCACTCTGTTTCTGTTTCATTATCATCCAAAAGGACAGCAGATACTCATTTTTATACTTGAGGTCAGATGTGGCGTGTGTGTGTGTGTGTGTGTGTGTGTGTGTGTGTGATATTCTACCCACAAGTGTTATTTATTTGGTTCACATCTTGAGTCCTAGAGCCTGGACATCTTATTGTCATGGATGCTTCTTTTTCTTTTCTAATTTTTGGAAAACACAGCTCATTATCAGTGCTTTGGTCTCATCCCCAGCCAATAGTTGTATTTCTATTAATCATCAGATCTCTGTTATCAAGTTAATGAAAGTGCTCTTACCAAAGTCATGGGTGACAGACATCTAACTGGTCTCCATATTATGTCATTGGTTATTGGATTTGCTTTCTTCTTTTTCATTTATTGTTGGAATATAACTCTCTTAAACAACTCACGAGAGCTTCTGTTCCTTGCAAACTAAAAATCCCAGTGACTTCCTCTCACATGACTCAGAGGCACAAGCTTAAATGGGTTGAAATGGCATCACACATGGCCACGTGGTTTGTATACTCTTTCTCTTCTGTTTTCAGCATAGTCTTCCCAAAGCACATATGCTAGTTTTAGAACTCAGTGCCAAGCAGAAGTATTTCTATCTTTTTGCACATATTATGTCTCTCTCTTTCCTGAAATGCCCTCCTGTTGCCTTGTTCTAGAACATTTCTAATCTTCCCCCAGTGCCAACTCAGTTATATGAATGTATCACTTGAGAAATACTTTTCCTATGAATATTCAATAATAAAAATTACTCAGAATTTATTACTGTAAAATAAATATTTTATAGTATGCTGTGTATGGAGAACTTAATTATGGATGGAAATGTTCTGAGTGAAAATAAGGCCTTCATGTGAATGATGCTGTTGGAAAAGATAGACGTTAATTAAATGAATAGCAGATAATAGAGATTTGTTTATGAAACCAACACAATCATGCTATCATTTGAACCTGTATTTAGGAAATTCAGTTATATGGATATTTCTTATGGACATTCTCACAGAAATAAATACCCCCTTTCCCAGAATTGTGTACATAGTTCTGTTGTTACACTTTCCAAAGTCAATTTAAATTAATTTATTTCTACATCTAATTCTTGTTACAAGATTGTGGGATTCTTGGCCATTCTGAATCTCTGTCCCAAGAAGAATGTCTGTGCTTGGGGGACGGATGTGTAATATAGTCAATAAGGCATTTGATTTAACACATAATTTAAGACTCAGTTATACATTCATATACAGGATAAAATGTTATCTTTCTTATTTGCTTTCTCTTAGAGCTGGACATTTAATGTTTGGTGTGTCTGCAGAAAAGAACACTGTTCTCTAATGATTATAAAGCTTTTAGCATTCTTTCTTATAGGTCACAGACTATTCTAGCAGTTACTGGTTAACTATGAGGTTGGAAAATAAGTGAACAACACTAAGTAGTTTAATCATGAATCACTTCAAAGGTCAGCACACAAGAAACTCATACTGGGCAAGGGACTTTCAGAGCATGGAAGGCAATGAACGCTTATTTGATGAAAACAATATTGTAATGAGGAAAGCAAAAATAGCCAAACAACTCTAGTAAACATTTCTAAAGATAAGCGCAAGAATATTTAGGCACTGTTTAATAAATTAGTGATTTTGGAGCATATCTTTTAAATATTGCAATCTTTTAGATGTTGGTCAGTCAGAGAATGAGCCCAAGCTAGATGCTAGCCACTTCTTGACATGACACTAGGTAAATTAAACACAGCTCAGGCTGAACCAAAATTATTTCCATTCATTTTCACTCCACCCTCTTCCTTTACTAACTAGGTCAGAGATAGAAATAGCACTCTGGGTTTGGATTCAGGCTCCCTTCCTTAAGATCGGTGGAGTGACTCTCCAGACAGCAGCTTCACGCCCTGCATAGTTCAGAGCTAGGACCTGCAGCAGCCATGGAGAATTAACAAGGTGTGACTTATATTTTACATCTGGACACAAACTTCTGATTTAGGCCCATACTAACTAACACTCTCCATAAGCTAAAAATAGATCAGGGAATCCTTGAACACATTCTTCCTTAGTTCGATGACTTGAATAATGGTGCCACTTTCTGAATTGACATGAAAGCTCAATCTTCAATAAAACACCATGGATGGGTGTAGCTTGAGGACATCACCAAGAGTCAAAGGCTTTGCAGTCGTCAGTTGTATTAGCTGTTTTTATACATTTGTTTGATGGGAGTAGTTCTCTCTATTAGCCTTTCTGCCTTGCTTTATATGAGAACTCAGCAGCAAACACCTTGGAAGTAAAGAGAGAAGTCTTGACCGGATATTAGACCTGATGTCACTTTTGCTTTGGACTTTTCAGTTTTCAGAATTGTGGGAAATAAATTTCACAATTTCTAATTTTTCATAGCAAGGATAAGCCACATAGCCAGTATATGATCCTAATATACTACCAAGGAGCATATTAAATAGTTGAAGTAAACTGAACTTAGGTTAGGTTTGAACCATAACATTGTCATGCAAATATAATTTTGGCATATGGCAAGTTTTATAGTCCTTATAATTCTTTCTGAAAAGAATAAAAATAATGTATAAGGACTGTATTGAAAATTATATACTTAACTCTGGCATAACACATATGCAATAGATATAAAGTCTTCAATAGAACACAGGCACACACAGACACAGACACACACACACACACACACACACACACACACACGTATGTATACTTGTGTTCTTATTGGGAAAATTCCTTGTTCTTACCTGCCAGTGGGAAAGCTAAATTTATGCTAGGGTCAAAACAACCTGATCCAGTAGCTTTTCACTAACTATGCTTGAAACTAGCTGTTCATGGGTAAATATTCAGTTACATTCCATTGTAGTTTATTGTTCTTATCAATCATTTCTCTATCTTCTTTCCATTTTTTCTTCTGACTTAAAGAATCACAGGCCTCTGCTGGTGAGGATAGCAAGAAGAGGGAATGATGTGGTTCTGGGGAATGCGGGGGTAGATCAATGAAACTTTGGGGCTGGGTAGGCATCATTTACTGTATTCTGTTGCTGCTGCCCTCACCCTCTACAGATATGTACTGTTCTCTCTTCTCTTCTCTTCTCTTCTCTTCTCTTCTCTTCTCTTCTCTTCTCTTCTCTTCTCTTCTCTTCTCTTCTCTTCTCTTCTCTTCCTCCTCCTCCTCCTCCTCCTCCTCCTCCTCTTCCTCCTCCTCCTCCTCCTCCTCCTCCTCCTCCTCCTCCTCCTCCTTGGCATTCGGCTAGCCATCACTTTAGCTTCCCAGCTCTGAGGGTTATAAAGAGAAAGGACACATCCTAATCTCTTGACCTCCTATTAAGATGACCCCACCAATTCTTGGGGAACCTAGGTCTCCCCATAATGTCAATATTTAATCAAGATTACACAGAGAGGACTCCAACACACACATCGAGGAAACCCCATTAGGTATATTCTGTGTTCTACAGCATTACTTTTCAAAGTCAACCCGGTAGTGAGAGAATCTTCCCAGTAGATAGGCACCTCTGTAAGAGATGCTTTGGATCATTGTGCGGGTTCTCCCAGGATGGCAGAGCCCATTATCCTGATGCTAACGTTTTAATAGCAATGCTTAGCCAAGTTGTCCTCTAACCCCTACTCCACAACTTATTCCAGGCCGGTGTAGACACTCTTGCCTCTGGGCAATCCAGATATGGGGTTTTCTTGAGATGTAGGTTAAACAGCATTTTAACTAATCTCTAGGTTTCTCACTTCTCTTCCAGAGAGGTCAGTACAGGGACATTTATCCATATACTTCCTGCAAATATTCCTCTCACAGGGTAGCTGAGAACTGTGCCAAAGATGACCTCAAACTTTTCTCCGATTTTATGAGCAAACAGGAAAAGAAGAGATAATAGTGAAAAATGGTGACAGTCAGCATTTTGCAAACCAGGACACAAAATCTTCTGTTTTCAAAAGCCTCCACAACACCACCCAAATTTATCCATGGCTGGTTGGTCAACAAGCCAGCTCTATTTTGTATGTTTTTGATAACTGGTAGAAGGACAGAATTCTACTATTTTTCTTATCCTAAATTATAGGCTAACAGATGGATTCATTTTTTTGATTGAGTTGAGTTGGCTTCTCTTAATATAGACCATCTACACAAGTCCTTGGATGAAGAGAAGACAACTACAATGAGAATCAGCCTCTCATGGGCTTGTTCATATAAGTCATTAGGAGTATATAGTGTTTCCGGATGAGATCCCATGAATAACAGTTACTGGAGGGCAATAGAGGAGGGATAGACACTGTTGAGGTCATTGGGTATGAGCAGGGTGATGATTGATGATCTGTTCACTAGGTCAAACAGAACTGTACTCATAGGAGAGTCAAGAAATCAGATAATTCAGTAGGAACCATTTCATATGGAAAGGTAACCATGTAGAGTTTGTATCCATGGATAACTTCACATAGATTATTCTGGGTTGCTTGTCTAAATGTCCTTTGAAGGAACCATACGGTCACTCCTCTCTAACTCATTTTTGGTCTAATTGCTCTTTGTTTATATATCAATTGTGTTATGGGGCTTTTCCAAGGGCACGCTCAAATATTAGACCCCTCCCAGATGACTCCATGACAGCTGTGTCACCAAAAACCTACTCTTATATGGGAGTTGATTACACAAGCTGCATCCCTGGAGTTTCTTACATGACTTTAAGCTCAGCCAATCAGAAAGTTTTCTCGCCTCTGCAATTGTTAACAGTCTATATAACTTGGGGACAGGCTATTTATGTCTTGTAAACTTCACGAGCTCCCTAAGACTTCTCAGTTTTGTTTACTTCCTTAATCCTCAAGTTTCCTTGTGCTATGAGTCTTAATAAGTGTCCTCAAAGAAAGAATGGTTCAATCCAGAGGAAATTGCTATATAACTCTACAGATGAGTCAAAGTCAGTTACATCACTGACATTCCCACTTCAGTATGGATGATAACTTGGGAAAGTTTATCCTTGAAACTCCTGGTTTCAAGGCTGCAACATGTCTGGCTGGAGTGTCTACTCTTCAGAAAATTAGGGTGGTAAATTTCAAGGGTTTCCTGAAATTTGTGAAGTTTGTTTACTTCCCTAGCCTTATAAATTTTGGGCTAGGGTCTTAAGAGTCAAACTTCTCTCCCCAGAATGGGATTTCTCAACCCAGATAAAATAGCTACATAATATGGGGGGGGTGTCTGTGGCATAATTTAGGCTTCATTCTTATAGTTTCACACAGTGGTATTTCAAGGCTTCCTGGTAAGATATATGATATCTTTATCAGACATTACCAGGCTTTAAGGCTCTCTGTAATGACTGTGCAAGACTTTATGTTCTGTGGCCCATTTTCTCCTGGACTTTTGTGCTTCTATAACTAATATACATGTTTTGTGCTGCCAAATTCTATTGTTATCTGGAAGTAGAACCTGGTGCCTTGGATTTCAGATGCATTCAGTTCTGTGCACGTTCCTTGAGTTTTGTTGTTGCTTTTTATTTTAGCAGAGAATTCCTGAGCCACCGATCTAAGTAATTTGGCTCCATCCTTTTCAACCACATTTGAAGAAGCGTTTGGTAGGTCTTGCCCTTCATGTACCTTCCTTATGATTACAGTGCAGAACCCAGGTTTATTTTAATAGGGATTCTCTCTGTAACTATTGCAGCAGTTTGGGCAGCAAAAGTAGTCTGTATCTCGCACACCTTTTGTTTTTGTCTACTTGGCTTGTTTCTGATTTTCACTGCAGACTCAGATGACAACAGTGCACAGAAACCATGACATGGCTTGGGTGTTTTGGATTTCCTTTACCAAAGAAGTTAGTCCATAGATTTGAATTCATCTTCACTCGAGTTCTCAGGTCATGGGAAGGATATACCTTTATTCCTTTCCAGAATATATCACAGGACACCTCTAGACTACTTCCCATTTGAGTCCTTGTTCCTCTGAAACCCCATAAGCAGCACCTCTATTGTCCATAAATTTTTGGCATGCTTATCTTCCAGAATGCCCCAAAAACCTTTGTGATGGTGTTTTAGGCTCTTTTAGTCTGTGATTCCCAACTCCTTTACATTCCTTTCACAAACTGGTATCAAAGGCTTATGAACCTTTATACGATTTATTGTAGCAACAGTTCCAGTCCTTGGTATTGCTTTTTTATGCTGCTTACTTTTTTTTTTAAATTGCTGTGATCAAATACTTGACAAAAAGCCACTGAAGTAGGGAAGGGCTTGTTTTGACTTACAATCTAAGCAGGATAGAATCTGTCATGGTAAGCGAGGCATGGCAGCCGGAATATGAGGTGTCTGGTAACACTGCACTCACAGTTAGGAATCAAGAGAGGGCACAGGAGGGTGGTGCCACACTAAGAAGTGCCCCACCCTAATGACCCCTTCCTCTATCAAGCTTCAATTCAAGGCCCATTTCCAGCTTGGGAACTTGTGACCAAAACACCAGTTTATGGGGGATATTTCACCATTAATACCATAATCACCAAATATACTATTTCCTCTCTTGATCTTTTAAAATTTATTGCTTATTTAGTGTTTAAAACAACTGCTCTTGTTATGACATTTTCATAGTGTTTAGATCACTGGCATCCACACAATGCCAAGTGCAGCGAGGACGCGCTTGTAAACCAGCACCAGGGAGGCAGAGACAGGGAGATCCTTAGGAGTCACTGGTTAACCAGTTCAGCTGAGTCAGTGAGTTCCATGCCTTTTGAGATGCTCTATTTAAAAAAAGGAAAACAAAAACCAAAGGAACAGAGTGACTGGAAAGGCACAAAGCTTCAAAACTGGATGTCCACAGACACATACTCACATAATCACAGCACCTGCATACACACATGCTCACACACACATTACACTCACCCATATACATTCACACTCAAGGACTTATATTATTTTCTAGGCTGGACCCAGCCTAATAATAAGAATCAGACCTATCTGTATATCAACCACTGGCCTTTATTTATTTTAGAATATCAAATTAGCAACCAGTATTCTGATTTCACAAGGTCTATGGGCACACTAACTGAATGAAAAAATATATCACCTTGAATATATTTTATTCTATTCCCCTTTCTTAGTGGTTTGACATGGCTTTGCTCTGGTTTTGGCTTCCAAAGAATGTGAATATTTGGCAAAGCTCCCAGTTACATTTGGCCTTCTGCGAGTTGAGTGTTCCTTAGAACTTCCTTCCTCTCCACCCATGACAATTAGTCCAGCACTATTTTATTAAGTAATAAGTCTGCAGCCTCTTATGTTTTGTCCAACAGCTACTTTGAAGGCATCTATGATAGCGGGGCCCCATTCTATTCCCTAGGAATTACAGAAGTGAACAAGATAGTATTTCCTTTAATGAACCTTCTGGGGCTAGAGAGATGGCTCAATGGTTAAGAGCACTGACTGCTCTTCCAGAGTTCCCGAGTTCAATTCCCAGCAACCACATGGTGGCTCACAACCATCTGCAGTAGGATTCGATGCCCTCTTCTGGTTTGTCTGAAGACAGGTACAGTACACTTGTATTAATAAAAATAAAGAAATCTTTAAAGAACCTTCTAGTGATTTTTTGAGGTCTATAGAATGTAAAACTTCAACCTCTGTTGTCCTACTTATATCTCACTTGCTTCAGAATAATATCTCTATTATTTCAGCAACCTAAGATAGATGCACTTCCCTTCTTTTTATATTTAACTCTTGCTGTTGTTCTTGTTGACATGTGTGTATGTGTGCGAGACCTGTGGCATGAGGGTTAGATCGTGTTCACAAGTTCTATGTGTGCGTGTGTATTTGCTTGTGAAGGTCAGAGGACAACCTTCCAGTGGTAGTCCTCAACCCTCCACTTGAGACCAGGTCTCTTTGAAGCTGCACAGGTCAAAGTAGATGGACTAAGAATTTGCACTGAGCTTTCTGAGGCAGCCTACCACACCTTGATGGGTGGCACTGGGATTTCAGATGTTGGACTGTTTTATTGGTTCTGGGGATCTGAATCCAGGATGTTGGGCTTCTGTGGCAAGTGCGTTTAGCCATTAAGCTAAGCCTTCCCTGAAATTCTCTAGTTTTTAACCAAGTGAGACATTTACATGTTAGAAAGGTCCTGTTAAACACCCGAGGTTTCTTCCTCCCTACCTAGCTCGGTTCCAGTTTCATGTCCAAGGGTGTTTTTCCCACATTCCCTTAATATTATAAATAGCATTTTAAAGTAGTATTTTGTTTGCATTACTGTTAATTATTAACATTTAAATTGTATACATTTATGGAATTCAGGGTGATATTATTATATAGACATATGATTCACATTGATGGAATCCAGCCAAATCCTTACTGTCAAGTCTTGTCTGGTTCTCAACCTCCAGACATCACTAGCCTTCTTTCAATTCAACAGTTTTTTTCAAGCTTCTGCACATGAGAGCAAACAAGTAGTGCTTGACCTTGCATGTCTAGCTTATTTTACTTAATGTAATATTTTATAGTTCCACCTGTTTTGCCACATTGCAGGATTTCTCATATCTCTGTCTATCACCTATCTATCTATCTATCTATCTATCTATCTATCTATCTATCTATCTACCTACCTAGCTATCTATCTTTATTTGTTCATCTGTTGATGGTCACCTAAGTATCTTGATCAGCTATTTGAACAGCATTAAAATAAATAGCTCGTTGGTATTCTTCTCGTTTCTTTTGAAGATATGCTCAGAAATAGGTTCTCTGGACCATATGATAGGCTCACATTTAGTTAGTATTTTGAGGACCCTCCATTACGTTCTTCATAATGATTGTACTAATTCACATCACTGCCAACAGCTTCCCTTTCTTCAGCTCTTTGACATCTATTTTTCTAAAATTGCCATTCTCTGCGTACCAAAGCATGGCATCTCACTGTAGTTCCACTTTACCGTTCCCGTAATTCTAATAATATGTAGCTCTTTCACCATGTAGCTGGCAACTTGTATTTCCTCTTTTGAGCACTAGCTACTTAGATCATGACCATTATTTTCTTGTTAAATGTATTTAGTTCCTTATATATTGGTAATAGCCTCTTGTCAGATGAATTCTGGGAAATGTATTCCCATATCCTGTAGGTTGGCATTTTTGTTGCTATAACAAGTATCAGATAAAACCATTTCAAATAGGAAAGAGTTTTTTTGATTCATTGTTTCACTCCATGGTCAGTTGATTCTACTGTATTTATGTTTGTGTCAGAACCAAAAAAAAAAAAAAAAAGTAAATCTCACAAGAAGGATATAGGAGATAAAAGCCCTTTGCTTCATGGTAGCCAGGAAGCAAAGAGAAAAGTGGCTAGGACAAGGAATCCCCTCCAAGGACACAGACAGGCCAGATATCAGCTTTTTCAAGAAAGTTCAATTTTTCCCACTTTACCACCTCCTGATAGCTTACTCAAAGTTTGAATCAATCAGTGGGTTGAGCCATTGACTCTATCTGAGCCCTTATGATCACAATTTCTTCTGAAACATACTCACAGATACCCCTAGATATGTGCCTCATTAGTATGCTAATCCAACCACCTTTACTAGATCAATTAGCACAGAAGCTTTTTGCTAATGTAACTTTTTTTTCTTTTATTCCTTGGGTGTTGGATCCTATCATACCGAAGTGTTCTTCCTATAGGTTCGTCTTTCAGGGTTTCTTGTATTACATTAATGCATTTGATTCGTTTTTATATTTCTAGTAGGCCGATACTATAAAGTTTTAGCATCTTTTTGTAGTAAGTAAAATTGTATGCTCTGCGGTTTCCTCTGGCTTCGCCACGCTCACATTCCTTCTCTCCTCCCCCCCCCCTGTGTATTTCTGCCGCACAGGCATGCTAACATGACTATGCTTCTGCAAATAATGACCATTTGTGTCATAAATTGATAGACAACATTTAGCTTTTACATAACCAATAACTACCCTCTTAAACCCCATTAAGAGTGTAGACTTTGGGTTTTTATCTGTGTGCCTTTATATATTCCTGCCTGCCTTGATACGTGGAGGGCAGACTCCCCATGCTCCTCAAGGGCTATATATACAGTTGATGAGCCACTGTCTTTGTTGGTTTCCCTTTGCTGGGAGATAGGCTGTTACCTTCTTTGCTCTAATCAGTCAGTGAATACTTCTACATCTACTTTCTGTACTGTAATTTTAAAGACACTTGGGAACAAGAAAGGGAACAGCTCAGCAGTACAAATATTTTCTATATAAAAAAAGAATTATTTATTGGGTTGGAGAGATGGCTCAGTGGTTAATAATACATGTTGTTCTTCTGTGTCCAGCACTCACATGGTACCTTACAACTATATGTAACTCAAGTTATATGTTATGAGTGTTTGCCTACATGTATGTCTGTGAACTTGTGTATCTGGTACCCACAGAGACCAGAATAGGGCATTGGATCCCATGGAACTGTAGTAAAGACAGTGTGAGTCACCTTGTGGGTGCTGGGAACTGATCCCAGGTACTCTGAAAGAGTAGCAAGGGTTTTAATCACGGAGCTATCCCTCCTTCCACATGCATTTCCTGTTAAGAAACTACATAGTTCAATTTTGTAGATCCAAGATTGGTAGATCTTAGCAACGTATCCCTGACGCAGGCTTTCTCATTTGACATTTCAAACATAGAGTATAATATTCTATTATTTCCTTTCTTCATGGTTTCTCTGTGTCTCCCTTTCTTCTAACTACTTAGTGGTTCTAAAGTTGAGGGAAAGATATAAAACAGTATCATACATTCACAGAGTGAAAGTTGTTACATATATAAATTTTTACATATATTACATATATGCACATGCATTACATATATCCATATATGCACTTATTTTGCATGAGAAGAAATCACCCAGATGCCAGAAACTTCCTTTAATCACAGTTCATCCACAAAAATGAAGACTTCCGAACTGATGAAGTAGCACACACTATGCCAGGAAGAGATGAAGCATTCACATAGCAGACTCTGAGTGATTCATCTACCCTCGCGTCATAGTCACTAATGGCCTTGATTTGCACGCTAATACATCCGGTTAATTAAATGAAGTGCCTACTTTAGAGAGGTGCTGTCATTTCAGAGAGATGGCTACTCAGAATGACTACTCAGCACAACTTAAACTGTTAGGAAGAAATGTCAGCATCTCATGGCATTTGACATCCCTAGACTACCATATTTCTACTTTCTTTCTTGACATATGTGTTGCATCAGGAGTTCTACTAGCATAGCATACAGGAAAGGACTCTAGTGACAAATTACTGCTGGAAAAAGCTGTTTTTGTTTACAGAATAAGAGTAGCATTAAGGGTCAGGAGGTGGTAACACACTACTTTAATCCCAGTACTTGGGAGGTAGAGGCAGAACGGTCTCTGAGGTTGAGACCAGCCTGGTCTACAGAGATATTTCCAAGACAGTCAGGGCTACACAGAGAAGCCCTGTCTTGATAAAAAACAAAAGAAATTCTATTAGGATCACCAGCGTTAGCTAGTACCCTATTAATCTCAAAAGTAGAGGCAGGTGGATCTCTGAGTTCTAGTTCAGTCTGGTATACATATCAAGTTCTAGGCTAGACAGGGATATACTGTGAGACTTTGTCTTCAAGAAACCAAGGAAACAAAAAGCAAAATGAGACTATCAATGTATATGTTTGGATATCTTGAAGAATATCTTTCTCTCTGTTTCTGTTTCTCTCTGTTTCTCTGTTTCTATCTCTCTCTGTTTCACTCCCCCTCTCTTCTCTCTCTTCTTTCTCTCTCTCTCTCTAGCATAGGGATTGATATATAGAATTGAAAGACTCACTGAAATTTGACATTAGGCATTACTTAATCTAGCCCAGACAGAAGGGTTTTTCTAAATGAGGATCTCTAAACAGCTTGATTTTTCCCTCCCATGGGAACACAATCCTATTATTAAATTAATATCCAGGCTTTTCCAAGATCATCAGTACTTTCTACAATTGATCCTGGAGATTATGTAATGAAAGCCTGTGCTAGTATATTGCTATATTCTCCCCCACCCCAAATGGAAACAATATTTCTAAGGCATATCCTGGTAGGATTTCAGGTTTACCGTACATTAGATTTTCAAAGCAAATGTGTAGGTACTACTTTGACTGTTTCATGATTATTCCCACAGTTTGGCTTATCTGTAACTTGTTTTCCATCTTTTATCCCTGGACCATGATACAAAGGTTTGTGGATGGAAGAAGCACATAAAAACCTTAGTCATTAGACTGCCTGCATTGTATCACCTTCTTCTTACATTATCTCGGCTATAACATACATTTCATTAATATCATCCTCCTCCTTTACAGAAGGAGGACAGAAATATCCATAAAAGGTCATTGCAAAGATAAGGTGAAAGGTCTGGATGAAGTGCATAATACAAGGTCTGGTACATGCAGTGGCTGAATAAATGGCAGATGCCGTGACACCCATAGGGAAAATGTAACGTCTTGGCATTATGCTTTTCTGGAAACAATGTAAATTTATCCAATGCTCTAGGCTAGAGGAACACATGGGAATCATGTGCAGACATGGCCTCCACACTGTGGAAACAAATCACAAAAAACATAGCTGCTTTCTCCCATTAAAAAGACAGTGCCCAAGGAGCTGAGAATCCATTGTCTGTGTGAGATATGAGATATTGGTTCACCTTATTCTGTTTTAGTTTTTCCATCTGTAAAATTGATATTTAGATTGTGCGCTTTTTGTGTGTCCTCTCTCATCTACATGTTTAAAGTGCCAGGACACTATTTAGTCATATGACAATTTTAGTAAGAGTTGAGGACATTAAACATCGATGTTCAGCAAAGTACACTATTATAGTCATGTGTGTTGCAGAGAATGCTTGATGATGAGATGTATAAAAATTATTTTCTATTCTTACACTTAAAAATTCTATCATTCCCTGATGACTAATGATGTTGAACATCTTTTAAGGTGTTTCTCGGCCATCTGAATTTCTTCTGGTAAAAATTCTTTGTTTAGCTCTGTGCCCCATTTTTTGATAGGGTTATTTGGTTCTTTGCAGTCTAACTTCTTGAGTTCTTTGTATATATTGGATATTAGCCCTCTGTCGGATGTGGGGTTGGTGAAGATCTTTTCCCACTTTGTTGGTTGCCGTTTTGTCCTTCTGACAGTGTCCTTTGCTTTGCAGAAACTTTGTAATTTTATGAGGTCCCATTTGTCGATTCTTGATCTTAGTGCGTACGCTATTGGTGTTCTGTTCAGGAACTTTTCCCCTGTGCCCAAGTCCTCCAGGGTCTTCCCAAGTTTCTTTTCTAATAGTTTCAGTGTGTCTGGTTTTATGTGGAGGTCCTTGATCCTCTTGGAGTTGATCTTAGTGCAAAGAGATAAGAGTGGGTCAATTTGCATTCTTCTGCATGTTGACCTCCAGTTGAACCAGCACCATTTGTTGAAAAGGCTATCTTTATTCCATCAGATGGTTGTGGCTCCTTTATCAAAGATCAAGTGACCATAAGTCTGTGGGTTAATTTCTGGGTCTTCAATCCTGTTCCATTGATCTGCTTGCCTGTTGCTATACCAATACCATGCAGTTTTTAACACAATTGCTCTGTAGTACTGCTTGAGGTCAGGGATATTGATTCCCCCAGAAGTCCTTTTATTGTTGAGAATAGTTTTAGCTATCCTGGGTTTTTTGTTGCTCCAGATGAATTTGAGAATTGCTCTTTCTAGATCTATGAAGAATTGAGTTGGGATTTTGATGGGGATTGCATTGAATCTGTATATTGCTTTTGACAAGATGGCCATTTTTACTATATTGATCCTGCCAATCCAGGAGCAAGAAATATTTTTCCATCTTCTGAGGTCTTCTTCAATTTCTTCAAAGACTTGAAGTTCCTGTTGTACAGATCTTTCGCTTGTTTGGTTAGAGTTACGCCAAGATACTTTATGTTGTTTGTGGCTATTGTGAAGGGTGTTATTTCCCTAATTTCTTTCTCAGCCTGCTTATCCTTTGAGTACAAGAAGGCCACTGACTTGCTTGAGTTAATTTTATAACCTGCCACTTTGCTGAAGTTGTTTATCAGCTGTAGAAGTTCTCTGGTGGAGTTTTTTGGGTCGCTTAGGTAAACTATCATATCGTCTGCAAATAATGATAGTTTTACTTCTTCCTCACACCAGTCAGAATGGCTAAGATTAAAAACTCAAGAGACAACAAGTGCTGGCGAGGATGTGGAGAAAGAGGAACACTCCTCCACTGTTGGTGGGATTGCAAAATGGTAAAACCACTCTGGAAATCAGTTTGGCGGTTCCTCAGAAAATTGGGCATGTCACTTCCAGAGGACCCTGGCATACCACTCCTGGGCATATACCCAGAGGATTCCCCTGCATGCAATAAAGACACATGCTCCACTATGTTTATAGCAGCCTTGTTTATAATAGCCAGAAATTGGATGGAGCCCAAATATCCCTCAAAGGAGGAATGGATACAGAAAATGTGGTATATTTATACAATGGAATACTACTCAGCAATTAAAAATCATGAATTCATGCAATTTGTAGGTAAATGGTTAGACCTGGAAAATATCATCCTGAGTGAGCTAACCCAATCACAAAAGAATGCACATGAAATGCAATCACTGATAAGTTGATATTAATGAGCCCAGAAGCCCTAAATACTCAAGACACAAATAGCAAGTCAAATGATTCCCAAGAAGAAGAAAGGAGAGGACCCTGGGCATGTAAAGATTGCATCCAGTTTAGTAAAGAAACCGAGGGGGGAGGGGGAATGATTGGGGAATAGTTGGGGGGGAGAGGAACTATGGGAACTATGGTGGGTGGGAACTGGGAAAGGGGAAAGCCTTTGGAATGTAAACATAGAATATAGAAAATAAAAAAAATGTCAAAAAAAATTCTATCATTCCCTGAGGGATAGCAAAAGCTTCCACTTAATGCAGTCCATATTTATGAGGTTTGTCTTCTCTCCTCAATACACTTGTACACATTTGTAATACATTTTGGATATATCTACATCTTTCTCATGTATATGTATATGTATATGTATATGTATATGTATATGTATATGTATATGTATATGTATATCTATATCTATATCTATATCTATATCTATATCTATATCTATCTATCTATCTATCTATCTATCTATCTATCTATCTATCTATCTATCTATGCTCCTCCAACCCTTGTAATGTGTTCTACAAAAAGACCTTTACCTTCAACAATTGACCTTGATTAGAAGACAGTGATTTTTAAGAAACCCATGAAAAGCCATACTTGTCTTGCCTCTCTAATAATGATCTTTACCTTTACCGAGGCATGGTGTCTCTTGTAAATACTGTGTGGCACAGGGCTTCATCTACCCCTTATATATTAGTATTGTCTAACTTTTATATCTTCCAATCCTTCAGAGAAATCTCTAATGAAAACAATATTCAGATGAAACAAATACATTTTTTAAAAAGTGTGCTTATTTATTTTTTATGTGTATGAGTACACTGTCATGCTGACACACAGAGGGCATAAGACCCCATTACAGATGATTGTGAGCTACTATGTAGTTGCTGAGAACTGAACTCAGGACCTCTGGAAGAGTAGCCAATGCTTTTAACCACTGAGACATCTCTCTAGCCCAAGCATTCTTTAGATGAAGGCAAAGTGGTGGATTTCTTTTTTTATTAGCTTTGAGTGTAATGTGCTTTCTGATTGTTATGAGTGATTCATCTTACTTGAAGTAGGGTCTGCACTTCTACAGTCACCTTGTGTTTTTGCTGATGACTCATGAAAAACCATGGTAGTAGGTAAAGGAGTGGGATGTGACATCAGTGTTTTGGGAATTAAGTACAGGTCAGACTAGATATTGTTGGAGAATGCAAAACAGTAATTGAAGGATCATACACACAGTGGAATGGATGTATTATAGTTAGAGAAACTGGAAAGTACCTATTTTATAACTGCTGGCTAGTAACTTTATGTAGTATTTAATAATTAAAAACCTCCTACCAGATCCTTGATCATAGTACAGACATATTTCGAATGCTAGGAAACATGTAAACACAAGTGTACAACTCTGATCAAACTGCCTGCAAAATGTTAGTTAAGAAAACCCACTAAACTTACTAGTCTTTTTGTTAACTTGATATTTATCTCTTCTTTTTATCACTATTGCTTTTCAGTGCTTGAGATCAAATCCAGGGCCTGTGTTGCAGGCAAATATTCCATCACAGGCCTGTATCATCAGCTTCAGATTTTCCTTCTGTGTGTGTGTGTGTGTGTGTGTGTGTGTGTCTGTGTGTCTGTGTATGTATGTGTGTGTGTGCACACGTGCGCACGGTTGCGTGCATGTGTGTTCATGTGTGTCTATATATGTATGTGTGTGGAGGACAGAGGTCCTCCTTAGGTATCTTCCTCAATTGTTCCTCTAGCTTAGTTTTTAAGACAAGCTCTCCCACTGAACCTGCAGCAAACCAATTGGGCTAGATTGCTTAGTCAGTAAACTCCAGGGAGGGTGTAGAAAGGATGAAGGTGTTGAGCTGAAAAGAAATCAAGAAAGGAGGTACAGTGGGGTCATGTGGAGAGAATATGAAAAATAGAGGAGGGGGTTGGGCTGACACAGAGGATGCAGCTGTTATTTTAGGCTAAAAACTCAAACCAGCAGAGATAGAACAATAAGGATACAAAAAAACTAGATGACAAAAGACAGGAGATTATCGTTGAGTCAGAGGAACAATAAAATAAGTGAAATCCAGATGCTGGCATCAGGTTGCCTTTACAGAATTACCAGGAGTGCAGCTGCAGACCAGAGTTGAAGAGATAAGAAAGCCATGAACCCAGGAGCAGGCCACTTAGCTGCAAATGAGATTTTAGGCTGGAGCAGGAAACAGATGATGTATTTTGTAGAATAGCTTCCCAAGGCCTGGGGAATTAATATCAATGTCACCATCTTAACCAGTCCCTTTGGAGGAGAGGAGTGGCCAGAGGATTGTCTTTGACACTCCAATCTAGTCAGTCATTTTTAAGGCATAATATTATGTGTTCCAAAGGAGGAAGAGTTAGGGCTTAGCGTGATATTATGGTATAGGGTCTGATCCATAAAGTAAATGTTAACTATTAGTTTTATCTCAACGATTCCAAGCTAAGCAACCCTACAGTTGAGAACTGGGCAAATGTGAAGAGTGATTTTTTGTTTTGTTATAAAACATGAGTAACTATCTTACAAATATTAACTCCACTCTCCCCTAGAAGTGATTAAGGTGATCCATGGCTATAACAACAATATAATGTTTTTTTTTAACACATATTAAATTAGGATAGAATTGCTTGGGTGATTCATCATGGCCATAGACACAAAAACATCATTAAAGTAGGAAAACGCTGTCTTATTTTACAGAACATGTCTGCTATTGGAATGTTGAGTACTAAAATAACAAGTGCTAAAATAACAAGTGCTAAGATCCTATTTTTGAAACCATATAGAAGAGTGAAAATAAAGTTATTTGTATATGTGTGCAAGTGCTCATGATTATGTGTGTGTCTGTTTGTGTGTATGCATGTGTGTGTGCTCACCACGTGTGCATGAGCAGATATGAACCTAGGCCATAGGACAACTTCAGGTGCTGTCTTCAATTTTTTTTTTGTAAGGCTTTTGCATTGGCAGGGATCTTGCTAAGTAAACTTGACTTCCTGGCCAGAAGACCCTAGGAAACCATCCATCTCTGCTTCTCCAGTTGGAATTGCAGTGCATGGTAAAAGTGTTAGGTTTCAGACCCTAGAACAATGGGTAAGGTGAATATTTAGGAACCAAGTAGGGAGACCTTCTAGGTAATGTGTAACTGTCATTTTAATTGATACATAGTCCATTTAGATTATAATATATATTTCTCAGGTCTCTGAGGGTTCAAAGATTAGACTAGTGAAAGAAGTAACTTTTTACTGTTCCTTTCAACAACATTTAGCTTTGTTTTAACTGTAGGAAAGCATCAGACCCATTGAACCATCTCACCAACCCCCATAGATTGATTTTTGGTCCCTAAATGGTAAATGAATCTAAGGCCAAATAATATGGCTTAGCAGTGTCGGAACATGCCGAGCAACTTCTAGGGTTGCATTTTGAAAAGGACCTTTCAGTTGTACGTTTCATTAAGCTAACAGAGCAAGACTTCTGTAGCGCGCAGTTTGACCAGCAGCCAAAAGTGTAATGGTTTCTACAAAGGGTGACTCTTGTGAAAACTCCACTCTGTTCTAAGAGAGTTTACCAGCAAGTCTGGAGTGCAAAACAGTAAGGCAGTGTTGGAAGGGGAGTGCAATCAGTTCTACATATGTGGTCAGTTATTTGGAGATACTTTTAAAATGCTATCTATGAAAAATGCCATTCAAACAAGCCAGTCAACCTACCTCCAACCCGTCTGGTGATGGAGACAAGGAGCCACGTATTCCCCTGTGAAAACATCATGTATAAATACAGACTTGCCTGGACCGTGTTCATAGACTGAGAAATAAAAGGAAATGGCTTTCAAAGCAGTGTTCCTTTGAACCTGGGTGGTCAGAAGTCTGGTGAACTGATGACACCGGTTCTGGGTTTAGCGAAGTTACAAATCCTTTAAACAGTCTCTTTTACCCAAATGCGGAAGTAGGTTGGCTCGTGCTCACTCTGATCTATAGGGAATAGAGGAAAATGTGTGGTGTTCACTATGATCAATCTGAATAGTTCCTGTCTGATTCAGGGGAACAAAACCTGCCCATGGTGGAACCGCTCCTGCTTAAGGTGGAATAGCTCCTGCTTAAGGTGGAATAGCTCCTGCCTACAGTAGCAAGAGCAACTTCAAGTGAAGTATCTCATGAGGTGTCACAGAGGCTGGCTGTTCTATAATCAAAGATGTGACTCATTTAGCCCTTTCTTAGATGACTCTCCTTATGAGGGATCCTGAAATCAGACCACCCAGCAAGTGCCTCAGCTGCTACTTCCTGGTTAGAAGCTTGCAGTGAGTGGTACTCCCAGCTCATTCTCAGACTCAGAGACTGTGTGACCTTGATTATCTTGATGGAGGAGGGGAGCTGTCAAGTGAACGCCTGTAACTCTATAAGGTACTGTGAGCTGGAACAGTGACAGGCTTTCTGTGGAGGTATCTGTGCTATTATTATTATTTTTTATTGTGTTGTTGTTGTCAAATTGACGCAGCTAGGGTTATTGGAGACGAGGGAACCTCACTTGAGAAAATGCATCTGAAAGACTAGGCTGTGTGCAGACAAGCTTGTAGGACATTTTAAAAGATGGAGATTGATGTGGGAGGGCCCATCTTATTGTGGGCGGTGCTATCCCGGAGTGGGTGGTCCTGGATTCTGTAAAGAAAGCAGGCTGAGCAAGTCATGGGGAGCAAGCCAGTAAGCAGCACCCTCCATGGCCTCTGCTTCAGGTCCTGCCTCCGGGATTCTGCCCTGTTCCTGCCCTCACTGCTTTCGATGACCTGTTTTCTGGACTTGTGAGCGGAATGAAGCCTTTCCTCCCCAAGCTGCTTTTGCTCACTCTTCCATCGCAAGAGTAACTCTAAGGCAGTGACCTTCCCCAGGAAGCTGCCTCTGTGCGCCTGTTGATGGGAGTCTGAGATTCTAGGTGAAGGTGAACTATGTCTCATTGACTGGGGGGACACAGTTTTCCTCTTGACAATTTATATCACTTCACAGGAAGAGATAGAATTTCTAAATTTCCACTCTTCCTTTGTGTCAAGCACGACTTCCTATCAAGATTGTCATGTCTTTGTTCATTTGATGGCTAAATATTGCTGTTTGCGGTTGCTTTGGTTTCTGGACGGACTCACCTTTGCTCTATTGGTACTACGGGGATTAAAATGTAATTATTTTTAATATTTTCTACTGGTTTTTATTATGTTTTTACACATTTTAATTGACATATGATTACATCACTCTCCCATTTCCCCCCTCCAACCTCTATTTTTAAAATATCTATTAAAAGTTCATAGATCAGTGACTTTTCTATTTGAATTTCCATCATTTTAAACAAGTTCCTACAAGCAGTGCATCTTTTTTCCTTTCAGAGCTGGGTTTCTGGCTGCTAATTGAGGAGAGGCCCTGGCCTTTGCTTCTGTTTCTTTTCATGCTAGGATATAAGATGACATGAGGGATGTCTCTGTCCCTGATGACTCTGGTGCTGGCTTTCGACTCTGCAGTTCCTGGGCTTGTTCAGATTGCCTCTTGTGTTGCACACACGACCTTTGAATAGCTTAACTAAGTGAGTCTGCCTTTTCTGATTTCTTGCTTTCCCCCCCCCATCTCTTTGTAATCTTTCATGGTTTTAATACTAATGGTAGGACTAGGCAGTGGTGGGTCCCAATAAAAAAAAAAAACACACCTTGCTACAGGTCTCCTGTGGTAGGTTTAATGGGGACAGAGGTACAGAGTCAGCCTCTGGGAGAGAGGGGAAAGACGAGAGAGTGGGCAGAGGAGACAGTATGCCCAGGTATCTGATCCAGGCTGGAAAAACAAACTCATAGTCCCGCGTCCACATGGGAAGCCATGGTAGAGAAACCTAAGATTTATCAGAAATAGTTTTCAGTGGGAAGTCTTTAATCCAACCTGGTTAGTACTTTTTTGTGAGTTTCTCCGTGTGAGTCCAAACCTCTTACAAAGCACATTCAGACACAAGTTATGGCCGCAAGTCTGGGCAGCTCTCTATAAAAACTATGTAACTAATGGTTAAAGAAAATTGAGGACCAGATCTCCTTGTGTCCCACAGTTGGAATAAGTAGTTGAAGCCAAGGTGGTTTTCCCCTTCTTGGCAGAGGGTCACTCAAATAAGTTTCGTACCCCTGGTGCCTTTTGTTTAAAGAATTTTGTGTTCTGGGCACTCTCTTGGACCCATGCAGAGTCAAAGGAAGTGGTATCTTGATCCACAAGGAGGGTATATTCGGCGAGACCAGACCGTCCAAAATTCTTGACCTACATGACTTTTGGAAGAATGGTTTTGTTGAAATGGTCCTCAAGAGTAGGTGCGCTAAAATCTCTCTTGTAGACTTCTTTATCCTCATCCATGAAGAAGGCACCTTTTTGTAAAAACTTGTATTTGCCATCAACAACTTTGTTGGTAAGGCATTTGCCATTTGCCCGAAGTTCAACCCGCCTTTCTTGCTCAGTCAGGTTTCTCACGCGTTCAATTTCTGCTTTCCCCCTTTCAAGTGCTTCTCGGTCTTCTCTGTCTTGCTTGATTCTTTTGAGCTCTCGGACTTTCCACGCCTCATGCTCCTCCTCCTCCTTTTTATCGTCGGTATTGAGTGCATCCAGGGCGGCAAGGGACCACTTGTACTCCTCTGGCTTTTCCTCGGTCTCTTCTACAGTCTTGAGTGTGTACTGGCGATGACCCCCAGCCGTGCGTTTTGCTTCCTGTCGAAGTTCCTTCTGTTTCAGGGCTTCAGCTTCTCCTCCTTGAACTGTCACTTGACCCTTCTTTCGAATGAAGACAGGCTTAAGTCGAGGCTCCATTTCATCTTTACTGTCTGCACAATCCTCATGCTCAGACTCCTCCCAGAGCATCCTTTCTCTTCCTCCTCCGGGACTTCCATCTCTTCATTTTTCTCTCTCCTGTGCTCCCTGACGCATCATGCCATGGCACCGCTCTAATTCTTCATCGTCAATTTCTTCCTCCTCTTCCTCACTGCCATCTTCTCTTTCCATGCGCCAAGCATCTCCTTTCTACTTCTCAGTCACTTTTCCCTACTACTTCAGGTTCCACTATTTTTCCGGGTCGAGCCAATCTCTTCCACAGCTCCACTAATGCGGTTCTGTAAACGTGGAAGTCAGGGGTCACTGGATGACTCCTCCTGTTCCTCGGGCTCTGTTTCTTGTTCTTTAGCTTTCTTAATGAACTGCAATTCTTCAACCTCTTCATCCGAGGACTCCATAGGGGCATAATCTGGGCTCTTTCTGGACACATAACGTTTTACCTTCCATTTTTTTCCCATTGAAATCTCACCTTTCTGATTGTGAACGGGCGTGGCGCCAGCCAGAGACTGAACAGGAGGCTGCTTCATAAGTGTGCTTGGGACGGAGAAGGTGACAGCAGCTGCGGAGACTCTCCAAAATGGACCGAATCCCACAACGAAGAGCAAGGAACAGAAGACTGATTTCCAACGAGCTTTGCCCCCCACAGCTGCACGACTGACCGAGAGGGTGACTTTTACTGGGGCCGTGGCACATGCGCAAAAGGGACATTCAATGCGGCAACCATATCGTTCTTGGACAGCTAGAGATGACATCTCTAGTCGCTTGGTCCCTCAAAAGCTGGCTGTAAAGATGGCTGATTATTGTAGACTCACTTTCAGCTGCCCATGGATGTGCCTGATTGTTAATTAATATCCTCAAAAAAGGAACACAATTTTACTGCATTCTTTCAGAATGTCCAACAGACAGAGGAGGTAGATGTCATGGTTGTTGGGAAGGGGTTCTAAACCACTGGTTTTTCAAATCTTGACTTTGTAATATATATTCTACTTGGGTAAGTACAAATTTTACAGTCTCAACTCCATTCAGTACTGTGAATGGTAGTTCTTCAGGAAAATGAGACTAGATTATGCATGTGAGTCTTGAATTGACATGATTTGTGAGATACAACCAACCTCTTTGCGAACATAAAAATCAATTTAAATTAACAAACAAGTTCTTCAAGTGTTTTGTGAATCACAGTTCTCTACACTGGACTGGCAACTGATTTCTCTCTTGATTTGCACCCCTGATGCGATCATCATTCTTCCTCTAAATTTTCCCAGAGTGAGACTATATCATAGAAATGTTATTGAAACATTTATGATTTATGTTAGTAAGGTCCGTTTTTTAGAGTGTACTTGATAGCCCCCTCCAGAAGCCCAGCTCTGCTTCGGCTGCCGGGGTACTCAGGCACCACTGAAAGTTAGGTCAGAATGAAATGACCAGAGCTTGTCTGAGCAGAGGGGTCACAGGATCTCATTCTGAAGAGGGTTGGGGGGGGCGGTGCTTCTCAACACTATTGTTTTTTTCTGTATTGCAGCTCTTCTGTGTTGTGAGAATGGAAATAGTTCTTTGAGATGATATTTAGTGAAACCCATTCTCTACATTCCGGGGTAACAAGGGCTATAAAACCTTGGGGAGTTGGGTAGGGGTTTTTGAGGTGAGCATATATTAATGACTGGGGCTGAGGTGCTGGGAATGCTGTAGAGAGGGATTTCAGGTGCTTAAACCTGTAATTTGGCCATCAGGACTTACATGACTACCTAAGTGGTGGTAGAGGTGGGGTGGTGAGGCTTGTGTTCTGGGGCCTGCAGACTGAGAATGGGGAGGGAATCTTTATTCCTGCTGTTCTCAAGATGAGATTTTTGTCTCAAATAGAGATTTTTCTGGGTTTGGACACTTTTCAACTTTACTCTTGTTCCTAGCCTGTACTCCCTGGTCACAATTGTCCCACAGTTTAGTATTTAGATTTATCCTGTCCGTATTTCGTTTTTCATATGTTGAATACCTCTTAGCACTGGAGTAGCCAATTTAAAACATGTACAGCTCAAAGCAGTGCGAACATCCTTTTACACCCCCACCTTCATTTTAGATTGCGTAAAACACGACAAAACACCTTTCACTTTCTTCCAGCTCCCAAGAAAAACTTTTGACTTCCTAATGGATGTACAAGACAGTAGTAACGAGGAGGGGTTGAAAACAATCTGTGATGAACTTATCTAAGAGCATCACACCTTTTCTTTTCTCCATCTTTTGGCAGGTAACCTCACTAGATCTCTCTTAGCTTTCATTCTTTCTCTAGGGTGCTTTGTCTCCTTCTTCTTCTTTTTTTTTTTCAAAAATATTTACCTAGGCCTGTCTTACACTTAGGGAATAAATTACAGCTTAGCTGGAGTCCGGCAGAGGCCCTCTTGAAATACCTCATTCACTGGGAGTGGTGAAGAGGGGTCAGAGCATTCTTAACATGGGAAGCTGCTGTCCACGGTCAATTGTCCCACCACGCACAATTAAAGTGTTGTGTTTAAGCAATAGGTAAGAATTTTGGGACTCAAATAGTTTTACTTCATCAAATTAACTCACAGAAGTAAATTCTATTTGTTTCAATGATTTACATTTTTTTCCTAATACTTAGGGTCTTGTGTATTAGATAACTCTAGAGACTCATAGACATTCATCATTCAGTGCTTAAATAATGGATTTGGGATGTTATAGGATACCTAGAATGCGGAATAACTGCAAACCATGGTGTTTTATGATAAAATACAGAAGTCTCACAATGGAACAACTGTTCCAAGAGTTTGACCAACCCAAAGTTCAAACTTGGCATGCATTTTTAAAGGCTTTTGCTTCTGTGTGAGCACAGTGCTTTCTTGTTTTAGCAATTATTTGGGAAGTCTGACTCATTTATATTAAATTTAGCCTTAACCTGTTTCGTCGCTACATCATTAAAGCAGCATTTGGAATTATGTAAGCCCTGATAAATTCTGAATCCTGTAATTTGAGGAGAAATACAACTGAGCTGAGCCTTGAACAGAAATGGGCTCTGTTTGCATTCACAGGCCATTTAAAAGATGCAGGAAATACTGTGCATTTATCTGCTTGCCTGGGTTTTGTCATGTGGTAAACTCAAGGTAAGTAACAGCTGTCAAAGATAAGCAGCATTAATACTAGAAGATTAGCACCCTCTGTGATAGCACACATGCGAATGCATACTCCCTGTTAGACAAGCTAGTAAATTGTAAGTCAGACACATTGTATCGTAGTGCACGGATTGGTAGATGGCAGTATTTGGCCTTTGCATTGAGCTCAACATTGGTCTTTCAGATCCAAAAAGCACAGTGGAAATAAATAGACCTGGGTATGATATAAGCCAGGGTAAATGTGAAGTGACTTCAAAGAGAAGAGGAGATCTCACCAATTTAAAAACTTAACTGATGACTTTTGGAGAACCTATGACATGCCAACTACAGTTTTAGCAACTGAGGATGTAGACAAAAGTCTCTTTGATAAGAAATCCTTTTCATATAATATGATGCTACTACCAAATAGAAAACTGCTTCGTGTCTCATTCTCATAGGCACAGTTCTTGAAAGTAGTTTATCATCACTAGATGATTCAGAATCAACAACTTACTGTGTCCTGCTGACTTCATAGCTAGAGAAACCAAAGTCCAGACCCAGGTGGATCTGCTCCTACCATGGAGCCTGTTAATAGCTGACTTAGCATTAGGGCTCAGAGGTTCCTGGTGCCCAGTAGCTACTGACTGTAGTAGAGGAGATGACCTGTGACTGACTTTTCATTCCTGTTTTGTATTTATTTTGGTTTCCACAGTATTTCACTTATCTTGAGACTCAAAAGGTTCATACCAAGAACTGGGAATCCAATCAAAAGTATGTCACTGTAAGTAAAGTTGAGTTTTCATCACTAGATTTGAAGAGTGATGAAATTAAGGTGTAACTCATAGAGTATTTTGAGAACAAAGCACTATTATATGTGTGCACAAACAAATATTATTTGCTATATATTTTACTATATACATGTTAACTCTCAATGTTACTATTTTTTTGACGCCATTTCCCCAGTTTCTAGCAATTGTTCCCTGTCTTAGTTAGGGTTTCTATTGCTGTAGAAAGACACTTATGACCAAGGCAACTCTTACAAAGGGAAGCATGTAATTGGGACTAGCTTACAGACTAGAAGCTCAGTTCCGTATTGTCATGGCAGTAAATGTGGGGACACTCAGGCAGACACAGTTCTGGAGAAGGAGCCAAGGGGTCTACATCCACATAGGAAGGCAGCAGGAAGAGAGAAAGAGACACTGGGCCTGGACTGTGCATTTGACATCTCAAAGCCCACCCCCCAGAGACACACCCTTCCTCCAACAAGGCCATAGCTCCTAATAGTGCCACTTCCTAGTAACCAAGAATTCAAATATGTGAGCCCCTGGGGGCCATGCCTACTCAAGCCACCACACTCATATTTAAGTGGATTGTGATACAAATAGTGACTTTTGGGATTATTAAATTTGGGGGAGACGCTGGCAGTAGTGGTGATTTACTAAAGAGTATAGAGTTTGCACTTTTGGAGTCTAGCTGCCTGGGTACCAATCTATGGTATACAACTTGAGGCTTTATGCACATCTGAATTCCAAATAATCAGCATATGGTAGCTTTTCTATGAAATAAAAAATATAAAGGATTTGTTTTCACTGTGAAAAAAATAACATGTGGATTGGCTTCTTGGAGATTTGCCATCTCCATCCCTTTGAAATGTATTCCTAGTCTTTGGCAGCCTAGTGTTTTATGTGGCCAAGAGGGATCCTAACTGATCTCTGGTCTCAAGAAGACTCAACCCCCTCCTTCCTGTGGGATAAGGGAGCAGCGTGCAAGGGTAATCAGCAGGAAGATCTTGGGGCTAGCCCTCTTTCTCACCATCTCAGACTCAGCTCTGTCTTTTGGGTTTCCTCAGTTTTCTCACCTCGAGCTCTGCAGAAAGATAACAGCTCTGCAGCCCATGTTTTTACTGAGACAAGAGACACGAGCAGGACCTCTCTTGTCATCTGTAAACAGAATGTGCTTACAGAAATCCTGAATACCATTTGTAGAAAAAAAGTTTCTATATGACAGAAGGTAAGGAGGTGCATTCCCAAGTGGCATTTACCTTCTTACCCCACAGCTTTTGGCAACTGTCGTTTTACTTTAAAACAACTTTGCTGTTTTTGTTTCTCCTAAGAATTGTTTTATACAAGTAATGAATGGTGTGCTTGTCAAAAGATAGATAATTTTGTACTTTATCACCACCATTAGGAAAGGCTTGCAAACTTTTCGTTAAATTTAAAAACATTAAATCATGTCTTACAAATGCACTTTATAAAGTGTTCACGTTGCTGATAGTTCATGAAGTAATGCAGGTAGCAGTTTATATAAAACAATAATTGGTTCAGCAAAGGAGAAAGATAAAGATGTCAGATATGAAACCTGTAGCATCTCGTTAAGCCTGCATAAGACTGATGTCACATTGTTAAGTATTACATTGGGGAGAGATTCAAAGGGGAAGAACAGTATGTTAATCCTGAAGGATGAAGGTAATGATAGCCCTCCAGAGACAGTAAGCTATCACACTCTGTACAAACTGATAACGTCAATCTATCTACCTTCCCAAATGAAATGGATTTGTGTAGTCTGTATTATGCAAGTCTTTTCATGTGTCAGAGACACACTGAAGTGTCCCTAGCTCAAGGTCCCTCAAATCTTTCCACACAGTAAGTGGGGCTTGGGGGGATGTTTACAAGGATTGTGTAGGAAAGTCCAGAAGTCCTGTGTATGCTCCTATTTTAGAGAATCACAACGTTGTTTAAATCTTAGAATAATGCTTCAGAAAAATATGTCAGACATAGTAACATATGTCTTCTTCGTCTTCCTCCTCTTGTTCTTCTTTTTCTTCAAGATGCTTTCTCTGTGTAGCTTTGACTGCCCTGGAATTCACTCTATAGACCAAGTTAGCATTGAACACAGTGATCTTTTTGTCTTTGCCTTGAGGGAGCTACCATTAAAGGTATGCACCATCAAACCCAGGTCAGCCAAAGTGTGTGTGAGTGTGTGTGTGAGTGTGTGTGTGTGTGTGTGTGTGTGTGTGTCTGGATGTATTCTTAAGAAACAAATACTTAGATGATAGGATTTTCCATTTTTAAAATCAAACGGAGGCAAAAAAAGTCAACACCAAGTCATCTGTGGGTCTCCTGACTCCCTAGAATATGGGATCTCATGTCATTTAAAGAAGGTATTTTTAAAAAAAATGAACCATTCTACTTAGTGGTGAGGGTTTTGTGCACTGTAAATGTTTTATGACATATGTTTGACATTGTTATATGTTTGGATAGCAAAGAGTTAGTATTCACCATTTAACATTTGATAAAATCTAACCAATAAGGCTTATAAAGTATTCCATGTATTTTAAACTTCCCTCGGAATTTAGATGAATTATTGTAATTTGAATTACAAATATTGTAATTTGAATTAATATACCAAAGAACTAAAAAACGTAGGAGCTGGGGGTTCTGAAATTAGAAGTTGCCAATATCACAATAAGATCAGACTCTGAGATCCAAGAAACAGAACTGAGCAAGGCCCTTCCCACTCTGTTACCGTCAGGAAGCGTGGGGAAGGCGTGGGAAGAAGCACAGAGCATGTCCTGGGAAAGCCCCACCAACTTAGGAGACCTAGTTACATGGTTTTGGTTCATTTTAAGACATGTCAGAAATATAATCCATGCCAGAAACACCATAAAATTGATTGAACATCAAGAGACACCCATCTCCATATAAAAGCTAGGCAAGGGACCTGAAGAGCGGTACCCAAGTTTGTGTGACTGACAGATGGTAGAGAGGTACCCAAGTTCATGTGACTGACAGATGGTAGCATAGTTACAAGGCTTCCTGCATCACATTCCAATTCACTCTGTGTTGTGTTGCCATAAGTCATATGGTTTTAGTGTAGTCAGTCTTCTGGGTGGTAAGTCAAGTGTTTTGTTTTTTTTAAAAACACACAGCTTCCAAACTATGTAAAGGAGGTAATTAAAGTTATAGAGACAGCATCTTTGCCCCCAGCAAGTCTATCAACAGTCTCTATGCTGTCTCAGCGTTAATTTGGAGACTTAATTTAGGTACTTAAAATGAGCAAGTCATGTAGGTTTAAGTTTACCTAAACCTACAATAGTCCCAGGAAATGGAGAATGCTTTCAGAAGGACTTCTTCTTTTCTCTTTTTAAGCAGCGTAATCGTAAACAGCTGGAACCCATTTGTTTTGTTGTAGTCTTATCTACCCCATGTTCTTTTTCTTTGCCAACCAAGAGTGGACCAAGAAGTCTGAACACATCATCTATTTGAATGTACAGGATGGCAGCTGCTGGGGGAATCAACCCTGATGGGCAACATGACCCTTTTGTCTGCCTCCTGGGTTTAGAAGCTTTACATTCTAGTAAACACTGACTGGACGTCTGGCTGCCTCCCAGGACACCATTGCTTACGGCTTGTCCTTTAACTTAACGGTCTATTTCTGCGATTATCGAAGCAGTTGAACCTGATCAAGAGCTCAAGTGTGCCTCATCGCTCAGATCCACCATGTACCGGAAGATCACGGACCTGCAAACAGGAACCGCCAAGACAGGGAAGGCAGAGGAATGTTTATTGACTTGAAAACATGGCAAGCAAACTGTGTCAAGCGCAGGAAACTAAAACCTGGCTGCACACCTCTGAGGGTTTGTGTTTTATGCCGCCGCAGCATCCTGTATGAAGACAGACTTCCCTTCAGCAGAGATGTGAGAAACCGGACATGGGCTTCTGTGAGACTTCCCACCTCGCCGTTATCAGACTGAATCTGAACAATGAAACAACAGGAAGTTTTGCTGGACAGTTCGGTTGGCTGAGGCTAACCAGCAAACAGCGACCTGCAAATGTCATCAAAGAAAGCCCTGACCCTGGCCACTCCCTTGAGTCTTTGGGTCCAGAGAAACACTAGGATAGTTACCTTTCTGCAGCAGAGCCTTACCTTGCAGCTTTGTCCTGGTTTTTTCTTCTTCTGCTCTGAACAATGGGGTCACATGTGGCCACCGTGTAATACAAGCACGTTGACACATTCCTGGGTACATGCTGGAGTACAAGTGAACCCTGTTCAGGTGTACTTTTCTGTTGCTTTCCTTCATGTTGTTGTGCTTCCAGGTGTAGGTTGATCTGAATGGAACAACCAGTCCTAAGCCATTTATCCCTCTATGCAACCAATCCCTACTGAATGCTTGGCAATGCACCAGTCTCCCAAGACCGTGAAAAATATATCTTCACTGAGGGAAGTTAGATGAAACCATACCATGGTCTCTAAAATACTTAGCTGGCTGATAACACATTTTAAAAAGGGATACAATCTTTTTTTTTTGATCCTTTAATCATTTTTTATAATCTCGTCTTCATCCTCCCTCCTAGTCTGCCTCCCCACCACTCCCCATCCCATACATCTTCCCCCTCCCTGTCTCCAAGAGGATGTCCTCCCACCCCACCCCACCCCATCAGACCTCTCTACTCCCTGGGGTCTTAGGTACATCTTCTCTCACTGACCCAGACCAGGCAGTCCTCTGCTGTATGTGATTTGGGGGCCTCATATCAGCTGGTGTATGCTGCTTGGTTGGTGGCTGAGTGTCTTGAGAGATCTCAGGGGTCCAGGGCAGTTGAGAATGCTGGTCTTCCCATGAGGTCACTCTCCTCAGCTTCTTCCAGCTTTTTCCCGATTCAGCCACAGGGATCCCCAGCTTTTATCCAATAGTTCGGTGTAACTATCTGCATCTGACCTTTCCAGTTGCCTATTGGACCTCTCAGAGCCATGCTAGGGTCCTGACTGAAAGCATACCATAGCATCAGTAACAATGTCAGGCTCTGGGGTCTCCTCTTGAGCTGGATCCCAATTAGGGCCTGTCACTGCACCTCCTTTCTCTCATGCTAGTCTCCATTTTTGTCACTGCAGTTCCTTCAGACAAGACCAATTCTGGATCAGAGCTTCTGACTGTGGGATGGCAACCCCAACCCCTACTTGATGTCCTGTCCCTCCACTGGAGGTGGGCTCTACACCCCTCCCCACTGTAGAGCACTTCATCCTAGGTCCCTTCCTTTGAGTCCTGAGAGTCTCTCACCTCCCAGGTCTCCTGTACATTCTAGAGGGTTCCCCTACCTTCTACCTCCCAAGGTTGTTATTTCTATTCTTTCTGGAGGCCCTCAGGGCTATTGTCTAATAACATTGTCTGAAACCAGTGGAGGGGAAAAATCCGAGTTGGAAATTCACAACAGTCATTGGTCCCACCTCCACCAACAAGTGGCCTTGAGGAGAGAAGGGGCTGGTTAAAATGGAAGGGAGTCTCTTAATAAAAACAGCCCCCAACACTAAGCAAGCTGGGAAGAATTTCTGGAGGGAAGCTGTGGTTCAGAGATGGCATGCCATCAGGTAGCAGGATGCATTGAATTCCTATGGGAAGGAAGGACGAACACCAGCTAAGAGTTTTAGGGACTGAAGTCAAGGACCGGGCATTTAATATGCATTTCTGGGTGCCTGGTGAACTAAATTTTTTTTAGTGTTTTTGAAAGAAACAAATATAAATAAAAATTCATATGTCCCCATATTTATTTTATTTCACTCCATAGTTATTTTGAAAGCAGCATGTATCTGGGACCAGACCACATAGATTAGTTTTAGGTCGTTCTGCCGTCCTTGAGCTCAGGTGGTGTCTGTGGTCTAACTCTAGGGTTCTGATCTTTCCACAAGAGTCTCCACCTCTTTTATTTCAGATCCTTCAGGATGGATCACCTGTTTATCTATTTTGTTCTTTAGTCTTACTGAAATGATTGTATTACGAACAATTTTTTTTTAAGATTTATTTACTTGTTTTATGTATGTGAGTACACCGACACTCTCTTCAGACCCACCAGAAGAGGGAATCGGATCCCATTACAGATGGTTGTGAGCCGCTATGTGGTTGCTGGGAACTGAACTCAGGATGTCTAGAAGAGCAGTCAATGCTCTTAACCGCTGAGCCATGTCTCCAGCCCCCACAATTATAATTTTTCCTCCAGCTCCTCCATTTATTTCCTTGCAAGCCTGCTCTGTGCCCTAAACATCACACGTATTTAGCAAGCAGTTCACTCATACTTTCATCTCAAAGAAACACCAAGTTGGAAAATTTTATTTACTAAAAATACAAATATCCTTTTCAAGATTTCATATAGATGAATGATGAGGATGTTTAATGAATTATAAAAAAATACTTAAAATTATGTGCGTACATGTGTTTCTGCCTGTGAGTATATGCATATGTGTGGTTCTATGTATTAAAATGTGCTTGTGTGTATTTCTGTGTGTATGTGCATGTGTGCGTACCTGTGTATGAGGTTGTGCATGTGTGTGTTTCATTTGAGTATGTGCATGTGTGCATATCTGTGTGTAAGGTTGTGCATGTGTGTATTTTCTCTGAGTGAGTAATTGCATGCGTGTGTTTCAGTGTGAGTATCTGCATGTGAGTACAACTGCTCCAGCAGATTCAGGAAAAGTTTATGTCAACCCTGTACATTTGCTTCCAGATGTCAGGAGCAGGTGAATTCTCCCTAACTGATACTATAAAACCAGCATTACCTTAACTCTAAAACCAGAAAAAGGTATCACAAGAAAAGAAACAGAGAACCTCATCTCTCAAGGTATAGAGGAAGAATCCTTTTCAAAATATTACAAGAATAAATAAAAATAAAAATTCAGACACCACAGTGAATGCGATTCACTCTTGGTATATATGATCAGTTCAGTTTTCAAAAGCAATGTTTTGGACCAGCAAAGGCTGTGTGTAAAGGCTCCTGCTGTTCAGCCCAGGCCCCCGCTGTTCAGCCCAATGACCTGAGTTTGATCCCTTAGACCCAAGTGATGTAAGAAAACAAAATCTCCAAAGTGGACAGCTTATACAGATGCCATGGCATTTGTACTCTCCCATAAAGTAAATACATGCATTTTTAAATCAGTTCATTAAGTTCTTTAGATAAACAAGCTACAGGAATAGAAACAAGTGATGATATCAATGTAACACTGGGTAAAAGGGGATGAGGACTTATTCATAGTGACAACCCACAGTTAACTTGGGATACAGGCAGCTGTTCTCATCTTGATAGAGAATATCTATAAACAATATAGTTTTGATTATGTATTATATATAATTTATATATATGTTTTATGTAATTTATGTTATATATAATATTATTGTCTATATAATTTTATAAATTATATAAATATATGTGATATTGATAATGCTATAATACTATATATGTACTATATAAACATAAATATATAAAATTATATATATAATATTATGGTAATATATATAATATTTAGTATCTGTGGGCTGGTGGCCTACCTGTGCTTGTGTAAACCTATTTGAATGGTCAAAATAAAACCAGACTCCAGTGACTGTTAAGGAAGGTGTGGCATCATAAGTCTCATAAATTATATAAAATATAATATAAAATTATATATATATATATAATATATGCATATATCACACACATATATTAACAATGAATTTTGGGGGAGATTCAAGACACACTCTCGCTAAGCTCAGGGATATGTCAAAGAGATCTACACTCACAGATCCTTCTGAAAACCCTAGATCACACAAGCAAAGAGAGAAAGATGTATGGATGATGAGGGAAGGAAAACTCGCCTGATCTCAGATGGCACTGCGAGGACGCATGTAGGAAGTCCGGAAGGTCAACCCCAGACCAAGTTATTAGAAATAATAAGTGACTGGAAGAAGACTATAGGATGCACAGATAAAAGCCAGTCGCTTCACCCAGCCGTGACTAAGTACAGATTGGATGAATAAACATAATAATATGTACAAGGATGTCCTCTAGAGTTAAAAATGTAGGTTTAAATCTAACAACATATGTGCAAGGTTTATAAAGATCTAGTAAAAAATTCAAAAAAAAATTAAAGAATTGGAAAGAGATGCAAAAATGCATTTGATATAGGAAGACTCATTACGATGAGGATAGCAGTTTCTCCACAAGTTGATATATACTTGGTGCAATTCCAGTCAAACTTTGAGAAAATGTCCTAGATATCTACAAAATGACTCTAAAGTTTACATGGATGTCCAATAAAACTTTGAATAGGCACCATAATTGAAGAACAAAGTTAGGAAGCCAGTAAAAAGCTGGTTCAAAGTTTACCAGAAAGATACAGTAATTACGACTGTGTCATGCTAATGGAAGAGAACTACATCTATAGAACAGAGTAGAGAGCCCAGAAACAGACCTCTAACAATTCAGTTGAATGATTCTGACCAACTTGCAAATGCAAGAAAATGTGCAAGAGAGTCTTTTCTAGAACTTTCACTTAAAAGGAAATTCAAAATGAATTATGGAATAAAAGCTTAAATATAAAATGCAACACTGTAAGTAAGTCAGAGAAAAATCTGCACAATTTTGGCCCTATTGACTTTTAGATTTGGCATCGAAGACACAAGCCACAGAATCTCTCATGGAATTCACTAAAATTCCAAATTCACTGTGGTTGATATGGAACGGCAGGTGATCATATGTGGAGCCCATGTCTGACAACTTGGCTTTGGTCTCCAAGCACATGCTAAGGTAGAAAGAACTGACCCTATAAAATTGTCTTCACATGCAAACTATGGTGCATGCCTTGTGTGTCCCACTCCATTCACAAGTTTAAAATTCCTGTTTAGGGGCCTGAGAGATGGCTCAGTGGTTAAGAGCACTGGTTGCTCTTCCAGAGGTCCTGAGTTCAATTCCCAGCAACCACATCTCGGTTCACAACCATCTGTAATAGGATCTGATGCCTCTTCTGGTGTGTCTGAAGACAGCAACAGTGACAGTATACTCATATAAAAATAAACAAAAAGCTTTAAAAAATTTGTTTAGTCTAAGACAGTGTCAAGGAAATGAAGGACAAGTCATAAGCTAAAAGAAATTATTTGCAAGATATATATTTAACAAGAATTACTGTTCAAATAAGTAAAAAGAATGTGTCTTAAAATTCAATAAAGAAGTTACCTGAAAATGTGAGCCAAGACTTTGAAACATATCTCAACAAAGAAGATATACAGATGATAAAGTATAAACTGTTTTTCTACTTCTAATTTCATAAGAAAAATGCAAATTAAGACAAATAGTGCACACCTATTTGTGGTATCAGAGCTGAGCCAGCGAGAGAGTTCCTTGGGTGGGCAGCTTACCTGTTCTTCTGGTTGAAGTGGCCTGGAGATGAGCAGGGGACAGCTGCCAGAGTTCAGAGTGGGACACAGAAAAGGGGGTGGGTACTACAAGGGAAAGGATGGTGGCAGATTGGGTGTGAGGGAATCGAACCAAAGGAGTTCTGTGGGCCTGTGGCCTACCTATTCTTGTGTACATTGATTTTATTGGGCAAAATAAAACCAGACTGCAATGACTGTTGATGAGGGTTGGGTGTCATAGGAAGTCTCTTGCATTGCTGATAGGAAAATAAAACCATTAAGTACTTTGGAAATCAGTGTCAATTTCTATGGAATTAAATATACTGAAGCATAAGATTCTGCAATTGAATGACTTGATACTTACTCAAGTTGGAAAGTTAACACCCACATAAACTGTGTATGGAAATGGATAGCATCTTTCTTTTCCATTTTCAAGAACATGGAAATGGTTAAGATTCAATTTCTTTTAGTCCATGGACACATGGTTGATGGTGTATTGAGATAATAACTTATTAACATCACCTATCAGTACTAAGAAATGAGTTATCAAGCCATGAAAAGATTTGTAAGAAATTTAATGGCAATAACCGAGTAAAAGAAGCTAACTGTAAAGGCTGAGCATGTTGTAAATCTCACCACATGATACATGTGAAAATCTAAAACTGTACAGACTTTGAACACACAGCACTTTCAGGGTATTGAAACAGCCATGTATGATACTATAGAGATGGATACACATAATTAATTCTATTTTTGTCCAAATTCAAGAGCAAACCCTAATGTACACTATGGTGTTTAGGTAGAAACAATGTGTGATTTGATTTCCTTTGGTAATGAACTTACCATTGTTTGGTGGTGGTGATAATAGGAACACAGGGTAAAGGTTTTCAGAACGGAAACTGAAAGAGAAGGTTCGTGATAAAACACATTGAGACTTCAACCAACATGAGAATAAAACTTTGAAACCACAAAATCCAAACATCCCAACTATAGAATAACACTTTAAAAGCTATCAAATTGCAGACATTACAGGATCATTATTTTGTTATTTCCTTCTTCCCACTTATAAAAGGTATGTAGTTTTCAATTAGAGCAACAATGCAGCTCAGAATCTTATGGTTTTCATTATTGTGTGTTATATATACAAATAAAGCACTGATTGTTTTAAAATATGCCTTTTTAAAAAGTTCCTTTGGACTTTGAAGTAGAAATTTCACTTTGAAGTTTACAGTGTTCAAATCATCAGTTACAAAATACAAAGAGAGCAATTGCATAACATCTATGAGAAAGCATTTCCAACCCATGTCACTTGCCATTCTTTTAACTATGCCTGGGGTCAATTATCAATGCCTAAAATCACTTTTGGGCATGAGATTTACATATGCTGATCTAAAATATAGCAATCTAAGTTTGATAGTAAATTATTTTATATTTATAATATGTTGGAAGGCACTATTATCGGGGAGATGTGAAACAAACATCAACTCACTCAGATAAGGAACATGATAAGGATAACAAACAAACATTAACTCACCCAGATAAAGAACAGACCAAAGAATGAATACCACCAAAGTGCACTGAAGTCTAATCTGCTGAACCATTAGGTTTTTATTGGGTTATGTACAGAGCATAGACAAGGGGTTACTTATAGGAGCTGAAATGGTACAAAACAGCTGTATCACCAAAATCCCACCCCAGAATTAATGACAGCTTATGAAATCTGGGTACATGGAACACACTGTCCATCCTGAAGGCAGCTTGATGGGCTGACAGTTGTCCATTCTTAGTGGTCCCGCTGACCTGAGCCTCTTCTAACCAGCTTGGCTTATATTTGTTAGATGCTATTCAGCTGGTCTGTGCTTCTTGCAGGCTTCTTGAGAGTGCCTCTCGGCCGTCTTCCCTGCTTCTCAAGGAGAGGGTTTGTGAACCTATCAGTTTCAGGGGTTTCCTGCCACTACATTGAGTTGCTTACTTCCTGCCTTAATGAGCTTCCCTACTGGATAGAGTGTTTCACCCACACAATTGAATATCCTGTGGTTCACCTCATTATAAACATCCTGTGCTAGAATACGCTGTTGTTTATCTTCCCTTTTGGTTTCCTATGTTTTATGATATCTGTTTCCAGCCAAGACTGAAGGTTTTGTCCTTGGAGGAAACTTCGTGCAGGCTAGGCATGCTCATTTATTATGCATCCTTTGTACTTAGTAAAGCTTCCCTACAATTGTGTATGAAGTGACAAATGAAGTGACAAGAACCAGGACCGAGAGTCTGAGGACCTTGACCATAATTCAGACCCTCTTACCTATTTGCTAAACAATCTTGAATAACTTTTCTAAAACTTTTTGGTTTATGTGGTTTATACAAAAGTGGGATGAAAATGGCTCTTCATGTTTCCATTGTTTTTTAGACTATAGTAAAAGTTACAGATACTCTATAAAGAAAAATTCATGGATGTGGACCAGTAAGATGCCTCCGTACATAAAGTAATTGCCATGCAAGTTTGCATCATTGAGTTTAATCAATCTCTGGAACCGAGAGAATAAAGAGAAAATTGGCATCTAAAAGTTGTCTGCCTGTCCTTTATGGCATGTACAAATGCATATATGCACTAACACACACACACATCATATGCGCCTACACCCTACATGCACACACACATTCATACCCCACACATTCAGGCACATATGCACACACTACTAAAAATAAGTAAATACTAAATTTAAAGTTAACGATTATCACATTGTTCTGCACACCCTTGAGGATGGCTATAGATAGTGTAAAGTACGCATAGACAAAAGTGTAGGGAACAGTGGGTAAAAAAATTAACTTTACACTCCCACATGTTTGAATCTGAAAAAAAAAACACCACAGGATTATGCATATGAATTTACAGATTGTCCAACCTTTCAGTTCAGTTTCTTCAAATTTTTTCAAATGAGTTTCCTCTTGATACCAAATCTTTAATCTTGCTTATTATTTTTTTATTTATTTGTGTGTGTGTGTGTGTGTGTGTGTGCACGCGCGCTTGCGTGCACGCTAAATGGATAGGTGGCCATGAGGGCATTAGATCCCTTTGAAATGGATACAAGCAGTTATCAGCTGCCCAACAGGAACAAGACTTGGTTCCTCTAGGAGAAAACTTGCTTCTTCTATAGCGGCGATTCTCAACCAATGAGTACAAGACCCCTTTGGAGATCAAATGACCCTTTCACAGGAGTAGACTAAGACCATCAGAAAACACAGGTATTTAAATCATGATTCATAACAGTAGTAACATAATTATGAAGTAGCAACAAACATAATTTTATGGTTGGAGGTCACCACAACATGAGGAACTGTATCAGAGGGTTACAACATTAGAACCAGTGTTCTATAGCAATTTTGGATCTAGAGCATTGTACTGGCTGGTTTTGTGAGTCAACTTGAGACAGGCTAGAGTTATCACAGAGAAAAGAGCTTCAGTTGGGGAAGTGCTTACATGATAACCAACTGTGGGCCATTTTCTTAATTAGTGGTCAAGGGAGAAGGGCCCCTTGTGGGTGGTGCCATCCCTGGGCTGCTAGTCTTGGGTTCTATAAGAGAGAGCAGGCTGAGTAAGCCAGGGGAAGCAAGCCAGTAAGAAACATTCCTCCATGGCCTCTGCATCAGCTCCTGCTTCCTGACCTGCTTGAGTTCCAGTCCTGCCCTCCTTTGGTGATGAACATGAATGTGGAAGTGTAAGCTGGATAAGCCCTTTCCTCCCCAACTTGCTTCTTGGTCATGATGTTTGTGTAGGAATAGAAACCCTGACTGAAATAGGAGGTTGGTCCAA
The DNA here is from genome assembly GCA_964023405.1 of Apodemus agrarius. Taxonomy (NCBI): domain Eukaryota; kingdom Metazoa; phylum Chordata; class Mammalia; order Rodentia; family Muridae; genus Apodemus; species Apodemus agrarius. The sequence goes on along the minus strand of OZ030020.1, from coordinate 41,232,129 downwards.
GACAGAGTTGTGATCCGCGACTTGCTCGTAGGCTGTTAGATCCGTGCATCATTTCTCCCTGGTGAGGGAAGGAGGCTTGGAGGTCAAGAGGGAGCCGCCACCGCAGCCCGAACTCGAAGTCGCTAGGACTTCTCTCAAACTTGTGTGCTGAGGAGACTCGATGTGGGCCTCAACTCCTAGACTGAAATCAGCAGATTGGCTCATGAAAACTTGTGTATTGAGACTAAGGAAAGGATCTAGCAGAAAGCACCGTCTCTTATCCTGGGCTTGGCAGCAAGGAAGAGGACAAGTAGTGGAAATCCTGCAATCTGAAAAGCAGACTGAAAGGTGACAAAGAAGCTGAAGATGGGTGGCGGAGAGAGGTATGACATTCCAGACCCTCAACCTAGAAATGCTAGTAAGAACCAACAACAGCACAACAGACAGAAGAGCAAGGATCAGAATTCCCAGATGAAGATCGCTCATAAGAAAAAGGACAGAGGACATGGATACAATCCATTGGCAGCAGCATGGCAGGCCATGCAAAATGGGGGAAAAAACAAGAGCCTTTCTAACAACTCCAACTGGAATGCTAGCTTCTCGAGTCCAAGCTTGCTTTTTAAGTCTCAAGCTAGTCAGAACTATGCTGGAGCCAAGTTTAGTGAACCACCATCACCAAGTGTCCTCCCCAAGCCACCAAACCACTGGGTTCATGTTTCCTTGAACCCTTCAGATAAGGAAATGATGACATTTCAACTTAAAACCTTACTTAAGGTCCAGGTATAAAATTACATAAGTACTAATTTTAAATTTTGTGATGTTTACATGTGACATTTTGTGGAAAACTGGTAATTTACAAATATAAAACATTTGATTTATGTGCTGTAAACACTATATAGTGTCAGTGCAATTTAAACAATTTAATTGACTAATCAATTCTACTTGGTAGTGTTGCTAACTAAATTCAAGTTTAGATTTGGAAAACAGTAACCTTAACTTTTTTATAGTTTGATGGGAACATTAAGACACAATTTCTGAAGAAATCAAACAGTAAACATTTAGCATATACAAGGTGCACAGTTCAGTTTCATGGTCTAGGGTCACCCAAACTATCTGGGTATTTTTAAAAACTAGCTTAAGTTACACACTGGTAATGTGTTAAGGGCAAGCGGCACTCATTAGGATGAGGCACCACACATGGTCCAGTGGTCGAATACCTGGGTATGTACCAAATCTACTCCAAACACAGATAGTGCTGAACAGCTTTCTAAGAACATTAAAAAAAAAGGCATCCCACAAAGCTTGCTCGAAGGAGTTGTGTTTGTGACATTTAAAGCCATGTAAATACATGTAATAAGCTTGTAACATATGTAATGATTTCTTAGCCTTTATTCTACAAAATAAGACTATTTTTAGTGAATTTGCTGAATGTAAGACCATGAACTATTTTTTTTAAATGGCCTAATTTTAAAGGTCTACAGTTTTTAAAAGGTTGCCCTTGTGTTAAGTGCCAGAGTGAATCAATGTGAAATCAATGCTTGTGGAAAAAAAAAAGTAAATCTGTTTTAGGTTTTTATAGCTGAAAAGATTTAAGCAAAATTTCTTGTTTTTGTAAGAGGTATAAGATGTACAAGACTTCCTCGTCGACCCTTTTAAACCCAGACTCATTTTGGCTTTATCAATACTAAGTAACCCCTGACTTATGTTCATCCCCTCATTTATAGCAAAAAAAAAAAAAAAAGGTCTCTTGTGTGATTAGACCATATTGCAAATCACTTTTCGATCTTGATAAGCAAAAGAGCTAAATTGTATTTTCTCAATTAAATTCAGAAGAGTCCAAATTAAACATTTGGGCATAAAGGACAAGTACATAAAATTATGATCTGACTTTGAAAAATGAAATTCATAAATAAACCTTTTCTTCCTAAAAAAAAAAAAACAAAAAAACAAAACAAAACAAAAAAAAAACAAAACCTGACTGAGACAAGCATGGTTCCCAGCCTGCCACATAATGGTTGTCACATCATGTGGGATCCCAGAACATCTCTATATTACATGAAGAAAATATGACATTGGTGCATGTTTGTCATAAGTCCTGAAATCCAACCAAATAGCAGCTGACAAGAGAAGTTTATGTGACAAGAGAGAATAACACCTCTCCTCTGAGGTGATATTGCTATACAGATTCTATAACTATCTGTCCAAATGCACACTATCCTTAAAGAGGCTAAAAAGTCACATTTTTTATGACCAAATTTCAGAGCAAAGCCTAAGTTGTTCCATGTTTATAGTTTTGAGTCACGACCTGTGCATCACATCACAATTCAAATTTTCACTCTTGTGAATGAAACAAATTAGAGGTAGTGGGCAGGGTAAAGAAATCTAGTAACTTTGTCGTATAAGGTGTGATTACAAGTGATAGGAATGTTCCACGTGAAGAAGAGAATCCTACAGTGTAGGATATCTTCATGTAAACCCTGAACAGGGAGGCTAGCCCACTCTGAGTTCTTGAGATCAGAAGCAGCCAGTGGGTAGATTTAGTGCTGGGGAAAGGAGTGCTTTTTATTATGTACTGTATATGGGTAAGATGGAGTGCTTCCTAAGGATGTGTGGGGTGACAACTGAAGCGGAAACTGCAGGACCAACTCAAGAAGGAGGGAAGGAAGGAGAAGATGATGGAAGAGGTCCAAGGTAGGGTTGAAGTGTGTGTGTGTGTGTGTGTGTGTGTGTGTGTGTTAAGCAGAACAATGACTAAGGAGAGAGGGGCTCAAATAAAATTTAAATATATATTGAATATATAATTAACATTAAATATATACATATATACATATACATATATGCACATATTTGCCAATGAGATACACATATATATTTGTCTTTAATTATTTTCTTTTTGGGGGGTTGCATCATTGATTGGTGCTTGGGAAAAGTATTTCCTAGAAATAGAATGTGGTTATTTCTGAAGGTGTCCTGCCTGGTTACTGATCTCAATGCCAGTCCAGTAATTCTGGTAAAGAAGAGGCTGTCATTCTTGTGACAATTGGTAATCACATAGTGAACTATTTGCCTTACAGAATGATAGGTGCTGTATTACACATGAGGCCATATTGCAGGATATTTGATCACACTGTGAACTCTGAGATTGCATTATTTACTAGAAAAACCTGTTTCTAGTTATGGTGTGGCTCAGCCCCAGCACACATCTTTAATCCAAGAAATTTCTGTTTATTGTAAACAGGATTAAATAAAGTCAACCAGATGACATGAAGTGAACATAGAAAAAAATCATAGAGATTAAGGAGGATGGATAGAGAGACACGCTGGAAGTAGGAGGGAGGGACATTCAGTTTGTGGGGTTCTTGAGGCAACACTGAGATGGAGAATCTTCTTTTGGGTTATCAGCTGTGCCTCACTGAGCTAGCAGGCTTTCACCCCAGCACCACATAGCTCCTGAGTCTATTTTTAAAATTGGACATTTGAGATTTTCTTAAGAACATCAAGGCCACACTGTGACATTGTGATTGGTAGAAATACATAGAAGTAATGAAACTGTATTATCTACTCTGTATGATCCATGGAAGTGTTCCAACAATCCTAAGGAGGGGTACTAGGAACATTCCCATCTTCATGTTGAGAAAGCAGATGCTGTGCAGATGTCATAGAAACATTCAGAGAACAAGAATTTGTTCTCCATCTGCATTCAAAGTCATGCAGTTAGATAAACATTGTCAACAAGTCAGTAGTATTATATGTTATCCGGCTTATGGATATTTGATAGGCTTATGGATGAAACAGATATGATGATTTTTGCTATAGAAGTATTTAAGAAATATTGAATGAATATTAAGTGCTGTCACAATAGAAATCCATTTCCCACTTATATACTTCTTGGGGGAAAATAGTAAATAAACAAAGACAGTGCCATTATAATTTATTATGAAGTAATAAGTACTATAAAAGAAATGCAACATAATAGAAATGGGTAGAAGGAAACACTGGGGAAACAGTTCTTTGAAATGTCTGCCCTTTGATACAAATGAACTTGAACTTTCTATCAGTCATGCCTGTAATAGCTAGGGAAGCCAGAAGGAGTACTTAAGAGTGGCACAAATTTCTACCTTTGCCCATAGAAGGTGTTAGACAGCCTGGAAGGTGGAGTTAAGTGTAGGTTAAATTAGACTGTGGTGTGCATATCTCAGTCTTAGTGGGTTTCTACAAAGTGAACATCAGCAACGTCAGGAGACCATTGAGGAGTTGCAAAGCTAGAAGAGTTACAAGCACCTGACACTGTCTGTTGAGTCCCTCTCTCTAAACATCACATGTCCTCTAACTCATCCTGACTCAGTAAAACATCACTAGAGTCTGCTTCAGCAAAAGATCATGAGTCTGCATTACATGATATAGCCAGAAATTCCCACTTACACAGCCCTAGCAAAGGGCTTTGTAAATAAGTAATTTTGTTCAGATCATTTAGTAAACTATTTGCCTTCAGAGTATGTGAATTTTCTTCCTTAATGTGCAAAAGTTTCTGTATGTTGGGGAGAGAAACAAAGGGCTCCCTTGTGTTTTGCTTTTTAAGAGATTGAACATAAAATTAAAGAACAGTCATTTATCTTTCCTTGTTCCACTAAAACTTCCAATAAATCTTACTTTTTACTCAATGGCAGAAAATCCTTCTTTGTCCCACACTTAGATGACATGAACCAAAGATCACAGAAAGGAGTTAAATCTATATTGAATTCTATAAGTTCTGATTAACTGTTTAGATTAACTAATTAATTGTGGGGCATTGGAATGTTACAGGTTCAGAGCCAAATTATTTTGGGCTATCTTAGACTCCTTAAATAGCTGTATATTACCCACCTCAGAGTGTTAACTGACATTCTGTGACTTTTAGACAAATCTTTTGGAATGTATAAACAGAACCCTGGCTTCCACCAATCCAACAAATGACACCCGAGGCCCATGATTTCCTGCTTTATTATAACCTTTCTACCTGATGTACTCACCAACGTATTTTAAAATTGGTTTGATTCATGGCTTTATTTTGTTACAATAAAAACATAATAAAACTGTTAGCACAGTGGGACATGGAATTTGAGGTAACCGAAATCTGTGTTCCCAGGACATGGTCACTCAGATTTGAATCCAGAATAAACTATGGATTATCCTTTGGGGTGAGAACTGTGGTTTTTAAAATTGACAAGAAAAATATTCCTTGCATAGGAGTCACACTGAAACACCCAGCCAATGCTTCTCTGGGTGAATTTAGAGTCTTAATTAGAGTCTGGCATTTACCCGAGCTTCATAAAACACCACCAATGTTTTGGGAAAAAAATTGACATTTAGTAAATGGCATGTTTCCTTTTGCCTTTAAATGACCAAATATCTTAATTATCACTGTGAATTAGCTTGCAATACCACCCATCCCCCTCTTCTTAAATATCCACTCTTATCTTCTCTACAGAATCCTAAATGTATCATTTATTTTCAGACTTAGGGTTGAGGTAGCAGGGTAGTAAACCAGCATACTTAAATTTCTTTCCATGTAAAATAAGCTTTCAGATAGAAAAAAAACATCTAAGCTATATAAATAAGGAGGAAAAGCTGTTCTAGTAAAACCATGTAATATTACATGCTCCAATTTTCATTTATTTTTTGGGGGGAACCTCATATGAGAACACTATACAGCCATCCCTTCTGCATTTTCTTCTTCTTTTAAATTTCTCTGTGTTCCCAAAGACCTCTGGATACAAGTTCTAAAGTTAGAGGACTATGTATCTCAGAGTAGATCTCTGGCTTGCATAAATGTTTTGTGAACATTTTGGGTAAAGATGAAGAGTAAAACTAATTCAGTGTATAGCATGAAATGTTTGTAAAGAAGACATAATGTACTGAAAAAGATTTTCTGTCTCATTGGAAGACATGAGGCCATAGATAATAGCCATTCCTTTGACATGGGGAATTTAATTGATTGAGAAATTCACTACACCAAGTGATTTCTTTAATAACAATTAAAGAAAGCCTGATGTGAACTTAGATGGCATGGTCAGATGAATTGTATTTGGTCCAAGCTAACTCTGGCAACTACAGTTTAGAGTAGTGAAGGAAATGAAACCCCTGCTTCAAGAGAGTGACATTTTCATAATGAGTTTCTGGAAGGAGAAAATTCCCTAGGCTGTGAATTTTCCTGTCATGTAGCCAGAAGCTGTTGTGATTCAGTGGAAGAAGGAACTTTCTAAAAATGGGGACTATCAACAGTTCTGTATCTCAGGTGATATTTAAGGAGGGTATAAAGCCACCAAGAAGAATGTACAGCAAAGTTCCGAGAAAGAACTGGAGTGTAAGTTAGGTTATAAGCAAGTAGAGCTTTTTCTAGGCATTGACAGGGCAACAGACTCAAAACTCTGGATCAATGTCACAGATAAAAGCAGAAGAGACCTAGGTTAATATAGATTTCAGATAACACACAAATGATTTTTTAGAATATTTATGTCCAAAGGAAGAGTTAGAATATACTTAGTTTCCTCTCTACTCAATGATAACTTGGTCAGGGAAGAAATAAAGAAATTAAAGACTTCCTGGAATTTAATGATAATGCTAACACATCATACCCAAACCTATGGGACACAATGAAAGCAGTGCTTTGAGGTAAATTCATAGCACTAAGTGCCCTGGTTAAAAAACAAAGTGGAGAGATCTTACACTAACCACAGCACACCTGGGAGTTCTAGAAGAAAAAGAAGCAAACTCACCCAAGAGGAGTAGACTGCAGGAAATAATCAAACTCAGGATTGAATCAACGAAACAAAGAGAAGAATACAAAGAATCAACAAAACCAAAAGTTGGTTCTTTGAGAGAATCAACAAGCTAGATAAATCCCTAGCCAAACTAACTAAAGAGCCCAGAGGCAGTGTCCAAATAAACAAAATGAGAAATGAAAAAGAAAACATAACAACAGAAATGGAGGAAATTAAAAAAAATCCTCTGATTCTACTACAAAAGTCTATACTCAACAAAACTAGAAAATCTTGATGAAATGATGTTTTTCTAGACAGCTATCACATACCAAAGTTAAATCGGGAGTAGATAAACTATCTAAACAGGCCCATATCTCACAAGAAAATAAAAGAAGTCATTAAAAACCTCCCAACCAAAAAAAAAAAAAAAAAAAAAGTCCAGGGATAGATGGATTTAGTGCAAAATCTACCAGATTGTCAAGAAAGAACTGACACCAATATTCCTCAAACTATTCCATGAAATAGAATTAGAAGGAACACTACCTAACTTTATATGCTATGAAGCCACAATTCCTCTGATATTTAACTTCACAAGGACCCAAACAAAAAGGAGAACTTTAGACCAATCTCACATAAATATTGAGCAAAAATACTCAATAAAATTCTTGCAAATTTTCACATCCAAGAACACATTAAAACCATCATTTACCACCATCAAGTGATCAAGTAGGCTTCATCCTAGGGACACAAAGTTGGTTATTCCATTAACGTAATCCACTATATAAACAAACTCTAAGAAAAAAAATCACATGATCATCTCCTTAGATGCAGATAAAAGCATTTGACAAAATATAACGCCTCTTCATGTTAAAAGTATTGGAAAGATCATGAATTTAAGACCCAAACTTAAACATAAATAAAAGCAATTTACAGCAAACCAACAGCCAATATCAAATTAAATGGAGACATATTTGAAGCAATCCCACTAAAATCCAGGACAAGATAAGGATGCCCACTCTCCCATATCTAGTCAATATAGTACTCGAAGTGCTAGCTAGAACAATAAGACAACAAAAAGAGATCAAGGGCATAAAGATTGGAAAAGAAGACATAAAGGTATTATTTGTATATAATATGATAGCATACATAAGCAACCCCAAAAATTATACCAGAGAACTTTTCCAACTAATAACTTCAGCAAAGTGGCCGGATATAAAATTAACTCAAATAAATCAGTAGTCTTCCTTTATACAAATGATAAACAGGTGAGAAAGAAATTATGGAAACAACACCCTTCACAATAGCCACAATAATATAAAATATCTTGGAGTAACTCTAACCAAACAAGTGATTGATCTGTACAATATGGAGAAATCTCCCATGCTCATGGATAGGCAGAATTAACATAGCAAAAATAGCCATCCTTACTAAAGCAATCTACAGAGTCAATGCAATCCCCATCAAAATCCCAATACAATTCTTCAAAGACACGGAAAGAACAATTTTCAAATTCATCTGGAAAGGCAAAAAACCCAGAATATTGTTAAGAAACAATTCTTAACAATCAAAGAACAGCTGGGGGAATCACTATCCCTGACCTCAAGCTTTACTACAGAGCATTAGTGATAAAACTGCATGGTATTGTTACAGAGACAGACACTTTGATCTGTGGAATAGAACTGAAGACCCAGAAATAACACCACACACTTACAGACACTTGATCTTTGATAAAGTCCCAAAAAATATACAATGGAAAAAGGAAAGCATCTTCAATAAATGGTGCTGGTTTAATCAGCTGTCTGTATATAGAAAAATGAAAATAGACTCATATTTGTCACCTTGCACAAATCCCAAGTCCAAGTAGATCAAGGACCTCAACACAAAACCAGATACACTGAATCTGTTAGAAGAGAAAGTGGGAAAGAGCCTTGAACTCATTGGCACAGGGGGAGATTCCCTAAACAGAACTCCAATGACTCAGGCTCTAAGATCAAGAATTGATAAATGGGTCTTCATGAAACTGAAAATCTGTAAGGCAAAGGACATAATAAATAAGACAAATTAGCAACCTACAGACTGGTAAAAAATCACTAACCCACATCCAATAGAGGACTAATATCTGAAGTATATAAAGAACTCAAGAAGCTAACTGCCAAAAAAACCAAAAACAAAAACAAAAACAAAACAAAACACAATCAAAAAATGGGGTACAGATCTAAACAGAGAATTCACAACAGAGGAATCTCAAATGGTTGATAAGCACCTAGAGAAATGTTCAAAGACCTTAGTGATCAGAGAAATGCAAATCAAAACAACCCTGAGATTCCACCTTACACCAAACAGTGGCTAAGATCAAAACCTCAGGTTTTGGCAAGTATGTGGAGAAAGAGGACCATTGCTGTTGGGGTTGCAAACTGGTAGAACCACTCTGAACATCAATCTGGAGTTTCCTCAGAAAATTGGAAATAGATCTACCTGAAGACCCAGAAATACCACACTTGGGAATATATTCAAAAGATGCCCCACCATACTACAGAGCACGTGTTCCACTATGTTCATAGCAGCCTTATTTATAATAGTCAGAAGCTGGAAACAACCCAGATGTCCCATAATAAAAGAATGGATACAGAAAATGTGGTTCATTTACACAATGGAATACTACTCAGCTATTAAGAAAGAGGACATCCTGAGTTTTGCAGGTAAATGGATGAAACTAGAAAATATCATCCTGAGTGAGGTGACTCAGACCCAAAAGGACATTCATGGTATGTACTCACTAATAAGTAGATACTAGTCAAGAAAAAAAAGACCCAAGGGACAAAGGGCAGCATCTAAAAAACAAAGAAAGGAGATAGAGAGTAAGGACAGGCAAATGGCAGTGTAGGTAAAGGGGGAAACACCAAGTTAGGACGAGATCAGGTTTTTTCCATTTATGCATTTATTTACCTATTCATTCATTTATTTATTCATTCATTCACTTTACATCCTCTCATAGCTTCCTTCCCTCCCTCCTCTCTTCCCAGTCCCATTCCACCATTGCTCACTCCCCTTCTTCCCAGAGATGGGGACTGCCCACCTCCCTGCACCAATGCACTGCCCTGGCACATCAAGTCCTATCAGGACTAATTGAATCTGCATCCTTACCAGTCCAGCTAGGGGGAAAGGGATCCAAAGTCAGACAACAGAGTCTGACTCAGAGACAGACCTGTCTCCAATTGTTATGTTTGCAAATAGGAGCTTAGCATAACTGTCATCTGAGAGGCTTCACTATGCAGTTGACAAAGACGGATGTAGAGCCAAACATTATATGGAGCTCAGGGATTCTTGTAGAAGAGTTGGGGGAAGGATTGATGGAGTAGGGGGAGGGGTCAAGGTCATCACAAGAAGACCCACAGAACCAGCTAACTTGTGTTGGTGAGGTCTCACAGAGACTGAATCACCAACCAAAGAGCATGCATGGGCTGGACCTAAGCCCTCTACACATATGTAGCAGATGTACAGCTTGCTCTTTAAGTGGGTCTATCAACAAGAGGCGTTTGATTTTAATTAGGCATGTCAATTAGGTGAGTCAAAGAGGATTTTGTTTGGTGGATTTCTATACTGTGATAGTTGGACCCTGATAGTCTGCCTTAGGAGGAGAAAGTGTCCAAATAAGGGAATAGACCTTGGTGGAGTTTAGAGATCTGATAGGGTGGGGGTGGGGAGGTGGGGTAGGGGGTGGGGGATGGGGATAAGGGGTGAGGACATCCTTGTGGAGACGGGGCAGGGAGGAGGCATGGGTGGTGGAACAGTGGGAGGGTAGACTGAGAGGGGAATAAAATCTGGAGTTTAAAATAAAAAAATTAATAATAATAATAATAATAATAATAATAATAATAAAGAATGTAATCTAACAGCTTAAAAACTAGATTCAGTTTTTAGGCAAGTTTAAAGCAAGGCAAGGGGAATAGGGGAAGGGCAAGGCCTGCCAGAGCATCGTTGCCATGCTCAGGCTGCCTGGAGTCCCTCCAGTCTCCATTTTCTCCTATCATTTGTTGACAACCATGTTGCTAAAGCATAGTGTATGAGGGAAAGAAAGCCACTGAAGCCAGGCTAGCCCAGTCTTTTCCAACTGCATGAGGCACTACCTCCTCGGCGGCTCAAGCTCAGGAAGAGCATAGTTGTTTTAAGTCCACGCATTGTGGATGAAAAGAAACCCTCTGTCTGCCATCTTGTTATCTGAGAGACGAGATTTGGTTGCTTCCATTAATCTAAGCATTCTGTCGCGAACTACCACTTAACAGTCCAAGTGAGCACAGAGAAGAGAAGAAACTGTATGGTGACACTTGCTGAGTTATAAGAAGCCCTTGACACCGATCTAGTGTGATTCTGCCACTGAAAATATATGTGGCAAAGAACTTCTATGTGTTCGTCTCTGAAATGCTATATAGCATAAATATTTGACAAACACCAGATTTTATGATAAAAAGTTTCATATTAAACTTTCTTTTTATTAGATATTTTATTCATTTGCAATTCAAATGTTATCCCCTTTCTTGGTTTCCCCTCTGGAAATCCCCCCTTTCCCACCCTAACTGCTCCTGCTTCTATGAGGGTGCTCCCACACACACCCACCTTCCCTGCCTATATTAAACTTTCTTAAGGCTTATGAATTCGTGGTGAAATCTAAATGTGAGATAGTTGTATTTGCTCAAAAATGTCTGGTGCTAACTAGTTCTATGGAGTGTGCTGCATATTTTTCAACTGCTATATCCATATTCCTTTCTATCTTGGCTGAAAGGGAAAAAATTTCAATTTCTTTTTCAACAAGAAAAGACATGTGTATTTTTGTCTTTTCTAGAGAATATGAACTGGGAGGCATAAAATAAGGACAATATTTTAATATTAGTACATGGCTGTTTATGTTGGACTTGACTATATAACCAGGCAACTGTAATCTGAGCTATGCACAATGTCAGAGTGTTTTGCATGGTGTGCTGTTGGGTGCAAAAGCACTGTTGTGGTGTTAGTCCAGGATACAGTCCCACAGTGTTGGGATTCCCATATGTCCTAGGCTGCCAGTGCCTTTGCCTGAAAGATCATCTCTTCTCAAACATGTCTTCCCACAGAGTGCCTTCCTCCAGAGCTGGGCAGTGTGCCAGCAGTAGCCTTGGCCAGAAATGGCTATCCCTTCCTATTATTGCTCTGTTTGTGTTACTCCACCTTTGTGACTGCTGCTGCTGAAAGTGGCTTCCTTTTTGTCCAGACAGGGCTGAGATATGTCCTTAGTCAAGCAGGAGAATTAATGAGTACACTTATGTGTTGGGTAGCAACTATGAATGTGCTCCTGAACTCATTCATACACATAACTATGTGATTTGTTTGAATAACAGGTAGATGAGACCGTTTTTATTCTCAGCAAAACTCCTCACTACACCTAGCTTAGAGACCACAGACCGCTCGTGCTCTGGGATACAATCCTGTTAGCTTCTCACAGCACTTTGAAAATATTACTATTAGAAAGTACAACCTCTTAGGACTCATTTTTTGACAAGGAATCGGACTTACTTGCCCGTTTGAGAGAGGCTTGTGAACAATTCAGACTTCTACAAACACAAGCATGGAGACAGAAATAACTGGAGGGAGGGAATCCTCATGGGGATTCGGATACTTCCTGCTCTGGCTGGGCCATAAATAACATGAAAGAATCATGCCTCTGGTATTTGAGCATTTCCATGCTCAGCTGGGGAGATAATTGGAAGTGCAGAGGTGTGAGAAAAATCTCTTTTCCACAGTGACCATGAACTGTTGTGACTCTCATTCATACTTGAATTTTCTCTATTCCTGTTTAGATTCTGGTTGGTTGGGTTTTTGGGTGATAATATATGGAGATTTACCTCACTTTAGCTGACGCTGGTAGTTGATGCTGGTACCAGCACAGAGACAGGGTTTAGCCAAGCTTGGCTTGATCTGTCATATTAGTTTAAAATAAAATAGCACACAAGGCAAAGTTTTATAGCAGCATTCTCATAACTATTTTGTTTTTGTTGATTTTCTGTTCCCATGTCCTCCCGTGTCCCCCTTTCCTGCCCTTTGGCCTCCTCCATCCCCTACCCCCCCCCATCCCCAGCTGTCTCTCTTTGGCTTTCCTAAATACGATTTTTATAAAAATGTTTACCCTGTGATATTGATAGATCTATAAGATGTTGGCAGTTGATTCATAAAAAAATCCCAGCTAGAGGAGCCTACATGTGTTTCCAAATCCCACCGTTATTGCATGTCTAACACATGAATCTAAATTGATGAATTCCTGGTTATGATGATATTTAATTCTTGTCCAGATCCTAGTCTGGACAAGACTAACATATCTTATGCTCCAGTGAGGAGTGCTGTGCCTGTGGTTGAATTCGCATATGGCTCTATAGTTAGAAACTGGAACTTCTATTGACCAAAACATACTATTGAGTTGATGCCCAAGTGCATGTGCTCGGAGTCTACATCTCTGAGCCTGTATAAAAGCTATTCATAGCCATGAAAGGTACCTGGTACAATGAGTTGCCACTATTTGAACCATCTTTTATCTGCCTAAGCATTTTCCTGTCACCTACGTTTTTTATTCTACGGAGAGTCCTATGAAGGATGCCTCTTTTAATTGTGCTGACAGAATCACCAGATAAAATTTATGCTATTAAGACTAAGGCCATTTGAATCTAGTCGTACTTTGAAGGAAAGGTTAAGCGGTATGTGTGATTTCAGCCAGACAGCTGAGAGCTCAGAACGCAGGTCTCTTATTTGTCAGATGGCATGAGACATCTTAGGAGGGAGGCTTTGTCCCTGAGAAATCTTTATATCAAAAATTAAATATCTGTCTTCCCACATTACTTCTGTATTGCTTTTCCTCTCATTGAAAATATATTTATTCATTTTTTTCACAAAATACATCCTGACTATAGTTTCTCCCCCTTTACTTCTCCTCCTTCCTCCCACTTCCCCTCCAGTGTAGATCCACCCCTTTCTGCCTCTCATTAGAAAACAAACAGGCTTCTAAGGGATAATAATAAAATAAGATAAAATAAAATAAAATTTAGCAAGATATAAAAAAACCTGACACATTAGAACTGGACAAAACAGAGAGAAGTAAAAGAGCCCAAGAGAAGACACAAAAAGCACAGAACCATTCAAGATTCTCATAAAAACACTAAACTGGAAGATCATATCCTCTAATCATTTACAAAAGAAAACCAGCCACATTTTTTTTTTTTCAAAAATATCCTCTGGGATGGTTGCCTCCATAAAACATCATTGGTAGCATTTATGTGGGAGGAAGGCCCTTTCTTTCCTTTATCCTTAGCAGAAAGGAGTTCATTTGCAAACTCTGAACAAAAACAAATGCCTTTGGGGGAAGCAGAGCTGCAGGAAGTGATGTCAATAACACATACTTTTGCTGTTTTCAATATGCTTTTAAAAATTTCATTTTAGAGCTCCCAAAGACTAAACCACCAGCTAAAGAGTACTCATGGAGGGACCCATGGCTCCAGCTGCATACATAGCAGAGGATGGTCTTATGTGGCATCAGTGGGAGGGGAGGCCCTTGGTCCTGTGAAGGCTTGATGCCTCAGTGTAGGGGAATGATAGGGTGGTGAGGCATGAGTGGGAACACCCTCATGGAAGTAGGGGGGATGAGGGATGGGATAGGGAGTTTGGGGAGGGGAAACTGGCAAGGGGGATAACGTTTGAAATGTAAATAAATACAATAACCAATAAAATTTTATTTTAGTTTATTCAGTGACAGCTTAATTCAGAAAAGTCCCATTGATTTTGGTTGATGCCTCTCTCTCTCCACGTTAATTTCACTCAGAACCTTGTTATCCCTTAAACTGTCTGTGGCTCACCATTTATCATTATTAACCTTGCATGTCTAGAGCTGAGCTGTCTGGTACAGTGTGTCACGTGTATCTGTGAATGCCTCAAACTATAGTTGCCAGGGCCTTTCTAAATAGAGTATTAACCTATAATTATAGGAGATCAAATGTGAAGATAGGAACAGGGCTCCTAAGATGCTTGAAATTATCACTGATGCGGTCTTTGGATGATCAGTCGTTAAAAATAAAGAACCTAAATCCCAGCCCATTCCAAATGTCAAGAAATAATTACAGCAGAATACCGGCACCTGAATTCCAGGCAGAAAAGGACAATAGAGTTGCTGGTGGCATTCAAAACGGCCATTCGGCACTTTAGCTGTTGACCCTGCAGCATATAATCACAGTGTGTGCTCAAGTTATGAAGAAATTGCAACCTACCCCCCAAAAATGCAGCTGTCTGACATCTGTCAAGGTGACAGAGTAACAAGGAACGTGCACATACAAATCTCATTTGCTTCTAAGACTACAGTTTTATATGTGACTAAATTTATACAGTAGCAAGAAGCATACTTTGAATTTCCCTTCGCACTCCATGTTCTTAAATTTCCTTGGAAAGCAGACTATGTGGGGATAATTTAAGAAGTTTTAATAGGTTAAGCCCTCAATGCGCTGGCAGGACTCTTTCATATTGATATCTGGAGGTTCCCCTGGACATACTTTTGCAAGCATTGGCTAGAGGGAAGACTACTTTTAATTATTTGTTCCACCAATTAGTTTTGGAGGCATAAATCCTTGTCATTAGGTAATGTGAGATATGACACAATAATAATTTCAGGATATA
Organism: Apodemus agrarius; assembly: GCA_964023405.1. Taxonomy (NCBI): domain Eukaryota; kingdom Metazoa; phylum Chordata; class Mammalia; order Rodentia; family Muridae; genus Apodemus; species Apodemus agrarius. The sequence continues at coordinate 41,216,728 of OZ030020.1, read as the reverse complement.
TTTACATATTTTCCATAGAACAGATTCCTTGGGCTAATGCTATAAGAGATCATTGTTGAATCTCTCTCTCTCTCTCTCTCTCTCTCTCTCTCTCTCTCTCTCTCTCTCACACACACACACACACACACACACACACATATTTGTCCTAGAGTGATAAAAACACTGACATGTTTTTGCTCAGGGTGAAAATGATCTAGATTGCCTTCTGATTGTTGTAAAAACCACCAGGAATGAGCAACCAGAGAGTTGAATGAATTCAAACTGCTTTGTCAAGATATTGGCAGGGGACAGGAGTGGGGAGAAAACCAGTAATGTGGGGTGAATATCTTGTGATTTGTTTAAGAGTGATCTGGGGTTTTAAAGACTTTAATGTGGAGAAGACCACATTAAGGAGTGGGGTAAAATGCTGATGTTAGCTTATTTTACTGCAGAAAGTTCTGAGGAGCTAGCAGAGCCCATACCACAGGGAACTCTGGGGTTGAACTGACCATCTAGCACTGTTAATGGAAAGACTTTTGCGTATTATTATTGTAATAATTAACTGCAGGGTGCCTACATTAGCCAACCTTCTAAAGCTCATAAGCTATCCCTAAACTAATTGGAATGGAACTCAGCCACAACTTGAAAAGGTTCTCTTAGACCCACACTTGGCATATGGCATGAAGACTAGAGTAATTGTAGGGGGTCCATGATTTTATAACTAGCGAAATAAAAATAACTTATTTTTAGACATTTAAATATATTAAATTTGTGTTGTAAAATAAAGCAAATAGGAAAAATATTGAGTAACACTAAAAGAGGAAATTACTTTTTATATACTCACTTTTAAATTCATTAAATAACATTTTAAAAATCAAACTAAGTTTGTATTTATTCTGTGTGCATTTTTTGTCCTATGTTGCTATTTTTAAATACATTCTCCTTTTTCCTATGTAGGTAGGAATTTTGTGTACATAGATTTTTGTTTAAAACTTCCCCATTTCACCTTGATGAAGAGGGTGAATTCCCTCTATAGAATTATGGGAGCAAATGAATGTGACACACAGTATCTTACTAGTCGCTGAAACTTCAGCTTGGGAGAGAAGGATCATGTAAGTCACAGGGCCACCTAAGGCTTCTAGTCTAGAACCATGTGCACCGTCCTGTGTGGGAGGCAGGCTTAGAATCAAGTGTGGCATGTCACTGACATGTATGTGTTTAATATATACATACCTACAAGGCACTTACTTACATGAATGTCATGCGAAGTGCAATTTCAGTATAATAGAAACAAAAATCTAGCAAAATAACTTGAAAAATTGTTTTAAAAATCCACAAATCAGCTTAATAAAAGTGAAATAAAAGTTGAAATCCCACAATAAGTAACTGAGATGAGAAAATTTACTTAGTGCTTGGGATAATGCAAAAGCATTTTTCCTTCTCATTTACGTTATTTCAGTATGTGGAATCTGTGAGAAAAAGGAAGCAAATACACTAAAAATAGGCTTAGACTATTCCCAAAGGAGTTAAACTATTTGCACAGCTACAGTTCCTCAATATTGGGCACATTAATAAACTATTTCCCATTCATTTCTTGAATATTAACTTAATTCAAACTGATGGGTATGAATAGAGAAGAGTCACTCAAAAGGCAGAAATTTCTTGTGTTTTAAATTAAGTACTTACAAGTAAGGTGTACCTTTACCATTGAGTGGACTTTTTATTAGTATTAATAAATTCAGTTAAGAACTTCCTTTTGAAAAACAACTTTAAAATTTTATGAAAAAAAATTTCCTTTTTTTAAAAAAAGTTATATAAGGGGATATATAAAGACAAATGTAAACTTTATGGAGTTTATCATCTACTCCCACATAGTATTTCAGGCTCTATCATATTAATTCAAAACGGGATATAAAATGCAGCTATTTTAGGTAGCAGGATATCAAATTAATAATTGTCTATGTGGGACTGAACAACAGCAGCTCTAGTCTCTGGATCATCAAATATGCAGATATAGGTAATACATTAGGTGTGTGTTGGGAGCTATGGATTTTGGAGAGTTCCTGGAGAGAAGGATCTTAGCAGATTAATTTTTAGAATTTTTAATTTTTAGATTAATTTTAATTTCTCTAGTTCAAGACCAGTGTGGCTACACAGTGTCCAAAAGTTAGTGAGAACTTATCTCAATACACAAAGAAACAAAGAAACAAAGGATATAAGGGTTACGGATGTAGTAAAAAAGACAGGGTGTTTGCCAAGCACCCAAAATGCCTTGAGTTCTGTCTTAGCACCACAATATAAATAAATGAATAAATAACCAACTAACTAATGAGTAAATGACATAATAGGGAAGAATAGATAATCCTTTACAAGGTCAGACCTGTACAGGTGTTCATTATGATAAGGAGAATTCAAGATATCATCTCCCAACCAATGATGAAAATTGAGTTTTGAAGAAGTAACTGTCAGTAAGGAACGCTGATAGTGCTTGGAAGGGTTGGCCAACTTGACACAAGCTAGAGTCATTTGGGAAGAAGAATCCCCAATTATGAAAATGGTCCCATCAGCTTGTCCTGTGTGCAAATCTGGGGAGGCATTTTCTTGATTAATGATTAATATTGGAGGGCCCAGACCTCTGTAGGGCCTCCACTCTTAGGCACATGGTCTTGGTTGGTATAAAACAGCTGAGCAAGCCACGGAGAGCAAGCCTCTGCTCCATGGTCTTACTTCAGTTTCTGTTTCCTCTTCTGACTTCTCTTCATGATGGTAAGCTATAAAGTAAAATAAACCCTATCTGCTACCACTTTTTGTTTGGTCATGGTGGGTTTTCTTTCTTTCTTTCTTTCTTTCTTTCTTTCTTTCTTTCTTTCTTCCTTCCTTCCTTCCTTTCTTCTTCTTCTTCTTCTTCTTCTTCTTCTTCTTCTTCTTCTTCTTCTTCTTCTTCTTCTCCTCCTCCTCCTCCTCCTCCTCCTCCTCCTCCTCCTCCTCCTTCCCCTACCTTCTCCTTCTCCTTCTCTTCCTCCTCCTCCTCCTTCCCCTACCTTCTCCTTCTCCTTCTCTTCCTCCTCCTCCTCCTCCTCCTTTTCTCCTTCTCCTCCTCCCCCCTCCCCCTCCTCCTTTTCTCCTTCTCCTCCTCCTCCTCCTCCTCCTCCTCCTCCTCCTCCTCCTCCTCCTCCTCCTCCTTTTTTTGCCACACCAACAGAAACCTTGATGAAGATGCAGTTACAAACATTTAGAGGAAGGTAGCAAACTATTGAGAGAACAATTTTTTGGGTTCAGACTCCATCTTAGAGAACCTGACCTAAGTTTGAACTCAAGTACACTAACAGGCTGGGACCTAGCCCCAGTTTCCAGATTATCCCCGCCCCCAACCCCAACAAGACTTGAATCTAGCACCAGCCTCTGGGTTATTTCTCCAACAAATCTATATCCCCAGGTTACAAGCCCGCCCCTGACATGTCACTTCCTAACAACCACCAATCAGGAGATAAGCAGGAGCGTATGGATTGGCTCCCAGCACCAGCCAATCACGTTAAAGTCCATAATGACTGCCCAATCAGATGTACCATGAAAGGTGGTACCAGCCTAGATACCCCCTATTTGCATCTACAAATGCTGGTCTAAACCTAGGCTCAGGGCCCCACTTTCCTGCTGTGTTAGTGTTAGTGTGGAGTCCAAGCATGAACCTGAATAAAAACACTCTAATGAGATCGCATCAGATTTGGCTCCTTGATGGTCTTTCAGGGTTCCCGTATGTTTCATGGCACAACACTATATCTAAAGGTAAACAGTATGCTTAAAATTGAAACAGCTGGGAGATGGAGGCCAGGAGATTATGAGTATCAGTCAGCTTGGACTGCAGAGCTGTGGTTTAACCTTGGATTACATAGTGAGATACTGTCTCAAAAATCTACGAAATCAAGAACTGGAAAGACGGCTCAGTATTTATGAATACTGTTCTTCCCCCTCGCCCCCCAAGAAAGACCAGGGCTGGATTCCCAGAACCGACACTATGCTCACAACCATCTGCAACTCCAGCTCCAGGAGGGGATCTGATCTCCTTTTTGGCTTCCATGGTCCCCAGGCACCCAAAACACCCATACACATAAAAGAAAAATAGAAAAAAAATCAAATAAAGCAATAAGGACAACAAAAACAAAACAAAACAAAACAAAAATAAAACAAAAAAAAAAAAGAAAGAAAGAAAAATGGGAAATAGGAAAAGAGAGTTAAGTTAGGCCTGACAAGCGCAAGGCAGGTGAAGGATTAAGTCACACTTCCACAGAAGGTTCCGCTCTGTGCACGAAAGGAAGCCATATTTTCGGGGGATGTCTAGCTGCCATGAAGCTAGAAGCTATAGGAAAAAAAATGGAAAAAATTAGAAACACAGTGCAGCTCTACTTAAACTCTTGTCTGTGAGTGATAAAGTAAAAGAAATGTATTAAGAATGGACAAAAGAGAGATGCTCACAGATTCAGAAGAGAAGCCTGCCAAGGTTAGCCACCAAGGATCACACGGAACAGCGCGGTGAAATAGATTAAGAAAGGTAAGACAAAAGGGAAACTGCATTGCTTCTTCTGGAACATTCTGACTCATCAAGGGGTCATAAATTCGGCTCTCTTAGTATGTACAGCCTGGTTATCTTTACTGAGTTTATTTTATTACAGTTTTCCTCTTGGTTATTACATCTTCCTCAGAGAGCTGAGACATGTTCCACATGAAATATTCATTGGGTTTAGAGCCTTAATCTTAAAAGGAAAAGCGGCAGTGAAAACCAGGAATAAAAAGAGTTTTAGTGTCTGTGTTATATATGCATGAAAGCATGGCACGTGGATAAAGGGGGATTCAGAGCGGGTTGGGGGAGGGCTTCCGGGGGATGGGGGTGTTAACAGGAAAGAACTATTTGCGAAGATGTTAAAAGCACAGACTCCTTTGAAAGTGGAAGTTTGGAACATGGCGGGTGGCGGGGGTTGGGGGTGGCGGAGATGGGGCAGGGAAATGAAAGGGACAAAAGTATGCGAAGAATTGAAAACTGTTAGGAAGAACTCAAGATGTGACTTCAGCCATCCAGTGTGGGAAATCGCCACAAAAGGAAATGGAAAAGCTCAAGGGTTTCGGTCTGAAGGCGGAGGGGAGACCAGCCCTTTAGTATCATCACCCAGGGCCAACATGTCGGGTGAGTGGAAGAGCCTAGCAGAGAGGGCCTCACAGAGAGACGGGGTCCATGCTGCTTAGTGCACGGTAGCTTAGGTGGATGCTGCGTTTCCTTGTTCATCTTGTAAATGGCGATGGCTCTGCTCAAAGGCATGCTATTTAGGTTAATTTTCACAAAACGGGTATCATATACCTTATATCCTTAGTCCGTCTGTCTTTCTTACCTTTTGGTTTGTGTGTTCTTTCTTTCTTTCTTTCTTTCTTTCTTTCTTTCTTTCTTTCTTTCTTTCTTTTTTTGTTATTGTTGTTCCATTTTAGACAGTCTCATTATATCGCCGTGGGTAGCCTGGAACTCTTGAACTCACTATGTAGACCAAACTGACCTCGAACTTACAGAGTTCCCACTTGCTTCTGCCTCTTGAGTGCTGAAATAAAGCATGGGCTACCATGCCTGGCTCATAACTTTATTTAGTATATAGGAGCCAAGAACGAAAGAGGCGACTCCAAGCTTATAATATTGTGCACAAGAACTGAGCAGGGTGATGTGACCATCTTCCCACACCACAATCTTGCCTCTCTTCTTTCTATTAACTCTTCCACAGTTCAAAGTATAAAGCAATTAACACCTGCTATCCTCACTGCTCAAGCAGTACCTTTGATGAGAAACAAAGGAATGCTCCAGAAACAGCTAGTTTATATGGGGTAAAAATTATAATAAAGGTCTACTGTCCACCATCTAACTATTTGGAGGAGTAAATTGAAAGGGAGATTGCTCGGAAATAGTGATCTTTTGCTGGAGACATCGAGGAAGGGACGTGATGGGTCCCGTGAAGCTGTGGTACTCAGAATTCTCAACCTTGGTTTTATGTTGGAAATCACGAAGGGCTTTGAAGAAATGCCTGACAACATTCAAGAACAATTGCTCTACATGTTGTGCCTGGTGATGAGACACTTCCTCTAGCCTCCAAACAAGCCAATAGCACTTCTCTGGGTCTTCCCATAAGTCCGCCCAGTATTAATGCACTATGGATGCTTAAATGGCTATCCAGAATAAATGTTTAGAAAACAACTTACTACACAAAACAATAATGATACCTATGCGGTTTTTGACCTTTAGGATCTGGGTACCCCCTAACACCTAGCATTTTCAGTGTTTGCAGCTCATTTTCTTCTTTCTTAAACAAGCTAACCTTGACAGAGTTGCACATCAGACAGGGTTAAAATCAAGTGTGATATTTGTGTTCCATCACTTGTTGCAAGCATAGAACCCAGATATGAAAAACGTCATTGGCTTCCTAGGGATTTCCCTCCCTTTAAAGCATTTTGGCTCAATGAGAGCTTAGGTTAACAAGTGAAGTTATACCTGGTGGCCATATAGGCAGCTCACCACAGTGCCAAAGAATATAGCTTTGGAATGTTATTGTCTTGCCCTTTCTGTACCTCAGTTTCCACATGTGTCCCACACCATGAGGGGTAATCACACCTACTTCACAGGGAGGTAGCGATGGTCACATGAGTCTGTATATGTGAAGAACAAAGAAGAGAGCCCGGTAAATGATAGGTGCCATGCAACCAGGACCAACCATTTCAGGGAGAATGATTTATTCTTAGGCATCATTCTGGTCATTGGCTATCTACAATTTCTTTGCAAGAGAGGTATTTCCAACATGTTCTCGTCTCATTGCAAGAATTTACAAGAATGTGCTAAAGAGAATTTTTTTTAGTTGCTCACAACCCAGGCAAGGAAGATGGATTTGGCTTCACCATGTGTTCTTATTTGACCCCGAGGCCAGCTTCACTGGAGACAATACATGATCCAAATCCCTGTGAATCAATTGTATACTTCGCTATTGGGACTGTAAAGTAGTAGTGAGAGAGGCCACACATTCTCATTCTTCCTTGGCCGCTCTTTCTTTTGCTGTCTTCATGCTTCCAAACAAAAGCAAGACAGTAAGAGCAGCAGACAAAGCTTGCAGAAAGGTCGCTGGCCACACTATGGTTCTGAAGATCATTACATCTCATTTCTACCTTCTAAGGCAAGAGGATGCAAATTGGAACAGGTGCTTTTAAAGAGGAAGCATGGCAGCAGAGGAATACGTGTAAGATAACGAACCTGAAATTCCAGAACACACCACAGGACTATTTGTCAAATCGAAGATAATAAAAGTTCAGCCAACAAAACATAATAGAATAGTAATCATTTATTTACACGAGTGGTATTAAACTTGAAAAGCCACACTATAAACCTTATTGAGGATGGCAAGTTACCTTGGGTTGGTAGTCCAGGTTAGGAATTTGAATGAATTTCGCATGCACTTAATGTCTTACTTGAGTCAGATTCTCAGATAGATAATAAATTAGATGGTAGAATTCAAGGATTGAAGAATGTTTACTCTGGGTTTCCAGCTGTGATTTTTCTGGATTTCAAAAGGACTGTCTTGGTATTTATTTATTCTCTTGGGAAAGAAGGGAAAAAAAACTCTCCGCTGCATTCCCACTGTCTAGGATATTAGCTGTTACATTTCCTACTGGTTGACCTTATGAAAGAGGACACAGCTTTTGACCAGCTCAGCGGTTCCTTCCCAGGTCTCACTTTGTTACTGTATAACTCACACTAGATGTTGGATTCTTCTTTGAAAGCATTGTAACATGACCCTCACAGAGAGACAAGTAACTCCAAGCTATTTCCTTCCAGGGTCCAGTTGGCACATGTCCCCCTGCATTGTATTACAATCCCTCCTTGTAGTTTTCTGGAAGATGCCTCATCTGGGTTTGGTTTGGAAAGAATCAGCCTGCCTTTTTTTTAAAAACCAAACAAGTAGAAATAATCTGACATATCATTTTTCATGTAGTCTGTTGCTACTTTACAGGGACTAACCCAATATAAAAATTAGCCACCCCAGTTTGTGTTGCTAAATGGTAAACACATGCTTTGGAGAGCTTATGGAATGACCAAGAGATCATAGAAGAGGAACAAAGGTTTTTCTCTATTGAAGGAGTGAGGCCAATGTTTGTGTTCTCTGACTTTAGGTCTCTCATCCTCCACCTCATTCTATGAAGGAAGGAGCTGAGGTGCAAAGAGACACACATCTCAACAAATACTCTGGTATAGCTCTGTGCACTTAAGGTCCTGGCATCAGGATTGTAAAGTTGAGATAGCTTCAAACACATTGATAAGGCCCTAATGTGGAGTTAGTAAAGCTCAGAAAGAAGAGACGGGTTTGCAAAACCAGAGGATCCTGGATTAATAAGCAACGCAGAAATATTCATTCAGTGGTTAGTATTCACAGCATGAACTCTATGTATCTTCTGTATATTTGAATGGAAATGTTGCAAATTCCCAGCAAGTAGCCAGACTTTATTCAACATCTAAGAGGTAGCTGGCCTCCATAATCAATACAGCTTACTAGAAATCATAAATATTTTAAAGCAGGGCTTCCCCTTGTTTGAAATTTTTGTACCCCCTTGTTGGAAAGTTTTTATTTACTTACATGAATTCCAAGGGCTCAGGAGTTTCTTCCAGTTTATAAATATTGAAGACATATATTATGGACATTTTATAAAGTGTGTGCCCTTAGACCCCAAATTCTGAAGACTCTGGGTTTATATAAATGTCTGATCATGCTTAGTATCAGGAAAAGCCAACAGGGCTAAAATGTAGTTTGCTTATATACTTTTACTTAGGTTTGTAAATGTAGTTTAGAAAGTCTGAGGTTTAGGAGAACTTTAAAAAAAATCTGTAGAAAATGTCCAATTGTCCTTCATCTGTATTATAGGAGTACTCCTAGCAGAGCTGACTTTGTGCACCATGCCAACAACATTAGCTTTGGCTATCATGGCTGTGGAACTTTTGCATCATTCTACTTATCTGAATCCATGGGGTCTTCTGGTGACTTTTCTTTTGTGCTGCCATAGCCTCTCTTCCTATCTTTTCCAGGAGAAAACTGAAAATGATTTATAGCTTGAACTGTGTAAATAGAAAGCTCACTTTGGGAATTCCCTGGACATAAGCCCAGAGTCTATTTATCAGCCATTATAAAATATCTAGACGCTGTTTTTTTTTTTTACAATAGTTCACAAATAGTAAAAAATAAAAAAGACTGCTTGTTGGTTTTTCAGTCCTATCTTGACCCTTAGAAGTATGCATAACACAATCATAGTGTAACTAACTCCCTAGGATGGCAACTCCTTCACAAAAGAAGAGTTGGATGTCAGTTCTCCCAGAGTCATTTGAAATACATACATTTTATAGATGCTAGATAACTAGGTGTGTTATATTGTTTCAGAGAGACATTGGTAATGTTGACAATTTCTGTTTAGGACAGTGATGGGGGAAGCACTGTAGATAAATTTTTCTTCTACTCTTTCTGTGAAAAACTGGAGTCTGTATCTTTGCCTGGAAATGAGATAGGTGAATTCTGAAAGTGCTTGATAGGAAAAATAAAGACATCACTTTGGGGGCCTTGGCTGACAAAGAGCAACTTTTCTTTCTTCTTTCTTGGAGTTCTCACTTGGGGAGCCCTAATTCACTGTACAAGATGGTTGCCTGTGTTTTGTAAGAGACTATTGACCTGTTTCTCATGAGCTATGGATCCTCCATGCAACATCTGAAAACCCCAGTCTGCAGGGCTGAAGACTGTAAGATGTAAATGTGTCAACCAATCACTGCACACTGGGGCATTTGGATTTCTTACACATTGCTTCCATGTAAGAAATCCGTTTGTGAACATTATGTTCTCTTGTCCATGGAGTCAAAGACACTGGGAAACCTTGAGAGCAAATAGGCACTGGCAAACTCTGAGAGCAAATGTAGACAGACCCTACTCTCAATGGAGGTAGCAGGAAATATATAATTTTTATGTTTTGTTCTTTAGATATGGCCTTTGGACCATCAGTATCAGCATTATTTAGGAGTGTGATTGGAATACAGCTCTTCAGGTTGCAAGACAGATATATTGGATCTAAAACATAGGGATGGGCCAAGAAGTCCCTTCTCTCAAGTCTTCACTTGTACAAGAACATTTAAGAACTGCTGATTTTATTCAACAATAGATGTAATTGTGTGTTTCCAAATTTCCAAAGACTATCATTGATGTGAAATATTGTACAATATTTTCTTGAGTCCTTTAACAAGAGTGGTGAAGGATTTTAGAAAATCATACTGCTTAAGGTGCTATAGAACATCCTTTATGCATCCATTTTTCTTAATATATATTTTGTAGTTTAATACGTTTAAGCAACTGGAATTGTATTTTCATTTGTAATAGCAACTGAGCAGTCACATATTTAAATATGTGTTGTTTGGTTTTTAAAGTACTCTTAGTGCATTAAGTTGATGGTTTTTGGAAATGGGTGATGATGAACTATGCTATTTAGCAATTTTATTTTAGGATAGTATACTATAATTATGCTTAAAGGCTGGTGGATGATTAGGTCAGTAAGAGTAAGATACATTGTTGTAGAGGACTCATTAAAAATCCCAAATTAGTTTAGGAAATCATAGAGGTAGCCAAGATTACTATATTGTCCGCAGAAAATGCCTACGTTCCAGATATTTGAAGAGGACTGGAGGAGCTGAAGGAGTTTGCAACCCCATAGGAAAAACAACAGTATCAACCAACCAGATCCCCCCAGGGCTCCCTTGGACTAAACCACTGACCAAAGAGTACACGTGGAGGGACCTATGGCTGCATCTGCATATGTAGCAGAGGATGACCTTGTTGGACATCAATGGAAGGAGAAGCCCTTGGTCCTGTGAAGGCTCGATGCCCCAGTGTAGGGGAATGTCAGGGTGGGGACACAAGGGTGGGTGAGTGGGTGGGTGGAGGAGCACCCTCATAGAAACAGGGGGAGGAGGATGGGATGGGGAATTCCAGGGGATAAACCTGGAAAGTGGATAACATTTGAAATGTAAATAAAGAAAATATCCAAAGGAGGGGAAAAAAGATGTTTCTTCCAGGACCATCACTGGACAAGCACTTGACCCCTAGTGAGGATTCTTATAAGCTGAGCCACTGCTCCTAACTAAAAAAAATAAAAATAAAAAAAAATAAAGATGATTCTGTCTGATTCCCACTTAAAACAAAAGAATCAAAATTCTCTCTAAATGTGATAATTCTCTTTTTAATTCTCTGAGATTTTTCTTTTTCCCTTTTTGTAATTTTTTCAGAAGGAAATTTTATCATTGTCATCATAGATATATAGGCAATCCAGGTTTATTAAGCATATTTAAAAAAGAGAGTAGAGTTTTCTGTTTTAAAAAAGATAGTCTCTGACTTAGTTGCTGCTTTGTATCTCTTTCCCCAAACTGTGTTGCCTTGTCTAGCTTTAGTAGAACAAGGTGTACCTAGTCGCACTGCAACTAGATATGCCAAGGAAGGCTGATTGATATTCATGGAAGGCTTCCTTTCTCTGAGGCAAAGGGAGGGACAGATATAGGGAGTGAAGAGGAGAGGGAGGGACTGAGAGGAAAGGAGGGTAGGGAAGCTGTCACTGGGATTTAAAGTAAATTAATTATCAAAGTATTTAATGAATACTGCAATTTAGGCAATATCCTGCAATTTATTCTTTCTAACATATTGCTACCCTGTCTACTTATTTATTTGAAATTCTGATTAATATTCTATGTTATCAATATGCCACAATTTATTGAAAAATTTTCTCTATGATAGAAAGAATATTTTTAATTACTGTCCATTCTTGAACACATACACTCATTTACACATACATATTAAGGTATGTGCATGATCCATTTGTAACTACACTGTTTCAGATTTTGTTTTTTTTGAAGACAAACTTTTGTTCCTTAATCTTTATTACTATCTCTGTTAGCCTACTATCTCCTTATTTTGATTTCTCATTTCTTTTTCTAGATTTTTATTTATAATTTACTCATTTAAAAATTTGCATTTAAAATCCATTAAAGTACATGAGGTTCTTTGTAGCTACCGCATTAACTGCATCACATACAGTAAGCAGCATTTCTACACTCTACAGGTCAAAGACTTCACAATTCTTTGGTGGTTCTCTCTTCAATGCATTCTTTTTTTGTGTCTTGGTCTAGGTTGTGTAGAAAAACGCTAACAAATAGAACACATATATAAAGATACCAGTGTAGAAACTCATCGTACAATTAAGTCATCCAAGTTAACAACAAATTTGTCTATCAGTTTAAAATAAACACCTAAAAATGAAAGGAAAATAAGTATCATGTCTTTGTGTCTGGAAATTGAAGACCCAATAGAACAGTTCTGTGGTATTTTCTGTGGCCAAAGATCTAGAAACCTGGGTGGTCTAGGATACAGAAGACAGGGTACTAATTTTCATCCTGGAGTTTAAAGTCCTAGAACCTGAAGTTCTAATATTGTTAATGTCTATTTGAAGATTTGTTAAAGATTATATACCCCATTTCTTATATTTATATGTAATATAATTTAATAATATGTAATTCATATATTGGAAGAAATATACTCAGGGAAAGAAAAGACATATCCAGTCATGTATTTTTGTTTCTACACAGAGAGATCTGACGTTTGAGGACAGGAAGCTATGAGTCAAGAGTGATAGAACTACCCACCAAGCTACTTATAGTGGTAAGGACCATTTTTCCTGTCCCTAGATGTAAATGTCAGTCTCTTCAAGAACATCTTTATGGACATAGTCATAAATAATGTCATCTGATAGCTGGGTATTACATAATTCTGTCAAGCTGAGTTGTAGCATTGCCCATCACACATGATTTTTTAATATGCATATTCTCTCTCTCTCTCTCTCTCTCTCTCTCTCTCTCTCTCTCTCTCTCTCTCTCAGATAGGTGGAGTTAGAGGACTGATAACTTATAATTACACAGTAAATAGTTGAGAACCACTTCATAGGGAATTGTTCTGCAGAGCTCCTACCTAGGAATAAGGCATAGGCATAGCTGTGGGTTTGTTTCTTAGCCGGAGGGACCAGACAGAGCCAGTTGCTGAAGCTACAAGTGATCTCAAAATGTACAGTCGAGAGCTTCATTGAATTCACTTCTTACTGAGTCACTTCCTTTAATTTCTCCTTTAGCCAAGACCTACCAAATTACAAACTTTTCATCTATTTATTTGGCAGTGTCTGGATTTTGTTTGAAAAGTCAAAACTATTATCTCCATGAAGAGTCTGAGTCACAGATTAGCTAAATAAATTTCTCAGACAGGAAAACTCATAAAAAGCTACCAACAAAGTGTGCCTGAGGCCATGGGATGACATGACTTAAGAGGAAAATAACTGTTCTAAAAGTCGGCCCATAGCTGACAAAATAGCAAATGACAAAGCTGGCCGGATGCAGAAGTAGCTAATTACTCTATTTTCTTAGACAATTAGTTGTTTTCTCTTTGATATGAAGGTTGCATCTGAATTGTACAGGGCTGTTTAGGTAGGGCTGGGTATGGATTTGTTCTTGTCTTGATGAGTTGATGCCTTAAGGTAGTATTTATGTGCTTTAGAATCTCAGTGAACAGAAAGAACCTTCCTCTATCTGCTTCATCCTTAACTAACTTTTTCTAGGAAGTCATTATATGATTCCTGTCTCTTCATGTATCATGGTTAACTTGTAGTGGACTCTAGAAGATGTTCTTGGATTAATCTCTGAAATTCTTCATATTTTCCTTGTGTCTTTCCCTGTGTTCAACTTGTTCACTGTTTTCAATGTTTCAAATGTATCCAGAAGAAGATTAACCCTACAACTGTTCATTTCTTTGTGTTTACAAACGTCAGAATTTGCCTTTGGACAGTTACAGAGCTGCATTTTATGTCAACTACCTATTTGTGGTCTGAAGGGTTATCATGTAATTGCTGAGGTTGGTCCCAAAGACATTGAGTGGTCATATGAGGAAGCCTTGGGGAAAACCCTGGGCACAGATCTCAAGGAACTACCCTGATTTACACACCATTATATGCCTCCACACGAGCCACTGGTATAATTAAGCACATTTGTGTGACTCCATGGAGACAAGATTCTTTAGAGGCATGTGCCTCATTTGATCTGGACTTCATTCCTTGTGTTTATTCAATTGCTAATGTTTAATCTGCATTCCTCTACTTTAATAATATGTAACCATACATGAAAGCTTCTCTTGTGTCCTGTGGTCTATCAAATGAATCATTAAGCTGGGGATGATCTCAAGGACTCCTCACATATAAAATACATATCTTTTTCATTGTTATTCCATGTTATTCAGTTTCTACTGGTTTTTTCATTCCCATATTTTTGTGGAAATATATTGTTTCTTTTTCTTTCTTTATTAAGATACTTAAAAATTATACCTTTGAAGTTTCTTTTTGATTTAACAAACTTTGGAGAGTGGGGTACAAACTTTGCCTCCTGTTGAGCCTACAATTGATCTCCCATGGTGGCCCAGTAGTGTAGCCAATTAGTGGCTGGTGAAAATTTTACCTCCTGTTCTCTCCCACAGTCACTCTGTTAGGGTTCTTGTCAACAAACACCACAACCAAGACAACTTTTATAAAGGACAACATTTACTTGGGGCTGGCTTACAGGTTCAGAGGTTCAGTCCATTATCATCAAGGTGACAGCATCCAGGCAGGCATGATGTAGGATGAGCTGAGAGTTCTGCATCTTGGTCTGAAGGCTGCTACGAGAAGTCTGACTCTTCTACACTGAAGGGAGCTTCAAAGCCCACCCCCTCAGTGACACTCTTTCTCCAACAAAGCCACACCTACTCCAACAAGGCCACACCTCCAAATAGTGCCACTCCCTGAGCGAAGCATTCAAATCACCACAGTCACCCAGTCCTGTTATGGAATTTCTAAGAGAGAATTCACACGTTTTTATGGCACACCTCCACATGATGGTATAGGTCAGGATGTTTTTAATTCAATGCTTTTTTCTGTCGTAGACTTCAAGGCTATGTAGAGAAAAACATTAGTGTTTAATATTAATTGTTATTTAGTTACTTTTCTTTGTGAGATGTCTCACTATATAGTCCAGGGTGTCTTAAAATTCACTGTTGCTTTAGAGACACACCAATGATTTAATGAAAAAGAAACGCCATAGCAACACTTCCAGGAAGGATCACTACTATTTAAATTTGCACTGTGAGGAAAAGATATATTTTACAGTATTTTTATATAAACATGCATTTTTAAAATTATTATAGCTCCCTACTGGAGATAGCAATTATTATATTACCTCTTTATATGACTAGTCAATAATTTTGGGGTGTTATCCTGATACCCTTGGTTTTATACTTGAAGAAGTGATGCCATTTCCAGGTTTACTTGTGCCTATGAGCATGCACGTGAACGTGTACATATGTGGGTATGTGCAATAATATCTTTAAAAGTCAACCAGCTCATATCTAACCTAGTTTATGAGACGTAGGTTTTGAAGCTAGAATACATAATTGGCTCACTCTGTCACCTTTATATATACTTTAATCTCATTGTTTTACTGTCCCCTCCTCATTCCCCTTTCCCTAGCAGTTCTTTCCCCTCCGAGCACAGCTCCTTTTGCTTTATTGTACACGTGCCATATGTTCTCTTTATATCCTCGTCCCTCATTTAAAATCTCTTCTTCATTTTTATTGGATATTTTATTTATTTAAATTTCAAATGTTATCCTCTTGCCCAGTTTCCCCTTCAGAAGCCCCCTATCTCATCTCCCCCTTCCCTGCTTCTATGAGGGTGCTCCCATACCCACCCATCCACTCCCACCTCCATGCCCTGGCATTCCCCTACAATGGGGCATCAAGTCTTCACAGGACCAAGGGCCTCTCCTCCCACTGATGTTCATCAAGGCCATCTTCTGCTACATATGTGGTTGGAGCAATGGGTCTCTCCATGTGTACTCTTTGGTTTGGGAGCACTGGTGGTCTTTTTGTTTGATATTGTTGTTCTTCCTATGGGGTTGCACACCTATTCAGCTCCTTCAGTCACTTATCCAGTACACTTTTAAGTTAAATGACCTATGGTTGTCTACTTACACAATATATTTGAATACATACACAAACACACCACACAAGAAGAACATTATTGAGAATTTTGTAAATTTTAAGGTAAAAAAATTGCTTAGACATAAATACACATAAACACACAAATGAAGGAAACTAAAAATACTATTGATTTACAGCCAGGAATTCCACATTATGTAGAGATTTGGCAGAGACATTCAGAACCTCTGCTCATACAACTTTGTTTGGTCCTACAGTTACTTGAAAATAATCAGCAATGAAAGGCCTACAATTGAGTGAAAGACCTACAATTGGACATACAATTGAGTGTTTTGGGTTTCACATTGTATCTTCTAATGAATTAGTAATATCAACAAGATCACAAATTGTCTAGCACCTCCTCTACCTGGCCAATTTTCTCTAGTAGCAAATTAGATTTGCATTGATTATGATTCTTTAACTAAAACTATCTTGACATGATAAATTAGTTTTTAGTCATTTAGTCATTCCTTCTGCCAACCAATACATCTTTACTGAGAATCTATTATGAAGCAACCCCTTTATTAGTAATTGTAGCTATGGAGATGGTAATTGTTCCTGGCTTTAATATACCTCTTTATATTTTCAGAAGAAAAAGCAGTTATGAGTATATTTAGATTGGCTGAGCTTATCAACTCAGTATACTGCATCTGCTTGCCACTTTATTAACACCAAGATTTTATTCAGGGTGTCTCAAAGAGTACTCTGATCTTTCAATTCAATGAAGAGATCTCACTATTAAATATAAACTCCATGATATGTTAATTTTTGAGGATGTGAGAAACATATCCTCAAAGGGAAATACTAGTAATGCAGTCAGCACAGATTACCCAAGAGAAGCATTACAACAAAATTAGCTAGGACCAGACAGGCAACACCAGGTACACAGAGATATCCCAAGTTTAACATCACTCGGGACATAGCCCACCAGGCTTCTGCCTGTGCCCAAGGCCTGGGCAGTTCTGCGGGTCATCTGTGTGCCAGCCCTGTCCTGGGACTTTTGCCCTGCAGAGTGATTGGCACTTGGAAGGGGTCCCAACAGCCTCTGCCATCTTCGATCCCAGATGGACCAAACAGGCAACACGAGGCACACAGAGACAATCTGAGTATAACATTGTTTGGGACAAGGCACACCAGGGTTCCAACAGCACCCAAGAGTAGGGCAGCTCATCATCAATCTGTGCCAGGGGAAACACAGTAATCCAGTGGTGCGGAAATAGCCTTACAGGCTCACAGGAGGTTCAAGCACCAGCTAGTGACAACAGGACCAACTAACTCCAGAGATAAGCAGATGGCAAAAGGCAAATGTAGGAATGCTACTAACAGAAATCAAGGCAATATGGCAGCATCTGAACCCAATTCTCTGACAACAGCAAGTCCTGGATATCCCAACACACCAGAAAAACAAGATTTGGATTTAAAATCACATCTCATGATGCTATTAGAAGATTACAAGATGGACATAAATAAATCACTTAAAGAAACACAGGAGAATATGAATAAGGTAGAAACCCTTACAAAGGAAACACAAAAATCACTTAAAGAAATTCAGGAGGATATGGGTTAACAGATAGAAGCCAATAAAGAGAAAACACAAAAATCACTTGAAGAAATGCAGGAGAACTTGGGTCAACAGGCAGAAGTCATGAAAGTGGAAAAACAAAAATCTCTTAAAGAATTATAGGAAAACACAAACAAGTGAAGGAACTGAGCAAAACTATCCAGGATCTAAAAACAGAGGTAGAAACAATTAAGAAATCACAAAGGGAGACAACTTTGGAGATAGAAAACCTTGGGAAGGTATCAGGGGTCATAGATGCAAATATCAACAACAGAATGCAAGAGATAGAAGAAAGAATCTCAGATGCCGAAGATACCATAGAAAGAATTGACTCAACAGTCAAAGAAAATGCAAAATGCCAAAAGCTTGTAACCCAAAACATCCAGGAAATCCAGGACACAATGAGAAGACCAAACCTAAGGATTATAGGTATAGATGAGAGTGAAGATTTACAATGTAAAGGGCCTGCAAATATCTTCAACAAAATTATGGAAGAAAACTTCCCTAACCTAAAGAGAGAGATGCCCATGAATATACAAGAAGCCTACAGAACTCCAAACAGACTGAACAAGAACAGAAATGCTTCCTGTCACATAATAATCAAAACCCTAAATGTACTAAATAAAGAAAGAATATTAAAAGCAGTAAGAGAAAAAGGCCAAGTAACATATAAAGGAAGACCTATCAGAATTACCCCAGACTTCTCACCTGAGACCATGAAAGCTAGAAGATCCTGGGCAGATCTCATAAAGCCTCTAAGAGAACACAAATGCCAGTCATGACTATTATACCAAGCAAAACTCTCAATCACCATAGATGGAGAAACCAAAATATTCCATGATAAAGTCAAATTTACACAATATCTTTTCACAAACCCAGCCCTACAAAGGATAATAGGTGGAAAATATCAATATAAGGAGGGAAACTACACCCTGGAAAAAGCAAGATAGTAACCTTCTTTCAACAAGCCCAAAAGACGATAACCACTCAAAAATAAAAATAACATCAAAAATAACAGGAAGTAATAATCACTATTCCTTAATAGCTCTTAACATCAATGGACTCAATTCCCCAATAAAAAGACATAGACTAACAGACTGGATATATAAACAGTACCCTACATTTTGCTGCATACAGGAAACACACCTCAGTGTCAAAGACAAACACTATCTCAGATTAAAAGGCTGGAAGATACTTTTACAAGCAAATGGTCTCAGGAAAAAGCCAGAGTAGCCATTCTAATATCAGATAAAATTGACCTTCAACCTAAAGTCATCAAAAGAGACAGGAAAGGACACTTCTTACTTGTTAAAGGAAAAATCCACCAAGAAGAACTCTCAATTCTGAACATCTTTGCTCCAAATACAAATACCCTCATTTATAAAAGAAACTTTACTAAAGCTCAAAGCACACATTGTACCTAACACATTAATTGTGGGTTACTTCAACACTCCACTCTCCTCAATGGACTGTTGAGGAAAACAGAAACTAAACAGGGACAAAGTGAAAATAATTGAAGCTTTGGACCAATTGGATTTAACATTTAACATATATATAAAACATTTCATGCTAAAACAAAAGAATATACCTTTTAATCAGTACCTCATGGTACCTTCTCTAAAATCGACCATATAATTGGTCACAAGACAGACCTCAACAGATATAAGAAGATCAAACTAATCCCATGCCTCCTATCAGATCACTATGGAGTAAGAGTGGACTTCAATAGCAAGAAAAACAACAGAAAGCCCACATATACATGGAAGCTGAACAATACTCAATGATACCTTCATCAAGGAAGAAATAAAGAAAGAAATCAAAGACTTTTTAGAATTTAATGAAAATGAAGGCACAACATACCCAAATTTACAGGCCACAATGAAAGCAGTGCTATGAGGAAAACTCATAGCCCTGAGTGTCTCAAAAAAAAAAAAAAACTGGAGAGAACATACACTATCAGCTTAATGGCACACCTGAAAGCCCTGGAACAACAAGAAGCTAATTCACCCAGGAGGAGTAGAAAACATCAAACTCAGGACTGAAATCAATCAAGTAGAGACAAAGAGAACCATACAAAGAATCAACAAAACCAGGAGCTGGTTCTTTGAGAAAATCAACAAGATAGATAAACCCTTAGCCAGTCTAACCAGAGGGCACAGAGACAGTATCCAACTTAACAAAATTAGAAATGAAAAGGGAAATATAACAACAGAAATTGAGGAAATTAAAAAAATCATCAGATCCTACTACAAAAGCCTATATTCAATACAACTGGAAAATCTGGACAAAATTGACAATTTTATAGACAGATACAAAACATGAAAATTAAATCAGGATCAAATAGATCATCTAAACAGTCCCATAACCCCTAAAGAAATAGAAGTGGTCATTGAAAGTCTTCCAACCAAAAAAAAAAGCACAGGACCAGATGGTTT
Organism: Apodemus agrarius; assembly: GCA_964023405.1. Classification (NCBI taxonomy): domain Eukaryota; kingdom Metazoa; phylum Chordata; class Mammalia; order Rodentia; family Muridae; genus Apodemus; species Apodemus agrarius. Next base: position 41,196,620 of record OZ030020.1, on the reverse strand, counting down.
TAGTGCAGTATTCTATCAGACCTTCAAAAGAGACATAACACCAATACTCTTCAAACTATTCCACAAAATAGAAACAGAAGGAACACTACCCAACTCGTTCTACAAAGCCACAATTACACTGATACCAAAAACACACAAAGATCCAACAAAGAAAGAGAACTACAGGCCAATTTCCCTTATGAATATTGATGCAAAAATACTCAATAAAATTCTTGCTAACCGAATCCAAGAACACATCAAAACGATCATTCACCACGATCCAGTAGGCTTCATCCCAGGGATGCAGGGGTGGTTCAATATACGGAAATCCATCAATGCAATCCACTACATATACAAAATCAAAACAATAACAACAACAAAAAAAAACAAAAACACATGGTCATTTCATTAGATGCTGAAAAAGCATATGAGAAAACTCAACATCCTTTCATGCTAAAAGTCTTGGAAAGGACAGGAATTCAAGGCCTGTATGTAAACATAGTAAAAGCAATATACAGCAAACGAGTAGCCAACATCAAACTAAATGGAGAGAAACTTGCAGCAATCCCACTAAAATCAGTGAGTAGACAAGGATAACCCCTCTCTCCATATCTTTTCAATATAGTACTTGAATTTCTAGCTAGAGCAATTAGACAACATATGGAGATTAAAGGGATACAAAATGGAAAGGAAGAAGTCAAACTATAACTATTTGCAGATTATATATTCATATATTTAAGTGACCCAAAAAACTCCGCCAGAGAACTCCTACAGCTTATTAACACCTTCAGCAAAGTGGCTGGTTATAAAATCAACTCAAGCAAATCAGTAGCCTTCCTATACTCTAAGAATAAGCAAGCTGAGAAAGAAATTAGGGAAATGACACCCTTCACAATAGCCACAAACAATATAAAGTATCTTGGTGTGACTCTAACAAAACAAGTGAAAGATCTGTATGACAAGAACTTGAGGTCTCTGAAGAAGGAAATAGAAGACCTCAGAAAATGGAAAAATCTTCCATGCTCATGGATTGGCAGTATTAATATAGTAAAAATGGCCATCTTGCCAAAAGCAATCTACAGATTCAATGCAATCCCCATCAAAATCCCAACTCAGTTCTTCCTAGAGTTAGAAAGAGCAATTCTCAAATTCATCTGGAATAACAAACAAACAAACAAAAAGGATAGCTAAAACTATTCTCAGCAGTAAAAGAACTTCTGGGGAAATCAGTATCCCGGGCCGCAAGCAGTACTACAGAGCAACAGTGTTAAAAACTGCATATTATTGATACAGTGACAGGCAGGTAGATCAATGGAATAGAATTGAAGACCCAGAAATGAACCCATACACCTTTGGTCACTTGTTGTTCAACAAAGGAGCTAAAACCATCCAGTGGTTTCAACAAATGGTGCTGGTTCAACTGGAGGTCAGCATGCAGAATGCTCATTGATCTATGCTTATCTCCTTGTACTAAGCTCAACTCCAAGTGGATCAAGGACCTCCACATAAAACCAGACACACTGAAACTATTAGAAAAGAACCTGGGGAAGAGCATTGAGCACATGGGCACAGGGGAAATTCTACCGAACAGAACACCAATAGCTTATGTTCTAAGATCAAGAATTGACAAACGGGACCTCATAAAATTACAAAGTTTTTGTAAGGCAAAGGACACTGTCAAAAGAACAAAACAGCAACCAACACATTGGGAAAAGCTCTTCACCAACCCCACATCTGACAGAGGGCTAATATCCAATATATACAAAGAATTCAGGAAGGTAGACTCCAGAGAGCCAAACAACCATATTAAAAATGGGGTACAGAGCTGTCTTAGTCAGGGTTTCTATTCCTGCACAAACATCATGACCAAGAAGCAAGTTGGGGAGGAAAGGGTTTATTGAGCTTATACTTCCACACAGCTGTTCATCACCAAAGGAAGTCAGGACTGGAACTCAAGCAGGTCAGAAGCAGGAGCTGATGCAGAGGCCATGGAGGGATGTTCCTTACTGGCTTGCTTCCCCTGGCTTGCTCAGCCTGCTCTCTTATAGAACCCAAGAATACCAGCCCAGAGATGGCACCACCCACAAGGGGCCCTCCTTCACTTGATCACTAATTGAGAAAATGCCCCACAGCTGGATCTCAAAGAGGTACTTCCAAGTGAAGCTCCTATGATAACTCCAGCCTGTGTCAAGTTGACACACCAAACTAGCCAGTACAAGAGCTGAACAAAGAATTTTCACCTGAAGAATTTCGAATGGCTGAGAAACACCTTAAGAAATGTTCAACATCATTAGTCATTAGGGAAATGCAAATCAAAACAACCCTGAGATTTCACCTCACACCAGTCAGAATGGCTAAGATTAAAAACTCAGGAAATAGCAGGTGTTGGCGAGGATGGGGAGAAAGAGGAACACTCCTCCACTGCTGGTGGGAATGGAAGTTGGTACAACCACTCTGGAAATCAGTCTGGCAGTTCCTCAGAAAACTGGGCATGACACTTCCGGAGGACCCTGCTATACCATTCCTGGGCATATACCCAGAGCATTCCCTAGCACACAATAAGGACACATGCTCCACTATGTTCATAGCAGCCTTATTTATAATAGCCAGAAGCTGGAAAGAACCCAGATGTCCTTCAATGGAGCAATGGACACTGAAAATGTGGTATATTTACAAAATGGAATACTATTCAGCAATTAAAAACAATGAATTCATGAAATTATTAGGCAAATGGTTGGAACTGGAAAATATCATCCGCAGTGAGGTAACCCATTCACAAAAGAACACACATGGAATGCAGTCACTGATAAATAGATATTAGCCCAGAAGCTTGGAATATCCAAGACACAATTCACATATCAAATCAATCCCAATAAGAAGGAAGGAGAGGGCCCTGGTCCTGGAAAGGCTTGATGCAGCAATGTAGGGATTACCAGGACAGAGAATTGGGAGGGGCTACCATCACTCGGGAGGATCCTCCAGGCTCTCCCCACTAACCAGGGCAAGGGCGGTGATTGTGGAAAGGGCAGAGGGAAGAGTGCTTATGGTACTTATGGGGAGGGGGGAAACAGGAAAGGGGAAATCATTTGGAATGTAAGCAAAGAATACAGAAAAGGAAAAAAAAACACATCAGAATTAACCTCTAAGAAACAGCATGACACAGCGGTCACTGTAGTTCTCCATATTGCTACCAGGACACGGCTAGAGAGGCCCAGGTAGACAGACTCAATTCGTGGCTACCATCATGCGGGTAGATCCGCCAGGCTCTCGCCACCAGCCAGGGCCAGGGCTGAGGCTCTGCAGGACGTCTCCATGCCCTCTGGCCTTGCACCAAGGCAGCTGGGAGCAGCCTGCCCAGCAGTCCCTTATAGTGGTGGTCGCGGTAGGTCTCCATATTGCCACCAGGACACCGCTAGAGAGGCCTAGGTAGACAGACTCAATCAGGGGCTACTATCACTCGGGAGGATCCTCCAGGCTCTCTACACTAACCAGGGCAAGGGCGGCAGCTGGCGGGACATCTCCACGCCCTCCAGCCTTGCACCAACTCGGTTGGGAACCGCCCTCCCTGAGGTCCCCTCAGCACTTGCAGAGGCAGTCTCTATCTTTCAGAGTGGTCACCAGTGGAGAAACAACAGGTGGGCCCAGCCTCATGGGAGGTTTAAACACCAACCAGTGACAACAAGGCCAACTAACACCAGAGATAACCAGATGGCAAAAGGAAAATGAAGGAATATTACTAACAGAAATCAAGGCAGCATGACAACATCTGAACCCAGTTCGCCAACAACAGGAAGCCCTGGATACCCCAACACACCAGAAAAACAAGATTTGGATCTAAAATCACTGGTCAGGATGCTGGTAGCAGAACACATAGATAAATCTCTTAAAGAAATACAGGAGAAAATGGATCAAAAGTTAGAAGCCTTTACAAGGCAAACACAAAAATCACTTAAAGAAATTCAGGAGAATATGGATCAAAAAACAGAAGCCAATAAGGAGGAAACACAAAAGTCACTTAAAGATATACAGAAGAACATGAGTCAACAAGTAGAAGCTATGAAAGAGGAAACACAAAAATCTCTTAAAGAAATACATGAAAACACAATCAAGCAAGTGAAAGATCTGAGAATATCCATCCAGGTTCTAAAAACAGAAGTAGAAACAACTAAGAAATCGCAGAGGAAGACAACATTGGAGATAGAAAACCTTGGGAAGAAATCAGGGGCCATAGATGCAAATATCAACAATAGAATACAAGAAATAGAAGAAAGAATCTCAGATGCCGAAGATACCATAGGAACCATTGATTTAACAGTCAAAGAAAATGGTAAATGCAAAAAGCTTGTAACCCAAAACATCCAGGAAATCCAGGACACAATGAGAAGACCAAACCTAAGGATTATAGGTATAGATGAGAGTAAAGATTTACAAGTTAAAGGGCCAGCAAATATCTTCTACAAAATTATGGAAGAAAACTTCCCCAACCTAAAGAGAGAGATGCCCATGAATATACAAGAAGCCTACAGAACTCGAAACAGACTAGACCAGAACAGAAATACCTCCTGCCACATAACAAAACCTCAAATGTACTAAACAAAGAAAGAATATTAAAAGCAGCAAGAGAAAAAGGCCAAGTAACATATAAAGGAAGACCTATCAGAATTACCCCAGACTTCTCACCTGAGACCATGAACGTTAGAAGATCCTGGACAGATATCATGCAAACTCTAAGAGAACACAAATTTCAGCCAAAACTACTTTACCCAGCAAAACTTTCAATCGCCATAGATGGAGATATCAAGGTATTCCATGACAAAACCAAATTTGCATGTTATCTTTCCACAAACTCAGCCATACAAAGGATAATAGGGGGAAAACACCAAGACAAGAAAGGAAACTACACCCCAGGAGAAGCAAGATAGAAACCTTCTCTCATCAAACCCAAAAGAAGATAACCTCTCAAATATAAAAAAAATAATTTCAAAAATGTCGGGAGGTAATAATTATTATTCCTTAATATCTCTTAATACCAATGGACTCAATTCCCCAATAAAAAGACATAGACTAACAGACTGGATACAGAAACAGGACCCTACATTTTGCTGAATACAGGAAACACATCCAGTGTTAAAGACAAACACTGCCTTAGAGTAAAAGGCTGGAAGACAATTTTATAAGCAAATGGTCTCAGGAAAAAAGCTGGAGTAGCCCTTCTAATATCAGATAAAATTGAATTTCAACCTAAAGTCATCAAAAGAGACTCAGAATGTCACTTCTTGCTGGTCAAAGGGAAA